>JAKEZK010000005.1:0-684908 GCA_021654155.1 Rhodotorula sp. CC01
CTAACCCTAACCCTAACCCTAACCCTAACCCTAACCCTAACCCTAACCCTAACCCTAACCCTAACCCTAACCTAACCCTAACCCTAACCCTAACCTAACCTTAACCCTAACCCTAACCCTAACCCTAACCCTAACTTAGCCCTAACCTAATCGACGACGGCAAGAGGGCATGCCACTCAATCTGCGCGGATCGAGTGGCAGACCGTCTGAAATACAAACCCTAACCCCTAACGGGGGTGTTCTGGGGTACCTATAATTCCCAAGCCGTTCCGGAGCGAGCGACTTTGTCCGAGAGTCCCGCCGAGGCGTGTCCAACACTGCATTAACCCGAATCAAAGAGTAAACTACGAAGGAATGGGCAACCCGAGCAACTGGGCGAAATGAGCCTGGTACTCGGGCGGCAACTGCTGCATCAAGGCCGGATTTGCCTCGACGGCGGCCTTGAGCTGCTCGTACGACATGGCCGGTTGTGGCTGTGCGGGTTGAGGGGCAGGAGCGGGTGCGGGTGCGGGAGGAGCGGGCTGAGTGTGGCCGCCGTAGGGCACGGGCTGCGGGCGAGGGTGCAAGAAAAAAGTCAGCAAGGGAAAGACCCGCACGTCAAGACCGGAGCAGCCGCCAAGACCCGAGCGAGACTGACCTTGACCTTTTTCGCGGCGACGGACCCACTCGAGTGCGAGCCTTTGCGTTTGTGGCTCGCCGACGGGTCGACGCGGGCGTACGCGATCGTGGGAGGTGCGCCAGGTGCCGGTTTCGGTGGACGCGGTCGACGGTGACACGTCCCTCGGCAGTG
Source organism: Rhodotorula sp. CC01 (assembly GCA_021654155.1). NCBI lineage: Eukaryota > Fungi > Basidiomycota > Microbotryomycetes > Sporidiobolales > Sporidiobolaceae > Rhodotorula > Rhodotorula sp. CC01. Next base: position 791 of record JAKEZK010000005.1, read on the forward strand.
TCCGCAGATCCACTTGAACGACTCGTCCGAGTAGGGCTGTGGCGGACGTCCGGCGAGCTCGTCGGCGTGCATGTGACACGGCAAGTGCTGCCAGTCTTCGCACTGGTCGCAGCAAATCAGACCCTGACCGTCGTCCTGCGAGAGGTGGCCGCATTGGGGAGAAGAGCGAGGATAGGGTCAGCGAGGGGACAAGCCGAACGGCCGGAAACCCGGCAACGCACATAGTTCCACCCGGCGAGACCGCATATCTCGCAGTCGAGGTACCACGAGTCGTCGTCGGCCGACTGAGCAGCTTGAGCAGCCTGGGCGGCCTGGGCGGCTCGTGCGGCTTCGGCCCGTGCGGCTGCTTCCTGCTCTTCCTTCAGGGCGGCATCGCGTTCGGCTTTCAGTTCGGCACGGCGTTCTCGAGCACGGGCGCGCTGTGGGCAGGTCCAAAGAAGAGTCAGCAAGTCAAAAGACGCCGAAACGCAAGCCCACACGCACCTTGGCCTCCTCACGGGCCTTTTTCTTCTGCTCGGCCTCGTCTCGAGCCGCGGCCTGGGCCAGCTCGGCTTCGTGCGCCGCGCGCTCTTCGGCCGTCATGAGCTCGACGGGCAAGACACCGCCGTTCTTGGCGCGGGCTTCCTCGCGCTCGCGTTCGCGCGCCTCGGCGAGCAGGCGCTTCTCCTCCTCTTCCTCGTGCCGGCGCTTTTCCTCTTCCCGCTTCCGGAGGCGCTCCTCACGCGATTCGCCGGCAGCCTTGGCAGCGGCGGCGGCGGCGGCGTCAGGGGTGGCGGCGGTAGCGGCAGGAACGGGTGCAGTCCGGTTGGACGACCTGGTGGGCCGGTCCTCTTCGCGCGTCGACGAGCGCGTGTTGCGCTTGCGTTCTTGCTCGGCGAGTTCGGCTTCGCGCTCGATCACGCGGCGAGACGCCTCCTCCTCGATCGCCGGGACAATCTCGTTGACGATGAGGTTTCGGAGCTTGACTTCGTCACGGTTCTTGCTGTCGGCAAAGCGATCGGCGAAAGATCGCCAGTCGTCCAAATTGATGCAGACCTGCAGGTGGAAGAGTCAGGTAAGTCACACGCATCGATAGGAAAACACCGAAAGAACCCTAGACCCACGGCCTCCCACTCGACAAAGCCGGGCGTCGTCTCGGCGCGGATCCGTTCCCGCCAGTACTCGCGTTCCCATTCTTCGAGTTCGCGCTGCTCTTGCTCCGGCGCATTTTCCCCAGCCTGAACCCCCGCCGCCTCCTCACCATCGTCCCCTTCGCCCTTGACCGAGCCGCCAGCGTCCGAAGCGGCGTCGTCACCGCCGGCGACTTGTTCGAACGCGCCCGTCTTGGGGTCCTTGCGCAGTTTGAAGCGGACGACCCCGGTTACCGTGCCCTTTTTCGACTTGTCGCGCGGGCCGGCGCGCAAGCCGAGGAGGGTCTTGGGTAGATGGACCGGAGTTGTCGGATCGGCAGGGGACGAGGCTGCAGGGACGGGACGCTGCATCCAGAGACGGTCGTCGGCTGTGTGGTAGTAGGTGTTGCCGGCCGCGTCTTTGCCGATCGGGTCCAGGCGCTGTGGGGGAGAGACGAGGGTCAGCGGGCGCCAAACACAAAAAAAACGGAGCGGAACGGAAACGCACCCAAGCGGCCTCGCCGTCCCACTGCAAGTACTTGCGGAATTGCCGTTCCGGATCGACCATGTGCCACTCGCAGACGTTGTAGATCGCGTCGAGCTGCGCAATCGTCGGGAGGGCGTCAGTCTAAAAAAAGGACCCAGAAGATCCAGAGGACGCACCTTGGTCTTGAGGGACAAGTCTTCCCAGTCGACGGCGCGTTGCTCCTCGTACCACTCTTCCTCCTCGTCGACCTTGGGTTCCGAGTCGTCCGGCTTGACGTCAACCGACTGGTCCGCCGGCGCAACCTGCTCGGGCTGAGCGCCCTCCGACTTGACGTCTTCGGACTTGACACCCTCGCCTGCCACGCCGACCTGCGCCACCGGCTCGTTCACATCAGTGACAGCCTCTTCGGCCTCTTCGTTGATGACCTCGGCGAGCTCGGCATTGAAACCGTCGTCGAGGGCTGCTTCGGTCAAGTGGGCGTCCGCTGCTGGGGCCGACTTTTGCTGACGCTTCTTGCGGTAGAGAGCCTTTTCCGCGTCGCGGAGACGTTGCTCCTCCTCGGCGAATTTGGCGTACGCGCTCGTCTTGGCCGCAGAGGCCTCGCCGTCTTCTTGCGGCCCCGACTCGTCGGCCTCGCCGGCTTGGAGCTGCTCGAGTTCCCGCTCGGCTTCGACGACGCTGGCGGGTACGCGTTGCCACGAGTAGAACGGGTTGTCGGAGCGGTCCGTCACGCGACGGTTGTACGACCGGCGGAGCGCGTTGAGCCTGCAGGAGTGAGGGTCAGAAGGGGACGGGTTTGAGGAAGGAGTGAAAGGTAGACGGACGGTGGCACGCACCAGTTCGACGAACTGTAGTGCGGAGACGCGGGTGCGGCGACGGAGACGAGTTCAGTGGCGGAAAGAGTTGCACAAGATTCGGATCAGTTTCGTCACGCCCGAAAGAGAGTGACTGTACCCTCCGGCGACTCACTTGCAGTTGCGGTCGTTGGCAAGCGTGTTCAGGATTTTGCCGAGCAGTGCCGGGACTTGTGCGCCCGGCTTGACACCGAGGAGATCGAGTTCAAAGTCCTGCGGGGGTTACGGGTTCAGGGTTCCGGAGTCTTGACACGCAAACAAGCCAACGCGGTAACGCACGTCGGTGTTGAAGGTTCCTCCGAGATGGTGCAGGAACAGCACCGAGAACTGTACACGGGGGTGGTCAGAAACAACAACAACAACAGAACAGGGAGAATTGAACGCACATGCGCGATGGCGGCGGTCCTAAAGTCGGTGCGGAGTTGCCTCAGCCCGTCTGCGAGTTCCTGCTCGGTCAACTGCTTCGGAGCAGGAGCGGGGGCAGCGTCTCCTCCTCCAGCAGTCGGAGCGGGAGGAGCGTCGGCCATGTTGGTGTCCATTCCTCGTGCGGCTCTAGGGGCGGGCTCAGGTAGGCTTGACAAGCGTCGGCGCCTCTGTATACGCGCTCAAAGTGTCCGCTGAGCGGGCAAGTGGCGCGCGAACCGAAACAGGCAAGTTGGCAGCCGCGGCGAGTCGGTCGTGGAGCGTTATCGGGACGAGCGGTTGGTTGGCAGCTGTCCGGAGCAAGGGACTAGCGGGTGCACCAGACGCTGTTTACACTCGTCAAGAGCGTCACGCTTGGAGCGAACGCGAGGACGAGGTCGAGGTAAAGTCGGCCGACGGGGCGGTGAGAAACTCAGGGGGAAGCGGGGCGGGGCTCACGTCTCTCACTGAGGGACTCGCTCGGACTGGGTGCTCCGATGCGTAACCCTGTAGAGTAGATTGTGTCTGCAACACTAACATGTAATTCCACCTTGGCGAGCGAAAAGATTTTCCGCGGAGGGGCAGCCGACGCACTCGACTGCTGAGAAAAGTCGTCTGCCGTCATCGGGCTCGACCTGACTCTAGCGACACACGCGAGAGAGGAATGTCTGCTCCGAACAGTACCGCGAGCTCGCCTTCGCTGTCGACGTGGCTCTCGCAGCACCGCCGGCTCGTCGTCGCCGTCGCCGCCGCCATCACCGTCTCGACCGCCGGAGCGCTGTACTACTCGCACTCGACCCAGCAGGCACGCCAGCAAGAGCAGAAGCAGCAGAAGCAGGCCAAGAAGGACGCCAAAAAGGGGAAAAAGACCTCACCACCACCAGCGACCACAAAGGGCGACGCAGACAAGCCAAAGTCGTCCTCATCCGAGAGCAGCAGCGATGGCGAGTTCGAGCTACCCCTCCCTCTACAGGCACCGCCCTGGACTGACTCCAAGACCCGCATACAGACGCTTTGAAGCTCTCGGCGACCGACATCGAAGTCATGGACGCTCAGGTGAGCCGGCACTGGCAAGAGTTTACCGCACACCTCCTGACCCGATGGCGCCAACAGACTCGAGCGCAGACGGCGCTGGCCTTGAAAGCGCGCGGCAACAAGCTGTACGCCTCGAAGCAGTACGATGAAGCGATCGCCTACTACACCAAGGCGATCGATTGCGAGGAGCAGGCCGTCTTCTACTCGAACCGCGCTGCCTGTCCGTTCCGTCTTGTGTTCCCACCCCTAGACTCCCCTCGCTGACACCTGACGACCAACGCGCAGGCTACACGAACCTGAATCAGCTCGACAAGGTCGTCGAAGACTGCTCGGCCGCGCTCAAGCTCGACTCGCAGTACGTCAAAGCGCTCATCCGGCGGGCGACCGCGCGCGAGCAGCTCGGCGGACAGGAAAACCTCTACCTCGCCCTCTGCGGTGAGTCCCAAACCCTTTCAGAAGGGAGCGCCTTCCCGAAACTGAACCCCAAGGGAACGCACCCGCAGACTTTACGGCGGCGGCCATCCTGGACGGGTTCCAGAACCAGAGCACGTCCAACTCGGTCGAGAGGGTGATGAAGCGCCTCGCCTCGGAAAAGGCGACCGAGATGCTCGCGACGCGCGAACCGCGGCTGCCGAGCTCGACGTTCGTCACGGCCTACTTGACCGCGTTCCGACCGCGCGCGCCGCCCGCCCTGCCGGCGAACCCTTCGCAGGGAGACCGGACCCTCCAACTCGCGTTCGAGGCCCTCGCCGCCAAGGATTTCCCGCACGCGTTCACCCTGTTCAACGAGTCGCTCGAGCAAGGCCTCTCGACCGACGAGGCCAAGGCCGAAGCGCTCAACATGCGCGCGACGTTCAAATTCATCATGTCGGACGCTGAGGGCGCGCTCGCCGACCTCGACGAGGCGACCACCGTCAAGCCGGACAATGCGCAGAGCTGGGTCAAGAAGGCGAGCGTCCACATGGAGCTCGGCAAGCCGGACGAGGCCATGGCCGACTTTGACCGCGCCCTCGAGATCGACCCGGAGAACGCCGACGTGTGAGTGCGGGCGGTCCCACGTCTCTTTCACAGTGGCTGACCCGAACCCGCCGCCCAGCTACTACCACCGCGGGCAGGTCTACTTTATCACGGGCGAGTTTGACCGCGCGATCCAAGAGTACCGGCGCTCCTCCGAGCTCGACCCGTCGTACATCTTCTGCCACATCCAGCTCGCCGTCGCGCAGTACAAGGCGGGATCGACGCAAAAGGCGCTAATCCTGTTTGACCGGCTCGTCGAGAAGAACCCGAGGAACGCAGACGTGTACAACTATTACGGAGAGTTGCTCCTCGACCAGCAGCGGTTCCAGGACGCCGTCGACGCGTTCGACAAGGCGATCGAGATTGCCAAGGACCAGTAAGTGTGCATCGTGTACTTGAGCCGGCGAACTTGGGAACTGACCCCTCTACCCCTGCGCAGAACTCCGCGCAACGTCCTGCCGATGGTCAACAAGGCGCTGGCGATCTTCCAGCACCGCCAGGACTTTGCGACGGCCGAGCGGATTTGCCGGGAAGCGATCGCGATCGACCCGCAGTGCGACGTCGGCGTCGCGACGCTCGCGCAGCTCTTGTTGCAGCAGAACAAGGTCCACGAGGCGGTCGAGATGTTTGAAAAGGCGGCCGAGATGGCGAGGACCGAGCCCGAACTCGTCAACGCACTCACGTACGAGAACGTGAGTCCGGAGGGGGTTGGGTCCAATGAGGAGAACGCCAGAATGCTGACCTCCCCGCTCCCGCAGGCGACGCGCGCGCAACTCGCCTTTTTGCGAGACTACCCGGAGCAAGCCAGTCGCGTAAGTCGGCTTGGCACTCAATATGCAGCGTGGCCGAGCTAATACCGCGCACTTGGACACAGCTGGGTCTGTCCCGGACAATGTGATGATGAGAACTTGAACGTAGTTAATCGGACTCTCCTGTTTTCCCGACGGACTGGTAAATACGCACCTCGTCTATTTTTGCATGATCTCCGTGTTAGCTGCTTGGAAGCTGGATGCGGTCGTGGTAGCCATGAAGTCAAAAGACGTGCTGCCTCGATCCTCTCTGTTTCCCCCCACTTCACGCGTCAACGACCGCGATGGCTCCGAAGCGCTCGGCGTCGGCTGCCGGGTCTCCACCACCGTCTACGAACCCTCCGAAAGCCAAAAAGCCGCGCGCTCCGCGTCCGAAAAAGCCGAAAAAGTCAGCGGCGGCCGCGAAGGAAGCCAAGTCGCCGCCCGCGTCGTCGCCAGCAGCAGCAGGGACAATAACTGGAGCCAGGTCGCCGGCTCTGCCATTCGACGTATTAGGCGGTCAATCTCCGACTCCAGAGGGCTCGCCTCGGTCCAGACGAGACGGGTCACTCGCACCGACTGACAAGGACAAGGGCGGCAGCAAGGGCAGCAAGGGCAAGGGCAAGGAACGGGCTGAGACGGCTCAGCCTCCGGAAGGGCAGGACGGGGGTCCCGCCGTCGCCGAGCAGGAAGACCAGGATGCCGAAGACGAGGTTTTTGAGTTTTCAGACGACGAGGTACGTTCCCACCTCCGTCCTTTGCGACCTACCAAGCCATGCCAAACTGAGAACCCGCCGTGTGTCCCACCCGCGCAGTTTGGCGTCAACCAAGCAGAAGCGGCTCGCCAGAAGGAAGACTTGCGCGTCCTGCTCGAGCACTTTGACGAGAGCCAGATGGACCGCTACGAGGCGTACCGCCGGTCCGGTCTCACCAAGAGCAGCGTACGAAAGGTCAGTCGCTCTCGACATATGTCACGGAGCCAAAGCGCAAACGCTCAACAAACGCCCGCCCCTCGTCTAGCTCGTCAACGCGGTCCTGCAGCAATCCGTCTCGCCGTCGATTCTGACCGTCGTCCGCGGTTTCGCCAAAGTCTTTGTCGGCGAGATTGTCGAAAAGGGTGAGCTTTTCTCCCGACGCGAAACCCAACAGTCCCACGCCTCCATGCGGAACTAGCCTTTGTCCCCTCGCCGGGACTGAGCCAAATCTCTTGCGTCGCACAGCTCGCCAAATGTCGGACCACCCGGGCTCGTTGACGCCGCAAGATCTCCGTGAAGCGTACCGGATTTACCAACAAGAGCACGAAGGGCCAGGGGCGGGCGGATCGTCCCACCCCAAAAAGCTCTTTGTCCGCTGATCTCGAATTTCTTGTCGTTCTTGTCTGCCCATGTTGCTACCATTCCGCATTCGTATGATGTATTCGTATGATGTAATCTTTGCAACAGTATCTACACGAGGACAAGAGTCAAACAAGTTCTGGTCTATACATGGAGAAGTGGATTCTCGAACGAGAAGGCGAGGCTCAGGGCTGCTTGGGCGGATGTGCGATGCGGTGAATCCCTTGCCGGTACGCGAGCAAGGCAATGACGAGAACGAGTACCACAAAGACAAAGATTGGGGGGAGCATGTGCTGTGTCGAGGAAAGCGTCGTCACGTCAGAGAAAAAGGGACAGCATCTAAAGGGTCCTCCCGAGGGCTCGACTCACCCTGGCATAACACTTGACTTCACCCCAGACGTACTGGATGCGAGTCTGTCGGCCCAGCAGAGGCGCCACCTGGTTCTCGAGGTCCGCCTCTTGCGGTGGACGTCGAGATGACGACAACGACTGCGCGGCGAGCAAAGCAGTCCGTTCGTCGTCGCGGTCATGTTCTAGGTACGATGACGACCTCGCCCCCGACGACCACCACCGACGCAGATCCCACCAGCGCCGCTCCTCCCGGACTGCCGCCTCGCCCCGTTCCTCATCGGGCGTCTTGGGATGCTGCAAGTCGAAACTGGTGTAGGTCGCCATGGTCGAATCGGACAGGGTCCGTTCCAACGCGGGGAGGCGAGTCCGAGGGAAAGAGTAGGGTGTTCGAGGTGGGCGGTTGAAGGGCGAGGGTGAAGCGGAGGCTGGAGAAGAGGCAGAAGCGAGGCCGCCGACGCTGACGGGGACGGGGCAAGAGCATCTCCTCCCGATCGCGGAATCGAGTCCTGTTCGCGGAGGTTGACGGACCCTTTGTGGTGATCGTGCAGCAGTTGGGTCACGAGGTGTCGATGCGAACGAGGAGGAAGCGGCCGATTCCCGCGACGCGGTACGGGAATGACCGCAGCGAGTGGCGGCGGCGGCGGCGGCGGCGGGACGAGTCGACGAAGCGACGTCGACGGGGACGGGAGCTGGAGGGCGATTCGACGGTGCAGGGGATGGGGGGATAGAGATCGAGAGGGACAAGGCGCGTCGCTTGTTTGCATTTGTGTTGGCGTTGGCGTTGGCGTCGGCGTTTGGGTTGGACGACCCGAAAGACGAGGCGTCGGAGAGACGGCGTTCGATGAGGGGTGGCTGTCGAGTCCGGCCGTGTATCGGGACGGACTGTCGCCTGGTCACGGTAGGCTCTTGGGCGTGCTGGTCCGGTTGCTGCGGCAATGAGGGCAGTCGAGATCGACTCGGCGACCGCGCTGCGTGTCCGTTTGACGAGGTGGTTCTCGGTCTCGGTATCCTCGACTGTGGCTGTCCAGTTTGTGCTTGTCCAGGATGTGGCATTGTCGCGGTCGTCCTGGCCAGCGTGACCGATCCGAGATGCGGGGGAGTCAGGGGTTCAATTGGCGCGTGCAGTCGAGGCTCGCACGGGTGCCAGAAGCATGCGGGCAGACTCGAGTCTGGCGTGTCTCTGCGCGCAGCTTGCCCGATTGAGCAGGGAAGCGCGAGAGACACGCGCAACTCGAGCGCAAAGTTGCTCTCTGATCGAGCAGCCGACTCGACTTGCAACTTTTCACCTTGAAACGGCGACGCTGTGCGAGACGCGCACACCTGCTCGCGCCGAGTACACAGCCCCTGATCCAAGACGGGCGCCGGATCAGAAACGCGCTCCGGACGAGAGACCGCACCGCCGAGAGCGGGCCCATCATCGACCACCACGGCGACCATTCCATAGCGACGCGACGAGGGGGAGCAGGGAGAGATGGACATTGATATCCCGCCCGTGCCGCCGCACCACGCCCTGAGCGAGTTTGGCCTCCGGTACCCGCTCCCGTTCCGCATCCTGCTCCTGTCGACCATCACCGTCGTCGGATTCGCGACCAACGTCCACATCCTCGCCAACCTCGGAATCGACACGGCCTCGGTCCTCGACATCCGCTTGGAGCAGTCGACCCCTCCGACTGCCACCGCCGCGTTCGTCCACCCGACCACAATCTACCCGCCGCTCTACTCGCTCGGCGCCATCGCGTTCGCCTGGACCGCCACAGGCTGGCTCGCATTCCGCGCCGCAGCCGGGGGCGAAGCCGACGCCGCCATCCACTGGCGCGTCCTCCCCGCCGTCTTTCTCGTCGCTGCCGCAGCCGCCGTCGCCTGGCCCGGAAAGGCCCTCTACCACCGAGACCGCTTCCGCTTCCTCAGGTGCGCGCCCTTGGGGCCTGGATGACACCCTCAGAATATCACTAACCACGACCCACAAACAGGGCCCTCCGCCGCGTCGTCTCGCCGAGTCTGAACGCAGCGGTCCCGTTCTGCGACATTATCCTCGCCGACATCCTCACCTCGTCCGCAAAGGTCCTCGGCGACGTCTGGATCGCAGGCTGCCTCGTCGTCGAAGGGCGCGGAGTCCAACTCGTTGCCGACGAGTGCAAGCGCGTCTGGGGCGTCCCGTTCATGACTTCGTGCGTCCCCGTTCACGTTTCGACCCTCGACGAGAAACCTCGACTTCTGATTTTCCCTCTTAACCGCCGCGCAGCCTCCCGTACATCTTCCGGTTCCGACAGTGCCTGTCCGAAGTCTACACCGGTTCGACGCCGACGCCGCGCCGCTCGCTCCTCAACGCCCTCAAGTACGCGACTGCGTTCCCCGTCATCGTCTTTTCCGCCATGCAGACCATCATCGGCGACCCGTTCGATCCGGACGAGGAAGTGCACGAAGCGGGCGAGCGCTGGATCGGCAGGACGACCTTGTTCAACCTGTGGATCGCAGCCGTCTTGATCAACAGCCTGTACTCGTTCTGGTGGGACGTTACCAACGATTGGGGGCTCTCGCTCCTGACCCCGTCCGGGTGGTCCTCTTCCCCCGCCGTCTCGTACGCTTTCATCCATCCGCCAGCCGGCAGTCACCAACACCACCACCACCACCACCACCACCACGCCGCCCCCTTGAACGGGCGGCATGTTTCGCGAAACTCGAGCCTGAGTGGTGGCGGCCCGAGTCACCAACATCACCGCGTCCGGTCACTCGCTGTGCAAGCACCGCCGCCACCACCGCAACAACCCGAGGACGAATCCCCGCAACATCTCTCGACCTTGTACCCACCACCTCCTTCGCGCCCTCATTCGCCAATGCCATTACCGAAGCCGGTCCCCATGGCGGCCACGGCGGCGCGCATCACCCCCCGCGGCCCCGGGCACGGGCACGGGCACACTCGCGCCTTTTCGACCGCCACGTCGCCGAACCTGTCGTTCCCGTTCCTGCGCCCGATCCTCCTTCTCCCCGACCCGTCAATCTACTACCTCTGCATCCTCCTCGACTTGATCCTCCGCCTGACGTGGTCCCTCAAGTTGTCGAGTCACCTCCACTCGGCACAGGAAGTCGAGGCGGGCGTGTTCCTCGTCGAGTTGCTCGAGGTCGTCCGGAGGTGGATCTGGGTCTACTTGCGGATCGAGTGGGAAGCGGTCCGCAAGGGCGCGGGGAGCGAAGTCGTCGCGGGCGATGAGGCGCCCGTCGTAACCACAGCCGTTGTAGGCTCTTCGAACGGTGGCTCGTGGTCGGAAAAGGGCGACGGCGAAGCGAGGCTGCGCGCTCAGGAAGAGTACGAGCTGTCGGCGCTGAGGAACAACAGCAGCGGAGGGGGCATCGGCGGTAACAGTAAGGACGGTGGTGGTGGGAATGGCTGGCCGACTCCGGATCTGATCCAGGTCGCGCCGATTGTCGACATTCCAAGCCGGGTGTGACCGTCGGTCGGTCGGTCTCTTTTGGGTTCATTTATCCCTCCTCTCGGGTCTCTGTCTCTCTCTGCATAGCATACCTCCTCGCTCGTGGGTCTCGAAATTAGAAGGGACCAGTCTCATAGAGTCGGTGTGAAGAGACTTTGTTACAACAGAAAAACACGGAAAACTCAAAACCTGCGCCGGGTCACCGATCCTTCCTCGTTTCTTTTGCGCCTTCCGGAGACGGTGATAGAGGCTCGCCGTACTGGTCCAAAGTCGGGAGCCACTTGACAGGGTGGGCCGTGTAAGCCGGCAAGGGCGGCAGCGTGATCTGGGTGACGCGAGCTCGACACACTGTCAGTCCGCGCGTCAGAACACTCGCTGTGACGATGTAGCACTCACCGCCAGGCAGCCGACAAAGGCGAGTGAAAACAAGCCGAGCGTGAGTTTGAGCGACTGGAACGCGAACCCGACCACGAACGAGACGACCTGGCACGCACTCAACAAACCGGTCAACGTTACGGTCAAAGGGTCGCTCCAGGAGCACGCTGCTCACCGCTGCAGTCCGAAGTATGTGCCTCGCGCGCTGCTCGACGAGGTCCTGGCCGACAAAGTCCTGGAGCCAGTCCGATCAATCGTGTCAGCCACAACATCGCGTGGTTCGATGAACCTGGCTGCAGCACGGCCGCACGATTTTTCCCTCTAGCGACTCTTTGAGCGCATCCAGCTGCGCGTGCAAGGCCATATCGTGGTGGTCGAGGAGGAAGAGCAAACGATTCGCGCGGAAGCGATCCGATCAGATGCGATGAGAAGAAGTTCCGGCCCGAATGAATGACGCAGCGGAGTCTATGCAGGTAGAGTACGGTACTCTCTGTAGCTGCGAAAGCTCAACGCGTAGACTGAAGATACCGCTTTCAATTTCTGCCGACGTCACCGCTTGAGCTGATCGGCACGCGAGCCCCACTTTTTGCCGACTTGTCCTAGCTGCCCCTATAAACCTCCAACCACACGCCAAAGCAGTCAGGATGGCAGACAGCGGAGCACCCGATCTGACCAAGCTCAATGCCTCGAGAATGTACGACTTGACCGGCCTCGTCGCGGTCGTCACCGGTCAGTCCGCCTCCACTCTGCTTACCAGACCTCGTCATGAGCATGAACCGCGCAGGCCTATACACGATTCATGCCACCGAGGCATTAGAACCAAACAAGCTGATCGCGCACCCCCAATAGGCGGAGCCTCCGGTATCGGACTCATGATCTCGTCGGTGCTGCTCGCGAATCATGCGACGGTGTACATCGTCGACCTCGACGAAAAGCAGACCGAAGCGATTGCGGACCGCTACTCCAAGCTGGCGCAAGACAGCGGCATTCGGGGCAAGATGGTCGGGGTTCAGGGAGACTGCAGTAGCAAGGTGGGTTCAGGCTTCGCCTACGAAAGAAGCGCACGGAAAGTTGACCACTCCCCTTGCAGGATGCCGCCGAACGCATTGCCAAGGCAATTGCACAACGCGAATCCTACGTCACTGTCCTGTTCAACAATGCTGGAATCATGGGCGGGTCGGCCGAGCCTCCGAAAGAACCGTCCGGAGACGCGTTCAAAGAATCGTACTCGTCCCTGACCGACGACGACTTTCAGAAGTGCGTCGCTCTTCTGTCACGCGCTCTAAGTACAAGGTTTTGCCTGACTGACAAGTATAATTGCAGGGTCTACGCAGTCAACACGTGAGTGCTCTCTCTTTCGCCGAAACCAAGCCCAAGTCTCCGCCACTCACCCCAGCCAAACCTGGTCACCTTCACACCCAGCTTCGGTCCATACTTTCTCTCGAGCGCCTTCTTGCCTCTCTTGGTCGCCTCCAAATCCAAAGCCCCCTATGGCGACAAGTTTGAGCCGCAAATTGTCAACACCGTCTCCATGAACGGCTGGACAAAGGTGCGAGCCTTCCGAAAATAGCATCCCAAAGCGTCGTCGACTGACCTTAGAAACTGCCACATAAACAGGACCCGGCCACTGGCGGTCACAACTACCCGTACCTGCTCTCCAAGGGCGCGACGGGCCACTTGACGTCGTTGCTCGCACACGATTTCCTCAAAATTGGCGTCCGCGTCAACGCGCTCTCCCCGGGCTGGTTCGTGACGGTAAGTCGACGCCTTTGATGGCTAGAGGGCAGGTTCTAAGCTGACGACCACATCGGGCACAGGGCATGAGTGCTCCGGGCACCGTCAACGAGTATGGGATCTCGTCCAAGCAGGGTGAGCTCAGTTCGCTGAAAAGGTGTTCCGAATGAGTAGCTGATATGCGGTGCTACATCACGCTTGTCAGGCACCATGGAATCTGATCAGTTCGGGTTTACGACTCCGGTCGGCGGATCCGGCCAAGCCAAAGACATCGGATCCGCCGCCCTCGCACTCGTTGTGAACCGATTTATCAACGGCGAATCGATCCTCGTCGACGGGGGCACACTCTTGGTTCATCCGAGCAAGTACTAGGGTTATGTAGTATTTTGGTTGGAAACAAAGGCTACAGGTGCTCGATGGGGAGAGGAACCGGCTCAGTTTTGCCGGAGAGAGAGCTCGCGCAGACACGCCTGCCGGAGTTCGGTTGCCTTGGCGATAAGGTGCGGGATTCCCTCCGAAGTCAAAGTCATCCTACCGTCCAGGTCAAAGGGCGGCATCTCGTCTGGCTCGACACTGTCCGTGAATCCAAACTCGCGATCCCAATCTTCTCCGTCCGAGTCTTTGGCCGATCCGGCGCCTCTTCCGGTCTTTGTATCCGAGGTGGCCAAAGATGTCGGCCTGCCAAGAGAGGACGGCTCGACCGCGATATCTCGTGTCGGCTCAGACCGGAGACGGAAGATCAAACGCCAAAGGCGAAAGCTGGTCTGCCGGCCGGGAGACAAGGCGAGCGAACCTTTTGGAGCAGATAAGGCCGCTCCGGCCAAACATGGCACTGACTGCTGATCGGACAGAACTTTGAGTGTAGGCCGAAGTACAGGAGGAGCTCGAGCTGGCAACCAAGCGCGCTTCTGCACCTCGGACGCGGCGAAAACTCGACGCAGCGTCTCGCGTTGACGAACAGCGGTACTCGCGGTCGATTCCGGCGAGGACGCTCTTGACCTTGAAGTTAAGTGAGTCCGCCCGTCATTCTGACTCGGTGATCTGGCCCCTGCACTCGCTTCCGGCTCTTTGATCAAGTCGCCATCTGCGAGGTCGATCAAAGCCTGTGCCTGCTCCCAGCAGAGTGCGGGTGCCGACAAGTTGGATTTGATCGCATCAAAACGCATCCGTAACGCTTTCAGCTCTGGAACGAGTACTGTCAGTTCTTGGCTGCCGGCAGAGAATACCCGACTCACCCTTGATAGCCACTGCAAACTGCTTAACCCTGTCGAGATCGTCCTGAATCTTTTTCTGTGTCGCCGCGACTTGGATTGGGATTCTCAAGTCGCTCAATTTTTGTGGGCGCATACTGTCCGATGCGACCGGAGGCTCGGCCTCTGACGCTTGCATCCGCTTGGCGGTGTTGTTGGAAATAGTTGCCATCTGCGGTGTGACCGACTGCTCGCTGGTATGGAACGCCATTACGAACGATGGCACGGAAGGCAATGAGACCGAGGGGCGATGGGAAACTCGACGAGGCCGACTTCGAGTTGTGGCGCTTTCGATCTCGTTCGAGCCGCGAGCCGTTGACCCGGTCTGATCAGGACGCATGGGCACAGACAATGAGGGTAAAGGCGGGCTTGACACGTTCGTCTCGGTAAGGTCTGCAAGGCCGGGAGGCCGCTCCGGTCGGTATGAAGAGCGCCGCGATTTTGCAAGTAACGCAATGGCCGAGTGAGGCAGCTGTTCGAGAGCCGGCACGGGAGGCACTGGCGGCGGTGACGACCGTCCGTGTCGGTCGAAAGAAAAGCGCGTCCTGCCGATCGAACGACTCCAGCTATTCGACCGCGATATTGAGAACTTTGGCTCGTGCAGTTCCGGTTTGAGCTTGCGAGAGGATCGCCGAAACAGGGAGGTCCGCTCCCGCTCGACCGTAGGAGCCGCACTCGGTACCCTGCTGCCGTGTTCGCTGGCTGGACCGGAGACTGAGCGGCCGAGAAAGCGTGCAAGTCGTCCGGATCCGAAGCCGTTCGAGGGCGCGGCGTGTTGAGAGCCGCGCGGCTCTGCGTCACGCACAGATGGGGTCGGGGCGGCACTGTTGGTCTCAGAAACTGACCGATCATGCAGGAGACCCCAAGATGGTCGGCGGTCTGGAGCAGCGAAGGGAGGCGATGCCGGAACCGGAGCGGGGAACGACTCGACGCGCATCCAGTCCCTTTCACCCATGGCCGTCGTACCGTTGGGTTGTGCCGGCGTTGTCACTGATCGTGTGCGAGGCGTGCAGATTGTCGGAAGAGGGAGGGAAGGCCGAGTCGGAGCTCCGAGCGATTGTTCGGACCGAGTCGGGTCTACGGGCGGTCGCTCGGACTGCGGCCCCCGACCCGAGACGGTTCGCGTGCTGCCGCCAGACGAGTTCGAAAAAACGGACGGATCGCTCGTGCCGTCGGTCGCAAGTGCCAAGGCAGATAACGAGGCCGGAACCGGTTGCTGTTGCTCCGGCGGCCGCTTCTTGACAAGTTTGCGCTTCCGGCTAGACGACGACGGCGGTGAGAGGTCGGCGCCCAGTCCCTCGAGCTGAGTGGACTCGGTCCGTGAGGCATGACCAGCAGGGTTGGACTCTTTCGGAGCAAACGGAACCTGGCTCCGACTCGATTTGTCGTCAGCCAAGATCGCCTCAACGGAGGCTAACCGAGCGTTGCTCTCCGTTGAGCTGGAACCGTCGACCCTGTATGCCTTTGAGTGCCTCGTCCCGAAGTGCTGCAGAGGTGATGCTGGCCTCGACTTCGATTCGACTTTCAAAGAAGCGACTGCAACCTCGCCGTCCGATTCGTCAGCGAGATCGCTCTCGCAAGTCGCCAGGCCGGTGAAGCCGTCTGCCATCAGGCTCGGAGTTGCCGACGGCTGCGCTTCGGCGTCGGTAAAAGCTGGGCAAGGACTCGGAGTGCTGCATGGGATCGGAGATGCGAGTTTTCGAGACGAGCACGGCTGCAGTCGCCGTGTCTTGGTCGAGGAAGGCGCCGCATGTACATCAGTGGCCGATTCGGAGGCCGCACGACGTAACGGCTTGATCATCGCGTCTCGGTCGGGCGAAGCAGTCCAGTCGGTCGAAGCGCGAGAGCATTTCGATTCGCGACGGCGAGCTGTTCGAGTGGCCGACAGTGGCAGCTGCGTCTCGTGACTGTCGAGCGCATGGTGAGCGGTCGCTTGATCGAAGGGACGGCGGGAAGTCGTAGACGTTGACGTGGGCGAAAAGTCGCCAGGCAAAGTCGAGGGGCTCGATCTTGATGACGAGGATCGTTCGGCTGGCCGGAAGACAAAGTCGTCGTCCCACGACTCTGAGGCCGCTGTGAGTACATGAACGCTGCGACATGTCAGCTCCACGGCTAGTCCCTGTATAACTCGGAGGATTTGCTCACCAGCTTTGAACCGCTTCCCGTGATTAGATCGCGCGTTCCGCTCGCCAAGCCGCGGATCCAATACATCTGCGGCGCTTGTCATCTTTCACGAGTGCTCGGTGCAGTCGGCGTTGACAGGAGGCGGCTGTAGAGTCGTAGCTGGTATCAGCCTTGTGGGGGTTGACGTTGCGGACGAGATGACACGAGAGCAGGACGCACCTCACAGCGACGAGAGCCTCATGCAGCTAAAGCGTTAAGGCCCGGTCAAGGCCGAATGCGCCGAACCGAGTCGCAGTGGAAGATTGTGCCGAACTGTAACCTTTCCGAGGGACCGAAGATGTCGAATCCGAAGAGGAGCGTGCACGAGGTGAGGGCGGGAAGCCTGTGCCAGAGCTTCAAAGTCTTCGAGATCGAATCGACGTTATCCTGGTGCACAACCCGGTGCCCACGGCTAAGCACCCAGGCAGACGTCGGTTCGTCGGAAGCGCTGGCAGATGAGAGAGAAGGAGAACGAAGCGAGGTCTCGAGATCTTGGAAGCACAAAGTCAAGGCACATCAGCTTGCCACAAAGCAGCTCCAGTGCGTCCCGTTGGAGCGTAAGCAACGGATAAGGTGCAAGGGGAACAAGCGGAAACTGATTTGCGGCGTATATTGAGCAATTTGCCGTTGAAAACATAGCATCCTGGATCGCATTTCAAGCAGATGTACACTTGTATTACGTCAACAGAGTAATTGCGAATTCTGCAGACCCAAGCACGGGGAAAGAAAGTAGGCGCAGTCGAAAGCGGAGGAAAAGCGAGGCGGTCGTCCGTAAAAGAAGAGGGCGACGAGACGATGAGGTGACAAGCAGATTCTGGAGGCTCCGGGAGCTCAGACAAGACCTTTGAGGGCGCACCCCTTGAGGCGGACAAACTCGGGGAGCACTGGGTGGCGGGAGTCAGACGTGATAAAGTCAGTGCTGCGCAACTACTTCGCATGGGGCCGACGCCACAGCTGCGACGCGGGAGCGAAAGGCCCATGAGGGAAGCGCCGGATCACAGACTCACTGCTCGCATAGTACTTGTACAGGTTCTTGTCCGGTACGGCCATCAACGTCAAGCCAGGAACGACAACGTCTGCTTCTCCGGTGCCGCCAGTTTCGCCACCCGCATGTTCGCCACCCAGAGGCCGGTCTTCGCCGTACCCGAGCTTGTAGCCCTCGCGCAAAGTCTCGTGAGGCCCCAAGGAGGACCCCGCCGTCGAGACATGCGAGCGGTCCGGGCCACCGAGCGAAAGCAACGACGGAGGCGGCCCGGAAGTAGTCGAGGACGAGGCAAACGTTCCCGCTTGCGACGGCTCGGACGGTCCCTCGACGACCTGAGCTTGCGACTGGACCCGCGAGTCGGCCTCGGTCGTCGCCTCGATCGCGCGGCGAAGGAACCTCTGGAACGAGACGCGGGTGTCGGACGTCGCGCGGTGAAACGTCCACGCCGCTTTGTAGGCCGTTCCGAGCGCGGCCGGATTGGTCTTGTTGACGGTGAGGACTCCGCTCCTCGAAGGTCCGTCCTGACCCCCCGCGAGCGGAGAAGGCACGAAAGCCGGCGCGCAAAAGACGGACGACACGACCGAAGCGATGGCTTCGTTCGGCGCCGCTTCTCCGACGAGGACGAGGCGCTTTGCGGTCGTCTCGGGCGAAAGAGCTGAAAAGCCGACGGCGTCAAAGGGGCGGATGCCGTCGCGAGCTCGTTCGGCCGGAGATTGCATCGCACGCAACAAGCGGCCCAGTCCGATCCGGAGAGTCATGGCTGCAAGGGTGGGGTGGCGCGATAAACTTGGTCAGAAAAAAGTGGAATGAGATCGTGGCTACGGCGACAACGGTGTGCGGGCAAGACCATGCGTACCTTGAGACTCGAGGAGCAAGCGCGGGTTGATCTTGCGGTCGGAAAACTCGGGCGTCCGCGCGCCGGCAACGAACCGGAGGAACCCTTGCGCCAGACTCGCTTCGCGATGCGGAAAGAAGTAGGCAAAGTACTTCTCGTCGATCCTGTGGGTTGGCTCCTCAAAGTCAATCCTGCAATTACCAGAAACGGAATGGGCCGGTAGCGAAACATGGGTCCAGCTCACCCGATGGTACCTCCGTGAGGACTGATTGCACTAAAGTGCGTAAAGACGTCCCACTTGCCGTTACAGTACAAGTCGCGAAGCAAAGCGCGTCCGATACCGGCGTCACGGTTCCTGTCAGGTCGCCGGCGTCCAGTAAGCACGAGTCAACTAGCCGCCGGGTGTGCTGTCGAGGGCATCACTCACTGCACAACCGCGAGGAAAGCAGGGTCCTCATCCTTGTCGTCGCCGTCATTCTCATCGTCATCTTGCTCGAGTTGAGTGAAGACCGTCGGGCCTCGTCCCGACTGCAGCGCGTGCGTACGGTTGCCCAGCCCAGCCATCGCCGGATTCAAGACCATGCTCCAGTCCTGACTCGTCGCGTAGTCCGAGTCCTTGACAGGCGCGATCAACGAGTCGGTCTCGGCGACGCCGCACAGCGAGACGAGGACATCACCACGGCGAGGCGACAGCGGGTACGCGAGAGCTGCGGCAGCCTCGGACCCGGTAAAGGGAGAGATCAAACAGGCTGCGGTCGAAAAGGCGAGGTGAGCTTCATCAGGTCGTGGTAAAAAGGAGAGGAGAGACAAACCCGGGCTGAATCCGAAGCGCGTGACAAAGTAAGGCGAAATTGTGCCGAGCTATGTGAGCATAGTAATCATCAGTTGCTGCTCATGATCGAAGCGAACTCGGGAAATCGTGCCCCGCGAAACTTTCGGGAAAACTCACCGCTTTCCCTCCGTCGGTGCTTGGTTCTCCCAACAAGTGCTCGAGTTTCTCCACTCCGGCTTGACCTTCTTCCCCAGCGACAAACGCAAGGATATCTTTGTCCCATTTGCCGAGGAGCGGGTTGAACATGTCCGTCGTGCATGCGTCGGAGCCGTCCAACGGAGCGAATCTGCGAACCAACAAGAGACGAGGCGGTCAGCCCTGCCATGACCCGCGCTGCCAATCCGGAGACTGCACACGAAGGGTGTCGGCAGTATGAAGACCCAAGAGAAGGCATACTCACCTACCGAGAAAGACGCTCGCAAGGAGTCCGCTCTCGAGCACGATCCGCTCAGTCCGGTCGAGCAAGCCCATCTTGGCGAGCGTACTCGGGTCGCGGACGAAATCTTTCTCCTCCTCGACGCGGTCCTTGTCGTCTTCAAGGAGCTTCGTGAGCTGTGCGACCGGGTTCCGAAGACACGGCCTCCCTCCTGTGCGACGCGCGAGTTCCTCCCGTCCCTTTTCGAGCACGTCACTCATCCTCCTCGCGGGCCGGTTCTCGGCTCCGGCTTTCGGCCCATCGGACGTGTCAAACTTGTCTTGACCAAAGTGAGTCTCGAGCCGGCGGATGTACTCCACCGTCGAAGCGTCGCCGTCGGTGGTCGGCTCCGGCACGGTGAAGAGAGGTTTCGAAGGCGGGAGCGGCGTAAAGATCTCGGACAAGCTCAGGTGCGGCGAGAGGGACATGGTACGGAGGGTTTGGCCGAACGTAGGCGAGAGGTAGTGCATTGCGTTGGGCTGTGCGTCCAAAGATGACCGGCGTCAGTTTGCGCATGACCTTCGCAAGTCACGCCAAAGTTCCGGCTCGTTTGGGGTCAAGACGAGGGCAGGTACCATGACGCACCTGTCCAGCACCCGAGACACATACGACCCGAGAGAGCAAAGAGGGGTCCGGGCAGTCGCGCGAGAGTTTGGTCAAGAGCAAGTCGAGCGCGTGCAAGCGGACGACGGAGGGGCAAGTGACGTTGTCGCCCCGAGTTCGGACGCCGTCGCGGGTGCTGTGAGCCGATGCATGCATTAGGGATCTAGCCGGTCCGGATGCTCCGTCTGCGGTCCGAAGACAGAGGAGAGGAACGGAACGCACCCATACTCGCGCAACTCTTGATCAATGTCGACTTTGGCGGTCCACACGACACGCAGCTCCTCGTCGAGCACACACGCCTTGATCCTGTCTACTCCCGAGTCGATGCCGAGGAACAGAGGTCGGTCCGGGCGCGTCAAAGTCGACGGTGCCGGCTGTGGAAGCAGCGGCGGGGGAAGAGGCCCAGAAAGATCGAACGGCGTCGGCGACGAGCCGAGGTCGGATGGCGCGAGGAAGGGCACCGGGGGGTCCGACATGGTGAGCTGGGCAAAGTGGAACGTCGGGATATGCGGTGTAACAGACATTTTGTCGGAAGCGTCAGAGCGAGAACAAGCGGGCTGCGAAACAATGCTTGCATGAGGCGGCATCGTGTGACGGCTCTCATCGGAGGTTGATCCTGGCTTGCAAGAATACTTTTTACTCCTCAAATCCGGTTCTACCGCATGCCCGTCCACCTTCTTCTGTGCACAGTCTTGGACGACGGCGACGTTTTCTTGCCACCGGGTGACTTTGGCCTTTGCGTGGGTGACAGCGTATGTATCGGGGACAGTATCCAAAGCTGCACTGCACCTAGAGGTGCGCATGCCCGTGGAGCAGAGCCATATACACTCTATGTAAGAAACGGCGTTCTTTTTTCACGCGCTTCTCGCACTCTCTCGACAAGTGCGGGGCCCCACTTTCGCCTCTCGCGGCACGCAATCTTGCGCCTTCATGATTTTGGACTCGTTCCGACTCGTTCGCCTACGCTCATTCAGGGAGCACGCGTGTACGACTCACCAGGGGGAGAGGACTGTCGCAGCTTGGATCTACGCTTTCGGGAGGAAAAGCGGCGGGCATGAACGGCCTCGATCCGCTGTTTGCTGCCGCGCATTTCGACGCCTTGCTCAACGGCCACGGCCACAGCCAAGGCGAGCCAGGCGCTGCCCAGTTGTCTGCCTTCTCCCAAGACGAGCTGTCTTGGCTCGAGCAGCAGCTCTCGTTCGCTTCGCCTCCGTCTCATCCTGCCCTCCCTGCCACCTCGAATTCATCGACAACGGCCTCGTCTTCGGGCGATGGAACTCCGGCCTCGACAGTCATTCCGTTACAGCCGCATGCGTTCCCTCCCGTCTCTCAAGCCCGTTTTCATCCGTACCAGCTCCCGCCCGAACGAGCCCAGCGCGTGTTGCGACCGCCCGGTCCGCATGCGCAATTGAACTTGTTGTCGTCTGCCGCCCAACTACAACAGCTCGCGCTCGAGCAACAGCAACAACAACAACAACAACAACAACAACAGCCACAACAGAGCTCTGCGTCGAATGGGCTATCCGTGCCCGGTTATCAGCCGAATGGCAGCATCGACGGCATCGACTGGGCGGCGTTCGGTTCGTTCGGATCCGTGCCGACTTCCCCCTTCTCGGTACCCACGGCTGTCGCTACTGCACCGCATCCGCCACTGCAGCAGTCGTACCAGCAACAGGTCCAGCACCAGCAACAGCTGGCCCTCTCTTTCGGGAACTCGGCCGCCGCGGCGTCCCCTCGTCACTCTCGACCGCGTCCTTCGGCGCCACACCGTCAAGCCTCGACCGCCTCGTCCACCTCCACTCACAGTAACGGCTACGAAGTACCGCATCGCGTCTTGTACCCGCCAGCCAATTCTCCGCCGACCGTCTTGCTCCCCGATCTGCCGACGCCGCCCCTTCCTCCCGCACCGAACGCTTCGCCCGCCACACCGCGAACAAACTACTCGACGTCGAGTCCGGCAGCGGGACCGTCCGGTCTCGCCAACGAAGTGTCGATGCGCGATGGTGAGACCATCAGCGGGGTTCCGAAGCGGAAACGGGCGAGGTCGGCGCCGCCACCTCCTCGTGTGCGGAATTCCGTCGGTGCCAGTGCCGAACGTCGGGATGACACTGGAGGGGCGCTCGAGACCAAAACGGAGCAGCTCGACGCCTTGTTCACCTGGCTCGACGACCAGCGCTGGTCCTTTTCGACGCTCTTCACCGCCTTGTCCGAAGTCTCGTCGCCCTCCCCCGAGACGTCAGCGCCCCTCGCGCTGTCTCACCGCCGTCGAATGGAGGACTTTCTCGCGATCGACGAACCGCTGTTCTCTTCCGCAACAGCGACGGCAGCGACGGGCTCGACCTCGAAACAAGGCACCGATCTTGGTTTGCGATTTCTACGAGAGGCGCGAAAGAGGTGGAGCGAGCGAGCTGCGAATGGAGACTGCACGGTGTCCGAGAAGGGACCGAACGAGGTGGTCCGCATGTGGGAAGAAATGGGCGCACTCGGACGAGGCGAAGGCAGCATGGTGAGTCCTGCCGTTGCGCCTTTGTCGTGAAATCTTGAAAATATGAACTGAAGTGTGAAAGACAGGCACACGCTGTGCGAGAACTCCATTCACACGTCCACGACGGCGCAGTGGCCGGATCGGTGAGTTGTCCCTCTCTCTCCCTCGTGGCCAGGAAGTTCGCCCACTCAACCAACCCCGAACGTCCGCAGGTCATCCGAAACATTACGAATCGATATGGCGAAGCGTATGCCGAAGCAAACTCGGACATCAAGGCGAGTCTTTTTTTCACAATCGCTTTTTTGCGATCACCGCTCGTGCAGTATCGCTAAACGGTCCGTCTTTCCCCGTTATATACAGCGCCTCGACGACGCCCTCTCGCGCCCGCTCGACCCGCACGTGACCTCGGCGCCTCGCGAAGCGTCCGTCTGGACGGGGACGCTCGTCATCCCGACTCTGCAAGCCGACGTCTTGCAAGCGTGGTTGTCGTCGAACCCGGCGCGGCAAGAGGCGCAGCGGAAAGAGGGCGGCCAGCAGTCGAAAAAGATTGATCCGGAACGTGAGTCGCTATCTTCTCGAGTGATGGGCTTCAGAAGGAGGACAGTAACGATATTGATCTAGCCCTTGATTGGTGTCGTCGTCGTCGGAAAAAAAAAAAAAAAAGACATGCGCATCTACTCGTCGCTCTCGCCGCTCGATTTCCACGCCCGCGGCGCCGAGCTGTGCCGCGTCGTCCTCCTCCGTGACGCCGACTGCATGCAACGTTTCGGCCACGGTGCGTATTCTGTCTTGTCGAACCGGACCGCCGCGCAACGAGGCTGACTCGGCGCTTTTTGATCGCACTCGAACAGTCTTTGACCGCCTGCAGACGTTCACGCTCGGTCCGGTGATCGCCTTGGTCGACACGTGCGGCTTCTCGACGTACGACGACCAGTCGTTGTGGCACCACGCCGTCCAGACTTATCTGCAGCTGTGTGTCCGCTATCCGGAACTGACCGAGGGAAAGGTGAGGAGCTTCTTTCCTTTTTTTTTTTCGCGCCGTGCACTGTGCTCACTCGCGCGCGAGTGTGCTCCCTGCCGCGTCGCGCAGGAAGCGACCATCACCATCCTGCCCGACCTGCCCCCTCCCGTCCACCCTACTGCGCTCGAAACGCTCCTGATCGACCGCGCGTTGCACTCGCACTGGGACGCGCTGCGGCAGTTCCTCCTCGACGCGCACGGCGGGTTGTTGCGCTCGGCCGTGCGGAGTTTTAGCGGCGTCAGGTTGACCAAGTTTGATCTGTTGAGCGTGTGCGACGATACGATGGCGGTCATTACGGCGCTCGGCAAGAGTCGCACCAGTCGCAAGGGTGAGAGTCTCTCTCTCCTTGTTCGAGAGAGAAAGGGGCGCGCGCTTTTCTCAGTGGGCTGATTTCATCGTCCTTTTCCCAAAGACCGCATCCTGCCCTACGATCCCTCGATCTCTCAGATCCGCAACGCGTGGCGTCAACAAGCCCTGTGGGACCCGACCGCCGACTTGGTCGTCTGGTCCGCCGCGACGACCCATTTCCTCGAGCTGTCGGCCCTGTACCCCCAAATCGGTCGCGGAGTCGTGAGTCACCAGCTCCGCTTGTTCTCGCTACCGGGGGGCTGGAGGTCCCGAGGGCTGAGGTAACCTTTTTTCCATCTCGGGCAATGTGATGCAGCGCGAACTTCCGGGACTGGGGTCGATGCTGGACCACGCCACTTCGGGCCAGTCGCCGCCCAAGGTCAACGGCAAAGCGGGACGGTGACGCGTTTACTTACTTGTGTACTCTACTCTGCCAGAGCTGATGAATTGAGGAAGCTAAAGAATGCCTTGCCTCGCCGGCCTGGCAAGAGCCACTTTGGAAAGCATGGCCCATGGAGCCTGATCTCCCAACGCGTGGGCGAGCTGATTGGTATAGACTTGTACAATGCAAGAAGGCTCTGTTTCCTGCATTCTCGCCGTCCGGGGGAGTCTCTCAGAATTCGTCGATCCGTATCGCGAAAAAGTGCGAATAGGTGATGACTGTCCCCCATGCGCAAGGGTCAGTTTTTTCGTTCGAAGCCCCCCGCGTCAAGGGAGTGGTCCGACGACTGAACTGACCGGTGGCATAGCCGACGAGGCCTCCGAGTGCGCTCATCCAGCCTGCGGCGGGGTGGATGACCTCGGCGTGGGCGAGGACGTAGGGCAAGGCGACGCCGCTGACGAGGAAGCACGAGGTGAGGAAGTGGCCAAAGTCGACGGGTCCGGACGAGTAATCGGCGCTAAAGTCGTCTGCGCCGGAGCAGCGCCCGCAGAGCCAGTTGGGGAGCGGCGCAAACGCGAACAGGAGCGCTATCGTCGGGTCGGAGTGGGGTCAGCTCCGGACTGGCAAAGAGGAGGGAGGGGGGAGGGGGACGGGGACTGACCTGTCAAGAGGGGGTACCAATTTGACCAGAGTGCGCAGGCGAGGATGATCAAGAGGAACGAGAGCGAGAGGACAAACGAGAGGAAGATGATGGCTAGCGGGGGGCGAAGGGGAGGGGAGGAGAGGGGTTAGCGACCGGAGAGAGACCTTGGCTGCCTCGCCAACGATGCGTAGGCTTACTCTTGAGACCTGCGCGCGAGTCTGCCATGGCTGCGATGCGATTTCGAGTAAAGGGCGAGTGGGGAACCCGAGGCGATGTCATCCTCTCGACACTCACTCACTCGCATGGAATGGACCCGGGCGAACCGACTCACTTCAACGTGCTCGTCGCAGGAACCGGCTTGCAAGAGTCGATCCTCGCAGCGTCCGTCCCTCCGTCTCTCTCCGCTCACCCGAATCGACTCGCTGACCCTTTTGCGACGTCGAACCCAGCGCACTCGCCAAAGCGGGCTACTCGGTCCTTCAACTCGATGCAGCTCCTTACTACGGCACAGAGCATGCCTCGCTCTCCCTCTCCGAGCTACACGCCTGGGCCCTCGAACACCGTCGCGCATCCACCTCGTCCGAACGGCTGCCCGACTCGCTCGCCCCCATCTCGCAACGCTTCGCACTCTCGCTCGAACCAATGCTCTTGCGCGCCCAAGGGCCAGGACTCGACCTGCTCGTCAGGAGCCGCGTCGCGAGCTACCTCCAGTTCGGACTCGTAGGCGGAGTCGGACTCTTTCAACTCGACGACGCGGCATCCTCGCCGGAACCGAGACGGGGCACGGTGAAACGAGTCCCGGCGAGCAAGTCGGACGTCTTTACCGACCAGTCACTGTCGCTTGTCGAGAAGCGCAGGTTGACCAAACTGCTCCTCTTTGCCGCCGGCCAAGACCCGCTCGAGCACGATCCAGTCCTGCAGGCCGGTCAGTCCCTTTCTCTTCCTCGGTACAACCCCTGTCTCTGATCCGCCCCCTCTCGACAACAGAGCCAGGCATCAGTTTGGTCGATTACCTCCAGAAAGGGTTCTCGCTCTCCGGACCCATCGCCGACTCGCTCGCATACGCTCTCGCACTCTGCACCTCCCCGTCAGGTAATGCAGTTCAGCAGTATCGAGGGACAGGCTTCTTTCCTGCGCTCCGAAAAGAGAGCTCAAACCCCCCGGGTAACGAACAGATCCAGCTCTTCCGGCCTTGGAGCGGATACGGAGCATCATCCACGCCGTCGGGCGATACGGTCCATCGCCCTACCTCGTAGGTCACTACGGAGGTGCAGGTGACCTCGTCGGCGGATTTTCTCGGTGAGTGTTTCACCCATACAAGAGTCCAAAACGATCGGGTTCAGGAACTCCCGCCGCGGACCGAATCCCGAGAACCGCCTACTCACCGCCGCCGCCGTCGTCGTCGTCGGACAGGATATGTGCCGTTTGGGGTGGCGGACAGATTCTCGGACGACCGATCCTGCCGCTCGAACTCGAACCAAAAGTCGGACCTCCCGTCCCGCCGTCTCAACCTCCCTTCTCGAGCCCCGAGACGCAGCCGCCTCCGCCCGCCCGGGTGGGTCCGACCTCGCCGGAGACCACTCGGGGTGAAGAAGAAGAAGGACCCGCGACGACAACAACAACACGGCCGCTCGGGATCCCCGTCCGTTTGGAAGAAGGCGGCGACCCGACCGTCTTTACGGGCGATTGGGTCGTTTCGTCCCCTCACCTCTTCTCGACCCTGTTCCCTTCCCATTCCACTCCACCGGCGGCGCTACAAGAGCCCCCGAAAAGCGAGACCGCTCACCTGATTGCGATCTTGCCGGACCCGATCCCGTTCCCGCCCCGTGCAAGCGCCAGCCTCGACGACGACGACGACAACGAGTCATCCACAACAGACGAACCGGATTCGCACCTGTTTGTGTTCCCACCGGGTACTTGCCATTCGGACGTGGCGAGCGTGACGGCACTACAGACCGGTAAAGGAACCATGAGCTGTCCAGAAGGATATCGTGAGTGCTCGACTCGTTCCAAATGGATCTGCTTCCTCCTCCCGCCAAGACCCGACGACGGGGCGAACGCTGATTCGACATACGGAGCTCATCTGCATCCACAGATGTCCTCTATCTCACCGGTTCTCTCCTCGACTCAACGACGAACGACAAACACCTCGTCGACGCCCGATCTCTCCTCGAACCCTACCTCGAGGCGCTCCTCGCTCTCCCAGTTCCATCCGCCGACACTAGTACGACCTCTAGCTCAAGAGCACCTCCAGTCTACAGCGTCGCCTACTGGTCCCCTCAGCCGGCTGTTCAGACCTCGACCAACTCGCCGTCGTTGTCGTCGCCGCTGCCGCTCAATCTGCTCGTCGTCCCTCCACTCGCGCGCACTTCGCAGTCTTCGAGCCTGATCGAGACATTGGACGAAGTGGTGCCAAGCGCAGAGGCCCTGTTTTGGCAGATTGTCGGCGAGGAAGGCAGAAACGAGGGCGTCCAGTTCTTTGCAAAGGAGGAGCGAGGCGACGATGACGAGTAGGCAGATTTTGTCCCCGCGGCAATGCTCTTTCTTGCCTCACTTCCACCGAGCTCCCAGAGTCAAGGATCGAGCTTGAATCGATTAAACTCATTGCGTGTATATGAATGCGAGGAACGCGGAAGAACCCGAAAGCTGAGAAGGGCCGAGAGGGGCGAACATCACGCGAAGGGGGGGTAAAATAGGTAACGCGCGGAAGAGGCGCCCGATGAATGTGCTGGGGGAATAGTGGGTTATGTACATGTGGTGTGGGTGATTAGAAATGGGAGAAAGGGGCGGAACTAGGTACAGTCGAGAGTCGCAGCGGCGGGCCGGAACCTCTCTAGACTTTTCCGCCTCGTCCTCGCCTTCCTCCGCATCGGCAGCAGAGAACGTCGCCGAGGCAGTGGAAGAAGGTGGTAAACACGCTGACGATCGCCTGTGGTAATAAGACGAAAGAATGGGAAAAGGTCAGTTTTCTGAGCACGATGAAATGGGAGCAAAACTTTTGAGACGCACCGAGACGATGGCGTTCAGGATGGAGGCGATACCGCTGAAGACGGCCATAATGCCGCGGCCGATGGCAGAGACCATGTTGGCGAGCTGTCGGGGAGGAAAGCGATCGTTCCCAGGGCACGACGAGGCAGCGTTCCATGGTCAGTTTCGAGCGACATGGCTATAAGCGCCCAGGTCGAGCCCATGGTGACTCACAGCACTGCAGACGACACCCATTGTTGAAGAGTAGCGGGTTTGGGAAGAGGTTCGAGTTCTTTTGAGATTGTCTGGGCGGCGACGCTGAGAAGGCTATGGCTGTGAATGGACGCAGCGCGGGTGCAGGCGGTGCATAGAGGTTAGTGAGCTGTCAAGACTCTATGGGCCTGTTGCAGCCGAGAGGGCGAAATGACTCACGAGCTGGACGGTGGCAAGAGTCACGAGGACAGTCGAGAAAGAGCCAGACGAAACAAGTGAAGGCAAAGACGAGAGTCAGCTGTGAACGCCAGACTCGGGGGGGGGGCAGCCCAGACTCACCTTGAGAGGGCTTCCAGTCGTGTGCTTGTGCAAGATGAAGGAGAAGAGACCAGCGAGCTGAGGAGAAAAACAAGGAAACACAAGAGCTTCTCTGGTCCGCGGAACCGGAGAGCAGCGTTCGCGCGCGCGTCATCGCACACTCAAATCCCCAGATTCCGCAGCTGCGTTTCTTACCAACAGCCGGACCCCGGCAGTTTCCGCTTAGAATGACGCGCATATTTGTACATAAGTAAGCGGTGACGGCAGCACTTGAAGAACAAGAGTGGGCCTGCGGACAGCAGCGGCGAAAGCTGAGGAGCTTGAGAGCCGACTGAGAGGTCGGCTCGTCCTTGACATGTGAAACAGTCCAGGCGCTGCTTCGGAGGAAAACTGGATCTGGAAGCACCTTAGAGGACAAACACGTATAACATAGTCAAAAAACCTAGAGACAGAGCCCACACATCCGCGTTCATCCTAGTCTCGCAACTCGACTGCCGGCAACACGTCGGTCGAGACGACTGCACCCTCGCCCAACTTGCTGTCCTTGTCCTCCGAAGAGTCGTCGGCATGGCCTCCTCCGCTCGAGATGCTGCTGCCGACAAACGCGGTCTTGTCCTCGAGTGGGTCCCACAGCCCCTTCGGCTCTGACCATTTGTCGGCCAAGTTGGCTTGAGGGAAAAAGGTCGCAAGGAGGTAGTACACGATCCCGGCGGCAAAAGTCGTCGTAAAGATCGCAAAGTAGTACGAGTGCCGGAGCGGCTCGCTCTTGATGATGCCAAAGTTGGTCAAGACTGGTGGAGGGAGAGTCAGCAGCGCGGTTCCGGCGGGGTTCAGGGGTCAATTCGTGCAAACGCACAGCCGGCAAAGTTGACGGCGACACCGATCGCGTAGGCGACAAAGGCGCGCCAGTTAAAGCCGTAGGTGTAGACTGCATACAAGTTTCGACATCAGCACAGGCGACCAAGCCGGAGAAAGCCCGAGAAAGCGCACAGTAAGTTCCGAGCTTGTTGGTGGTGTACAAGTCCTCATAGATCATGCGACCTTTGCTCACGGCAAAGTAGTCGACCATGATGATGGCGGCGATTGAAAAGAGGAAGATCTGGTACGACGAAAGCACCGTGATGAAAATGGACGCCGACCCGAGGAGGTACCACGGGTTGATGACGGCGGACCCGACGAGGCAGATGTAGAAGCCGCGTTTGACCGAGATGAAACGCGGACACAGCGAGGCGAGGTCGTTGCCGCAGCAATACACGTTCTCAAAGACGCCTGTGGAGATGAGCCTGGTCAGTCGAGAAGGACGGGCACGAAGACGGACGAGCGTGAAGAAACCAACACTGGGAGACAGAATTCGGTCAGCGGGAGATAGCCATCAGGAGAAGCAGTCACGATTACTCACAGAGAAGAGCAGGCTGTACACGAATCCGGCAGAAATGAAGAAAGCGCCTGCTCGGTGCGCCGCGTCAAAGTTGTCGACCAAGAGTCGCTCGAGGTAGATGACCGGGTTCCACACGACCTCGCCGTAGACAACCTCGGAGGTCGAAGCGACGAGCATGCCGATGACTTGGACGATAAAGTTGGACAAGGGGAAGCCGATCAGTTGGCCTGTAGAAGGGTTCGCGCGCGGGTCAGTAAGAAGGTCCTCCCCAAGTGCGAGACTTTCAGTCAACGCACCTAAAATCGGGTCGTTCGGCTTGGTGGCGTTGCGCTGCCAGTCACTGGCATTTGAGGCTGTCGGCGAGAGAGAGAGAGAGAGGGTAAGTCTCGACTCCGGAATAGGTCCGACAGAAAGCGCCCCACCGAAAGTTGAGCACGACGCGGCGGAAGTTAGAATCATCCGGACGAGGAGCCAGGAGCGAGTCGAGCCGTGGATCGTACTGCTCTTTGTGACAACGGGTCTGTGAGCGATAGCCGGGGCAGGCAGCGTCAGTGAGCTAGCCGAGCTCTATCGAACACGGGGAGCAGACTTTACCCGACTGTTCCACCGGCCTTGGTCACCGCGAGGGCGAGCATGCCCGCCGACGAGATGGAGAAGACCAGCAGCTTGGTCCACACCAGGCGCTTCCACTTGGGAATGTCGAGAAGGAGCATCAAGCCGTTCAGGACGAGAAAGACGAAGAAGCAGATCATTTGGGCCTGCGAAAAGAGAGGAATCCCCGGATTTCTGCTCAGTTTGGTTCGGACACGGGCCTTTCGGTCGTACAGAACGCACCGATGTGAGTGCCGACCCTGTCGGCATATGGTTCTTGATGTTGCCGATCGAGGGGAACATGCTATACAGCATCACGTAGAGCGCCTGCCCTCCGCTGACGGCGTTCACGCCCTGCCACACGGTCGCCATAATGGCGCGATTCAGCGCGGGCCAGCCGGCACCAAAGATGCCGAACGAGCTGCGGCACACGACTGGAAAGCCGATGTTGTAGCGAGCGCCGGGCCGACCGCAGGCGACCATCCACAGTGAGATCTGCGATGGGGCGGGCGCGCACGCGACCGGATCAGCCCATCGGGCATTCGTATAGCTCGGAGCGTGGAAGGAGAGCGTTGAAAGGGGGGGGGGGGGGGGGGGGGGGTTTGCTTACGATAAAGTAGCCGGCTGTAGAGCATCCGAGGCCTTCCCAAAAAGTGATTCCGAGCGCAAGCCAGGTCGAGCCTCCGGTCCAGCTAGCAGCGCGTCCAGAAAGGGTCGTCAGTTATCACGGTCACGAAAAGTTCAGAGTACCATAGAGGAGGATCGTACTTGGACACTGAGGACACGGCTGCGAACCAAAAACACGAGAACGTCCAGAATCCCCAAGTCCTCCGTTCGACCGGAGTCGCGCGCAAGTCGGCATTGTCGAGGCTGCGCGCGGCGCCTGCATGTGCCGGAACTTCGAGCAAGCTGACGATCCCCATCTCTTCGGGCTCGGGGTGCTGGTAGAGAGGATGTGTTTGTAGCGTCGAGAAGCGGTGGTGGCGAAATGTTCCGAGAGCAGACTCGCAGCAGCTTCAAGATAAGGCGCTCACGTAGTTTTCCCCCGTGCCGGAGTGCCGTCGCGGGTATGTAGTCGAGTCTCGATCAAGGATGTTGCGGAATTGGAGTGCCCAGCTTTTTCGAGGCGAATAGCCATGCGGGCGCCCGATTTTAGAGCCTTGGGAGATAGCGTCGGCCGAGATAGTTTCGGGTCTTATCTCTCTCGATTGATGGGATAAGTCAGGGAGATTCCGTGCTTGTCCGTGAACGCGAGTCCGGGTGTAGAAAGGCGGATACAGCGGTCTCCGCAGGCCAATGCGATTCAAGCAAGCGCCTTATCAGAAACAAGGGTCGCATCCTTGCCGTCGGCTCATCTGATCCCCTCGCTCCTGTCGACCGAATCGTCAGCTACTTGCACAAAAGCATCACGAGCTCCACCGCAGCCAAAAGAAAGAAAAGAACAACACAGGACCAGAAATGCCTGGACTCGTGACGCCGTCGCCGCCGCTCCTCGAAGCCGTAATCAATTTCGCCGTCCCGAAGTCGGAACTGACGCCGGCACAGCAGGCCAAGATCTCGGCGCAGTTTGACGCCGAGGACCCGGTTCCGTCTCGCAAGGCGACGGTGCCGATCGTGGATCTGCGCGAGGAGCTCGAAGCCGGGATGGGAGGTCTCGGACCGGCGGAGCAACTCGACGAAAGAGGGTGAGGGTGGCGTCTGTTGATCGCGTAATGTCCCAGACCTGACAAGCACCGAGCTGATCTCGATAAAACCCCCCTGGCTCCACCCGCCGCAGCTACGCCGTGATCAAGAACACGAGCGAGATTGCGCCGTCGACGGGGCTGGCAACAGTCGCCGCGACGGAGGCGTATAAAGCCGAGTGCTGCGCCATGTTCGAGGACCTGCTCGGCGCGTCCAAGGTGATTGCGTGGAACGCGGTCGTGCGCGATGCCGGTGAAGGGCAGCAAGACGTCAAAGGGACGCAGCAGATGCGGGTCGAGAAGGAGTTTGCGTCGGCGAGCGCGCTCAAAGCTGTCGCGGGTTTTGCGCACGTCGATCAGGACGAGGTGAGCCCATTTAATTAGCAGGTTTATTCTGAGCAGCCGGGTCGTTGCTGACGACCCTCTTGACGTGCGCGCAGGAGTATGCGCGTACAATCATCAAGCGAGCGGCCGGCGAGGATGCGTTTGAAAAGTACTCGAGGCTGCAGATCATCAACATCTGGCGGCCACTTCGGGGTGAGTCAGCGTACCAGTCTCGCGTGGGCGTGGCTGGCCTGATGCAAACGATGTCGCCGTGGCAGGTCCGGTGACGAACCACCCGCTCGCGGTGTGCGACTTTTCGACGCTCGACGTCGACGCCGACATTCTGCACATGGCCGGGTCGTACGGGACTGCGTACGGCGTCTCGTCGTCTGGTGAGTTTGCGCCGCGACCTGGGTGTGGCAGACCGGCGGGCGGGCAGGCTGACATGATGACCGCGTCTGGACTGGTGAACAGCGGCTCAACGGTGGGGGTACGTGTCGCACATGATGCCGGACGAGGCATACCTCTTGCGATGCTACGACTCGCACCAGGGTCGGCACGGCGAAGCGCTGTACGCGGGGCACGTGGCGTGCACGGTGCTGAACGAGGCGGCGCCGGCTGCAGTCGAGTCGGTGACGGTGCCGAGGCGGAGTGCCGAGGTACGGCTGTTTGTGCTGCACGAGTAGAAGTCTTGCCGATGAGAGTGTCTGTATGTGCTGCACGGGGTTGATAATGCTGATACAGACGCGCTCCAAGAGACATGAGAGAGAGAAAGCTTCCCCCTGTCCGAGTGACTTCGAGCTGCTGCTGCGTCCGCCCAGAGTCGAGTCGCGTGGCTGCCTACGCTCCTCTTTCGATCCACGTGTCGCCTGTATAGCTTGCCTGTGTGAGTCCTACCCGCCGCGCCTGACCTGCCCTTTGCATCAGCGCTGCTCGAGGCGCGCGAGCGAGTTGCTCCTCTTTGTCGGTGCGAGTGGCCACACTGACACTCCTCTCTCTCTCTCGTCCTGTGTCCGCGTGCCTGTGTACAGCTCCAGCGTTTAGTGAGTGATCCCGCTGTGGTCCAGCGCATCCGCCGAGCGCGCCGTGGTAACTGACTTGGAACGGGTACCACCACACGACCGCAGTGAGCCAACTCCTCAACAAGCCCTACGACGCATTCGCCGACGAAGGCGCAGACGAAGACGTACAGGTCGACGAGAAGCTCGCAAAGAAGCAACAGGGTCAGTCCCCAGCATTTCGTGTGGCCCGCCCCGAAACCGACTCGACTCGACTCTGACGCACTCCCCCCTCCCCTCGCCTCAGCCGACTACATCCACATCCGTATCCAGCAGCGCAACGGCCGCAAGACCATCACCACCCTCTCTGGAGTACCCACCGAATATGACCCGAAGAAACTCCTGAAGGCCTTCAAGAGTACGCCCGCAGTGCTCCCTTCTTCTTTCCCGCTGCAAGAGTCGCGGGACGCTGATCCACGCCCCGCACCGCACCGCACCACAGAGGAGTTCGCCTGCAACGGCTCGGTCGAAGAGCACGAAGAGCACGGCAAGGGTGCGCCCTACCCTACCTTTCTTCCCGTCCCCCCTCAAACTAGCCCCCATTGACTCTCTCGCCTCCCGCGCTTGCAGTCATCCAGCTGCAAGGTGACCAGCGCCAAAAGATCATGGAGATGCTGATCGAGGAAGGTATCGGCAAGGAGACAATCAAGTACGCTCGTTCCCCCCCTTCACAGTGTCTTTCTTTGTTTTGCCCCCGTCGCACGCGACTGATGAGCGCATCCCGCGGTTCTCACACAACCAGGATGCACGGTTTCTAAGCTGCAAGTGCGCCACTCACATTCCGGGAGGCTCTCGAGAGCGGGGGAACCCTCGCACTCGCCTCCCTTTTGTTTCCGAAGCCGTCTCGTTTGTCCCACCCCTGGCCCGCCCGCCTGCAAGTCCCAATCGGCACCAACAGCGGCGGCCGCACCTCCTCTCTCTCTTTCTCTCTGTGTCCATACCGTTGGGCCTACTGCTGCTACTCCCTTACCTTCATCGCATCGAGGCGTGCCATGGTTGTGTATGTAATGTGTTGGACCTGCAAATCTTCTTTCTCTTCTCTCTCTCTCCCGGACTTTCTTCCCGAGCCACGAGTTGGAGGAGCCCGTGCGCAGGTCGTCCCGACGAGCAAGGAGGAGATTGTCCTCCCTTTCTCCTTCTCATCGCGAACTCAGGTCTCCTATGGGACACACCTCTCCATCTTTTCGCCGGGCACCTCTCGAAGGAATGGGTCTCTTCGACATTATACAGGCTTACTACAGCTTCTGGGAAGAGGTATAACAAAAACGACACACACGTTGTAAAGTCAAGTCAGTGTCGGCGGGGGAGATATACTAACGCACGCAAGCATCTAGGGTTGATTTCTGCTTTTTTTCTTTCTTCCTTCCTTCTTCTTGTTCCCCCCAGTTTTGGACATAGCGGGTCAACGTGTTCGCCAGCCCTCTTACGCCCTAGCCTTGCCCTTTTCCTCGCGGCTATGAGTGCCCTGCATCGCCGTCTGCATGTCCTTGGTCCCCCTGCCGAGCGCGCGCCTCGCAGCACGGTACGCCTTCATGCCCTCTCCCTCGTCCGAACTATCATCCGAATCTTGCATCCGCTGGCGGAGCGTCGCCCTCGTCGGCCACAAATCACCACCCCCGCCGCCGCCGATGCTCCCGTTCGAGAGCGAACCGGGCCGCGGAGGAGCCGGAGACGGGTCCCGCTGAATGAGGATGCCATGCTTCGGTTGTCCGGCCGCGGCCGAGCTGACCGTACTCCTCATCGACGGCGAAGGCGACAACCCAGCGCCCGATGACGACGTCTCGGCGAGCCGGACCGATTTCCGCTTCGAAAGCTGCGGCGACATCGGAGCTGAAGTAGCTCCGGCGGCAGCGCCGGCGTGCGTGTGCGACAGCCACGACGGGGTCGCCCGGCCCGCAGTCGGGACGGTCAAAGTACTCCCCGTCGCAGCACGCGTGGTCGTCGGAGTCGCCGTGCCCGAAGAGGGAGAGGACGAACTGCCCTTTCCATACGACCGCGAGGGCTTGACGTTCTCGTGACCTTCGGCACGGTCGACCACGCTCATCAGCGACTCGTCGCCCTTGTGGACGTCAGACCTCCGCGGCGGAGTCGGCATCGATCGCGACGCCGCCGGGGCGCTGTTGTTCGGCTGAGGGGACGGCGGAGCCACCCACGTCGAATCGCTGATGCCGTGCAACGCCGACATGTGCTTGGCCTTCTTCTCCTTGTCGGCCAGAGCCTTCTTCGGCTTGCTCGACTCTGTTTCGGCAGCGGGAGCCTTGTTGGCCGTTGCGCCGGGGGCCGTGGCGGGTGCAGCGATCGCGAGTGGCATACCAGGCTTGAACGCCGTCGGGTCGTCGTCCGGGCGCGGCAGCTGGGTCGAGAACGAGGTCGGTCCGCTCGCAGCACGCGGAAGCGAAGCAGCAAGGTCGTCTGCCGTAGGAAGTGCTGCTGCAGACGGGACCGAGTTGACTTCGGTCGTGGACGGCTTGACTTTCTTCTTCTTGATCGTCGCCGCGCGAGGGGGAGGCGCCGACATGGCAGCGGGAGCGGTCGCCGTCGAGGTGTTGGTGTTGTTGCGCACGAACGCAGGCCTCGGCGGCTGAGCCTCAGCGGCAGCGGCGGCACCCGTGTTCGCAGCGGAAGAAGTCGACATGCCGAGCGACTGTGCCGAGATGACGACCGTCTCAGCCTGCGGCCGCGATCGAACGGGGACAGTCCCGACCGAGGCGACAATGCTGGCAAGTTGCGCCTCGCGAGGGTCCGCCTTGGTCTTTTTCGTCTTTTTGCGCGTGAGCGTGCCCGTCTCGGCCGGCGCAGAGGGTGTGCCGGTGTTGGCTGCCCGGGGAGCAAACGCCGGTCCGGCAGGTCGCGCCAGCGGGAGCATGGACCCATTCGCGAGCTCGGCGATCCCCGGTCCGCTCGGAGCACGTGGGACCTGCAAGACGGGCGAGGAAGTCGAAGAGGTCATGGTCCCGTTCCAGCGCGACGGCGGAACGCCAATGTCGCTCGCGGCTTTCTGAGGTGCAGCTCTGGATCCTGTCGCGTTGTTGTTGTTCGTCGGCGCCGGACGCACCGAGCTCGAGCCCGTCCCCTTGCGTTGGAGCTTGGGTCGACCGGCGGCAGGAGCGGGAGCCGGGGCGGGGGTAGGAGCGACGCTGACAGTCGGACGCGGAGCTGGCGATCGGCCGACATCGCTCAGGGCTTTGATGCGCGCCTTGGGGTCATTGACGTGCCTCACGACGCTGGTCGGCTGCTCGTCGTCCGAAGAGTCGCCAGCGGCGCCGCCGCGCGTCGGAGGTCGCGACGTCACCATTCCGGCATTCATGACTGATTCCATGACGGCGTCGGCGCGCGCGTCGGCAGCTGTCGTGCGCCGACTCCGGACTGACGCCGCCGAAGATTGCGTGGCCGCGAGGCGGTTTCTCGCGTCGGCATAATCAAACTCGCCGCCGCCACCACCTCCACCTCGACCGTACGCCATGGGTTGCTGCGGGTAGTCGTTCTCGAGGTCGTCGTCATCGTCGTGCTCGTGCTTCTTGCCCCGACGGAACAAGCTGGCGAGTCCGCCAAAGAAAGAACCACGGCGCTTCCTGCCGCCGCCTTCGCGACCTCCATCGATCGATCCCGATTCGCTTATCGCCCGACGACCGTACGAAGACCGGGCACCTCCGCCACCACCACCACCACCACCAAAGCTCATCGAGGGGGGTTGGACCGACGAGAACCGCATGCTGCGACGGCTGCCCTGGTTTTGCAGGCGGGACGACGAGTGGCGACGACCAAAAACACCCCGACCGTGGTGACGCTCGTCGTCATCGTCGTCGTACTCGGACTCGGACGAGTAATCCGGTCGGCGCGACAAGTCTGGCGCGCGCGGGATCTCAAAGGTGGGCATGCCCGGCTCGCGCTCGGTATAAACCGTCTGAGTGACCGGGGGCGGGGCCGTCGGGACCGCAGGCATGATGGGTCGAGCCAAAGTCGGGGGCGCTGGAGCCGCTGAATCCGGCGCTGGTTCGGGAGCGGGCGACCTCGTCGGCGAAAACGACCGCTCGCGCCGGACGACCGACGTCGGTCTCGCGTTCGGGTCGATGTGCAAGTCTTCGGGGACAACGGGTGGACCGTTCGAGTTGGCCATCTCTGCGAGGCTCGACATGCTCGAAGACCGACTGATGGCCTGACTCGCGCTCTGGCTCGGCGCGATCGACCCGTCGTCGCTGCCGAGGTCAAAGTGGAGCTGCGAGGGGGTAAAGTCGCCGTCGGGACCGTGGAGCGAGTCGAGGATCGCGACGGCTTCGGCGGCCGAGTCTTCCATGACGCGCGCGAGGTGGCCCATCTCTTTCATGCGGTTGTTGAGCGACTCGCGGAACGAGAGCCGCTTGACGTGCGCGAGCGCGGCTTCCTCCTCTTGCAAAAAAGCTGCGTGCGAGCGAATCCCTCCGAAAAGCGTCAGTCTCAGAGAGTCCATATCACACTCCACAAGAGCCCGGAAAAGCAACCCACTCTCGCACGCCTGCAGTTCGCGCTGCGCATCCTCGAGTTTGAGTTCGTGCTCGCGCTCGTGGCCTTCCTTTGGTTTCTTGTTGCCGACCTTGATCAAGCGGTTGACGAGGATCTCTCGGTCGCGGACGACGGTGCGGAGGGCCGTCTCGCGCGCGAGGATGTCTTTGAGCGAGCCGCGGTAGGCCGAGAGGGCGTGGAGGTACAAGCGCTGCGCGTCGGTGCAGTTGCCGAGGAGTTGCGAGATCCGGATCGCGGCGTCCTAGGGCGAGTGCGTTAGTGGTCGAGGTCACGAAAGCAGTCTAGGGTTTCAAGCCCCGCCTCCTCACCATGAGATCACCGGTGTCTGCGCTGTCGGCAACGCTCCACGCACTGAGCGCCGAGCCCGCCGTCGCTGCCGTATTCGTATACTGCCTGAACCTATTATGGGGGTCAGGGTAGTCAGCCGAGTGCGCCCTCGGGGGTTTGGGAGAGGGTCGAGACTGACGCCTGCATCGTGTCCTTCTCCGTCTTGAGGAGGTTGCTGAGCAACCGCGTGTCGTGAAGAGACGGCATCCTTGGCTATGGTAGCGTGTGTCACACCCGCGCACCCGCCGTGGTCGAGGTGTCGCAGCAGCTGCTGCTGATGACCTCGTATTAATTTGATCGAGGAGCGGATCGAGACGGCTGCGAGAGACCGAGAGCGGGCGAGTGTAGCGAGACAGAGAAAGCGAGTGTGGGTCCACCGAGGTCCAAAGGAGGGGGAATTGCTTGACTCTGGGTATACGTAGACCCGACTGCTCGACTGGGTGTAGAGGGCAAGGACGAGGGGATCCGTCCTCTCTTCTCGCAAAAGTCTGGCGCGCAACAATGACGCGCGCACATCGGGAATTGATCCAATTTATAAACAACCGATTACTGTCGATCCGCAGTCCCTTGCCGTGACATATTTGACTCTAGACAAACTCGCGACCAAGTCTCACGCGGCGCCAGCAGGAATCCTCAATTCGAGTTGGACGAGAACGGCTTCATGGTCGCTCGCGAACCGCCTCCCGTCCCTGCCGAGTCGATCCCGCTCCTCCTTGCCCACGAGCGGCTCCCCGCCGAGGTGTTGGTACAGCGTACACTGGACAACAACCGGGGAAGGCGAGTCATGGCTCTCGTTGTTGTCACGGGCGGATGACGGACCCACGGAGGAGACGTAGACGCGGTCGATCCTGCGGACTTTGCGTGGGCGACCGCGGGCCGAAGCGTGCACGTACGGGTACAAATGACCAAACGTCGGGCGGTGGCGAAACGAAGCCTCCTCTTCCGTGAATTCGGGTCCGCAACGAGTGGGTTGATTCGTCGCCACTTCGGACGCCGAACGAGACGGTCCGTCCGCCTCCCTCTTCCTCCTCTTGCGCCGAGGCGAATGCGGAAGCGGAGGTGAGGTACATGTTGCATGGCCATCGTCATCGTGAGCCGACCGACCTCCCCGCGGCGCTAGCAGAGGGGGCGCGATCGTGATGGCGTCGACTAGGGTCAGAGGCGGTTCTCCCAAGACTCGGAGCTCGTCCGGACTCGAGGCATTGGTGTCGCCCACAAAGACACAGACGGGTACGGGTCCGGAAGGGCCGTGTCCGTTCTTGAGAGTGCCGCGGCGGGCCGACGCGGACGAGAGGAACGAGAGACAGGATCTGTACTGCCGCGAGCGGAGTGGAGCGTTCTCCGGAAGGGCCGAGAAATGGGACGTGACGAGGCGGAGCTGCACGAAACCGTTTCAGTTCATGAGAGCCGCTCTTGAAGACGCTCAGTGCTCGTCTTCCGAGAGGGGGGGGCCAAGAAGAGAGAAACTAACCACTTCGATTCCGTTGCGGAACAACCGGAACCCGATCGCGGCTTTGCCTCCTTCGTTTTTAGCCTTGTCCAGCTTGGCAATCCGGACCTCGCCGCCATTGCTGCCGTCGCCGCCACCACCTCCGAGCAGGAGCGCCTCTCGGACAAGCAAGACGCACGCCTCCCTCGTCCCCCGTTTCCGGTTTGGCCCGTTCGGGGCCTCCCCCTCCGGTCCCTGAACGTCCCACACCTGTTGGAGGCTCGTCATGGTCCAGCCCCCTTCTCCCTTCTTCCCCTTCGCCGCCGCCGCCGCCGCCCAGCGCTGCAGTGCGCGGTAAAACGGTCGCGAGACTTCTTGGAGGGTGATGATGTCTGCGCGGGCCGTCTCGAGCACTGCGAGGAGAGCCTCGGTCTGGGAGGCGGTGTGAGACGGGTCGCACGAGAAGGTGTTGTAGGTCAAGAGGCGCAGCGTCAGGAGGGTGTGGGTGTTGCCTCCTCGACGGGCGCCGCCTCGCCCGTCAAGCTGAGTCGGCATGTCGAGCGGTGTCCAGCGGAGAGGTGTGGAGGGCGCGCATTCATCGCACCGCAGCAAGTGAGCGGGGATCCATTCTCCGGCGGCAGAGTTGTGGTTGGCGGCCAGCGAACGAGGTGGAGCAGGATTGGCAGAGGGGGACAAGCGCGCGTGCGGGGACCAGCGGAGGTGCTTGTATGCGGCAGCAGCAGCTCTCGCTTTGGGCATCTATGGTCGATTGGCAGGCATAGCGTAGTGTCAGGACGCTGAACCTGCGCGCGACTGTGCGACTCCCTCTCGGCGCACTCACTCTCTGCTACTACGCACACGCTCCACAGGAAAGGCAAGGATGGGAGTCAAGGGCGATGCCGACGCAAGCGGCGACGTAAAGGTGCGGCGGCCACTCTCTACACCCTCTTTTCACTTCAAGTCTTTGCTTCCATCAGCGCGCCTCGACGCGAAGCTGCCGCTTGCCATAGCAGCAACTGACCCCTGAGCGACCTGCACGCGTAGCCCAACGTCGAGTCGACCAAGCATACCCTCACCATCAGGCTCGGCACAGATCAGGACGGTCAGCCTGCTCTCCCTCGCTCTCTCCTCCTCCTGTACAACCCTGACCCTTTCCGTTTGGACCCTTCGACAGAGCTTACCATCAAGGCAGGTCCACCGGGTGGAAAACGAAAGAAATTCCACCACCATGCTCACGCTATGCCGAGCGCGCGCAGGTCAAGGGCACGACAAAGTTTGCCAAAATCTACCAGGTCCGCGTCCCTTCACACTCGTTGCGCCACCGTCCCCGAGATCTGCTGACTGAAAATCCCCTTTTGAACCCCGCAGGCGGTCGCACAGCAGACGGGCAAGGACAAGGGTAGCTTCACCCTGACGTACGAGGGCACACGCGTCAACGAGAACGAGACCCCGGCCGACGTAGGTGTCCCATCGCGAGCTTTCGACTCGACTCGACACCGGACCAGCTGACTGTGGGCCTTTCCTTTCCTTCTCTGACTGCACACCCGACAGCTCGACTTTGAAGAGGTAAGCGAACCGATACCGACCCTCAGAGAGAGAGAGAGGTTCACTGACTGTTGACCTCTTTTTTCTTACGCATGTAGGAGGAATGGTGCGTGTCTGCTCACAGAGGGGCTGCCTATCGCTTAGTCGTCTTCGCTCAAAAGAGGCGGCACCGCTGACGCTCTCATGCTTCCTCGCGTACACAGCCTCGACTTGCACCTGGCCCAGATCGGCGGTGGCGGCGACCTTCTGCCCTAGTTCCATCGTCCGCCCCCCTCCCCCATTCCGCTCGCCTTTCACATCGACAGTATCTGTCCATCCATCCCGATATCGGTGTCGTCTCGTGCACCTACCACGCTGCCAGATCTGATGGGCGCATGTCGTCCTCCCCCCCAAAAAGCCACCTTTCATGCATTACCTTGCAAACGACCACTACCTGCATCTAATCCTCCATGGCAGGCAGTGCCAGCCAACCCCCGCCTCGTTCCCCTCGCGTGTACTTGTTTCCTACTATGCATTTACCATTTACTACCCCGGCCTTTGATTGCCCGAGCGCTGGGCATCTAGCTCTCACTCCAGCTCTCGCAGTTCTTGTCTGATGAATTCTGCAAGAGGCCGAGACGAGCGTTTCTTGACGAGATCCGCGGAGCTTTCATGGAGATATGCTGAGCAAAGAAGAAAAAAAACGAAAGACTCGCAACACGTGAACCAAACGACCCGCGGACCGACCGACCGACCGGGACTCTTCCATCTCACCTTCTTTCTTCCCCCACCTTGTCCCATCAACACAATGCAGCGCGGATCAGCACCTAGAGGTCCAGGACGCGGGAAAAGCCGCGGTGGCAACGGCGGACGTGGTGGTCGCGGCGGAGGAGGTTTTTCAGGTCGAGGAGGTCGAGGCGGCCACCACACCAGCGGCGGAGGCGGATTCGGAGGTGGACCGAACAAGGTACGAATGAACCCCTCGAACCCTGCGAATTCGGATCAAGTGTCTAACCCCTTGCCTCGCCTCGCCTCGCCTATACAGCGACCTCGATACGATGCCCAACACGGCGGCGGCGACCCTTTCGGCTTCTTTACCGAATCGATGCTGCAAGATCCATGGGCGCACCTCTCATGAGTGCCGTGGACCGAGCGCGCGATTACTCCTCCTCTCGCGGAAGACCTCGCAAGCAGCTAGGCGCGAAGGACGCACGGGCCCGACTACGTTCACCTGGCTCGCAGGCGACCATTCCCAGCGTTGCCGTCTCGATATGTCCCCTTCGAAACAAGAGGGCCTCAAATCGCACGCACATCATCACTCGGACTATGAATCCCTTCCTCGTCAGCTTGCTGCGCCGCCGCGGACGTCAATCAGATGCGGCCCTCTCGGGAGAGAAAAAAAACCGTGCCGCAGGCCGGTCACGTATAGTTGGGAGGAACAACAACCACTGTATTAACCCCTGGCATCTACTTTTGGGAAATGCTGTATGACCTGGGCCACCGAGCGAGCGAAGCGAGGGCGAAACAGAGAATCTAGCCTAAACGAACCTCTGTACGGCCCTGCCGAGGACCCGGATCGGTCTCGTCCGCTCCAATTCCAACGCGCGGACGAGGCACTCCTTCTCTTCTCGTGCCCGGCCAGTCAAATGGTAGCACCGA
Organism: Rhodotorula sp. CC01; assembly: GCA_021654155.1. Taxonomy (NCBI): domain Eukaryota; kingdom Fungi; phylum Basidiomycota; class Microbotryomycetes; order Sporidiobolales; family Sporidiobolaceae; genus Rhodotorula; species Rhodotorula sp. CC01. The sequence continues at coordinate 43,637 of JAKEZK010000005.1, forward strand.
CTGAGCTCGTACCACGCTTCGGGGACGTCGTACCCTTCGCGAAAGACGATCGTCTCGAGCATCGCTTCGGCGAGAGGAACCTGCACGACGAGCCAGTCGGTCGGAAGCGGGCGCTTCCACGTCGGCGCCGCCGCCTCGCCGTCGGGAGTTCCGACGGTGCGGGCCTGCTCCGCCGTAGCCGCAGCGTCGTCGACCGGACGGGTCAAAAACCTCCTCGCCATCAAGATCGACACAGGGACATGGTTCGGGTCGATCGCCATCGCCCTCGTCAACACATCCTTGACCTTATCGTGCCCCTGGTCCCTCTCGCCATTCGTCGTCGTCCCCGCGGCGAGCAAGACGAGCGCCAATTGGGTCCACACGTCCGCGTCGTCGACGTCGAGCGCTTCGGCCTCGCTCACGGCGCCGCGAGCCTCGTCCAGCTTGCCTGCGCGACGGAACGAAGCCGCGCTCGCGAGCCAGGTGTCCGCTAAGAGTTTGGTCGCGAGTCGGTCCGTATCGGGAGATGGTCGGATTGCTGCGGCAGCGGTAGTAGGAGCAGCGCCGGCGACGGTCCCGGTCCCGGTCGAAGTGGGCGACTCGGCTTGCTGGGATCGAGACCGAGACGGCACCGTCGCGCTGACCGCAGTCGTGACGGAAGCCGCAGTCGATTCGCCGAGGACCGATCGCGCAGGCGTCGAGAGGACGCTGCTTGGTTGCTCTGCATCGACGGCGGTGGCGGCGTGGAGCGGCGGAATCGGACCCATGGCCGAACCAGAGGACGACACTGCCGCGGAGGAGAGGCCTTGCGACTTGCGCTTCTTTGAGCTCCGCCGCCGACTGAGGATCGATGCCGCTCGACTGACAGAGGCGCCGCCGCCGCTGCCGGGAGGAGCGAGTCCGCCTCGATTTCTTTGCTCCGACGATGGTGCTGACGCTGACGCCGGTTGCGTGCTCGCCAGTGCTTTGTTTGCAGCCGCGATCTGTGCAAACTCAGCCGAAAAGTAGGCCAGGATCTCTTGTTGGTCCACCAGGGCCGCGGCGGGTCCTTCGAGATACTCGATGACGGCGTTCCTCGTCAGGCGGAGCTGCATCTCGACCGCGAGCCGTTCCGTCGCGTCGGTCGGATGTTCCCATCGCCGCGCTGACTCGTCGTCGTTCAGGCCACTCTCCTCGAGTTCAATCGCCGTCTCGAGCACCGCGAGCGCGCCCTTCATGTCCTTCTGCGCCGAAACGCAAAGCGCGAGGAGATGCCACGCTTCCTTCCAGGTTGGATCGAGTCGCACTGCTTCGCGCGCCCGGTCGAGCGCCTCGGATACCTGCCGTTGTTCAAGCAAGTGGTACGCGAGCGTGTACTGATTCATCGGATCGTGAGAACCCAACGAGGCGGCGCGGCGGAGATGCTCGAGAGCTTGCGAGTGTCGCTTGGTGCGACGGCCGGCATCCGGATCTGCGCATGGGAGTCTTGATCGCTCAGTACTTGTCGATCGGAGAAGGAACCAAAGATATCCCACCTTGCCGGGCGAGTGCGCCGAGCGCAGCGCCCAACGAGCGCTCTAGATCCGCCTCGATCTTGCCCCCGTCCTGCCTCAGCGAGTCGCCCTTCGCCTCGTCAAAGACCGTCTTGGCCCGCTTGGCGAGATCTACCGCGTCTGCCGCGCGTTCACCAAAGTAGCGGCACAAGAGCCGAGTGCCGAACACGACCGTGCCGATAAAGAGGGCGTCCGAATCGATATCGACCGCGTAGGGCGCGTCCGTCTCTGACGTTGAGGCGGATTCAGATTCCGCGACCACCTTTTCCAGCGTCGACCCCTCCTTCTCGACCTCAACCTTGCCCTCGCCCCGCCCAGCTTCCTCGCGAATCGCTCGAGCTCGAAGCTCCCGCATCTCTTTCGCCACTTCCCTCGCGTCCGTCTCTCGTGCCTTGTCCCACAACTCGCGATACAGGCGCAGGGCCTTGGTCGCTTCGTCGTATCGCCCCGCGATCGTCAAAGCGCGGATGAGGTGCCGGAGGAGGAGTTGCGATTGGAACGTGTGCGTGAGGGCGTTGTAGAGGATCTGGGTGCGTGGAACGTGAAGGATTTGAGCCGGGTTCTGTTCCAAGAGTGCGCCGCAGAAGGAAGGGACAGGCGCACCTCGATCACTTCGCCAGCACCTGCTCGGGGCGCACCCCGAGCTTTCCACCCTTCCACGACCTCATCCAAGAATCGCAAATATTCGCGGTTCGTCTCGCCCGCCTTTGGCAACCTCGTCGTACTTCTGAGGATCCTTTCCTGCGCACGGTCGTTCAGCGAGTCCAGCGCCGGGTCCCACTTGGAGAGAAGCGCCTGGAGCGAGCGGAACGAGCTGTGCATGGCCATTTGGGACGACGGCGAGAACGCCGCCGCCGAACGCGCAAACGAAGTCGAGTGGACGAGGTACGCTCGGTGTGCCGAGTAGGACGTCTCGAGTTGGTTATGTTGCCGTTGCTCTTCAGGTGCGCCGTCGACTAAAGCTCGACTGATGAGTGCGACTCGCGTCAAGACGTCGCCGCCGATCCGGTGCAGCGAGATGTCGTTGTCATCCCGGTCCGGCGTGGTCGCGAGGGCAGCGATCGCGGATTCGTACAGCTCTCCGGCTCGGACGTAGGCTGCGAGGGCGTCTCCATTTCGTCCATTCGCTTCGAGAGCATACCCTGATCAGAGCGAGGACGAGGACAACTCCGCCGTCAGTCGGATGCTGCGACGTTGGCGGGACAGCAGCAGAAAATCTCACCTTCGACAGCACATCCAAGCACTCGCAGCGTCATATCGTACCCCTCGGACGGCACTCCCGCTCGAGGCAGTCCGCGGTCCGTCACCGCCGCCAGATCCGCCAACGCCTGATCCGGATTCCCAACCGCCCAGTCGCCGAAAGCCAGGACGATCCGCGCCGAATCTACTTCAGTCGGTGTGCCTTGCAAGGTTTTGAGCGAGTTGCGTAGTTCCGAGAGCGATTCGGTAGCGGCCGGTACGTTGGCCGGAGCGATATGCGGCGGGAGAGGGAGAGACGGATCAGCGGTTCGGCGTGATGGGGTCGGAGCCTTTGCGAGAAGAGTCCAGAGTGTCTGTTCGGTGGCGGCGGTGGCGGCGGTGACTGTTTCGGAGAGCGAAGAGTCGTGAGTTTCGTTTAAACAAGATCGTGCCGCTCGAGAACGGGAACACGCACGTAATCTGTTGGGGTTGTGTTTCCTGAACTTTCTCAGGACCTCGTTCCAGTCCATCCCGCCGGTTCCCGCTGCTGGACTCGTCCGAATCGCTGCGACCGCCGCCGTCGTCGTCGTCGTCGTTGGTGCAGCGTTCCAGTTGACGTCGCCTTTGGCCAGCGCAGGCGCAGCGCTGTTCCACAGGGCGAGTCGCCGGATCGTATCGAGAGTCGTAGCATAGTGACTTCCCTTGGGCGTTGCGTCCGTGTATGAGGAGCCTCCTGGCTGCCCCTCTCGATGATGCCCGTGGTGAAGGTGAAGGTGGGGAGCATGCAGGTGCAGCGACGGCGACATGGCGCAAGGTCTAGCGTAGCGTAACCCGACCCAGCCGGCGCAGTTGCCAGTGCTCGGCTATGCTCGCAATCCTCTATCTCGGGTGCGGCTTCCCAGTCGACAGAAACCGCGATCGGGGCGGCGGGACCGGGGGACCATCCTTTCGTAGTGAACCACGTCATTTGCATACGAAGGGCCCGTAGGCTCTATATAGAGGCGATATATGTGTACTTCCAACGAGCAAGAGCCGAATCTCAACAAACTCCGGCAGCTTGCACGAGGCCAGCTATACAGGGCGCGATAAAAGGCCGTGGAATAGCAGACACAAGGGGAAGGGGAAGAGAGTAGGTCACAACGGTCCGAAGGATAGGGCACACGCGCGAAAGAGGACACAAGAACAAGTCCAAAGGGGCTGGGGATCGAAAGGGGAAGGCAATCGTTACAGTCGAGTCGGCAGGCGCGGCGGGTGGACGGAGGACACGAAAAAGGACATCGGTGCACAGTGTTCCGGCGCCCGACCATCGGGGTATTCACAGCGTAAGCTAGGGGCGAACGGGCCAATGAAGGCGGGAATGAAGTGGCGAGTGGCGAGAGGGAGGGAGCGAGGTCGGAACCGGGATCCGCGGACGCTCAACAAGCGCACCAACCGTTCCCGCCCTCCATCTCTTCATCGAGATTGACAGTCCCACCACCCGCACCTTGGGGATAATCTCCCGGCGGTCCGGTTCCGTTCTTGCGCGAACCGCCGCCGCCTTGTTTCGATCGATTCGAGTTTGAGGCCGACGAAGGCGGGAGCTTGGTATACAAAGAGGGGCAGTCGATAATCTGTCACGTGGAGTTTAGGCTTTCGAGTGTCAGTGGTCGGACCAGCCAGAGGCAGGAGTTGTTGCGAAGACGACAATGCCTCGCGCACCTTGTCGACCACTTTGCTAAAGATGCCGTCGGCACCGCTGACGTCCTCGCCCCCCTTCTTGGCCGAACACTCCATAAACATCCAAGGCGGGTCCCGACTTGCTGCAAACGCTTGCCCTTCCGCAGTGGAGACGGTCCGGGAGAATTCCTGCGCACACGCGTGGGGACGATGGTCAGTGTGCGTGGGCGGGATCCTTCAAGCAGTAGACCCTGCCCTGTGTAGCTGGCAACCTCTGAAAGGCTCTGCCTCGTGCTCACCTTGTCGACCTTGTTGCCAACAATCATTCTGACGACTTCTCGACTCGCGGGCCCCGTCCCTGCAAACGTATCCAGCTCGTTGATCCACGACCCGAGCGACTCGAACGTATCGCGTGCGGTGATGTCGTACACTAGGAAATAGAGCCGCCTCAGTCTTTTGTCGTGCATGCTGTCCGAACGAAGAGGAGGAGACTGACCGAGGATGACGCCTTGCGCGCCACGGTAGTACGAGCTCGTCAAAGTTCGGAAGCGTTCTTGACCGGCCGTGTCCTGCGTGAACAGAGGAGCTATAGCAACCAGCCTCGGCGAATCGCAAGATCAAAAGCCCTGCGTGATGAATGAGCCCAAGCGACCAAACGCACCCAGATCGACAGCTTCCACCTCTTTCCCTTGCGCTCAATGACCTTGACTTTGAAATCGACTCCGATAGTCGCTGTGCGCAGCGTAGCCGGTATGGAATATCAGCGCTCGCCCAGTTTGGGGGTAGCAAGTCTCGTAGACAGGCCGTCAGCATAGAGAGTGGCCCTGTAGACGGAGGCACGCACCGGAGGTCTCGTCCGGAGAGAGGAACGTCTCGTCCGTGAACCGAAGTAGCAAGGAAGATTTGCCGACGCTGGATGCGCCTGTTTCCCGGGTGCACGCTATGTTTATCAGTCCTTGCGCGGGAGGAGGATGTTCATCGAGTCGACAGAGCTGCGGTGCTCTAGGTTCCTCCCGCCCGGCCGGACCTGGCAGAGTACATCCGAGGCTAGACAATGCTAGCCTGATTGTAGCTCGTCCATGTCCAGGCGTCGAGGTGAGGCACCCTGTCGCCCCACCCGGTGACCCGATCGAAAACACCGCACATGCCCCCTCCCCGCTCTGGGAGAGTGAGCCACTCTGAGAGGGAAGGAGGGATAGTCCGAGGGGAAACGGGTCCTGACTGACCGATCACGAGGAGTTTTAGCGTCGTCGGCGGTTCAGACATTTTGCCAAACGAAGGCTGAGCCGTCGGCGACGCAGTTGAGTAGCTCATGTTGCGGTCTCGCCGGTCTCTGCCGGAGGTACAGTCAGAGAGTTCGGATCCAGCAGCTCTGATAGAAGACAGCGAGCAGCTCGGCAGGTCGAAGTGGAGAGCAAGTCGGAGAAGCTGGACGCGATGACGACGGCAGACGAGCGATCATCACTTTGCGCGCTCTCTCCAGCGAACAAGATCTGATCTGACTTAGTTCCAGTCAAAAACACTCTCTGCTCACTCGTACTGTGACAGCCCCGTGCAAGCCGGACAGCGCTCGCGTCAACTTTCGACGCCACCCGCAGCTCTCCCAGAGCCCACGCGTCCAAACCCAGGGGAAAAGTAACAAAAGGACGGGGGTATATACCAAGCAGAAAGTTCATCAAAGGAGGGAAGGGAGAGAATAATCGTGTTCGACTTCGTCAAGCGGAGGAGAGAGCGAGGGAGGAAGGGCACTCCTCTCAGCGCCGCCCCGTCGTGTTGCGGCTCGCGGCGGACCCGTAGCCCATCCCGTTCCCGGTAAAGTGGTCGAGCTCAACTTCGAGAGCCTTGATTTGGCTGCGTGCATTGTTTTTTCGGGTACGAGAGCAAAGTCAAGTCAACGTCCAAGCCGAGAATCCGACAGCCAGTCGCCCTTTTCGGACGGGACAGAGAGGCTCTACTCACCTGTGCGCCTGCTCGAGGTCCTTGTTGAGCCGATCGCGTTCCGCAATGAGGTGTTGCTCTGAAGCAGATACAAAGTTCAATGTGCGTCAGAGCCCTTCTCTCTGGACCACTTGGACCACTTTCCCGTTCTGCTCCAAAGCAGTTCATGCTGCACGCGATCATTCGCGCATAAGGCGTGCATGACCGCGCGTGAGAGCAGTAGGAAAAAGGAGGGAGAGAGAGCAGGCAGCGCACCCCATTGTCTGAACCGGGCCTCTTCCATCTTGACCTGCTCAGTAAAGCGCTTTCGGAGCTGTGAAAGTACCGGCAAACAGGGGGGTCAGTCCATCTCCCAAGCGACTTCAGGCGCCCGTCCTAAGCGTGCTCAAGGTGCGGGCTCGCGCAAGGGAGCGCCAAAACGAGGCCTGCATCGGAAAGGGGACTGACCGCTTCTTCTTCCTCCTTGAACTTGGCGTTCTCGACCTTCTTGACCTTGGGTTCGCTGCAAGATGCGCGGCGTAGGTGTCAATGAGTCGATCAAGGACTAACAGGCACTCAAAAGAAGAGCCACCACGAGCCAGGCCCGGCAACAGCGAAGAAGAAGAGGAACAAGAGTGAGAGAGCCAACCACTCACCCAAACTTGCGCGTCTCCATCTGCGCCTGCCTGTACTGCTCATAGTGCCCTTCCTCGGTCGTCTGAATCAAATCGAGCATATGAGTCCGGACCAGCAAGCTCCGGAGCTTTTTAAAGTCGCAGTGCTCCTCGTTCTCGACCTCGGCGACGCCCCACAGGTACTGCCTGCCTTTGACGGTGCGGCCGTCGGCGGTTGCGATCTCGGACGTCGACCCAATGATTGAGAACGGCATGGCGGCCTTTGAAGGAAAAGAAGGTTATGCGGAAAAAGTGGGGTCAGTATAACAGGGCAAACTAACTACCCCCTCGGCGCCACCGAAGCGATTGGAGCGAGAGAGCACTCACAGCAAGGATGCGGGCGTGCTCGGCAGCTTGTTCGTCGTCTGTCTCGACTGGAGGGGTATAGATCCGAATTCCCTGCGCCTGGATCACCTCGCGGATCTGTGAAGGAACGATGAGAGCGGCGAGAATCAGATGCTGTCCAAAATCGTGCCTCGCGCGTCCGTGGTCTCAAAGAAAGAACGACATTCCGTCGCGCTGTCGAGACTCACGTTGCGCTTGAAGAGGGCCAAATCATGCGGCGTCAACGTGTCGGCTTTCGCAACAACGGGAATCAAGTTGACCCTCGTCCCGAGGCGCTTCATGATCTCGACATCGAGCGGTTTCAGCGCGTGGCCCGTCGGCCGGACAAAGTACAAGCACGCGTGAACGCGCATGTCGTGCTTCTGCCCGCGTTGGGGTTGCTGCTCCTGACGCATGTAGGATTCGTGCTGGTCGTCCTGTGGGGGCGTCGACGCGCGGGTCAGAGGTCAGTTCTCTTTCTCTCGTTCATGCGAGGATGATACGAGTAGAAAGCGCACGATAAAGTCGACGATCGGGTTCCACGAGTCGCGGTTGTTGACATAGTCGCCAAAACCGGGCGTGTCGATCACGTTCAGCTTGACCTTGAACTGCTTCTCCTCAAGTTCTGCCTTGATGATGTCTGTCACGAGGTCGATTACGGAATCAGGAGAAAGTCCCAGAAAAGGACACCGTACAGAGAGAGAGGAGCACGGCAGCAAAAAAGACTGACCGATCTCGGTCGTCTTGTCCATCTGTTTCGCGAACCTGCGCGAATAGTCTTTGACGCCGGCGAGTTCGGTCGAGAAGAGCGTGTTACTGTTGTTCAGAGATGCATCATGGGTCAGCGTCCGCCCTCGGCAAGGGACCGTGCAGCCTTGCTCCGGACCGGATACAGGAGACGAGGCGAGTGTCGCTCCAACTCTGGGCGGCGAGGTCCACCGGTCTCAACACGCGCGGAACCCGGCGCACAAGGACTCACACGAGGGTGGTCTTGCCGAGTCCGCTCTCGCCTACGACCATCAGGGTAAAGTGTCCGCCCCGCTTTGCGACTGTTGGCGTCGAGACTCCGGGTCAGCCGGCCGAACGACCACAGGACAAGCAGAGCTGCACGCACTGATCTTGTGCCGCTGTTGGTCGTGGACATGGTCATAGGGTCGCGTGCGAGGACGAGTTCAGTCGGATTGACGAGTGTCACGGAGAGACGAACGAAGGAACAAGGGGAAGGCAAGAGGCGCACCTGGTTCGGCAAGTTCATGATCCCAGTCGAGGTGCTCGCAGTCGCTGTACCATTGGACGCCATTCCTGCCGCGTCTTGTCCCCCGAATCAGAGCGTCAAGAGAGCAACTTGGGTTCGAGAGGTGCGAGCGAGCGAGCGAGGCGAACTGAGGCGTGTGGCGCCCATTTCCAAAAGTCTCCCTCTCAAAGACTCGCAGGCTATGCACGCGATGATACACACTTTCGAGCAGGCAGGCCGGGCAAAATTGTGCGGAACGAGTAGCTGAGACCACACGCAAGTTGTGGCAGGAGAACGAGAGAGGGCATATTCAATTTGCAGGGCAGAAGCAACAGACTACACAGGCAGGGGACTCGAGTGCCGATAGGTGGATCCTGCAGAGCGTGACGTAAGGAGGCCGAGGTCAGTACAAAAGTGTCCTTTCCCCGAGTTCCGTCGCCCGTCTCGACAGCACACACACGCAACACACGCATCATCGCGCGACACAAGAGAGAGGGGAATAGGGTAGAGGGGGGGATCCGGCCGCGGGATATTAGTCCGCGGCTTGCATTAAAGTATCGTCTCGTCGCGCCCGCGTTCAATAGCGTAAAGAAAAATGCGGGCGTTGTCGCGACTGGTGCCAGCGTGGTTCGTCATGTCCCCCCGCCAACCCCTTCCATCCACTTCCTCTCGTGTAGTTTTATGGACGTGCATGTGTGGGTGCGTGCGCGTGTGTTTGAAGGAAGTAGGCGCGAAGCGACTCACACTTCTGAGGTGACGGGACCAAGAGGCGCCCGGAAAGGCTTGAAACAGAGCCGCTGGAGGACAGACACCTAGTCCGTGTCAGACTGCACACGCCCAAGGCTTCGTGCAGAGGCGACGAGATGTCAGATTGCTCGCGAAGGTGAGCTCGCTTGCGGTGGTCAGCGACCCGCGGGGAGAAGCAATTGTCGCGGAGAATGACGAGGGTAAGCGAGACTGAGGACCCAGGTTCGAGCACTGCACGGCCAGCCAGAGGCGTGCAGTGGCTCCCCGAGACGGGACGTGAGTGAGGAGAGAAAGGAACAGAGCATCGTCTTGCGCTCAGGTCGCAGCTCGCCGAAACGCCCACGAATACAAAACTCGCTTATTTCTTAGGACCTCGTGTCGGATGGCTAAAAAGAGAATTAATCCGAAAAGAAATTTCGCAACAAGGTCACAGGCTATAGAGGGGGTTCCAGAAATCCAGAGAGAGAGAGGGGGGGAGCAAAACAAGTCACGAAGAGAGACAGCGAGAGGGGGATCCGCGACAGTCGAGAAGGGATGGAAGACAAGTCTAATAAAGGATCTCGAGTCGTGTAGTACGATGAAGAAAGTATAACGCAGACCATGGACCAATGCGCCGAGGCCCTCCTCGCCGTCGAGGCGGGGAAAGCCAGAGAGGAGGAGTCTTCCGGGGGAGGGAAAGCTCCCAGCGGTTGGGCCGCGCGACGACGATGATGGTTCCTCCCTCCCATCGTGGTGGAGGAAAAGCCAAAGGAAGTCGAAAAGGGGGGCGACGGGAGGTGGTGATGGCAACAACAGGTGAAAGGCGAGGCGAGGGAAGGGGAGGCGAACCCTGCCAGCGAATGGGGGGCAAGTGTCGCGTCGCAAGTGCTTAGTACCGCGACAGTGCCGCCGACAGTCCCGACGCGTCGACGCCGCCCCTATACGACGGCGCGGCGGGCGAACTCGCCCTGCTCGAGTTGGCCGAACTCGTCGCCGTGAACGACTGCTGCAACTGGTGATGCCCGCCCAGCTGGAGTCCACTGCCGGTTGCGAACCCGCGCTTGCTGCCGCCGTGGCTGCCATGACTGCCCGTGTTGACGTCGTTGCCATGGTGGTGGTGGTGGACGGGGGAAGGCGCCATCCCTGCCGGGTACTGGGGCGGTGGATGACATCCTTGCGCGAGCATTTGCAGACCGAGGGCGCCGTGCGCGCCCGAATGCTGGTAATGATATCGCAGGCCGTTCATGCTGCACGCGCGGGCAGGAGAGAAAAGCGAGTAGCGAGCGAGGGTCAGCCTTAGAAGCCCACCCGAGTCAGGGAATACTGAGAAGGGGATACGCACTTTTTGTAACGCTTGCCGCAACTCGCCACATGGCAAACGAACGGCTTGCCCTCGGAGAAACGCTCGCTTCCGCCGCCGCCGCCGCTGCTATTCGGCACCTCCCCCGACACCTCGACCGCTGTCGCCACAGGCGGCGCGACCTGCTGACTCGTCGGCATGCCCGCACCGCCTCCGAGTCCGCTCCCGCTCCCGCAGTGACCATGCAAGCGATGGTACTTGAGCCCGTTCTGCTGCTTGTACGACTTGTCGCACCCGGGCACGGTGCACTTGAAGGGTTTCTCGCTCGGCGGCGTGTACGGTCGCCCGGACGGTGAAATCTGGACCCCCTGGCCGAGAGGGTGCAGTGCCGCAGCGAGGGGATCTGAAGAGCCGCCGAGAGTCGCGGTCGCCGGGTGGTCCGGGTGCGCAGGCAGAGAAGGCAAGGCTTGACCGGCGCCAAGCGTCGGCGCCGCGTTTGCGCCACCGAACGCAAAGCTGTTTTCGCCGTTGACAAGGTTGTGGGCAACAGCGTTATCTTCCTCCTCCTCCGCCTCCGAGTCGGTCTCCTGGACAGCTTCGATCCCGTCGTCAAAGTCGAGATCGTGGTGGGCCGACGTCGAGGCCTGCGACGGATCTTGTGCCTGATTGGACGCAGAAGTAGGCGAGGTTTTGTTCGGCGAGCTGTTGAAGAGAAACGAAGGCGGTAAGGGGGCATTGTTGGTGACGCCGCCGATCGGCGAATTGACCGCGGCCGGGTTCAGGTACGACAACGCCTCGGCTTCTTCGCGCGCCTTGTCGTTCGGTTCGTCCGTAGCTTGCGCCGAAGCGCTCCGTGAGCGAGACCCGCCGCCGACTGGGGGCAGCTGGACGCCGCCCGCCGAGGGATTGGGGGGAAAAGCGGCAGCCGGTGGTGAGCTGCGCTTCTTGCTCGCGCTGCCGTGCAACGGATCAAACGCCGAGATGGAAGCGGCAGTGGAACCGTTCTGCTGCGAGGCAGAGCCGGCTGAGGAAGTGGGTGCGGAGGAATGCGGGCCATGATGGTGGTGGTGGTGGTGGTGGTCATCGTCGTCATCTCCCATATCCATGTCGAGTTCCATGCCGCCGTCGAGGTGCAACGCCGGCGAGGCCGGACTGTCTGGCGCCTCAAACGCCGACGACAGATTGGATTTTTTCGTCTCAAATCGGGGCACCTGGCCCCCCATCAGCCTCGGACTCGGCGGTCCGGATATGGTCCCTTCGCTCTCGATCTCGGCGTCCATGTCGTCCATCCTCGCGGCGACGTCGTCCCCTTCGATACTGGCATCCTCGTCATCGTCGTCATCGTACGCGACGTGGCACTCTTCAAAGTGTTCGAGGAGGCCGTGCAGGTCGTGCAAGTCGAGTCCGCAGCAGGTAAAGTTCTTGAAGAACTGGGCCTCGATCTTTGGTCGCTCCTCGAACGAGCGGCCGAGGGACATGCCCATGCTGGAGAAGCCAGGTGAGGAGGACATGTCTTTGAGCGAGGTCGACATGGCGGCGAGCGAGAAGGGCGAGTTGAGTCCGAATGACTTGGACAGCGAGGTCGACAGGGCGGGGTGCAGGAGCGGCGACATGGGTTGACTGCGGGCGCGGCGTTCTCGGGTCAGCTTCGAGGTCCATATCGTATCGTAACGGTTATGCTCCCGTCTGCGAGAGGCACTACACGAGTCGTGCAGGGTTCGCTGTTCGGCGAGCAACTCGGAAGTGGCTGCCGCGGTGATCGAGAAGAGGAACCGACGGGTGGCGCGGCTGCCAACTCGGCCTCGAGCGCCCGTCGGATCCAGCTATGGTGCATGTTTGAGCGTTCCACAAGGTGTAGAGCTGCTCTGTACGCATGCGCGGGAGCTGCTGCGACGGTCGCCGAGCGGTTCCTCACCTCCCCGATTCGGGTAGCCTGATGGGGCGACACGGGCGTGGCACCTGTTTAGGAGACTCACTCTGGGCTGAAAGCCGACTCTCGCCGGGATATCTGCACTGGAGCGGGCATCCTCCTCCAAGTGCGGCGTAGTGAGTGAGTGAGAGAGTGGAAGGTGAGTGAATGCGGAGTGTCGCTGGGCTGGCGCTGCTGATCAACGCCGCGGTATACTTGTCGGTAGGCGGGTCGTACACACGCCACGTCGAACGGAGCGATGTATCGACTACCGGCGCTGCGTAGCTGTCTCGTAGACAGGGAGAGAGCGAAACCCCGGGCCCAAAAAAAAAAGGTGACAATTGACCCCGGGTGGCTGAAACCTCCTATGTTGGCGCCACAGAGACTACGCGACTAGAACAGCTCTCGCTACGAGTCTTTATAACGTCTAGTTTGCTAGCCACTCATTCCGGGGGCAGCAATCCAAAAAGAGCCGCGAAGATGACCTCAGCGATGCATGGCCCGACGGCGCTGTCTCTTGCCGCGCGTATGCTGGGGTGGGATCATATGCATGTCGGGAACCAGAGCAAGAACCCACTTCGCGGTTCCCTCCGCTCACTATCCCGACAGGATGAACCCTAGGGTTCCAAGAAACCGAAAATGACCGTGGCGCCGATCTTTTTTCTTCTCCGTTGGTTGGCTTGCACGTGCGGTACGCGACCATAGGCGGCGAAGAAAAACCCCCCGATAAGTATCAAGTAAGTGTCGTAGTCACTCCTTGAATGTAGGATGAATCGAACAGAAGAATTCGTCGTATCAGCTCCTCCGTTCCGCAGTGGATCGATCGCGCTGGAGGAACCCTACTTTTGCACAAGTCGTCCGCGCACGTACCCGTTGCTTGCCAAACTCGGTGCAGACCCGCGATGTGCGGACTTTGCCATAGGGAAAACTGACAGGCCCGCGGAGTGATCGAACAGTCGGAATAGCCGAGACGTCATGTTTCGGGATGAGCGTCAACAGCCGGTTTCGGCTGAGCAGCCGCCGCCTCACTAAGGGGCTGTATACCATAGCAGCTGGAAGGTATATCCTGGGTGGAGGTGGCTGTGTAGCATCAAGTACAGCGTCGTAAAAGGCGGAAAGAAGAGAATAAAGGACTCGTCAAACTGACGAGCGACGAAATTGACTGGTCGCGGGTCGTTAGTTACCGCGCACACGGATTCGCCCGCCCAGATCGATCAGCGTTACCATCATACGGCGATCAAGTGTGTCGAGCATCCTCTGGGAGCGAGAAGCAGTTGACCAGTCGGAGGTAAAGCCGCCGTTCTTTTCGAGCAGCGAAAGCAGGGTTGGGAAACCGATCAAGCATTCGGGGAACAGAGCGCGCGAGTAAATGGGTTGTCTAGTGCTTGGCGATGGCTACAGGCGTGATCGTTGCCTGTCCGGTGTCAAGACGCTCCTCGCGCGGGTCAGCAACCGAAAAAAAAAAACTCGGGACGGTCATCCATCGCATGCCCAAATTGCGCATGCAGTCGGCCTCGGCCCCCGGACGCGGGTGACAATAGTATACATCATGGAAGGATGTGTTTGCCGAACCCACCTTGCTCATGTCCCAAGCGCCTCCGGTCGCGTAAATATCCTGCGAGAGCCGTTCCCGCGCCTTGTCGAGTGACTCTTCCCGCAGCAAGAACCACGAGCCCGTCATCTGAGTGCGAGAGTCGTCTGCAAAGGTCGCTCCGGCTTTGACTGTTGCGGGCAAGGTGAGATGTGCTGGAGATGGCCCGGGTCAAGAGGAGGAACGGATCGTACCGATCCAGCCTAGCTTGAAGCCCTCGGCGGCGTGTTCGAGATGCTTTGGTCGGATACTCATCCTGTGCAGATGCCCGGGGCCTCCATCAGTCTCGCATGACGAGTGCAGGCAGCAACCTTTGCAGAAAGTGAAGCAGGACGTCGTCTGCACCTCTTCGAGTCTTGGGTAAAGTCGGGCAAGTTGGCGAGGTAGGTGTTGAGTTCTTCTGCTGGTCTCGGCAGCGCCTGCGCCCACGGATTGTGCTTCTCTGCGGTGGTCGACATGCTGGCGGCAGAGGTGGGGAAACGGAACGCGGCGAGAGGTGAGGGATGGGCGAGCTGGGTGGTGCGCTGTAGTGTGGTACGAGCCAACGAAAGCATGGGCTGGCCGTCGGGTTCAGTCCGAGGGACGGTGAAGAAACGGGAGGGGATAAGAGACGGGCGAGGACGGCGAGGTTGGACGAGGTTTGGTCTGCACGGCGAGACTTTTTTTCTTGCAGACGAGTGAGGCGCGAGCTGCGAGCATAAGCAACCTGGTGCTGCTTACTAGCGCTTCAGAGTCCTGACTTTGCTTGAGTCGTTCTCTTTGTTTCGCCACCGCCGTCTTTCTGCACCGGAACACTCTCGACAGCCCGCACAAAGTCTCGGGGCGGAGGTAATCAAGATTACGGATATAGTTATACATACTACGGCTCTATGACTGGGAGCAAGAGAGTATATCAGGGCCGCGGATACCCGGCGATGAAGCTTGAACAGAGGAATCTGCTGATCCTGAACGCCTGTGACGCTTGACCCTCCGAGATGAACCGGCCCAATCAGCCCGCTCTCACCGCCTGCCCCTTCCAATCGGCTGCGCCGTCACCGTCCGCTCGACGGTGACGATCTCGGTCGTCGTTCTGGTCGCTCCTCCCGGTAACGCCACCGTAACCGTCTGCGTGCTCGCATACGTCGTCGCAAACACCGTCTGCACTCTCGTACTCGGCGCGAGCGTCTCCGAGACTGTCACGATCGGGACGCTTCCCGTTCGAGTGGCGATTCCGAGGGGAGCCGAGACGAGAACGGTCGATCCGCCGATGTACGAGGTGAAGGTGGCGAAGGAGGGCGCGCCGGCAGCGGCCGTGTCGTCGACGCTGATGACGATCACGGTCGTCGAAGGGTCCGGGATCAAGACTGAAGAAAGGATGGACTGGGACGTCACGGTCGACATGGCTGCGGGCGACTAATTAGCTCGTTCCGCCGGCGGCCGGTAGGAAAATTGTTTCCCCAAGTAATCCCTTGTCACGCACCTGTGGCTGCGGCTCCTCCTTGTACGGCATTTGACTTGGGGTCCCCATTGTTTCGAGTGCCCAACCCGACCCCAAGTCCGACGCCGAGCCCGATCTGCGCCCGTTCGGAGTCAGCTCACACTCCTCGCCAATCTCGGAGCTCATCGAACTCACCGCGAGCAATAAAGCGGTAACCAAGCCAGCGATACCCGTCCAAGTCAAGTACCAAGGCGTCTTCATGCTCTTGCCGCTCGTGCCCGTCCGAGCCGTCAACGTTCCGGCGGCGCTCAGCAACGGCGCCGAGCGCGCTCCCCCATCGAAGCCGCCGCCGCTCGTGCTCGTCGGACCAGTACGGGCAGAACGGGGAGTCGCAGCCACCAAGTCAGAGTCGTGGATCCCGGGAGGCTGTTTCGAAGGGAAGGACCCGGCTTGGTCAGAGGCCGCTTACTGTCGATGCTCAGCGAACGGGGGAGGGAACCTGCTCACCACACTGTTGTTCCCGCGCGCCGCGAAAGGATCCAGTCTATCGTTCATATCGTCCGTCTATACACACGAAAGATGTGCTGTCATTGGGGCAATGACTAATTCCCCTATGTGGACACAAAAGCTGGGTAATCGGGACGTCCGTGGACGCGTACGTAGAGGCCTGAGCGTGCGTTCTCGTTCCCCATGCGCGTGTTTATGCCTGCCGCAGGTATAACCGCTGAATTAAAACCTGTGCCTTTCGAGCAATTGGCTATATGAAAGGCCTCTACGCAGGACGCGGCACTTTACCCAGTTGAGAAGGCTGAGGAAACGCTAGTAAACGAAGGGGATGCGACGCGGCCCCTCTGACCAAACAAGGAGTATAGCAAATTCCTCGACGTTTCATAGACAGAGAGGTTGAGATTTAGCCTGTAACGAGGTGGCAAGAAATTGAGAAAACCGTAGTGCAGTGGCCACCGTCTTCCCTTGAGCTTCAGGACTCCGACGCGCAAGTTGTGATGTACCAGCTGTTTGACGACTCTTCCCTGACATGTGAGATCGTACGGGGCAGCAGGAACTGAGAATGAAGAGAAACGGGTCCCGTATGTACCTTCGCTAAATCTCGATCGCTCAACGACCTCATTTGCCCCCCCCCCCTCCCCCCCCCCCCCCGACCCGAAAAAGGCCTTTGTCTACAGCGGACGGATATGCAGACTCTTGGCCTTGGTGACCGCGTCGTACCCATACCTCGACAACGAGATGCCCCTCCCCGATTCCTTATACCCCGTCCAGGGCAACGCCGGATCGAGGTAGTCGCACCGGTTCATGAAGACCGTGCCGGTCTCGATCTCGTCGACGAGGTTCAAGTACGCTTGCTCGGAGCGGGTCCAGATCGAAGAGGTGAGGCCGTACCGCGAATCGTTGATCAAGGCGAGCGCTTCGGCGTCGTCTTTGACCTGCACGCGCGTCGGTACAAAGGAATCTTGCTCAGCATATCGGGCGCGTCGGAGTTCAAAAGCTCAAAGTTTGCTAGGCAGGAAGGGCAAAGAGAGAGAGAGAAAGGGAACGCACCTTCATGATGCCAAACACGGGACCAAACGTCTCTTCCGACATGACCTTCATCTCGTGCGTGACATTAATCAACACCTGCGGCGCGACATACGTTGTCTCTTCTTTTGCCTCGGGGAAATCCGATTCGGGGATGAGCGCCTTGGCGCCTTTCGAGACTGCAGCGGGGGCGGGCGGTCACAGTTTTTATCGGTCAGTATGTCAGCGCCCGGAAATCGTGGTCCCAAGTCCGACCTCTTCGAACGAACGCAAGAGCTCCGGCCGGAACTAGAGAGAGAGATGTCAACCGTCAGACGTACCGGCTTCGGCGATGTGTCCACGGATAGTCGCCGCCGAGCGCAAACTGACCACCGGTCCGAGCGTCGTCTCCTGCTCGCGCGGGTCACCAAGCTTGTACCCCTGTGCGTTCCAGTCGATCGTCCGAATCAGGTGCCGTCCCCTCAGAGTCGAAAGGCACTGAATCAGGAGGATTTCCGGAGTGAGCGCACCTTGACCACCTTGACGACCTCCTCGACAAAGCGGTCATACACTGCTTCGTGCACGTACACGCGCTCGATCCCGCAGCAACTCTGACCCGAGTTGAACATCGCTGCACAAGCATGGGCGGGGACATCAGTGCGGTGAGAACGAGAAAACCAAAAAAGGACGGGTATGAGGGGAAAAAAAAAACGAACCGCCGTCGACAATGTTTTCGGCAGCATAAGCCGGGTCCGAGTCTGTTTAGATGGTTTGAGTTTTGACGAGAGAGAGCAAGAGAGTAGGAAGTCAGGAGGTCAGACATATTCCAACGGAGTCATTGCGACTGCCCTCTTCTCAGAGAGATGGAAAAAGGAAAAGATACGACGAAACTCACCCTCTCTCACATACGCAGCATCCTTGCCTCCCAATTCCAACCCCACCGATTTGAAGATGGTAGGGCCGGTCGCCTCGGCGGCAGCGAGGGCGGCGGTCTTTTCGACGCGCTTGCCGTTCTGGACCGAGCCGGTGAACGAGACGAAGGGCACAAGGGGGTGCGCGACGAGGTGGTCCATCTGCGAGGGGGTCAGGTGCAGCGTCTGGTCCAGAAGGCGGAGTCAGCGCTTGAAGAGAGAGATTGAAACATAGAATGCGTCCAGCAGCAGCAGCAGCAGAAGGAGAGGCAGACAACCCCCCTTTCTCTTCCGTCCTCCGGAGGTAACTCTATACAAGAAAAAAAAGGCATCTCTCACCTGGATCAACCCGCGCGGAATCCCGGCCGCCTCGAACGATTCCTGGATCCGTTCGGCGACGAGCGGAGTCTGCGGCGACGGTTTCAGGAGGACCGAGTTGCCGGCGACGAGGGCCGGGATCAGGGCGTTGACTTGGATCATGTCTACCGTTCGGGACCGTATGTGTGTGTGTGTGTGTTTACGCGGGAGGTCAGCCGAGTCCATGCGTGACGTGATTCTGAAAGAGGACGATGGCTAGGAGGGAAGCCGGCATTCGGACGGCAAAGGAGCTGAACGGGGGGACGCACAGGGAAACTAGATCGGAGAGGATCAGAAGTCAGCTGGGGGGGGACTTTAGGATTCGCCAAGAGAGAGGAGGCCCGTACGTTCCAGGCCCCGACGAGCAAGCAGACGCCGACGGGAGCCCTCCTGATGATGCGCTTGAACCCTTGCGGCCTTGCCTCGTCGACGTGCTCGTCCTCGAGTGCTCGGTCTGCATGATCGAGCAGCCACATGGCGCGGTCCTTGAAGGTGGCCAACTCGGCGGGAGCGTACCGAGCGGGGCGACCCATCTGGGTGGTCAACTCGGGAGCGAGTTGGAGAGCGCGCGAAGCGAGGTGGTCTACTGCGCGGTGTACGAGGTGCTTGCGGTGCTCGAGGGATTCGGTGCGCCATGCGAGGTGGGCGCTGTGAGCGTCGTTGACGACCTGGTCGAGGTGAGCGAGCGAGCGAGGGTACTCCCGCGTGGCGACGACGCTGCCGTCGATCGGGGAGAGCGTAGACAGCTGCTGGTCGTCGAACTCGGACATGACTTGTGCGTATACTTGTATAGGGGTTGGAGAGAGAGAGTCCGGCCGAGAGCGACGTGCTTATCGGCCGATGACGCGGACGACGTTTGACGCTCTCCCTCCGTCGATCTACACAGGGTCAGAGCCAGACGATGGACTTGGAGATTGACGAGTTTGTGCGGTCCCTGTACCCTCGGCACCTCTTTGGTCCAAAGTCCGACACACGACCTCCTCCTGCTCGGAAACCGTTCATCACGCTCACGTGGGCCCAGTCGCTCGACGCAAAGATCAGCGGACCGCGCAACGCCCAAGTCACTCTGAGCGGTCCCGAGAGCATGCGGTTGACCCACCGCCTCCGCGAGCTACACGACTCGATCCTCGTCGGCGTCGGAACCGTCTTGAACGACAACCCGTCCCTCACCGCTCGCATCCCGACGCTCGTCCCGCTCAGGTCCCAACCAGTGCCCGTCATCCTCGACTCAGAGTTGAGAACTCCCGCCGACGCCAAACTACTCACCAATGCCCGCACCCGAATCGGTCACCCGCCCGTCATCTGCACGACCTGTCCAGAATCAGACTGGCACGACAAGAACGCCACACTTGCTGCCGAGGGTTCAGATGCGAAACTGGTCAGAGTCGCAAACGAACCAGGTGAGTACCAGCCTTTCCTTCCGACCGGAACCGGACATGCTCAAACCCCAACTCGGACAGGTTCGAATCGGATCTCGCTCCCGGCGCTCTTCAACCTGCAATATGCGGACGCCGACCCCGAATCCCTCCTCGCCGAATCATTCGGCCGCTCGCTCATGATCGAAGGCGGCGCCGCCGTCCTCGCCTCGTTCCTCTCCGCGACTACTACCACAACAACCGACTCCGACTCTGAATCAGAAGCAGCAGCCGTAGTGAGGGTCATGCCACTGGTCGACCTCGTCATAGTCACCGTCGCGCCCGTCCTGATCGGCCCGGAAGGGTTGTCGGTCCCTTATCCCTCCTCTTCCGCACGCGAGGTGAGCCCGCTCGTTTCTCAACCTCTCTCCGGAGGGAAGCAACTATCTCGACCCGACTGACATGATTACCTGTTCACAGGGTCGACGACTCCCCCGCCTCGTCCCGATCGCGACCAAAGTCCTCGGCAACGACACCGTCTTTGCCTGCAAACCCGTCTGGGACTAAGTCAAAAATCGAGCGGGATCCCATCCGCCCTTTTGAACTCAACATCGAATTTTGCTGGCACCGGGCGGGCGCCTTTTCTCATGTCGGGGCGCTCTGCAAGCAGTAGCAGAGGTTCCGAGCGCACCCACCCGAGTCCAGGATGGAAAATAGGACGTGGATGGCGGCACTGAAGCACGAAGGGAGGGTCGAGACACGCCCTCGACGCTCGAGTCTCCACGACCAAAGAGAAAAAACTTAAGAGACAAGAGGTGTGGCGTCTCTTTCTTGACGGAAGAGAAGAAAACGTATTGTACGACGCGCAACGATCCTCGCCCTTTCCCTCTCTCTGTCTTCCCTCTTCCCCAAAACGAGAACTCCCCTCATAGAAAATCGGCAACGTAGACAGCACCACCCGGCCAATTCTAGAAGTATCTCCCATTCCATCCGCACGTACGCACCGCAACTAACGCATCATAACGCTCGCTCCGCTTACTCAACTGTAAATCCGACAAGCCCTGTTTTTCCCCGGAGGCGGCACGCGTTGCTACCTTGGTTGACCTCTGTATTGAGGCGGGAATGAAAAGCCTAGCCTTGCGGGAGACTATTTTGAGCTGATTCTACGGCGTCCTTCCCGCCCTCCCGAGCCTCGCGCCGTTTCCGCGCCCACTCTCTCGCCTTTGCCGCTCGCGCTTCCTTCTTCTCCTTCTCCTTCTCCATCTCCTCCTCCTCCTCTTCTTGTCTCTTCGTGACGTCGCCGCTCTGATATTCCCCCTCCACCACCGCCTTGACCCCATGCGCGACAGTCGATTCGACAGATTTACCGTTTCCAGAAGCGCCTAGACCGATAGGCGGCGGCGGGGGAGCCAAAGTGACGGTGCTGCTGCTGCTGCTGGGATCGGTCGTGGAGGAGGAGGGGGCTAGGGTTATTGTCGAGACGGATTCGGGTACGGCTACGGAAGCCGCCGGCTCTGGCCTTGGCGATTTGGACTTGGACGAGGACGCCCCTGGTCCGGCGTCGTCCTCGACTTGGGCCTCGGATCGGTCCTGAGCTTCTTGACCGTCCTCGTCCTCGTCGTCCTTCTCGTTTGATGAAGACGCGTCATCATCATCGCTCTCGCTCCCATAAGCCGCCAACCCTCCAAGTCCCCCCGACGCCGTCGCCGTCGCTGGCTTCTTCTCCTCCTCCTCCTCGTCGTCGTCCTCCTCAGCAGCCTTGCGCCTCTTCCCCTTCCCCTCCCTCAGATCCACCCACCATCGATACCACCTCCCCTCCCTCTTCAAGAAACTCGCAAAGCGGGGATCGGACCCGTGGTTCGCGAGGATGCGGAGTTCGAGGAGGGCAGGGTTGGCCGAGCGCGAGAGGGTCGCGTGAAGGCGGGACATGAGTTGGTTGATCTCGGCGTTGGGCTGGGGGGGGGACGGTATCAATTTCATTTTTTCCTCTTTCGAGTCAGCGTGTTGTGATCTTCGAAGCTTTGTGATGGAGGAAACGGCGCACCTCTTTGTCGTCGTCGTCGTCTTTGTGATTGTTACCGTCCTCGTTGTCACGCAGCAACCGTTCCCTGACCCTGTGATCCCTCTCATCCTGCAACTTTCTCCGTTTCTTTCTCCGTTCGAGGTCGGCCCTGTCGGCGCTCGAGTTGAGGAAAAAGAGTTCCTCGTGATCCGAGGGGAGGTCTTCGAACCCGGCTTCGGGGAGGGTGCTGCCATCATCACGATGCGGTGCTGGGGCAAGAGAGGGGATGGACGGCACGAGGTGGAGGATGTCGTAGCTGTCGCCGGAAACGGGGGGTCCAAAGGAGGGCGAGTCGGGGTGTCAGTTCTGGGTGTTCTCGAGGGTGACTCGTCGTCCCCAGTCCGTCCGTCCGGTGGTCGATACCTTGTCCAGCACAGCGAGTGGTTCGGGATGCAATTGATGCGGCATCGATAGTCGGGGTGATCCGGTGCGAAGCGGATCCAGACCGTCACAGCGAGAGAGCGAGACGGGCAAGTTGAAGAGGAGAGACGCCCCTCTAGGGTACGTCCTGCCTGCGTGGCCAATGCAGCGGCCCCTCGGGAGGGTCCCACCAAAATCTACCGTCGCACGCACCGGTCTGTGATGACCTCTCTCCGCTGCGGTTGCTCCTGCTCCTGCGAGTTGTCGTGGACCCATCCGGACCAGGTGACGGGTTTGAGCGTGTCGTTGCAGTCTCGTGGATCGAGCAGCGTCGCTTCTCTTGCGTCGATGGCAGCGGAGGAGGAGGAGCAAGAGGAGGACGAGGCGAGGGACGTGTAGAGGTGCAAGGGGAGCGTCGGCGAGGGAGAGCGCTGCGGCTGCAAAGGTGTCTGCCGTACGCGAGCTCGCTTCATATGCAGTGTCGAGTGACGAGACTGCAGTAGACTCGACTCGACGAGAGAAGGTCAACCTCCTCCTCTCACCACTGACCCCTCTGCAATTCCCACACAGAAGAGCTACAGCAAGTCTGACCGGATATCAAATGGCTGGCAACAACCATGGCTCCGCACGCACGCACCTCGCGCAACGGACGGACCGGCGAGGACCCTGCGCCCCGCTCGCTCCTCTCTCGCGCTTCCCAGAACGGGCGGTTCCTTTCTGCTCCTCTGCTTTGCTCTGGCGCGCTCGTGATCGTGTGTGTGTGCACCGGCTGCTGCACCCCCTGGGCTCTAGCTGAGGAGAGACCGCTCTTTCGCGACCGGTCCAAGTCCACAGTCGCCCTCTCTCTCTCTCTCTTCGACCTCCCGACAAACAACACGAAACAATCCAACCAAGAGTGCGCAACGAGATCCGCCTCAATCCACTTGTTGAGAGCTCGACGCATAGGCGAGTGAGACTTGTACCGCCAGGCTAGAAAACAAGACAGAGATGCTGACCCGCTGGTTTGGGTGAAAAACGAAGCAGCCGACCCATCCACACCGACGAAATGACCACCTACCCGCTCTCGCCTCCCTCATCCACTTCCCTCCCCGAACACTGGAGCTTCCCCCGCACGAGCGCCAGTGCCCCACCCGTAACCGACGGACCCAACACGCGCCCGAGACTCGCAGTCGGGCTGGAACCCCTCTCGGGCGGAACGGGGTCAGCCCCTTTGACCCGTGCCGGCGAGTGTACGGACGACCACCAGCAGCACTGTTCGGAGAACGCTGCGCTGCAAGCATGGGTTGATCATCAGAAGGTGAGGCGCGGAGACTTTCAGGCACGTCGCTCCCTCCCTACATAGACTAACCCGCTGCGCCGAAACGCGACAGTATCCGTCTCCACACGCACCTTCTACCAACACCGAAACATACTACGCCATCGATCCCACACACGAGCGCTGCTACCACCCATTCACTCCCCCGCGGCCTCCGTTCTCCGAGTACGGCCGCCAAGGTTGTCGTCGCCACTTTTCCACCGCAACCTTTATCGATCACGGTTCGCCGCCTGCGTCTCCCACCCCTTCTTTCGCACCAGCTCACGTCGTCAGCACGGACGAGACGGTCCTGTACGCGGGTCACGGTCACGGTCACGGTCACGGTCCTGGCGACGGCAGCGTCGCGAGTCTCGGACTGACCAAGGAAGAGTGGCTCCGCCTCGGCGGCTTTCTCGACGGAGACGAAGGCGACGTCTCGGTCCAGCGTCTGCCACCGCCTCCTCTTCCTTTCTTTCCACCCCAGTACACGCCCGACCTGCGTGCGCGTGCACCGGCCATCGTACCGGCCTCTATCGCCGCCGCCGACGACGACGCAGACGAGCACTTGACTCTACCGATCCCGCCGCCGTTGTTGCCTTCTCCGACTCCCGACGTTGCCACGACTGCTCCTACCCTCACGGCCATGGGCGGACCCCTTAACTTACCGCCGGCTCATCATGAAGCGAGCATGCTGCCTCCCGCGTTGCCCCTTCCGGCACCGAGAGCTCTTCCGCCGCCAGTGCAGTTTAGCGATCCCCCCCTGGAGCAGCAGCAATCCGCGCCCCTTCCCGCGGTGCTTCCCGCGGGGCGGACGCCCGCTCGTTCTCAGTGGAGGAGGGCACCGTCTCCGATTCAAGCCGTGAGGGCTGCTACTCGACCGGCGCCATACCCCCCTAGTGTCACGGTCTCGCGCTCGAACCGAGACGATACCGGAGACCACGCCGCCACCGTCATTGGCGATATCGCCGTACCCCCGGCGGCGAGCGTCGAACAACCTCCCGCTTCCCTTCTCACTCCGATCCGCGCCGCCCTCGCCAAGTATTCCGAAATCCCGCTCCCGGCCGTCCCTCCCTCGCCCCTGCCGCCTCCACCCGGGAAAAAGAAGAAACGGCACGGCCGCAAAATGTCGGCGGATCATATCCCACGCCCACGGAACGCCTTTATCCTGTTCCGGTCTCACGCCATCACGAGCAGGTTGATCCCGCGTTCGATCGGGGTCAAGGACCACAAGAACATTTCTCAAATCGTCGGAGGCGTATGGAGGGGTTTGTCCGAAGTCGAGCGACAGCAATGGGAAGAGTTGGCCGAGGAGGAGAAACGGAGGCATCTCGCCAAGTATCCGAATTATGCCTACCGACCGAAACAGACGGACAAGCCGCGTGCGGCGCCCGGGTATGGCAAAAAGGCTAGAGCAAAGGCGGCGAGGTTGGCGGTCGAGTATGCCGAGTTGACGGGGACCGACTTGCAAGAGGCGGAGCGGTACTTCCTCGCGCAACAACAACAACACGCACTCGTTCGGAGCGGGACCAACTCGCTCACCACTTTGGAGGACGACAACGGTTCCTCCGCGTCCCTCCTGCCGGTACCACCCGTGTCCTTGCCGCCACCGCAGGACCCTCACAAGCGCCGCGAAGAACGCCGGATGGACCTGATCGCGCAGGCCCTTCTCGAAGGCGAGCAAGACGATCGGGTCTTGCAGCGCGTCGAGCTCCAACTCGAGGCCGAGATGGGATCCGCTCCTCCTCCCGCCGCTCCGGAGCCGTCGACGACGTCCCGCGAGGAGGACATTCCGGTTGTTGAAGACCTTCCTCCTCCTCCTCCGCCGACGACGACGAGCCAGCCCGCCGCGCTCGGCAAGAAGGCCAAGGCCAAGACGACCCCGGCGACGACGCCTCCTCGCAAGACGCGCTCGTCTTCTGCGCGAGGGACTGCTCCGACGCCGAACGAGGACGAGGACGAGACGACCCCGACGAAACAACAGCAGCAGCAGCAGCCGCCATCGAAGCGCGCCATGTACACCTCCCCCGCCGGAAGCAGTACCAACTCGACTCCGACTCAACTCTCGCCGTCTCCGTTCCGTCGCTCGGCCGTCTCGCCCGCTTCTTCGGACTCGCCTTCCCCTTCTCCTTTGCGGATGCAGAGCATGCCCATGTCCCGCGGAGGAGGAGGAGGAGCCAGTTCTTCTTCCACCGGTCGCAAGCATCCACTTTCGAGTTCGCAGTCAGCGACGACGCCGGAGGAGGCGGAGGAGGAAGACGGAGGGGAATACGCATCGGACGACCTGCCCGCCGCGCAGAGGCAAAAAACGAGCTCGTACGGCGTTCTTGGCGTGTCGTCGGCGACAGCGGCGGATTCGATCTCGGGTTACATGTTCCCTCCGACTCGACGCAACGGTCCCACCACCACCACCGCCGATGTGCCACTCTTTGCGGGCCCGACCGATTCGAGGAACTTTTCCCTCGGGAGGTGGGAATTGCGGAAACCCTCTGCGGCGGTGACGAGTCATCGAGAGATGTTGGCTCGGCAAGTCGAAGAGCAGGAGCAGGAGCAGGAAGAGAAAGGGAGGGCCGAGGGGGC
This sequence comes from Rhodotorula sp. CC01, assembly GCA_021654155.1. NCBI lineage: Eukaryota > Fungi > Basidiomycota > Microbotryomycetes > Sporidiobolales > Sporidiobolaceae > Rhodotorula > Rhodotorula sp. CC01. The sequence goes on from JAKEZK010000005.1 coordinate 69,503, forward strand.
GTGGGTCAACTCGGCGGCGAAGGAGGCGACGATCGCGCCCTCGCCTTTCCTCCTCAACTCATCCGAGTTCTTGTTCGAGGCCGGACTCGAGCCGCTGCCGTCGCCGCCGACGGGAGCAACAGGACTCGTCCATCCTCGCGTGACGGTCCTCCAACCGCCGCCGCCGCCGCCATCGTACGCTGGCGTCACCGATTCTCACGACGACGCCTCGACCGAGTACGGCACCGCCTACTCCTCCTATTCCGTCTTTGACGCGTCGTGGCAATCATCCGACGCGGCGAGCAGCAGTGTCTACTACGATACGGCGCCTTCTTCGTCGAGTGCGCGGTCTCCGACCCGGATGACAATGCCCGCCGAAGCCTCGGGATCGTTTGCTTCAAAGGACCCGTACGGGTTGTTCCGCCCTCACCAACCCCTCTGGTCGGCAGCTTCGGTCGGACCGAGTCTCTTTGCGGCGCAGCAACAGCACAATAACGGCCAGCACTTTGCGGCCGGCGGCGGATTGGAGGGGTACGAGCCACTTTCGGCGACGGCGACAGCAGGAGGCGGTGCCTCGCCAGGAGACGAAGACCAAGACTTGTTCCACTTTGGCGCAGAAGACTTGTTCGCGCCGCCGCCGCCGGCACTGTCCCTGTTCGACCACGATCCGAGCACGCGGACGATCTCGTCCATGTTCGATCCGACTAGTCCAGGGGCCGCGATTGGAGACGAGCGTTTGGGACTCGGTATTGCGCTGTAATCAAGCTCCGTAGACTGTTTCTTTCCCGCTAATATGTATCAACCACCCGTTGTGTGCAAAACAGACTGAGATTCCTGGGGCGCTGGCTTTGAAGGAGATGCGATACCGAGGGTTGCCGAGCGACAGGAGCGACCGACTGCGAGCACAGAGCGCCCAGGGTTGCATTTGCCGTGCTTTCCTGCTCGGATGATTCCAAAGTCACGATGACCGTCCCCTCGAAGCCTTAGCGAGCGTCGATAGGATCCAAAGAGCCGCAGTGTCCCATCAGACGTCAGCTCGGAAAGCCGGTTCCTACCGGTTTCTACCGCTGATTGTACGGCCCTCTTCAGACGGTCAGCTGACAGAAAGTGCGAGACGGTCGCTTGTCGAAACAGCAGAGGGAGGGTTTCACACGAGCAAGCCAACTTTTCCCGTTGCTGCCGCATCGGTGCATTTTCACCGGAAAAGAGTGAGGAAAGCCTGCATATTACACATGGGTACAAGAGGTGGTAGGAGGGTATACGTCGGGAGGGTTCATGCGAGGAGGATCCGGAATCCCATGATGATGCAGGCGAGCGCGACGTAGGGCGATAACCGTTCTCCTGTATGAATCGAATCGAGATTTGCGCGTCAGTTCGATCGGACAAGCAGCTTCCGAAGAGCACGGAGTCCGAGAGTAGCGCCTGACGGACCTATCCGCGCGCACTTGAAAAAGACACCGAGGAACCTGTTCCGAACGTGGGAGGTGTGGTCAGCTTTCGTTCGGATTCGGCCAAGCGTTGCGCCATTGACGGTCTCCCGGTTTCACGGTGCGGACGACCGTCCTCGCCGACCGACTGGCGAGTTGAGTGTTCGTTGCTTGCGACTTGTTGCAGCTCCACATGGACGAGAGACACCGAGACGATTCGCACACGCCCCTCCCCGGGGACCAGCAGCGCGGGCATGGTGACTGACCCTTCTCGGTTGCGATCCACGAGTCCTGGTGCGGTGGCCCTGGCGTACGTGCACGTGCAGATGACGAGCAAGATGACGAGGAGCAGAGACTCGAAATTAAAGATGGCCGTCTGCGAGCGAGTACAACGCGAGTCAGCCATTGGGACTGGCAATCACAGTGAGACTCGAGCTCGCCATTCGATGGTGATCGACCGAGTGCCGTGCCCGAGTGCCGACTCGGAAGAGGAAGAAGCGAAAAGAAAACAAGAGTTTGCTTTCGCACTTGTCACTCGAATCGCTTCGGAAGGGCTTCACGAGTGAACAGACAAGCATCAGACGTCAGATACGAGTCTACACCTGCCTCTGTCGCTCTCGACTGCTTCATCAGAGGGATGACCGCCGCTCGCCGATCGGCGCAAATGTTTGTTGCTTCCCCCGTTTCCTTGACGCTTGCGGCCGAGTATGTTGACCCGTCCAAGCCATGCTTACAACGACATGCTTCAGCCAATCCGCTCCAGCCGTCCAACCGACCAAAGACGGCGGTCAGACGCCTGCAGACGGATCAGTCTTGATCGGAAACATCGCCTCTCGCGATGCTGCCGAGTCGTCCTTCGCCCAGTTCGGAGCCCGAAGTGCTGCTCCTCCCACAGAATATCCGGCCACGTACGCTGTGGCGCAGCAATATACCGAAACCGATGTGGAATCAGACGACTCGGTACAAATACTCGACGATTTGACAAACCGGAACGGTGGCGTCCCTGCTGCCGACTCCCGCCGCGGTGTCGGTCAAGACGTGAACATGCACGACGGGAACGTGGCCTCGGACTACGGCTTCGACGCTGCTTCGCCGGCAGCGGTTCCTCCCGATTACCCTTTGCCGCATCGCCCCTACAAGTTTGACATTTTGGACCACGCCCCGGCACGACATCCCTCGGCCCCGCTCGCGCACAAACCTCTCGAGACGATGACGAGCCAGGAGCGGAGCGAAGAGCATCTCCGGGCGCAAGATCGCTTGGCGCGAGTCCGCGCGCAGAGGGAGTTGCGCGAAGCTGCCGGGAACAACGAGGAGTGGGCCAGGGAGTGGAGGGACATCAAAGGGAAGCAGAGAGAAAACACGCAGAATACGGTGCGTACTTTTCGTTGTTGGCCCGTGAACTCTTTCCCCGCGCGAGAGCTCATCCCTCGGCTACCTCCCTCGGCCAGATCTACCACTCGGCGTCCTTTTTTCCTCACGCGCACCTGCCCGGCCTCGAATACATGCGCGGCATCTTTGCAGTTATTGGTAGAGATCAGGTACGGCCAATTCTACCGACCGGGGGTCCCGGAAGAGGGAGTGCTGAATCGAATGAGATGGGAATATACACAGATCGAGTTGCACCGAGCCAACCCTGAATCGTCAGCGGCGTCCACGTCGGCGAAGACTGCGCGTTCGACGATCATGCTTGCGCGGTACAACCTCCCATCGCGTAATACCGATCCGGTGCGGTCCTCTTCCCTCAGGCGTCCTGTGATCCCTCCGCTGACCTCCTGCGTCCCTTCTGCCATGCAGCGCGACGCCGAAGAGCTCTTTACCTGCAGCTGGTCCGTCAACATCATGACCAACCCGTACACGCCGATGCTAGCGGTTGCGGGACGAGGTCGCACGATCGAGGTGTTCCTCATCGGGCAACGGTCGACCGGAGAATGGCTCGTACACCTCGACCGGACCATCACTGGCCATGGAGGGGTGAGGCAGCTTTGCGAAACCGGATTGTTTTATGAAAACCGATAACGCTGACTTGTCTACTGCGCCTGACGACAGTCCATCTTCCACCTCACCTTTCACCCCTCGTATCCCCACCTGCTCGCTTCCTGCAGCGAGGACAAGACCGTCCGCCTCTGGGACGCGACCGTTCCCTGGGGTACGAACAAAGCTATCCACGGCGTTACGATGCAGACGAGGCGCGTCAAAACTGTCGAGAAGCAGCAGCAGCAGCTCGGGTATCGACCGCGCGTGGAGGGAGAATTGCTCGCTGTGTTGGCTGAACGAGGTCACGAACAGGCCGTCTTCTCTTGCGTGCGTATTGACACTTCTCTACACCAATTACTGCTGTCGGGTGGGCCTCATGCCAGGTGGCGCTGACATGGCATTGACCGACATCCCAGGACATGCACGCCGTCCAGCCTCTCCTCGTCACGGCCGGCGCGGACGGCTACATCCGGCTGTGGACCCTCCCACCCTCCGTACTCGAAGCGACTCCTTTCTGGCCGACAACGCCCCTCCACCGTCCGCCGTCGAAACCCCCGCCCACAAGCTCCCTCAACGCTCCCGTTCCCGTGCTCGGGCCGCCGTTCTTCTCCTCCTACGCCGTCCATCCCGGTCAGTGGCCAGATCAGGTCCTGTTCGCGTCGCCGACTACGTGCACGATCATCTCGAAAGCGGGAGTTTCGCATGAGGACGGGCAGTTTTCGCCGCGCAAGAGCGTGAAAGTCTGGGTTCCGGACGTACTGGATGTCCTGGCTCCTCGATGCGCCGCCAACAGGGACCAGGAGGACTCTGCCCTTCGAGAAAAGGAGAAGTCTGCCCTCCCGTCGTTGACCGAGATGCGTTCGCATCTCCCGGTCGATGCGAGAAGCGACAGCGCCTTCCGGATCATGTACGAGGCCGTCCTCGAAGGTCAGAATTGCATCGCCGACAAGATTGGATGGTTCCGGCCTCGACCGAACAGACCCCCGAGCTCGCCGCCGTCGTCGAGCAGCGCTCAAGACGCCTTCTTTGCCCTCGCGACGAGCGCCAAGCTTCCGGCGAGACAGACGAATCGGGCACCCTGCTCCCCGGCTATGTACCTCTTCCGCCTATTTGCCGATCCGAGCATCGGAGTCAAGCAGGTCCGCCGGGACAGCCAGAATGTCTCGGCCTCCTCGACTCAGGGCTCGAACGTGAGCAGTAGCGGCAGCCTGCGACGGTCGACTTCGCTTGCAGAGTCTCAGTCCCAGACCGGAACTCACTCATCACTTGGTTCCGGTACGGATGAGCTGGTCGAGGCGCTGTTCCCGCCGACTCGAGACCGACAAGCACACGACTTTGTCCCGCGCCTGCTGCCTTCGCGCGTACTCGACTTTGCCTCGCCGCCATCGCCATCGCCGTCGCCATCGTCCGCTTCGCGTAAAGAAGAGCAGCCGCCGCCTCCGGTACATGCGCGTTGCATCGCTATCGATCCTCAAGATGCCGAGACGATAGTCGCCATCGGCGATCATGGCTTGTTGGCGGTTTGGTCCAGATCGACGGCTTGAAGGAGGAAGAGGAGGGTTGTGGCGACTCGGCATCCCAGCGGGTGAGTAGTCAGTCGGTGAAGCAGCCCTCTTTTGTTTCGTTCCAGGGGCGCATAGTGCAACGGGATACTGCTCAGACTACGAGAGGAGTCGGATCGCAAGCTTTTGGGCGACGATTCGATTCAGGCACCGTAGCAGGCTTCTTTTTTCTTTTTTCCCTCGACTTCCTGAGTATGCGCAGACTGGTGAGAGTGTCTCGTCTGCAGAACATAGAAGCTGTAGTGAGCTGGTCAATTTCACCTTGCTACTACGGGTCGGCCCCACCGGCTCTTTTTCCTCTCCCGTCAACATGGCTCCACGACAGCACAGATGAAGGAGACGCGCTCAGAGCTATTCTTCCGTCGTCGAGCGGACGCCGACCGCCTCGCCGAGTGCTTCAGTCGCGGCAGCATCAGCGACGTGTTGGATGAACTGCAGCAGCAAGTCTGGCAAGAGAAATCGGACGAACTCGATTGGAAGAGCCCGCTGCCGTCGCCCGACGTCCCCGTCGACGCCATCACGAGTCTGCGCGTTACACTCCTCGCCGAGGCGCTGCTCGTCCCGCGCGAATACGAGTTCCGGCTCGCCGTCGCCTGTCTTCTCCTCGAACGCGGCGCCCAGCCATGCACGTGCACGGAATATGGTCGCGCGATAGAAGCCGTCTTGGAACAACTGCCGCCGAGCCTTTATCAAGGCGACTGTCTTTGGCAGCTCCGGCACGTCGTCGACATCGCCGTCAATTGCCGCCTCGACCGAGTCCGGTTTCTCATCTCGCAGCATGGTGAGAAAGCTCAGGTTCGGCCTGTCTTGTCTTCTCTTTATGCCGCAATCTGACTCGTCTTGGCAGCTCCCTTTGTCGCGGACTGGATCGACGCACAACTCGCCTTGCTGGAACAGCTCGAGAACGAGGCTGAGAGCGCCGCCATCACGGATCTCGCTCCAGGTACGCGCTATCTGTACACCGGATCCGAATCCACACTATACCATTACTGATTTCCTTTCGTCTCGCAACGGAAGAGGCGACCGCCGTCGACTCCGAGCCGTCTTTGAATTCGAACCGCCTCTCGAAATCTCCACTTCGCGAGTGCGATGACCTGCCCGACTACGAGGATGTCGATACCGAGATGGCGGAGCAATCTGATCCCTTCAGACCGGACGCCGATTCGGGTCGGAACGCTGAAGCTGGCCAGCCACCGGCGGAAGCTCCTCCACAGCCGAGTTCTCTGATCCCGTCGTCGTCGTCCACGGGACCCCCTGCTGTTCGTCCTTCGGACCAACTTCCGGCTCCTGTTACCTCGCAGTCAGATCTCCCTCACTCGCCTCAACATCGCCCCCGCTCGACGGAGGAGACGCCGGCGCGAACCGCAGCACCCTCTAGCACGCCCGGCCCTTCAGGCTCGACTACCGCCAGCCGCGCCTCACGTCTGCCCGCGAGCGTGCTTTCCCGACCGGGGATCAGGATGCGGAATCGCCCGACGCCGTCTGCTTCAGTCGATCCCGCGACGCCCGAACGGGCCTAAGCGGCTCCTGCGCCGCAACCGAACGATACGACGAAGTCAGCAAGGGTCGATGCGGCAACCCCAGGCGTTCCGAATCCTACGACCGCCGCTTCAAACTCAGTAACTGCCAGCCACGAGTCGACGACTTCTGCGTCAGTTTCTGCGACCGCTTCGAAGACAGCGAAAGACCTGCCGAGGTCGTTCTGGCTTTACAGACTTCCGGATATCACGCCCGACGTCCTCAAGCACTATCTCAGCTCTGGTCCGACGACGTTCCTGTCGGCCACAGCCGACAACATGCCGTTCCTGCAAGCCTTGATCGATCTCGGCAGCTTCCGCGGCCCAGTTCGCCGCCGGCGCGCCGTTGCCTCCCCTCCCCGTCGAGGTCCGGATCCAGCACTTTCACGAACGGGAACGCGTCTTTAAGCACGGACCAAGGGTCGGTTGCGTCGTCTATGCGTCGGGTGAAGCTGCCAAAAAGGCGTGAGATATGTTTGATGGTCAGCGCATGTTTCCGGAGGGCATTCTGGGGACGGACAAAATTCGCTGGAAGGAACAGGCGCCCAAGGTATAGAGGCAGTGTTTTGCTCGTTGTACTACTCTCATGAAGCATGCATTGCAATTGTAGATGACCAGCTGAAATAATTTCTTGACGCGACCTGCGCGACTCAAAGTCGCGCAAGATGGAATCGTCGACTCGCTCTCACGCAAGTGATTCGCGGCCTGGGACGCTGACCAGAGCTCAATACTTGGCTGCGCTGTCTCGGCTAGACTGAGTCGGCGCTCAACGGCTAGGCGACGAGTGACCACGGTCGGTCAACACCCGTTCATCCAACAACAATCTGCGTGAACGCCATAACTCCCTCTAGACAGCTCAAGGTGCGTCACAGAGCTCAGCTACAGATTCTTTCTTGACCGCCGAGCTCACCTACATGCACCTGCAGGGCGTGAAGCGGACGCGATGAGGATCACTGAACTCATCCTCGACGGCTTCAAGAGTTACCCCGTCCGCACGAGCATCGCAGGATGGGATCCCTCGTTCAACGCCATCACAGGACTGTACGTACAGGCCTACTTTCACTATGCTCCGCAATGCTGGCGAGGCGAGAACGCTGAGGAGCGGCTCCTTCTTGCACAGGAACGGTTCCGGCAAATCCAACATTCTCGACTCGATATGCTTCGTGCTCGGTATCACCAACCTCTCGACCGTGAGTGTCTTCGTCGTCAACTCGTGCGCCACCTGGACCGACCGGAGGAAAGCTGACTGCCTGTGCCGTCGTCGTCCTCTCGAAAATTGCAGGTTCGCGCGGCCAACTTGCTCGACCTCATCTACAAGCGAGGACAAGCCGGCGTCACTCGCGCTTCCGTCACCATCGTCTTTGACAACTCGGACAAGACCCAGTCGCCCGTCGGATTCGAAAAGATGGCAGAGATCTCGGTTACGCGGCAGGTCCGTTGCCGTTTCCGTTCGGACCGGTCTCTGGCTCTCGAAATAACCCGCTTTCCGGTCTCTTTCGCAGATCTCGGTCAACGGTCAGAGCAAATACCTCATTTGCGGTCATCGGTCGACGCAACAAGCCGTACAGAATCTATTCCAGAGCGTGCAGCTCAACATCAACAACCCAAACTTTCTCATCATGCAAGGTCAGTCGGTGCTTCCAATCCATGATGCGAGGTGCCGAGGCTGACCGGTTTGAGGTCGCAGGCAAGATCACCAAAGTCCTAAACATGCGGCCTGTCGAGATCCTCTCGATGATCGAGGAGGCGGCGGGAACCTCGATGTTCGAGGAGAAGAAGGACAAGGCGGTCAAGACGATGAGCAAGAAGGAGAAGAAGCTCGAAGAGATCCAGTCGCTCCTCAAGGAAGAGATTGTCCCGAAACTCGACCGCCTCCGCGAGGAGAAGCGCGTCTTTCTCGAGTTCCAAAAGACGTCGAGCGAACTCGAACGGCTTGGCAAACTCGTCATCGCGTGGGAGTGGCTCCAGGACCACAAGCGCGTTGAGAAGGCCAAAGAGGCGATCCGTGAAGGCGAGGGTCGGAAGAAGGAGGCTGGCGAGGCGAAGAAGCGGATGGAGGGAGAGATCAAGAAGATGGAGCAGAGCATGACCGAGATCGAGAAGCAGCGCGACCGAGTGAGCTCTCTCTCCTTCCTCTTGCAGCAGCGATCTTTTGTGCTCCATGTTAGTCTCCGCTAACCTTTGAACGGACCATAGGAACTCGCCAAGGGCGGTAAAGTCCAGGGACTGGAGAAGCAGCTGAACGCACTCGACATGGAGATCGCCAAACTCAAGACGCAGGCTCAGGGCAAGGAGCGCGAGATAGCCGAAGAAGAGACCCGCATCGCAGACCTTCAAAAGGCGCAGAAGGACGTGCGTCGCCCCTTCCTCGAGCGAAATCGCTGCCAGCCCGTCTGACTGAACCTCCTCTCGCAGTTGACCAGCCAACGCAAATCGCGCGAAACCTCTTCAACGAAGAACGCCGAGAACTTTGCAAAGCGCCAAGCCGAACTCGAGGCGCTGACCAGCTCGCTCTCCCAATCCGAGGACCTGCTCCAAACGATCGAGTACGGCAAAGGCCTCTCGAAGGACGCCAAATCTTCCGGCTACGACGGCCAACTCGCCGCTGCGAAAGAGCTCGCCGGTACGCTCGAGACCGAAGCGCAACTCGGCGGACACCGGATAGAGTCGTTGCGGAAAGAGCTGAAGGAGAAGGAGCCGAAAGCGAAAAAGGCCGCGGCGGAGAGCGCGGGCTTGATCGGCAATGTCGACAAGGCTCGGCGGGAGAAGGAGGACCTCGAGGCGCGGTTACGTGAGTCGGGATACGACGAGGCGGAGGAGGCGCGATTAGAAGGCGAGCGGGAGCAGCGGATGCAAACACTCGAGCAACTGCGACAGGTGAGTTTGCAGCCGAGATCATCGGAGCTTCCTTTTTACGCTGCCTTGCTAACGCCGTCTCTTTCTCCCGCGCAGCGCCGCGACAACAAGCGTCGGGAAATCGCCCGAACCGATTTCCGCGCCGACGACCCGCATCCCGGCTTTGACCGGTCCGCCGTCTTTGGCACGATCGCGAGTCTGATCGAGCTCCCGGCCGCGAGCGAACCTGCCGCCACCGCGCTCGAGATCGCTGCCGGCGGGAGCCTCTACAATGTTGCCGTCCGGGACGACAGCATCGTGGCGGCGTTTGTCAAAGCCAAGACGATCAAGACCAAGACGACTCTTCTGCCAGTCGCGACACTGCAGGCATATGTCGCGGACAAGAACCGTGTCGCGGCTGCGAGGAAGCACGGCGCCGAGCTCGCGCTGAACCTGATCCGTTACGACCAGCGAGCTGCCCGAGCCCTCGAGTTCGTCTACGGCAACGTCCTGATCGCGCCCAACAAGGCCATCGCGAAGCGATGCACGGATGATCCCGCCGTTCGTATGCGCTGTGTGACTTACGACGGCGACGTCTACGACACCTCGCCCGAATTGCGAGGAGGAAACGCTCCGAACGATCGCGTCCTCGTCAAGGTGCAGGAGCTCCGCAAACTCGAGCGCGATCTCGCAGCGACCCGAGATGCGCTCGCTCAGATCGACCAGCAGCTGGAGCGTTCGAAGGGTGCGGTCGACCTCAAGAAGGCGCTGGACACCAAGACCCACGCTCTCAGCCTCCTCGAGAAATCCATGCAAAACAGCAACGCCACCCGAGTATGTCCTCTCCGAGCCAAGTTGCTATTGCGTGTAGGGTACTGATGTCTTCTGACCCGCAGGTCATCGGCGAAGTCGAGAAGCTGAAAGCGACCATCGCCGAGTTGCAAGCCAAGGTCGAAGACGCCAAGAGCAAGCACAAGCAGGCAACGGCGAACGTCAAACGCATCGAGCGCGAGATGGCCGAGCTGCAGTACGACAAGGGCTCCAAGGTCAAGCAGATCAAGGCCGACATCGTCAAGAAGAAGGCCGAAGCGAGCAAGCTCGAGGAGGTGGTCGACAACCTGCGCAACGAAGTGCTCACGGACGAGCTCGAGCTGGGTGCGCACGCAACCCTCTTCCTCGCTTGCTCTCGCATACATTGTCGCTAACGATGATAGGTGTACAGAACAAATGCAAAAAGACATTGCCGCCGCCGGAGTCGACCTCGCCGAAGCTCGAAACCAAGTCGAGAAGCTACGCCAATCCGTCCAAGAAGGACACGGCGTCATCGAACAGCGCCACCACGAGCTGCAGCAGATCCAGCGCCAGATCGACGAGGAGACCAAGAAGCTCAAGGGCTTCAACGACGAACTCGACTCGCTCAAGGAGGCGATCAACGGTCGCCGCAGCGACATTGTCGAATCCGAGCTCGAGATTGCGCAGATCGACAAGGATGTCGAGAAGGCGAAACGCGAGGCCAAGGAAGCGGCGGACAAGGTGGCCAAGCGAGAAAGCGAGTTTGAGTGGATCGCCGACGAATGCCAGTGCGTTGGCCTTTCTTTCTTTTCGTGCATTCGCTGTTGGCGAGACTGACTCTGTCGTCTCTCGTCTGCAGGACATTCGGCAAGGAGAATTCGCCGTACAACTTTACCGGCATCGATATGCGCAATGCCAAGAACAAGTGCCGCCAGCTCGAGGAGAACCACCGGGCCATGAAGCGCAAGGTCAACCCCAAGGTCTTGAGCATGATCGACAGGTGCGAGCACTGTCATTGTCCCCTTGTCGGGCTATCACTGATCTGGTTTCACCGAGCAGCGTCGAGAAGAAGGAGCGCGATCTCCTCGCAATGTACAAGCAGGTCGTCAAGGACAAGACGAAAATCGAAGAGACGGTCGCCGTCCTCGACGAACACAAGAAGGACACGCTCGAGAAGACGTGGGAAAAGGTCAACAGGTGAGCCCGGTCTGGCCAGTCCTCAATGCCTGTCAAGGCTGACCCGGATCTTTGCAGCGAATTCGGCAACATCTTTGCCGAGCTCTTGCCAGGCAACTTTTGCAAGTTGCAACCGCTCGAGGGCAAGGAGATCACCCAGGGCTTGGAGGTCAAAGTCCGCCTGGGCTCGGTATGGAAGGCGAGCTTGACCGAGCTCTCCGGCGGTCAGCGGTCTCTGATCGCCTTGTCGCTCATCATGTCGCTTCTCCGGTTCAAGCCGTAAGTGCGAGCTGCCTTCCTCCGTACTACTGGCCGCGTACTGACGGCGTTTCCCTTCGGCAGCGCGCCGATGTATATCCTGGACGAGGTCGACGCTGCTCTCGACATGTCGCACAGTACGTCACTCCCGCCCTAGGCTCAATCGCGAGCTTTCCTGACCCAGGATTCTTTGCTTCGCAGCCGAGAACATTGGCCGGCTGTTCCGAACCCGCTTCAAGGGGAGTCAATTCATTGTCGTCTCGCTCAAGGACGGACTCTTCTCGAACGCCAACGGTCAGTGCTCAGACGTTCGTACCTTCCATTCGGGTGAGAAAACTGACAACCACTCGACTCGCAGTACTCTTCCGTGCTCGGTTCCGCGACGGCACGAGTGTTGTCGAGCGAACAAGTCAGCGATCTGCGTCTGGTCTTTACGACAAGGAGAACGCCAACCCGCGCGGTGGCCGGCCGAGTGGCGAAGGCAGGGTTGGCAAGTGAGGCCGGGTGTAGCCATTTCAGTCTTTCCCTTCGTCTTTCATCCCATTGTTGCTTCATTATCAAGCTCTTCTGCAATACTTTCCTCGCGAAAGATGACCGTGTCGTGCGAATTCTTCCTCTCATGGCGAACTCATCAGCATGCGGGCATGGCCCTGTGTAGTCAGTGTAGTCGACTGTGATTGTGGATTTGCTCCACTTGGACATCAAGCTGCTTAGCGGCGACCTCTGGAGGGCTTGCATGTACAGAAATTCGTGCGCGCGATTGGCGGTGAGCTTTGGCGGGATGCTGACTTGATCTCTCATGTCAGAGCGAGTCGGTCGACAGGCACACTCTTGCAACGCATGTTTTCGGAAGCGAAGAATCTTTGCCCAGCAACGTATTCCGATATTGGCGAATAGGCACTACGGCGAACCGATTCAAAAAAAGAAAGACGTAAGGAACAGGCACAGATACTTTCTTCTTCGAGCACAAATCTAGGGACCGATAAGAATCTAGTTCGAGGGCTTGATCATGGTGACATAGTCCCCGACGGAACCGTCGACGCCCTTGACGAAGGTGTATGTCGCCGTCGTCCGGTTGTGGATCTTGAGGCTCGCAAAGCCAAAGTCGACCTCGTTCAGGACTGCAGTGGTATTAAGAATCGGCTGGTCGGGGCCAAGAGTCGAGTGCGACTCGAGGTTGCCGGCGTTGCCCTCGATGAAGTGAATCAGCGAATCCTTGGTCGCGATGTACGTGTGGTTGTCCTTGACGGCGGCATGGTCGACCTGACCATTCCCCAAGATAGGAAACATGCGCTCATAATAGTGAACATGACTTATGGACCGTCGAGTCGGCGCGAGAGCATCGTCAAGTCAGCGCAGACAGAAAGGACGGAATGAGGGAGACAACGCTCACCCCGCGAAGTAGCCGTCGACCCCTGAGATATAGGCATGTGAGTTCTACAATACGACGGTTTGATGAATCCAGCAGCGATGTCTAAGTCGAAGTCTGTTGACTCACCTCCGTCCAGCAGGATCTGCTGGAAGGCGTTCCGCATTGCGACCTGGTAGGAAGAAACCTCCGACGAGTCTTGAATAGGACAGGGCAAGGGTTAGCACCAGGAGATAAGAGAAGAATTCTCGGAATGCAACAACGCACACATCGGACGGTGCGACATCGCGAAAATCCACGGGGTCTTCGACCGGTCAACGTTCGCGAGGTCGTTCTTGAGCCACTGAATCTGCTCGTACGCGGCATTGTTCGTGTAGTTGTTGTTCTCGATGTTGCCGAAAGGACCCGAGTTAGTGGCGAAAGTCGCGGCCTCGCTCGGGAGCGAGGTGTTGCCCTTGGTGACGGCGATGAAGGGCTTTTCCGGCGAGCTGTGCGATTTGTAATTAGCGAGGATACTAAAAGTGCACATCGAAGGTACTGACTTGTAGTAGTCGGTCTCGCCACTGAACGAGACGAAATGCGCGAGACCATAATCGAACGAGTACCAGTGGTTTCCGCGCCCGTTCGACTTCTCGCCGTTCATGAAGAAACGGTGATTGTACGCCGTAAAATTCCGCTGCGACTCCGGGCAGGCGTAGTACGTCAAGTTTGAAGTTGGCGAAGTAGCGTTGTAGCTGGTGTTGTTATTGACCAGGAGCGCCGTGAGCTGGTTCTGCGGACCGTCGAATTCGGCACAGCTAGCCTGTTGCGTAGGGGCATTTTGGTCAGCAGATGTCCGGAAGCAGTACAAAGCATGAACTTACCTCGTGGTTGCCCGGGGTCACCCTGTAGTGAGGAAACTGTTTAGCTAAGTGACGTTCCGCAAGATTTCGCAAAGCTTACTGGTAGGGGATGATCTTCGAAACATCGTTCATCCAGTTCTGCCACAGGTCCCAGTTGTTCTCGTAGACCTGGGCAATGTCGCCGCCTCGACTGCGGGGACAGCGGAGGTCAGAGTGTGTCGACATGCGAGGAGATGCTGCACTCACGGGCCGCCCTGGTTTGCAGGCTCTCCAGCCGGAAGAGGCGAGAGGTATTCGGCCGGAACCGGCGCTGGGCCCGGGAGAGTAGTATGCAACCCGTCTACGCATACGTCCCAAGTCGGCTCGCACTGCATCAAAAGTCCGGCGTTAGTTCATTGCGAGGCAGCGTATTGGCGACATTCGGTACGTGCCGGCAAGATCCCCTCATACCAGTCGTCAGCATCTGCAACGCCACATGTATGAGCGTCAGCATGGGCCTTGAAACGTCAGTATGGCGCTCAAAGGCGTCGATATGACCGCCGAGACGTCGTGAGGAAGTATACGGAGCACACGCACAGCTGATATCGCCTCCGTGCCAGGCGAACGCGGCGCCTTCCTGAGCATGGCGCCGCAGGTATTCCTTTGTACCGTGCGCGTTTGTGTAGCCCATGTCGTTCAAGACGAGGACCTCGAACTCGGTGTCGCAGCCTGGAAGGAAGTTTCCAGCTCGTTAGTCTCCGTCACGTCCAACCAGCCTTCTAGCCGGCCAATTTCCCTCACCCGGCTTCAGGGCCGTCTTGACGGTCAAGACGTCGGATGGATGAGTACCGTTACCGCCGGGGATCGAGTAGTAAATCGTCGAGCCCGGTTCGATGCTGCGTGGGGAAAGACAAGTGACACGTCGGAATAAGAGCGTCAGATCTCGGCACGTCAAACGCACACTGCAGGACTCACTCCGGGATCTCGACATTGTGGAAGAAACTTGAGCATTGCGTGGCGAGCATCATTGAGCACGGAGGCGTGCGATCGTAAGACGATGTCGTTCCCGTCGCGTTGCAGTTCAGCGCGTCGGCACTGTAGCCCCAGTGGACGATCGGGTCCCTGCCAATACCGTAGGGCGTCTGGAAGTGGATGTTGATGCCGTTCGGAAGGAACGAGGTCGAGATGACGTTGATATTGTTGGTTACGTCGAGGACCGACGTGTTCGGAGCCGGAAGGACAGCTGGGTCTTTGTACAAGCGCTCATACCCCTTGCCGTTGCCCTGAACGGTCTGATCGAGCTGCGAGACGGGGCAGCAGATGCTGTGAGCGCTGGCAAGCGCAGGATTGCGGACAAGGCGGGAAGACGCACCCAGTCACCGACGGGCACAGCGGGTCCGGTGTAGGGGAAGCGCGTGTCGACATAGCGCTTGTGCAACTCCAGCTTGCTGAGCGGAGACGCAACGGGCTTCGATGGCAGCGCTTGTGCGGCCGTCGCGGCGAGAGCGGCAAACACAATGCCGGTGAGCATAGCTGATCAACAAGGAGCACGTCGAGCTTCGAGGATGCAGTCGAAGCAAGCAGGAAACATCTTTGAGCGTTTTGCGAGTCAGCTAGCAGTAGAACGTGCGCACGAGCGGCGAGAAAGCTGAAAACACGTGCGGCTGTCGGCGGAAAAGGGAGGAGAGAGAGCAGCAAGGGGCCGGCGCCCAAAATAGCGTCAGCGCAGCCGCTAAGGTGTTGATCGGAGGCTTGGACCGCGTCGCTACATGGCGGGCGCCCTTGCATGCGCGCTGTACAGTACTGTAACGGTATCGCGAGAATACGGAAGCGGACAAGCCCCGTCACAACGCGCTGCGGTCAAAGCGGCGTGCCTCGCTTACGACGATGGCGAAGTATGGCACCCGCGCGAGAATCTTGAGTGTTCTTTACAGGAAGCGTAGAACGCCAAATAACTTAATATACGACAAGAGAGAGCCGGGAAAAGAACGAAAGGGGCCTTGTCTACTGCGGATCTCAAAACCGGTCATGCTTTGCCTGCCGGGTCGACGTCGGCAATCGCGGCCAGGTCGGTGTTGTCTATGGCGACACTGCGCGTGCAATTCTCGACCTTGTAGACGCCGACGAGCCGGTTCGCCAGCTCGAACAAGTTCTGTTTCGGAAGATCAAGAGTCAGCATTGGCGCGGAGACGAGGGCGACATCTCACTGACGTTACGCAAGGAGATGACGATGAACTGCGCCTGTTGAGCGCATCGAGCCTTGATGTAGTTGGCGACGATGGAGACGTTTCGGAAGTCGAGCGCGGCATCGACTTCGTCAAGCAGGTAGATTGGTGTCGGCTGTCCTCGGAAAGGGACGTCAGCATCTCGGCGACATTGGAGAACCATCCCAAAGCCGCGCACCTTGTAGGTATGCAGAGCAAAGACGAGAGCGAGGGAACTGAGCGTCTTTTCGCCACCGGAAAGGTTCGAGATGTTCTTCCAGCTCTTTTTCGGCGGCATGACGGAGAACAGGATTCCCTCCGAAAAGGGATCTGCCGAATCGTAGAGTTCGAGCTCGGCGTTGCCGCCGAGTGTGATCATCTGCGAGAACAGGGAAAGGCTGAGCTGTCTGGCAGAGGAAAGAGTCCAATCAGTGCGAACGAACCTGGTACATCTCCTTGAGTTTGTTCGAGATGATCCCAAAGCCCTGCATGAACTGCACTAAGCGTTCGTTCCGCAGTTCGGTGACAGCCGTTTTGGCCGCGTCCCACTGCCGCGAGACGGACTCGAACTCTTCGGCTCGTTTCCGGAACTCCTCGTCGCGGCGCTTGTATTCCTGCAGGACCGCGAGATCCGCATTGTTGCGCTCGAGTCGCTCTGAGTGAACAAGCCATGTCAGCGGCTGTGCCTTATCGGAAGGGAGGGAGCAGACACACCTTCAAGGAGCGCGATTTGTCCTTTGAGCTTCTTCAGGTCGACCGCCGCAATCTCGTCGGGTTCAAGCTGACGAAGGATCTCTTCCACTCGTGGCGGCTTCTCGACGTCCTCGTCATCGTCTCCCTCGGGCTCGAGCCTGAACATGAAGCGGTTTCGTCAGACTTTTGTAGTCGAACTAAAAAATGGTGCATCGCACTCACATTTCGAAGTCCGGAAGCTGGAGCTCGCCGATCTTGGCCGACCAATACTCGAAGATGCGCGTCGACTCGCGAAGAAGTTTCTCCTGCTCAGCGAATGCGCCCTTGAGCTCGGCCTGTGTCGTCGGAAGAGACTGCATCAGCCACGGCACAGAGAAGGACAGGTACTCAGCAACGCACCTCGGCTTTCTTGAACTCGATGATGGCGTCTTCCTGCTCGTCGAGTTCGGCTTTGAGGTTTGCGAGTTGCTCACGACCATCCTCGACGCCCGCCTGAGCCTGTTCGACTGTCTGCCGGATCGGTTCGGCCTCCTGCTCGGTGGCGGCGAGTTGCTTGCGCAGGTCGGCAATCTCGGCCTCGAGCTCTTCCGCCTTGGCAGAGTTTGCTTCGATGGCCTTGGTCGATTTGGCGAGGTCCTTTTCGGCCTTGGCGCGTTCCGTCTTTGCCTTGACCAGGCGAGTTTCGTTGTGCCGGATCTGCTCCTGCAAGTCCGACACCTTTGCCTTCTGACTCCGGAGCTTAAGACCACCGACTTCTTCGATCTTGCCCTGCAGCGCCGAGATCTTTTCCTCGTATTTGGAAGCCTTGCCACGGAGCGTTTCGAGCTCGCCGTCGAGTGCCTCGATCGCCTTCTCGAGCTGGGCGACCCGCTTGACGTCGCCGGCGTTGGGCTTGCTCTGAGACCTGTAGATATCAAACGAGGTAAGTACTGTCTCTCGGCCAATGAACGAGCGTGCGAGATCTTACCGAAGTTCCGCGAGGAGCTCGGCTTTTTGCTCGCCGTCCTGCTTGTTCGCCTCGAGGTCCATCTCGATCTTCGGAATCGCAGCATCGATCTGTGCCAGCTCCTTCTGCAGCGACCGCAGGTCCGACTCGGCCGCTTTGCAGATCTCGACAACTTCGTCAAGTTTGACGACGGCGGACTTCTCGTCTGCCTCGAGCTTGGCGAGCTGCTGCGGCGAAACGTCGTCCGCCTGAATTTTGGACGACATCTTGCCGCGGATCGGACGCGACCCACCCACCTGGGCGGCACCGCTCTTCTCGGCAATGTTGCCGTCGAGCGTCACGACCCGCCACCGCTGACCGTCAACTCTACCTGTCGATACCGGCTGAGCGACGTCCCAGGATGGAGCGACGAGCGTGTCCTTAAGGATGTGGCGGAACGCGGGAGCATAGATCTGCTCTTTCGGAGTGACGAGATCGAACAACCTGTGCGTGTTGGCCGGGGTCCGGATTGGCGAGAGATCGAGCTTGCCGAACCGGTCGAGCGCGATACAGGAAGCGCGACCGATGTTGTGCTTGCGGAGATGGTCAAAGATCGCTTCAGCGGTCTCGCGGGTGTCGACGATCAGAGACTCGAGCCCAGATGCGGCGGCGGTTGAAATGGCGACGTCGTACTTGTCGTCGATCCGGCCGAGGTCACCGAGCCGGCCCTGCACATTTGTTGCGTCAGCTTGAATGCAAGGGTCGTCTTACTTCGAGATGCAACTCACGTGAAAACCGGGCAGGCGACCTTGTTCCTTGAGCTTGAGGACCGAGGAAAGGACGTGCCCTTTCGACTGACTCGCCTGCTGCGACGCCTTGGCCTCGACAGACTTTTCGCGCGCGTTGCTGACCGCTGCGCGCTGCTTGTTCTCGGTCGCTTTTTCCTTCTGCACCCGAGTCCGAGCCTGCTCGATCCGCTCGTCCATCTCCTGCCGGCTCGCGTGGAGGGCCTTGAGCTCCTGCGCCTTCTCCTTGGCGGCGACGCGGTCTGCCTCGATCTCCTCCTCGATTCGCTCAACGTCGGCCTGGATCTGCGCCGACTTGCCGCGGAGGTCTTCGAGTTGCTGCGTAGCGATCTTGATCTCGTTCTGCTTCGCCTCGATCTGCTCGTGCCACGGAGCGAGCGATTTCTGGTGTTGCTCAATCTCGAGCGAGAAGCCTTCAATCTTGTCTGCAGGGCGGCGAATCATCGCAAGTCAGCCGCGGAAGCTCCAGTCCGGGTGAAGGCCAAAGGCGGCAACGCACCTCGCAGTCCGTCCATGACTTTCGTCAACGCCGCCTGCTCCTGCTCGAGTTCGTCCTTCAATTTGTCCTTGCCCGAGATGAGCTTGTCGAGCGTGTCGGTATGGTCCCGAATGTCAGACTGCGCCTGTTGCGCCGCATGCTTATCCTGTACGGCCAATCCGCGAGTGAGTCGGCTTGAATTACTTGCACGACGCCAGCCTGCAGTGGCGTACCTCTTCGAGCTGCTTCTTGAGCTTCGAGTACTTGGTATCGGCTGCCTTCTTCTGAACGGTGAGCTGGACCTTCGCCTTCTCAAAGGTCGCCAGGTCCTTCGCGAACGCATTCGCCGCCTCTTCGATTTCCTGCGAGGACACATGCGAAAGTGTCTATCAGCGCGTGCAGCCCTCTGAGACACTGACGTGGTGATCAAGTATGCATTCCGTCCCCACGCACCTTGAGATGCTGCTTCGTGCTCTCATACTGGGCAGAATCGGCCTCGTATCGCTCCCGGTCAACCTTTTGCCGCTCAAGCTCGGCATCGAGTTCCGCTTTCGCCTCGGCGGCCTGCTCCTCGTACAAGAGTCGATCGGCACCGGCTTGGTGCGCATGCCGTTGGTACAATTGGTTCTGCAGTCGGACGAGCTCGAGCTGATCGCGGATGTAGGCGTCGGCCGCCTTTTTCCGGGCCTGTAAAAGGAAGACGCAAAGAGCCGGACGGTCAGCCTGGCGTACTCGACTCGGTGAACTAGGTCGAGTCTCGCCTCGAGCGCGCCCTTCTCCTTCTCGACGAGCTTGACCCGGTTCATCTGCACCTGCCGCTCGTCTCCCAACCGTTCCACGTCGACCGCCGCCTCCTCAATCAGTTTCTTGTACAGATTCGTACCGATAATGTCCTCGAGGTATTCGAGCAACCCTTCCTCGTGGTCCGTTGCCCCCTTCGGCTTCATCTGCGCGATCGACTCGACCTCTCCTTGGAGGATCAGGAACCGGTTGTGGGTCAAGTCGATCCCCCTTCCGAGCAGGAGTTGCTTGACTTCGCCAGGGGAGGCGCTCTTGCCGTTGACAGTGTACCGCGTCGTGTTGTCCCTCCGCACGGTACGAGCGACGACGAGTCCCGAGTTCGGGACGACATTCCAGTCGTCTACCGAGTCGGCCTACGTGCATGTCGCGCTCTCGATCAGCCAAAGTGGCTCTGTTCGACAACATGCCGAATGAGGAGTACTCACCGACTCGATGATCTCGCGGAACCAGATCTCGACCGTCGCGTACTCGCACCCGCCCGCAGCGTAACGCTCCGTCGCGCGCTTCTTCCCGGCCTTGCCCTTCCCCTTGCCCTTTCCTTTGCTCCCACCCTTCCGGTACGCTTCATCGTCGCCCGACTCGTACTCCTCCGGGTCAAAGAACCCTTCGTCGTCCTCGTAGTCGTGGTCCACCCCTTCTTTCGCGGTCGACGAGCCAGCGGGAGTCGCGGCACCCGAGTTGTGGATCAGCTCGGAGAATTTGCCTTGCCGCATCTTGTTGGCTCGGAATCCGAACACAAACAAGAGCGCGTCGATCGTGTTAGATTTGCCAGAGCCGTTCGGTCCAACGATCGCCGAGAAGGACTGCGTTCCAAAACCCAGTTTCCCCACAGCATACTGTCAGCGACGCCAAAGATTATAATGCGCGTCGAGAGGAGCCGCATGTTGTACAAACGGAACGCACCTTGTGGAACGGTCCAATGATGGCTCTTCCCTTGTAGCTCTTGAAGTTTTCCAACACGAGCTGGTGAATGACCAACCGCGGTTTGCCCTTCATCTCCTCTGCCCTTTGAACGGCGTGAGCAGCATGATCGATCGCCGCTTGACGCGCGATGGACGCTAGAGCCGAGGCGGTCAAGGCAGTCGGCGGTGAGGGCTTGACGGGCGAAGGAGGAGGGGCGGCGGCGGCTTCAGCTGCGACTGCAGGTGTAGGGACGGGCGTGGCGGACCGAGAGCGGGAGCGGGTTCGGTCACGGTTCGGGTGCGTGGGCGAAGGAGGAACGACTTCTCCTTGCGGCGGTGTAGGCTCGACTTTCGCCTCGGCTTCGGCCTCCTCCTCTTCGTCGTCTTCGTCAGACGATGCGACGACGGCTCGTGCTTTGCCTTTGCCCTGCACGGCGCCGCGTGCTTTCCGTGCCGACGGCGGCTGCGGCGTTGCATCTTCATCCTCGTCTTCCTCCTCGTCCCCGTCTGTAGCCTCTTCTTCTGCGGCGGACGATTCTGGATCGGGCGTGGGCAGCACGGAACGGCGACGAGCAGCAGCCTTTGCGGATGCAGGAGCGAGCGAGACGCGCTTCTTGGCGACTGCACCTCTTTTGCGCGTCGGGGTGGGATCGACTTCATCGGCAGAAGCGGCTTCTTCCTCTTCTGACGCCTCCTCCTCCTCCTCGGACGAGTCGTCCTCGCTGGCGGTAGCTGCGACGGACGGAGTGGGCGAAGGAGAAAGCGGCAGGACGGGTTTCGCTTCCTTCTTGCCTCGTCCGTTCCGAGAGGTGGGTGCGGCCGCAGCTCTGGTCCGTGAAGTTTTCGCCGGCTTGACCGGCTCCTCCTCCTCTTCTTCTCCTTCTTCCTCCTCCCCCTCCTCCTCTTCCTCTGCCGCCTCCTCGTCGTCGTCGTCTTCAGCGTCTTCGGACTTCGGGACGGACGAAGCTGCGCTGACTCGAGCTGCGCGCCTCGCTGCCGAGGCTTGTCGACCTGCTGCGAGTGATTTGCCCCTGACGCGAGATTTCACTGGTTCGTCGTCCTCGCTGTCGTGGTCGTCGGAAGCAGCGTCAGAACCGGCACGAGCGGGTTCTTCAGCCTCGTCCTCGTCGCCTTCCACTTCCTCCTCCTCGGACTCCGAGTCCTGTACAACGCGCTTCCTCGTAGTACGTCCTGCTGCACGCGTCGGTGCCTGCTTCGTAGCGGCAGTCGCTCGTCGAGTGGGCGCGGGTTTGTTTGCGTTTGCCTTTGCAGCAGCAGCGGCGGCGGTTCGCCTGGTCGGGGGTCGGGCTGCGTTCGAGTCGATTTCTTCGAACGGCTCTTGGGTAGCTGCCCGTGCAGCTCTCCTCGGAGGCATCGCTTCCCTCCTATGTACGCCTTGTGGCTGTAGACAGAGATCAACCAACATTTCTCCGCCTCGACGCGTCGCAGAATCTGCTTCCGCGCAAATCTTTTTGCTGCACGTGACCTGCTGGGGGTCAGGTCGCTAGACGCACCCAGGTCCTTTCCGTGGTCAACCGGGAAGGCTACAGATCACCTCACTTGTCCGAGTGGTCAAGCAGAAAAGGGAAGACGAAAATAAGCTCCCCTCCGCAGCTTGATCCGCGGTCGATCGCCTCATCATCCTTGTCTCCGGCGACCCGCCTTTTCGACTTGCTCTCCCTCCTTCTTGAAGCTTGAGAGGTGATGCTGCAGGCTCGTCCTTCTGGAGCTGAAAGCGGCCCACAGCTCGGGCAGCGAATCTTCTGCTCCGCGTAGTGCACGGACCTCTACTTTCGCTCGGACGGTCCGCGTGGGCAACGACCCTTGTCATCGCCTCTCGGGTCGTGGCTGCTGGAAAGGGACGTCGTATTGCTACCTTCGACTTTTGCGGGATCGACGCTCAAGCTTGCTCGACTTCGACCACCCGACTCTGCTGCCCTAGCTCCCGACAGCGCGGCCTGCTCTTCATCAAGCGCTGGTCTTCCAGAGTCATCGGTATCCCAGACTTGTCCAGTTCCGCAAAAAGCGTAAAGAGGTGAGAGGTCAAACACTAGGAAACCATTCAGTGAGCCCTCCGCTGACGCCTCAAGGCTGCCACCGTAGACGTGTCGGCCAGCCGCGCCCAGACGCGCAACGTCGAAAATGTCCTCCTTGAACGACTACGCCGAGTCGCGGGAGGAGCAAAGAGGAGCATGGGACCTCTCCCTCGACCTCGAGATTCCTGCCTCGGGACTCTTTGCGCTCAGTACTGCCGCCGCCGAAGACGACGACGATTGCAATACCGACGATCCCGACCATTCCCTTCCTGAGCACGCCTTCAATGCCCCAGTTGACGCAAGCCTCGACTACGATCCGCTCGAACTGGCCGCTGCGAGACTCGACGCTGAGTGGGACCTGCGAAACCGAGACGACGGCAAGACTTCTTCGATCGATTCGACTCGGACTGATGTCACCGCCAAGGGGCCGGCAAAGGAGTTGCTGCTGGAGATGGAGGAGGGCCGGAACGTCGTCCCGTGCGAGCCGGGCTCTGTCGCCGATGCGACCCACGTGGCAAAAACGGCTCGGTCGACCTCGACCTCTGTGCCAAAGCGCGGCTCCATCTCGCTCGCGGATTTCAGCGAATCGGACCACGACGCCGATGACAACCTCGTCTGCCTCCTGGAGGACGACTTTGAGCTCCCGTCGGAAGGAACGCCCGCTTTGTCCCTCGCGGCGAAAAAGCCATCAAACAGCCGCCATCAACACGCACCAAGTGCGCGCTCGCCAAGTCCGGCGACACCGGATCGAAAGGCTCCAATCTCGGCGGACGTCGAGGGTCCGACGTCGTCCGCTACGGAAGAGGACGACGCCGACTTTTTCGACGATCTCGTCTTGCCTTCGTACTTGCTCGGTTCGAGCCAAGCCGGAGGAGAAGAAACGGCTAGCACGCCTCCCACCAGCGAAGGCGAAGCCGAGTCGGATCACCGCTCTCGGCCCGGACACCAGCTCAAGACTAGCAGTCGTACTCCCGGTTCGGCTTCGAGATCCCTCCTCCACGTCAAGGTCGATCTGCAGTCGATCCTGCGCGAAAAGCTCGAACAGCGCGGCGGGCGCGGCTTGCTCTTCGGTGCGACGGGCGGTTCGGCGTACTCGCAACATCGTCCGCCCTCGACGCCGCAAGAACGCGAGAAGCTCGAGCGGTACCGCGAACGACCGGGAGAGCTCGAGGGAGCTGAGCTCCTCGGCTTCGATCCCGACCCGCCACACGTCGCCGGTACCGCCGGATCGGAATCAACCGGCGACGTCAAGCCGGGGGCCCTTCACACCGCGCGCGCAGCGAATCAAACAATCGAACGCTCGCAACCTTGGACCGCGAAAGAAATGCGCGACCGCTTGCGCAAGACTTCAGGTGCCCGGGCTCGACAAGCTCAGCTCGCGAACGCGGCCAGAGCTCAACCGCGTACTGGCGCCGGGACATGCCGCTCGGGTTTGCCCGTACGCAGGCCGGCGAGCGAGACGAGTACGCCCACCGTCGGAGGACCGACGAGGACTGTCGAGGCTCCGGCGAGTATCGCTGGTCCCAGCGCTCCAAACATCCAACGCCCGAGCGTCCACATCGCCGGAAATGCGCAACCTGCACAGAAGCATCCGCCGTCCGCAGCTTCTTCCTGCAACCCGACCGCGTCTCGGCTTCGCCCTCTTGCGTCCACTACGTCTGCACAGGAAGCGCATCGCCGTCCCGCTAGTCTGAGGCCGAGTTTCTCTGTTTCAAATTTGCCCCAAGCGGGCAAAGCGGAGTCGAGCGTTGCGGGACAAAACTCGGTTCCAGCTTCCCCGGCACGAGGAGTAGCGCCTGTCCGGCCGGCACTGCGAGCGAGGCACAGTCAACAGCATTTGCTGTCCTCGATCACACCTTCGGCCGCTCGAGCCAAGCTGGGACTAAGCACGCTGGAGCGCAGGCGCTCGTTGCAGAACATGTCGCACCTGGCATCACCGACCCCAGGAGCGAACTACGTTCCGCCAATCGGTTCGACAAGTCAATCACCGCCGCCGCCGCGTTATGGTCCGCACCTCTCTCCGTCTCCGCTGCGCGCCGGAGTACCGTCGTACGCCGCTCCCACTGCTGCTTCGGCGAACCGTTTTCGCGGGCGGCAAATGTCCTCGTCTTCTCTCGCTCCGCCGCCCCGCTCAAAGGCCAACTGTGGTCTCTCGTCTGCGCGTCCGTCGCCGCTCTCGGGTCAAGGGTCGGTCGCGGACCGTCACTTGCAAGTCATGAGCACGCCGACCAGTCGGCCGTCCTCCAGGTCTACTTCGCCCACCAAGCCGTCTCTCACGTCGATACCACGCCTTCCTTCGTCTCTCACAACAAACAGCATGCGATCTCGCGCCGTTCCAACTCGTTACACGATTCCGCGACCTTTCCCGGTACCGACTCCGATCAAGCCGTACGGCGACGGAACCGAACTGGACGCCCTTGAGGATCTGCCCGTCTCGAAGGAGCTCGAGAAGCAACGCGTGGTGCGGCCGAACTCTAGAAAGAGCAGCGCCGCAAGCCTCGCGACGGCCAAATCGAGCAGTTTGGGCCGGAAGGAGGGCGTCAAGGTTGCTTCGAGTCTCAGGCAGTCGGACACTGCACTCCCGTCGAAACCGGATCACGCCGATGTCCGCGGCAAATCGAACGCCAAGACGGGCGAACCGGAGCGCAAGAAGCTCAAGCGCGGTCGAGAACCGCATCTGATTCGGCACCTCGGTGGCAACGCCACCGTCAAGGGTAAGCAGTTTCTGCTCTGCTTGAACGTCATGCTACTCAAAACTCACGTTCCGGATGTCGTTGCGCAGCACAAGGCGAGATGACGTACAACCCCGTGCTGCAGCGCTGGGAAGGCAACGAGTCGATCTTGCGCGAATTCGACAAGATACCCGCGACTTCGGTCCGTCCTGCACTGATCTCGCCACTCTCATCGACGCTCCTGTCACCTGCAAAACCGAGCGCGGGCTCGGCACAATACGCATACTCGGCGCAGGCGGGTACCATCCCGCCCGGCGGGAGCGCATCTCGTGCCTCGGCCAAGGTTGTTGGCGACATGGTCTTTGACCCCGCGACTTGCTCTTGGCATGCTCTCGCCGGTCCGGAGGCCGAAGAAGAGCTTGAACTTGATTGGGGAGGCGGAACTTCCGGCGGCGAGAACGCCGACGACGAAGCCTTTGGCGGTGACATCGCGAGCGAACCCGACGATTGGGAACTCGGCGAGAGACAGAGGATGCTACAGGGCAGGGCAAGCCTTGTGCTTGGCGACGACAGCGGGAGTGACGACGCAGGCGGCCAAGCACTTGATCCGGAGCAGCGCAAGATGAGCACGAAGCGACGGATCTGGTGCGAGAGCAAGGAGGCGGAGGAGCGGTGTCGTCAGGAAATGCTTGAGTGGATCACTGACTGGAACCTCTATGGAGAGAGGGACGCTCAGCGTCAATGGTTGTGGGACCTGCGCGCGGTGCGTTGCCTTTCCCCCTTGTCCACTTGAGATGCTTCACGGTCTTGGCATACTGACTCTGGCGATGCTCCCGCAGCTCATTCTCGGGTCGTAGGCAGAGTGGATATCTCGCACTCGATTCGAATGCCGTACATAATCTACGGAAAGTGGTGTGCTTCTTTCGCAAATCACTCAGCCGGGACGGAGACTTGTTCCTGGTGGCAACTCCCTTTGCCGCTCTCCCGTCTCTCTTATACCTGCCTAGTGTCAGCTGGGTAGCCAAAATCAACTACATGCTGTATAGTCTGTGCAAAGAATCTTCTCGGAGCGATGTGCACGCACCCCCTGTGGCGATAGGAGTTATCCGCGGCTTGTCCGACGGAACCATCCTCGCTGTTTCTTGACCCTGGACCACAGGTTCGCTTCCTGCTTCTTCACCTACGTTGTTCCCAGACGCAATGGATGGTGGTTCGTTCTACGACCCGCCGCCCTCCCGTTCGAATCTTTCCCGCGGCCGGTCGAGCTCGATCTCCGCCACCAGTGCTCCTCGAGTGTTTCAGGCCAACCCTGCCCGCCGTCAGTCTTTCTCGGGAGAAAGTATCCCGTTTCGGCCCAGCATAGACCCGAGGTCTCTGAGCGACGATGATGCCGAGTACCGCGCGCCCCCTATCGAGATCACGCCGAACCCGCTCCGGACTCCAAGCGCGAGCTTGAGCGGTCCGTCGGGACAGGACCCGGCGGACGCGTCGGCAGACCGTGCGTTGTGGCGAGACGGCCGCCAAAGTAAACAACAGATGGTTGAAGACGACCCGAAACTCAAGATGACGGGCGATTTTGAGCAGTTCATGGCCCAGGTACGCAATCTTCAAATCGCTTTTTTGACGACGGAACGGGAACTCATACTTCCATCCGCAGCTCTACGACCTCACGCACTCGATCGACGCTGTCGAAAACGACGTTGACCAGGTAAGTCTGTATATGCGAGCGGTCTTTTAAGGTACCATTCTGATGGCGAGCATTACACAGATTGTCGAACTTCGCAACAAGGTTCGTTTGGGCATATCCCGTCTACCCAGACTTAGCGTTGACCGGAGTCACCTGGGCAGATCGTTTCTCTCAACCCAAGAGTCGACGTTGGTCAGATCTCGCTCAAGGCAGACCTCGACGCACTTGCTGCGTTGACGACTCAGACCGGTCGCGGCATCATCGCCATCGAAGACTGGCTTCTCAGTCTGCGTGACTGGAGCAAGAAGGTCAAGGCACTCGTCAAGGCGGGTCAAGCCGGCCAAACGCTCGAGGAAGCGGCGGAAATCAAGTACCACATCGCCACTGCCAAGATGGTCAGCGAACATTTCTTGCGCTGCCGGTCCCGCTTTTCTCACCAAGTGCTGATATCTCTATCTCTGCAGGATTTCGCTCAAGCCATGGAAAGGCAAGTACAGCCTGATTGACCGTCTGGATCGATTGATCCACCGAGCTGACTATCAAAGCGCGCAGGATCCGCGAAGGCGCCCAGCAAGAAGCCTTTCGCCGCGAGCGCACCCGCATCTGGATGGCTCGTCACATCCGTCATCGTGAACCCGACATCGAGGACAGCGATGTGCGCAAGTTGCTGAAAGCGGCGGAGCTCGGTGCGGCTGACGGCATTCAAGAGTGTCCGGTCACGTAGGTACCTGTTCTTTTCCGAGTGTCGCGCACCAGTCCTGACAGGTTGATCTGTGCCGTGCACATGCAGGTCTTATGCCGGCTTGTTCGCTTTGCAAAGTAAGCCACCGTTCAGAGCAGGTTAGTTAGGAAGGCTGTCCGACTGATCTTTTTGCTGTTGCGCAGACCCATTCACCGAGCTCGCAGAGCTCACGGACGGCATGTCCTTCTTGGGAGATACCCTAGACACCGAGATTGTCAACAGCGCCACTGGAAAGGACCGCCAGAAGCGAGTTATCGTGAGGCATTCCGTGATCCAGCCTTCGCTTTGCTCTCGACAAAGCTGATAAATTCGGTCACAGTACTTGAACAAGGATCCCCGCGACAAGAGTAGCAAGAGCTCGAGGCGTTCAAAGGCCAAGAAGACTTCGTCGAGGAATAATTCCGCCGCTGCTCCTGCGCCGTCCTGGTTTGGTTCGCGGGCCACTTTCCTCTCCTTCCTCCGCCCCGGTGCCACCAACAAGAAGGACGACGACGACGAGTACGAGAGCAAGTTCCGCTGTGAGGCAACTTCCGTTACTTATCACATCAGCTCGAGAGTCGCGAGCTGACTCGCTGTCGACCTGCAGACATCCAAACTCAGCAATTTGCTGCCGAGAAGGACCTCGAGTATGGCTTTGCCAGGCAAGCGCAACTCAACAGGCTCAATCGTAGGAAGAAGATCATCATCGCGCTGCTCCTCGGTACGTCTGTACGGGCGTAGATGTGGTTTGAACCCGACTGACAAACTTCAGCACTCGCGGACCGCAGTGATCATCCTCGCGCTAATTTTGTTCGTCGTCCTCGCAACAATGCCCATCCCCAAGGAAAAGCTCGGCATGGTCTTCTCACCGGACAAGGAGACTTCGTCCGGCGCCTCGCCGCTGAGCAAAGCGACTCTGTCGTCGCCGTCGTCGTCGATCGCGAGCGTCGAGTCCGACTCGGACGCAAAGATACCCATCCTGACCATCAGCGACATGGAGGAGCCGAATTCACACATGCATTTGCTGTCCAGCATCGAGTCGGGCTTTGGCTCGTTCTGGTCCGACGTCGTCTCGGCGGTCGCACCGGAGGTCTCGGAGGCCGGCAGCGCGCTCACGGCGGTTGCCAGCGCACTCACGACTGCGGTACCGATTGCGCCGTTCAACAACGGGATGTGGCCGCCTGCGACGCCTGTCGGTGTCGGCTTCGGGCCGCAGCCGACTGCTCAAACCCAGGCCATGCCGCTCTTCCCGGGCCAACAGCCGCCCCCGGCCCCGCAGCCTGCGCCCGCAGTTCAGCAAGTTACGCCATGGTGGGCTGGACCCGCTGCGTAAGCCTCTTGTCATTACAATGGAGGGATTAGACAGCACTCAGCCTGCGACGGCCTCGAAGAAAGATGGACGATCAGCTAGCACGAGTTTTGGCAAGGCAGGTCATGTTGGATGCGTTACAATGCAATGATTGGTTTACAACAAACCGAGGATATAGGGGCGACCAAGGAAGAACAACAGGGCGAGAAGAGAAAGTCGAGAGAGGCGGAAAAACGATGACGAGGGAGGCGAGGCGGCGTCTAGCCGGCCACCTTCTTTGTCCGGCCGAGACGCTTCTTCATCCTGAGGTATCCCAAGACGCTCACAGTCAGTTCCAAGAGCAAGTGACCCTTGTAAGTAAATCGAAAAGGGTGCGTACCTTTGCAACTTCTTGGCCGACATCTGCGGATGAATTTCCAGAGGACACTGGTCAGCGAAGCGACCGGCGTGTAGAGGCGCAGTTGTTACACTCACCCTTGCTGCCATCTGCTGCAGGCGGAGCTTCTCGGCCTCCTTCTCCTTGCGCTCCTTGTTGATCTGCTTCTTGCGTTCGATGTCGGCAATCTTTTCCTCCTTGATCTCGCTGTTCAGGCGGGTCGCGGGCACGAGCCGAGCAGCACTCGTCGTCAGTCTCTGTACAGGGCTTACGCAGGCTCACAGTACACTGCAAAGGACTGACCGCTCAAGCTTCTTGACTGCCTCTTCGCGCTTTCTCCGCTCCTCGCGGGCCTTCCACGCCTTGTCCTGCTGCTGCGCGTCCTTCTTGCCCGATTGGGCGCGCGCAGTCGCGGCGTGCTCCGTCTTCCACCAACGCCCGCTCACGGTCGACGACGTCTTGACCGACTCTGGCAAATCGGTCGGCAGCGGCGCGTCCGTCTTTGCGTTCGGGTCGTACGTGCGCACTTCGGGGCGCTCCCAGACGGGCTTGGGGACCATGTTGATCTGTGTGTAGCTGATCGGGTATGTCTCGAGACAGGTTCGAGCAGAGACGAACGGGAACCGTCAGCCTGCTCGTCCAAGCTTGTAGCACAGCCTCCCCTCGAGTTGCCCTTTCAGCGTGAAATCGGTCACTGAAGTCGCCAGATTCTTTTTCATACACACTATTCCAGGCACAGGAGAACACTTGCGCTACGCAGTCTCGTCGTTGAGCAGCAGCAGCTCCTGCAATCGCCGAGTCACGATCCCCACAAACGCCTCCCGCTGAGCGTGGCTCGATCCGACATTCTTTCGAGTCTGCGTTCGAAAGTGCTCCAGGTCAGCCGGGTTTGCTTTTGACGGACAGAGCGGAGGGAAAGTGGAACATACAAAGTGAAGGCCGTTGAGCTTGTCCGCAAGTCGGGACACCTCCTCGGCCAGGTCTTCGCGCAGGGTCGGCAAGTTGTACTGGCTCACGCTCAGCATGGCAGCCGGATCCCGACGCGCCTTCAGCGACACTGCCAATCCGAGGCCGACGTCGGGTCGTCCGGATCCGTCTTGCGCTGCGCGATCCGAGTCGAGGTAGAAAGCGACGTGGCGCTGGTACAGCAACAAGCCGGCCTCGAGCAAGTCTGCGAACGGAAAGATGGTCAGCACAGTCGCATGCATGCGATCTCGGCTGTTTTCGAGACTCACGCAACGACGACTCGAGCTTGGAGCGACACCGAGCATGCAAGGCCTGCAACTCTTGCGCGATCTTGCCCCTCCGGTCCGCCTCGGGCCCCTCCTCGGCCGGGAACTCGAACATTTCCTCAATCTCGTCGAGCGACTTGGCGTCAAAGCCCTCGAGCATGTCCGCCAACGTGTCGACATCTTGCAGGCGGGTTTCGAGCGTCTGGGTCGTCTCGCGCAGGAAGGCGCCCATCGAACCGAGCGACTGGCCGGACGCGCTGTTCTCGCCAAACTTGAGCGTCGGCAGCAAGACGGGGCGGAACGTGTCCGAGCCCGGCCGTTTCCGCGTCGCGATGGTCTCGTACGAGAGGAGAGCGGACTCGAGTGACTCGGCGAGAGTCTCGACCTTGTCGCCGAAGACGGTGGCTGATCCGCGCACCGAGAGGACCAGAGTCTGGTCTTCCTCCCGCTCGACGTCGTTTGACGGTAGGACGCGGAAGCTCCAGTCTTGAGAGGCGCATGTCCGGGCCGAAAGGGAGAGCAAAGCCGAGTGCAAACCGCCGAACGAGGACAAGGTGGCCTGTCGGAGACGGCAACACTGTCAGTTAGGTCAAGTCAACCGGAAGAGAAGAGATGGGAAAAGCGACCGACCAGATCCTCGTCAGAGATTGACGGCAAAATGACGCTCAGGAGCGTGACGATCAGTTGCGCCTCACGCAGCAGCGGCACAGTCTGCTGCGCCGCGCAATCCTTCAGGGCTACAAGCAGGTTCTCCCGCTGTCCCGTGACGAACGCAAACGCCTGCCGAGTCGCGACTTGAGTGTCGCTGCCGAACGAGACGATCGTGCTGACAACAAGTTGCAGGGCGGGCAGGAGAAGCTGGTGATGCCGTTCGGTCGCAGGCGGGATGAATCCGTCAAACTCTGCACAGGCGAAAGGCAGCTATGTCAGCTTTGAGGTTTTGCGGTGAAAGCAACTACGCAAGACGGACCCATCGAGTCGGCCTCTGCGAGCGGTCGCGCGCCGAGGTACTCGCATTCCGCCAGCCGGGAAAGCACTTCGGCACCAAGCAGCTTCTCGGCGCCTTCTCGTGTCGAAGCGACCCGGACGAGGAAAGACATCTGGGCTTCGTAGACGTAAAGCGCGTTGAGAGAGGCTATGGAGAAGGGGATGGTGAGCAATTTGTGCAGACCAGCGCCGACGATGAGAAAGTCCTGACCAGGATCCGGCTGCAACACGGCCTGCAGCTCTGCCTCGGCATCTTTGAGGCTGGCGACAAAGTTGTTGAGGTACCCCTGCTTGGCGAGGATGGACAACATCTTGCTCGAGACGCGACCGGCTTCGGCGAGAGCCATAAAGGCATCGAGGACGGTAAAGGCGACAGTCCGCCAGACTTCGTGACCGACGGCGGCATCGCGGCAGACGACAGGGAGGAGGCGCTCGAACGCAGCCGACAAGATGACAAAGTTGCCGTGCTCGAGCGCACTGCGTCGCGACTTGCGCGTGCTCGAGCCACCGACCGTTGACGCACCGTCGAGCGAAAAGACATCGTCGTGCACGCCTGCGGCGCCGGCAACGCTCGCCGAGTCGTCGAGCGTCCGAGAGAGAGCCGGAGAGAGGGACGCAATCTTGGTCGAGTACTGCAAGTAGCTGAGCAGAGTCGCGTAGAGGTTACCGCGGACCGTGAGGGCAACACCAGGTTGCAGGATGGCCTGCAAGATGGCGCGCAGAATGCCGTGAAGACGCTCCGGAGACACCGATTCGACTGTCTCGCCTGCATCAACAAAGAGGAGCGCAACGCCCTCGTCTCGCAGCTTGGTGGCGAGCAAGACTGCGGCGCCGCTGAGAAGCTCGCTGATCGAAACGTCCACTTCGGACGCAGCCAGCGGCGGCAAAATGGCGGTCAGGAGGTCGAGCAGTAACGAGTGGCGGCCTTCGGCGGACAGGAGGTGGAACGCTTTGACGAGGATGATGTCGAGGAGGTTTCGCCACGACTTGAGTGCTTGGTACCGCGCGAACTGAATCTCCCGACGGTGGTTTTCGACGACAAGGGTCTCGACGATCGCCCGCGTTTCCAGCTTTGCGACGTCTTGCTGCTGCGTCGTGTTGAGGAGACCTCGGTTCTGCAGTTCGCGGCGGGCTGCGCCGAGGAGGGACAGAATCGCGGTAAAGTCGTAGGTCTCGCACCCGACCGCGTCGGTCTGGAGGCAGGAGTCGAATCGTAGGTCGGCAAACAGGTTGAGCGGCTGCTGTACCGGCGCAATCGAGTCGCTCCATGCAAGGTCGAACGAGTGGAAGATCTCGAGGATCCGCGGCAGCCCCTGCTCGAGACCGCCATCCTGGTCGAGGAAGGCCGGAACGTCGTCGTCGATCGCGCTCGGGCTCTCGAAGTATGCCGCAATAAGTTCGCCCGCTCGCCGGTTGTCGTTGCCCGAGGCGAGGACACTCAGCTCAAGAGCAGAGGACTCGAGAAGCCAGGCTTCCGATCGTAGGACAGAGCAAACGGCCGAGCAGGCAGTGATGACCTCCTTGCCATCTGCGTACTGGATCTGGCCGAGAGCGCCTTCCGTAGCCGAAGGAACCGAGAACGGAAGCGCGAGGGTCTGGCGAAGGAAGAACTGCTCGCGGTTCCGCAGATACCGCGACACAACGGCGGAAGTGAACGGCTGCAGGCAAAGCTGGCGCACGAGCTGATAGCACTGGGCCGCGAGCGCCGGGTGTTGAGCCAGAATCGACGTCTGTCACGTGGAGTAGGGAAAGAAAGGAATCAGCAAAAGCTCTCGCAAAAAAGGGCGCCAAGTCACGTACTTGAACTTCGCTCTCGTCGCTGGAGACGTTTTGGGCGAGGAGTTCGAGCACGACATGCAGACACGTCCGCGTCGCATCGGCCGCCTCGGGATCCTCGATCTCCATTTCGTCGGTGCGTGCACGCAGGTTAAACCCGAGGAGGAGGTGCGCGACATTCGGCGCTGATCGATCTTGCCGTGTGCAGGCGAGGAACAGGTCCAGGATGGCGGTCTTGATCGCCCGACGGAGCGCGCCGGGGTTCTCTGCTTTGACGAGCTCAACCTCGACATCGCCGATCGGAGCCGACCATTCCGGCGAATCCAGCTCCGACTCTGGCAGGTCCTCCTCGAGGCGTTGCACGAAGGCTTCCTGGATGCGGAGCGTCTCTGGAGAGGCCTGCAGGAGACCGACGAGGCGGTTCATTTTGGCGCGAGACTGATCCGGGAAGCGTTGCTGGACGTCGAAGAACGGCGAGTCGGCGACGATCCGCAGGATCTCGACCGCGAGCAAAGCCATCTCGTCGTCTTCTTCGCAGGCGACCAGGAGCGCGATCTGAACTACCACTTCCGAGTGATACAAGAACGACTGGTCGATCGGCGAGAGGGTTCTGAGGCGGGCGAGCTTGTCCTGCGCGAGATGCATGCCCGAGTCGGACAAGGCGGGCAGGACGACCTCGAGGAAGGCGCTCTGCACGTCGAGTACCCGGCGGATGCTACGCAGGCACCTGACCATGCAGCGCGTAAAGAGAGGCGTCTTGGCGAGGTTGTTCCGGATCGAGTCGTACCCAGCGGTGACGATCGTCAAGATGGTCTCGAGGAGGGGAGATCCGCCGAGAATCCGCGTAAGGACGTCAAAGCCGGGGTGCTGCACGAGGTGCTGCAGTGGCGACATCCCGCCAGGCGGCGCTCGTCCACCTGCGGCAGCCCACGCGAGGAACGGTCCGAGGTCGAACGACGCGAGGCATTTCTCGACAAACGCAAAGCAAGCGTCTGTGACCTGCCACCTCTCGCGCGGATCCAAGTACTCGCGCTGTCCGGCTTTGAGCAAGACGTCGTCAACCACGAAGCGGATGTACGGCTCGACGCCGGGTGCACGGTTCGGTGCTCCTAAATTGTCCGGGATCGCGTGCGTCTCCAGCTCAGCGCCCCTTCGAAGCGGATCTGCGGTCGTCGGTGCGTGGACGAGAGTACTGAGGAGGCGGACGAACGCAGTGGACTCGGGGAAGACGCGGTTCGGTGCCTCGACCTCCTCGAGTTCCGTCAAGATGCCGCCTTCGGTCGGAGTGGATCCGAATGCTCCGTTCGCCTGTCGGGCGGGCACGAAAGTCCACGTCGGGAGGATCTGGCTCTGCTCGAGCGCGAGCCACGTTTTCCGGGCGACGTCGACGGCAAAGGCGCCCCCCGGCCGGGCGAACGCTGCAATCGCCGACAGCAGGCTCGCCTTGAGATCCAGGGGGACTGACCGTGTCGTGAGGGCAAAGAGGGTCGCGACCGGCTTGTGGCGCTGGTTGTCGTGGAGCGTCGCGCGTGCGACGTCCGAATACGCGACGACTTGCCGCAGCACATGCACGAAAGCGCGCAGGAGCGCAACTTCCTCCGGCGGAATCTCGTTCATCATGCCCTCGGCGTTGGCTTCAATTTCCATCGGCCGATCCGGAAGGTGGCTGATGTAGAACTCGAGCGCGCCGAAAAGGGCTGCCCACGAGCAGTTCGACGAGGGAGCCGCCGAGCCATCGAGGGCGCCACCATTGGCGAGGAACTCGAAGGCGTACGTGGCGCACTGAGGACCAGAGGCGAGCGAAGCGATCATCTCGTAAAACGCGCGCAACATGGCGGTTGGTCGGCACTCGCTGCCCCATCGCAAGAACGCCGCCAAACGAGCGTTGGTCGGGTTCAGGACGACGGCAGACGTAGACGGATCGGTCATCTCGTCCTCCCAGAACTTGAGTCCGGCGTCCGAGTTGTTGCGGTAGATGGTCGCGATCAAGAGGAAGAATGCCTCGAGGTCGTGTCGAGGAGCGGGAGGTTGACTGTCGACAGGACCGCGAGACGTGCGGCGGGCCCCGCCGCGATGCGACGACGACACGACGTCCTCTTCGCGGTTGCGGACCTTGCGCAAGATCGAGATACGGTTCGTGATCACCTCGACCACGAGCGTCTCGACCTGCTCAACGACGTAGTCCTGGAAGACCGGGTCGATCGGCGCATCTCCACCGAGGGCCTGCAAATCATGCCCGACCGCTCCCCACATGTCGTCGATCTCGATGGTGCGCTTGCAGGCAAGCACCGAACGTCCGAGGAAAGCAAAGACGCCGCCGTCGATCGCTTGCCACGTCAGGCTGTCGACCTGCTCGCCACCATCGGTCTCAAAGTTGGGGACATGGCGCGCAGCCGTGTCGAGAAAGATGGACCACTGCAGCTGCACGACAGCCTTGAGGGCGGGGACGGTCCAATTCGAAGCGAGATCGGTTTTGATGCGAGCGATGAAGGCGCTGTCGGTGAACAAGGGGATGGCACGCTCGGCAGCGTGATCACTCGAGACGTCGAGAGCTGCGAGGAGGGCGATCAAGACGTAGACGGCCGCGCCGTCGCTGACGGGAGTCGACGAGAGCTGACGGACGAGCAATTGGATGTCGTCCTTGGACATGTCCGAACCGGCACCGATGAGAAACAGGAGCTGGCCGACAAGCCTCCTCTCTTCCTCGTACCGCTGTACGCGCATCTCGGTGACCTCGTCGGGGAAAGAAGGTGCCTGGCCGGCCGGAACGATCGCTCCTATCGACGGCGCCGGACCGCTCAGCGAGCTCCGCAGTTTGTCGGCCTCGGCTTTCGCGTCGTCGAGAGACTTGATAACCTTTTCAACCCAGGTGCCCTTTGCCTTGCCGGTACCAGGACCACCGAGCGAGACTTCGGCCCCTCGCCCCCGCGTCAACTCTTCGACCTCGCGTTCGAGTATCCGCTGGATGCCAGACGTGACGATCCTCTCGTCGGCCGAGAGTGCGCCGCGCCAGATGGCATGGAGGCATAGCAGCAAGCTGGCTCGCTCGTCGAGGTGAACGATCAAGCCGGCTTCGGCGCGTTGTCGACTCGCTCGCGGTTTCGAGTTGATGCCGTATGCGACGAGCGAGGCGGCAAGCTCCTCCGACATGTTGAGCGCATCAGAGAGGAACAGGATGTCCTTGACGAGCGCTGGACCGGCCGGATAGGAAGAACCGG
Organism: Rhodotorula sp. CC01; assembly: GCA_021654155.1. Taxonomy (NCBI): domain Eukaryota; kingdom Fungi; phylum Basidiomycota; class Microbotryomycetes; order Sporidiobolales; family Sporidiobolaceae; genus Rhodotorula; species Rhodotorula sp. CC01. Next base: position 106,036 of record JAKEZK010000005.1, read on the forward strand.
TTGCGACGTAGGTGAACGAGCCTGAGGAAGGGGGGGAAAGGGCAGTCAGCTCCTGGCCACAACACGGCAACGAGCGGCCCACCGAGACCGCCCGTCAGTGCACGCACCCTTGTTGAGCTGCTCTCGCTGCTTGGCATCCTTGCCCGGCGTGTCGAGAAAGTCGAGAAATGCTGGTCGGGCCCGCTCCAACTTGAGCTGCAGCCTGGACAGCAACGCTGCGTCCGGTTCCACAGGCGGGTTCAGCAGCGCACTATCGAGGAACGTGCGCAACCGCTGGAAGCGATCCATCGCTGCGCAGAGCGGTGAGCGTTAAGCAGGTCGATGCTTCAACCTCGCGTCCTTCACGTCAAAAGTTGTGGCTGCCAACTTTCAGTCATTTCCATGTGCAGATAGACGACACGAGTTGCGAAAGCCTAAGCCTGAACTAACCAGGGCAGACTGCATCCAGGCGGGCCTCGCCGCAAGATTACGAAACTCAGATCGGTGTCCACGGACATAATGAGCGATTTCGTATCTATGCTTTGCATGCACCGGTAGACACTGCCCGCTCTACCCTACGCTATGCGCGAGGAGGTACTCGCCCCCGGCGAGCAAGACCGAGCTGAACAGGCCGAGAAGGGAGCAGATCACGAAATTCGTGATGCTGCTCCCAATCTCGAGCCAGCTGCCCGTGTCCGTAACCCGGAAGAAGAACTGCAACAGAGCAGGTCACGCATGAGTACAGTCTCTCGGTGTGTGCCGCTCTCTTAAATGCAAGTGCTCACCGTGATGGTCAGGATCTCGGAGAGAAAAGATCCGATCAAGAAAAGCGAAAGAGGCGGGAGGTGAAGGCGGCGATTGATCACGCTCGAGACCGCCGCCAGCGCGACGAACGGAATCAGTAGCTTGTAAAGAAGCAAGGCGCCCTGCGGACGGTGCGTGAGACTGAGCCTGCAACCCGGGATGGCCGAGATCAGGACTGGAACGCACCATCGGGAAGGGCGCAAAGACAGTCATCAAGCGGTACACCGGCTCGAGGTAGAACTGTATCGTACGCATACATCAGCGACAAGGCTCCGAGGTTCGGATCGAGTTCGAGACCGGGAAGCAGCAGCACTCACCGAGCTGATGCTGGCGACGTTGCCGCAGCCGAAAAAGCCAAGGTTGAAGAACGCCAAGAAGAACAGGCTGACCCGGACATGGCTCAGCTGCAGTTCCGACCGGGCGACCTTCTTGTGCCCGTTCTCCGCCTGGTCCCCGCCGCTGTCGCTTTTCGACGCGACCGAACCTCCCTCGAACGCAGCAAGCGCAGACTCGACGAACATCCAGACGACGAGAGCCGACGCATAGACGGCGTAGAAGATTGCCTCGTACGAGAGCGAGAGGATGATAAAGACGGGGCCGAACGCGAAGAGGAGGACGCTCAGCCGCTCGAGGAACGGTTGCCCGCGAGGTCGGCCGTGCAGGAGCGGAATCGAAGACGCGGCGACTATTCGCGATGAGGTCATCAGCGAGGTAGCTTCAGATCATTCGGGAGTTGAACGCACCAAGGGTCGCCCAGCCGAGATATTGATTGATGAGGGGCAAGCCTTGCTTGCGTTGCAGACTGTTCGCCGACGAGCAGGTGATGGCGGTGCTGAAGATTGTCAAGCACACCTGCGGGACGCCGACCCATGATTAGAGCTCTGATGCGAAGTTGGGAACGGCAGCGGCCGGAACGACCTACTTCGGCCAGCAGGAAGCGCTTCGTCCTCGACCATGTTGGCGAGGAATTGGTTGCGAGTGATCGGATCGCAACGCCTCCCAGAGCGACTATGACCGCCGCACCACAAGCGCTGGACCATAAGTTGCGGGAGTCAGTGGAGGCCTCGTTAACACTTCTTCGTGAGAACTGAACACCTTACATCGTCGCCAGAGATTCGCCTTTCTCGACGGGGAGGAGGGGGAAGACGCCCAACACGGCCATCACCGCCTGCCAGACTTGGAGCAGCTTCTCCTGTTCGACTTTGAACCGAGGTTCGAGCATGACGACGGGCCAGACCATGCCCATTCCGTACGCGATGGCGGTGAAGGCTCGGCGGTCGGAATAGCCGTACGCCATCGCTTCAACCACAAGGACGGCGACCAGGGCGTCGATAGCGAGACGTGGTAGTGAAATGGTACTTTGCCTCTGCGCTTGACGCAGCGTGCCGAGCAAGGCTGGGGTTTGGCGGAGAACGCGATGCCAGAAGAAAGTCGGACAGATCGCATAGAGGTAATATGTGATGGGTGCTCGTTCGGCGACGAACCGGAGCGCGAGAAGTCCGAACGCCACGAGCGGCAGCAAGAACAGGAGGGAGGACGGCGGGGTCGGCGCAGACAAAGTACCGTTCGCGAAGATGGCCAGAGCCGTGTATGCCATGAAACCCGTATAGCCGAGGGTGATGATAGTGCAGAGCAGGACCCAGTCGTACCTGCGCGAGACAGGTCAGCAGCATTCACTCACTGCAGAGGTGAGCGAGGTTTTCAAGAACGCACTTTTGGAAATAGTTTGATGCGCGAATGGCGATATCGGCCAACGCTTTACTCCGCTCTTCCGCCAAGCGATATTGTCCGTTCGCAAGCAACTCGTCGATTCGCTGTCGATGGGAGTTTGGCGTCAGGCGACCGTCGGCAGGGCTGTCGACGAGCTCCGCGTACGGTCGGAACGCGATCGCGTGGTGCTTCTTGAGATCTGTGATGCGAAAGGTTCAGTCCCTACGACTCTCGACCGCCCAAAGCGCGAGGCCCTCCATGACTAACTGCTTTTGGCTTCAGCCTCTGCGAGGAGTTGTTTCGCATTGGCGAAAGCTGCTCGAGCGCGGAAAGACGGCGTCGCTTCGAGGTAATCGAGCGGAACTCGGCCCGCAGAGTTCGCAGGTATGGGCACGCCGGACAGAACAGACTGGTAGGGGAAGCGAGGAGTCTTAATCAGTGCCGACACAGGTTACCGTCGACGAAAGCAGACAAGCGCACCATGAGAACCGCAATGTCGGCTTGTTCGACATCTCGCCGGACTCCAGCGAGACCCCAGTTGTTCGAGTATTCGTCATGCAGCGCGGGTTCCTCCCAGTCGCCCTTCCGACGCACCCCTTTGCCCCAAGTAACAAGCGGAGTCCGCGTATTGTCGGGATGACCGTCGCCGTGATTCCCGACGGTGCTCATTCCGTGGTCGGCCGTCAAGACAAAGGCCGTCTCGCCGTCATTGTCGTAAAATTTGTTCAGCAATTTGACGGTCTCCTCGACGACGTAGTCGACCACGCGAATGTTGCGGTGATACTCTGAGCCGTGTGGTCGGTACGAGTGCCCAGTAGTGTCGAGACCGAGGAGGTGCTCGAAGAAGACGACTCCTGGCTCGTGAAGTTTGGCATGAAGGATCGGATCCGAAGTGGCATTGCGGAGGAGCTGCCGGAGCTGATCGAGTACCCAAAGGTCGAGATGGACGGCGTCTGTCGTAAAGTCTTCCGCCTCTTCGTTGTAGCTGAATGCCTGCACGCGGTCAGGGTCGCTCGCACCCAGCTTGAACATGGGCAAGATGTCCGGAGAGCCGAATGTGAAGGCGTGCGAGGATTGGTTGAAGACCGAATCGAACGGGACCGGATTCTGGCGATAGAGGCGGGCTTGTCAGGCCCAGGTCTCTTTTGACGACGCCATCAGAAGACGACTCACTGTTGTCCAACCCCTGGTCACCGCCGAAACGTCCTCGTACATGCCGCCGATCAAAGCGACGTGGCCTGGTCGACTTTCGGTCGGCACTCGCGTATGCGACACGCCCCACTGGGCGTCTCCAGCCTGAATCAGCGACCGGATGTACGGTGCTGGCGTCGTTGACTCGGAGTGGCCGTCTGCGGCGGCATGCTTCTGATCGAGTATGGGCGCAGGCAGCGGATCCGACGCTGCAAAAGGAGGATTCGGGTACGTCTGAAAGAGCTTGTCGGCGCGCAAGCCGTCGCCTGTGGATGGCGGCTCCAGTCAGTAAGAGGAGCACGTGAGCCTCGCGCTCCCGAATGGCTGCCTGCTTGCTGCATATAGTCGAGAGCGAGCCCATGTGGGGTGAAAGTGGATCCCAGAGCTCTCACAGCGCTCGATGAGCTCCAACCCCGACCCGAAAGCGGCGAATAACGTACCGACTATCAGAACAACTCGCTTGGCTAATCGTTCGCCATCCTCGGTCTCGACTTTGAAGCGCTCCGGAACGTCGACGACTTGCGAACGAAAGTAGACGGAAAAGATCGAGTTGAGGTACACGACGTGGAACAGCAGCGAGACGAGCAGCAGTTGCAGGCCACGTGACGTCATGTGTACCGACGACTGGCGCCACACAGGTGTATATGCAGCCGCACGAGGGAGCAAGGACTTCATCATCCGCCTCGGTTTTTAAACGCCGCGGAGATCGCGGAGAGCTGCCGGCCATAGCAGGTCGCGCTAATTGGGCAATGATATGTTTTATATCACGGCAGAGACCCCGTTTCCAATAACGAAGTCTTCGGCGGAACTTCTATCAGGATAATCTCGTCCTCCTCGACGTCGGCGTCCTCCTCGTCGTGTCGTGCGTCGTCGAGTGCTTTCGATATGTAGTGGTTGCTCAATGGCTCCGTGGCGACTTGGTCAATGTTGATAGTGGCGGCGGCCTCGAAGTCCATGCCGTCTTGACCCGCCATTTGAGTCTCCTCGAGTTGCGTCTCCTCCTCGAGTTGCGTCTCCCCGAGCTCGACCTGCGTCTCGGGCACGTCCCCGACGAAAGACCCTTCGCCTTGCTCTGCCATAGCGCTAGGTTTGGACTCCTCGAGGTCGTCTCCGAGACTCTTCGGGCTCGGGGGTTCTCGCCCGACAGCCTCGACCTGCCTCGCGACGGGTTTGCCTGGCTGGAGCGGCTCGATGTCCTCCTTGTCGTTGCCTCCACCGTGCCCCGAGACGAGAGTCTTCATAAGAGGGAAGAGCTCGACAGGCATGTACATAACGAGGTGCCTCTCGATGAGATCCGTCGCGCGTTGTCGCTCTTCTGCAGAGAGCGGCATCGTCTTGAACGTCGAACGCTGCACGGCGTGCGGTGCTGGAGCAGTCAGCATTCTATAAAAGGATCCGAATCGACGAGAAGCGAAGCGACCAGAAGCCCACCATAGCAAAGGCCACGCCGCGCGTCGTGAGGGAAAAGATGTCCCTGAACTCGCTGTGCGCCTTGCCGCACCCGAGATTGTCCATTTGGTTCATCGTAATCTTCTTGATAGTCTATTCCCGAGAGTGCTAACCTTGTGAGCCTTTTGGACACATGCGCGCGCGCTGAGACGAGGCACTCACATTCTTGTTGCGCGTTTCGACCGCCGAAACTGTCGACGAGGGTGCGTTCGTTTTTGGTGGCATGCCAGACTCGCCGACGTCAGCGACCGCGGGGATGATCCCATTCACGGACGATGAAGTCGAACCCGCACGCGTTCGGCGACTCTTCGCTGTCGCCACCGACGCCAGCGCAAACTGTCCCACCGGCAGGCTCGAAGTCCTCGCCATCTGTTTCCGCCCTCCAGCCCGATCCACGACATCATTCGTGAGCGAGTCGGGGGTGTTCCAATTTTCGGCGGTGTTGACAGTATTGCTTTTGGTCGCGAAAGCCCGCAGTTCGGCGACGGCGTCAAGGCTCTCGTCGTCGTCGCCGTCGATGTCCATCGCCTGGTCCGGCGAGGCGAGGCTCATCACGCTGGGCGTCGGACTCGGCGGAGCGTGACTCCCCATCCGACTCCGCGCAGAGGCCGAACCAGCCCGAAAGTGGCCCATGAACGCCCGATCGACAAGATCCCCATCTTCTTCTTCTTCCGCCTCGTCTTCCGACGCGGGTGGAGACTCGAGCAGCATCGACGACCGCGAGACGGACCGGTGGAAAGACGACCTGGGATAATGGTTTGGACGACTCGCGGTGGCCGAGACGGAGGACGAACGTCGCAGAGGTAGACCGACATTCGGAGGGAGGGACGTCTGGCGGGACAGGAGGCCCTTTCCGGTATGCGCGGGTTCGACCGAGGAGAACCGGCTGGTGGAAGACATGCGACTGAACGAGCGGCTTGTCGTTGCTGAGGACGCAGCACCGAACAAATTCAAACTCGGCAACGAAGAAGAAAGAGAAGGAGGTTTCGACCTCGAAGCAGGAGGCGGCATCGCCGCTTCGGCTGTCTTCCTCTTCTTGCTCTTGTCGTCGACGAGTCCTGAGCCACCGAGGAGCGAGGCGATGGCCCTGTCTTTCGCCGATTGGCGCCGCCGTTTCGTGACCGGTGGCGGAGCTGGTTCGAGCGGACCTCGAGACGTCGCAGTGGGGAACGCGCTCGCGGGGAGGGACGCAGTCTTGCGGAGTTTCTTGGCAAACAGGTTCTCTAAGAAGTGTTAAATAGTCAGTGGCTCTTCCCGCGCCGTAACGACGCGGAAACGTACCTCGCGGCATGGGGTCATCCGGACGGGGCTGATTCGCTCTCGACCGGACGGGTCGACCGAGAAGCAAAGTCAAGCCAGGCAAAGTCGCGCCTGCTGTCACGTCAGAAGTCGACGGCGTCGGATCCGCCGCTTCGTCGGGCAACTTGGCAAAGATGACAACCTCCTCGCCTTATTTTCGCCGACAGCGGATGCGAGTCAGCGTTCCAGCGGGTGTGCGCAGACTATTGCGTGAGCTGTCGACGCACCTCCTGCATTGAACCGAACTCCGTACCCTTGCCTGCCCTCGCGGCAGAACTTGTCCTGGAACCAATCGACCGTTTCGGGACAGCGGTCGTCGATGTAGACTCGGACATCCGTCGGCGTCTCGACCTGGATTGCCTCGGCTAAACTCTCCTGCGCCTCGCTCGCTTTTCCTTTGCCTTTGCGATCCCTCCCTCCTCCTCCGCTACCGCTCGCGGGGAGCTGCGCGGCAGTGTCGGTGACGATGCGAACGTCCCCCTTTGCGGTGATGGGCGCGCCTCGGAGCATCTCGAGACCGAGGCACATGTCTGCTCCCGAGGCACCTGCGCTCGAGGCAGAGGAGAAAGGGTCGTCGAAAGGTGACAGGCTCGAAGATGCAGCGGCGGCGGCGGCGAGAGCGGGTGAGAATCGCGGAACGGCACCAGACGCGACGGAAAAGAGGTGCGCGACAATGGCGATGCCTGCGCGATGGTCCCTCCTTGTCAGCAGTCCATTCGCTCTGGTCCACGCACCCACGGCTGTGCGGGCTCACCGTGCAGGCTCTGGCCATCCTGGGTGACGACCTTCCCCCTCCAGAGCAATCGACAGTTGGTAGGACCCGCCGCCTGTTGTGGCGCAGTCGGGATCTCTCGGTCCACTGTTTGCAGAGCATCTCCTCCGGTGTCTTTCGAAGGCGTTTGGACTTTGTTGACGGGTGACGGAGCGCGCCTTTTCGGTGACGACGCGTGCAGCGGTGAAGGTGGCCGTTTCAGCGCGAGGAGAGCTGAATTTGACCGGGTCGCGTCTGGAGTCGGCGTCGGAACCACATCGAGCATGACTCGGCTAGTCTGCGACGCTCTTCAAGGCGAAGGAGAGCGTGCGTAGCGAGCGACGCGTTCGAACAGGTTCACGCGGAACGGAACTGCAAACTTCGGTGCTTCATCGTCGCGAGCTCTCCCTCCACTATCACAGCCTCAAGCTAGGCAGGAATGGCAGAAGGGTACGCTAGCAATCCAACTCGAGGCGGACGCGGTCGGGGCGTAGGCGGCGGCGGCGGCGGACGAGGCGGTCGAGGGTCCTCATCTTCATCGCGCGGACGGAACGGACAATCTCAACAGCAGGAACAGGGCGCGATTCCCGCTGGTACGTACTCTCTGCCCGAATATCTCAGAGAGGGACCTGCTGACCGGGAAGCAACTGACCCGGATTTGGATGCGCGCGCGACGGGGGAACCAGGTTCCGTCTCGAAGCTCAAGGCGCAGATCAGGCAGACGAAGCGCCTCCTCGCCAGGGTGAAGTCGCTCAAACGTTTGCATCTTTCCGAAGGATTCCTGCTGACTCTGACCATCGAGGAGCGCAGGAGGACTTGACGCCCGATGTGCGGACGACGACCGAACGAAGGATGGTCGCTCTCGAGTCGGAACTCGAAAACACGAGCCAGTCCAAGGTCGAGAAGAAAATGGTCCAGCGGTACCGCGGAGTCAAGTTCTTTGGTGCGTGTCCGGGGCGAGGAAGGCAATTCCGAAGGGGGGAAACTTGCTCATCTGACGGGACGAAACTCGCTGCCTGCAGAACGTCAAAAGTTGCTGCGCAAGATCAAGCAGGCCAAGAAGCAACTCGCCGAGGTGCCCGAGAGCGCGGACGCTCAACGAGCCTTGCTCGAAGCGCGCATCGACCTTTACTACGTGCTCGTGAGGCAAAAAGAAACACCGGACTTCTCTTCGAACCGCCAACGTCCTCGCTGACCAAGTCTTCTATCTGGCGTCACAGCGCTACCCCAAATCGGAAAAGTACATCGCCCTGTTCCCCGACGGCACCTACGTCCCTCCTCTCGCTTCCCTCTCTGAACTCGCATCAGATGCCGTCCCGTCGGAACGGAAACGGCAAACGCTCCGAATCAGTCTGCGCGACCAGGTCAAGCGGGGGGAGCTGCCTGCCGAAGCCGAATTGGGAGAACTGGGGATCGAAGGCGAGGAAGATGTGGGCAGTGGGCCGGCGACCGCCGAGAAGAAGCGGGAGCGGCCCGACGAGACGGAGAAGGAGGAGGAGGAGGAGGGGGAGGGGAGCGAACAGGCAGCGGAGCAGCACGAGGAGCAAGGTTCCGACGGACGACCTACGAAGCGGATACGGTCTGCCGAGAAGGAGGAGGACGAGGCAGCGGACGCGTCGACTGGAGCCAAGAAGGAGAAGGAGAACCGGAAACAGCGCAAGGAGCGGAAACGCGCCGAAGCCGAGGCCGCCCAAGCGCCAACAACAACACCATCAGCAGCAGCAGCGAGGGGCGCCTCGAAAAGCAAGAAGGGCTCGGTTGGAGGCGGCAAGAAGGCGGCATCAGCGGGTAGAGTAGCTGCAGACCTCGCCGCCGAAGACGACTTTTTCGCATAGCCGTCCACAGCTGCAATCGCACGCGACGTCTTCTTTTGCGGGTGTACCTGCTCGCCAATCATGCGTATGTGGGCTGACGCTCGATCCGCCGTTAATAGACGTTGTCCGGCAAGAAAAGCTAATTTGGGCGAGATGCCGACATTGGCAGATTTGGGACTTGGGACTGGGCGCAGGGTTGGGCGCGGGCATAGGGCACCGCATCACAAGGCACATTCTCTAGTGTTTACGATCGATCAGAGAGGATTCTCAGAGCTGCTGCTTTTTTCGCGTCTGCACTCGACCTCGCTCGCAGCCCTTTTGTGCACGCGTGATCGACCTGCGCCGAGATTGTTTCTCTCTCTGCAGAGGTACGTTTGCCGTCTGTGCAGTACTCCAGAGCACCCAGGCTCCCCTATCGCCTCGTCGTGCGAGCGAGAGAGCAGTCCGGCCAGAGTCCTCTGCTCCGAGACGCCGTCACTTTTCGCCGCTTTCGGCCAACTCGCGTGACTCGGCGACAGCACCGCGCGGACTCGACTACGGCATCTAGATCGGTACAGTCGGCTCTCTTCAGTCCACTGGTCCAGCTCCGAGCGCGCCATGAGCGATAGTCGCGCAACGGGAGCGGATCCCGCCCCACCTCGTCATCCACCATCTCGCGTCGAACCGCACGCCGAGGCGGCCGTACCGTCCACGCACCTCGATCAGGTCGCTTCGAACCCGACTGAGGCGGTCGCCGAGCCGGAAGAGGACGCCATCGCGCGCGAGATGATGCACGCCTCGAATGAGGTCCGCCTCGTCGAAGTGGTGCAAGATCCACGGGACCTGCAGCGAGAGAGGGACGACCACGTCGCTTCGCCAGAGGTGGTGGATCAGCAGCTCGAACACGCCGGTCCGATCGTGAACGAGTTCCTCGTTGAGCATCAACCCGACACCTTGCACCACTCCTCCACGGCCGACCCGGATGTGACAGCAGCAGACAGGGGGGCAGCAGGGTTAGAGATTCCTTCATCTGATACTGCAGACAAACACCTTGGTCCGCCTTCGCCAAACTTGTACGGCGAACCGACTCCGCCGGGGAGATCGATCGAGTTGCCCGTCTCGCCCCTCCTCAGTCCCGACTTTGACCCACCAGCTCTGCCTCCCATTCCTCCGACCGCCGACCCTTCTCTGTCCTCCCAGCCACTCACGCAAACCTCCCCGCGCACTCTCCAGATCCGGACTCACCCCGCCGATCTCGAGCAGCCGCCGAACCGAGATCCGACTCCTACGAGTCCCCCGAGCGGTTCCGTACCTTCGACGCCGATCTCGCCGTCCGGAGGGGACGCAGGGCACGACGGAGCAGACGAAGCCCACCACGAGGACGACGAGGACGACGAGGACGACGATCGGCCGCTCTGGAGCCAACCTCGCTCGGCTGGCCTGCCCGGCGTAACGGAAGCGACCAGCGCAGTTCGACCGGACCCCGTCCGCGACGGCGCATCGGCGCAGTCGTCTCGAGAGTCGGGCGCAGTCGAAGAGCTCGATCCGTCGAGGGCGGGTCGGCCGCAGACCACCGTTGGGGGGGCTGCCGCATACGGTAACGGCTCAGCCCGACCGATGTCGGCTTCTCAACCTCCTCCATTCATCGCCCCTGCTCACTTTGCCCAGTTATCGCCGAGCGAACTTCCTCCGATCGATTCTCAGTCGTCGGCGGCAAGCCGGGCCCAGTTACACGGTCGGTCGCAATCCGTGGCGACTCCGGCCGCAGTGCCTTCGCCTCCGCCCGCGCCGACGCCTCACGGAGGTGCAGCTTTCCAGTCGGCGCTTGCCTCCGCGATGGGACCGCCTCCGGCGCGACGACCGTCGGATCGGTATCGCGCCTCGTCGGCGGCGGCAGCACCTGGCAGCGGCGTCGGTGTCGGCGTCATTTCGTCGAGTCTACCGAACGGTGCGACGCTGCGATCGACTTCGAGCGGTGCCGCGCCTTCTCCCTCTCTCGCGAGGGAAGCGAGCCTGCGATCTTCTGCGTCTGCCGCCGCCGCGCGCGCCCCTTCCACCGACTCGCATCCGCCTTCGAGGCAAACGAGTATCTCTACCAATGGACGAAGCACGGGCGGGACTGCCACGGACGGGCATGATCCGCGGGACGGATCACGGAGGAAGGCGCCGTCCGCTGCCGTCAGTGGTGGTGGTGCGGGAGAGCAAGGTCCCCCCGCTTCGAGGCAGCAACAACAGACGGTCATCCACGGGGCGAGGAGCCGAAGGACTTTGGGGGAGTGGCAATTGACAAAGACGCTCGGAGCGGGAAGTATGGGTAAAGTCAAGCTCGGAGTGAGCCAGGTCACGGGCGAAAAGGTGAGGCTTTTCTTTTTGTTGCGCGGCCACGGCTTTTCTTCCTTCGAGCGAAGCTTGCACCGGGAGTTTGACAGCTGATACGCGACATGGCAACGCCCACAGGTGGCGATCAAGATCATTCCGCGCTTCACCTCGACCGCCTCGGCGCAGCGTCAATCCGAGCAGAGCCAACAAGCCCAACAAGCCGCCGCCATCGCTCCGAACGACCCGAACGCTGCGAGTGCCGCGAAAAAGTCGGAACCGACCGCGTCGTTCATCGCGAAAGCCGCCGCCAAGGACGCGAGCAAGGAAGTCCGAACCGTCCGCGAGGGCAGCTTGTGCTTACTCCTGCATCATCCGTACATCTGCGGAATGCGCGAGATGCTCGTCTACCCCGTGAGCACTCTCACGCTCGCTGTCCTGCCGCCAAGTGAGCTGACTCGGCGAGGGGAATCGCACAGCATCATTACTACTTTGTGCAAGAGTACGTCAACGGCGGCCAGATGCTCGACTATATCATCGCGCATGGGCGGTTGCGAGAACGGAGTGCGCGCAAGTTTGCTCGCCAGATTGGCAGTGCGCTCGAGTACTGTCACGCGAACTCCATTGTACATCGAGGCGAGTCGTCCTTCTTCTCAATGGTCTCTGCCCCCATCACATCTGACATTCAGCCGCTGTCGAAACAGATCTCAAGATTGAAAACATCTTGATCTCGAAAACGGGCAACATCAAGATTATCGACTTTGGCCTTTCGAACTTGTACTCGCCGACGTCGTACCTCTCGACGTTCTGCGGTTCGCTCTACTTTGCCGCCCCCGAGCTCTTGAACGCCAAGCCGTACACGGGTCCCGAAGTCGACGTGTGGTCGTTCGGGATCGTGCTGTATGTGTTGGTTTGCGGCAAGGTGCCGTTCGACGACCAAAGCATGCCCGCTCTGCACGCCAAGATCAAGCGCGGGCAGGTCGAGTATCCGGCTTGGCTCAGCTCTGGTGAGATCGCGCTCAATAACGAAGGTTTTCGACCGCCAAGACATTGACAGATTTGCTGCCGAACAGAATGCAAACACCTCCTCTCGCGCATGCTGGTCACGGTGCCGACTCAGCGCGCAACCCTCCACGAGGTCCTCAATCACCCTTGGATCGTGAAAGGTTTCCCGGGCCCTCCGGCAGCACATATCCCACCGCGCGTCCCGCTCCGGTTCGGCGAGCTTGACGACGAAGTCATTCGCGGCATGACGGGGTTCGAGTTCGGCACGGAGGAAGAGATCAGGATGAAGTTGAGCGAAGTGATCGAGAGCGATTCCTACCGACAGGCGGTCCGGAACTGGGAGGCGAAGCGGAACTCGCTCGGAGCTGGGGACGGAGGCAGCGTCAGTGACAGCGACCGGGAACGACCGGCGATGCGAACGGACGGCAAAGACATGAGGCGCAGCCCGAGTACGAAGCGCTTTTCCGGGCTCGGCTTTTACGGCAAGAAGCTCGCCGGCGGGTTCAACGCCGCATTCGCTGGCGCGAGTGCTCCGCCGCCCAAGGCGTACAACGAGCTCGAGCCGGGATCGGCACCTTCGACCGAAACTTCGTTCGTCGTGAACGGCTTGGCACCCCGACCGGAGCAGCTCGATCCGACGCGGGGCTTCCACCCTCTGCTTTCGATCTACTACCTCGTCAAGGAAAAGATTGAACGCGAGCGGATCTGGGGTCCGGGCGTGTTTGCGTCGTCGACCTTGTCTCTTACGGGACCTCCACCGCCTCCGGCCCCTGCGCAGGCCTACGCGACCGGCTCGACACTCGTGTCGCAGCCGGTCAACGTTGACGTCCGGCCGGCGTTGCCGACGCCTCCCGCGCCGAGCACGCCGCAACCTCGCCAACGAGCGATGGGAGACTTTGACGCGATGCCCGCGAGCGCGCCCGCTCGTCCCAACGAGTACTCATCCGCGAATAAGCGCGCGAGCTATTTCGGACCCACCGCTTCTCCCGCGTCGCCGGCCATTCCGTCTTTCCGCCAGCCGAACGACTACGAAGCGCCCGGATCACCCACGCCGCGCGAGCGGAAGCAATCGAACCGCCTGAGCTTGATGATGGGCTCACCGGCAGCAGACCGGGAACGCGATCGCTTTGCCGACCAACAAGCGACAGTCGCCGCTGCCGGCGACGATGTGCCGCTCGCCACCATCTCGCAGAGCCCGTCCAGTCCCGGTGGCTTCGCGCGAAGGTTCAGCTCATTGCTCGGCAAAAGCTCCCCCGAGTCGAACGGCGCCAAAGGGCATCGTACGCGCGCGAGCATCGCCACATCCAGTCACAAATCGTCGACCAAGACTGCCGCGTCACCATTGCCGCAAGTTACCGAAGTGGGCGCGGCGGGAGCACTGCGGCCACCGCCGCAGACTCGCTTGCCCTCGTCTGGATCGGATGTACCGCTGGCGAGTCCTCCGGACGGCAAGCCCGTCGTGCGATCGAGTACCGTCGGCGACATTTCGCCGAGTCGGCACCAGCGGGGCGTCTCTATGGCTGCGCCATGCATGACAGCAGCTGCTGCCGCCTCCTCTCCCTTGTCGCAGTCGGTCGGGATGGCTGCCTCGGCTGAATCGAGCCGGGCGGCCTCGCGCGAGCGTCGCCGGCAGGGCGAGATGTTTGACGACCTCGAAGAAGAAGACCTCGGAGACGACACGGCGGCACCGTCGGCAACCGGCGCGGCTGTTGAGGCGACGACTGACGCTGAAGGTCGGCAGTCGTCGATCCGGTCCAGCAAGCACGAGAAGGCGGAGAGTGCCAAGCCGGTCTGGCTCAAGGGCTTGTTCTCGGTCAGCACGACCTCGACGAAGCCGATCGCGACGCTGAGGGCGGACCTGATCCGGGTGCTCGACCGTCTGGGCGTACAACACCGCGACGTCAAGAACGGCTTTGAATGCGCTCATGTGCCGTCGATCGACCTCTCTTCGCTCGGCAGCTCGCATGATGCGTCCAGCTCCAAAGATAGGCGCAGCGGTACAGTCCGTCGCCGCGCCAGCAAGCTCCTGTTGCCGACTCGGGACCACGAACGTCCCGCCGACGCGGCTGGCGAGTCGTCCAACTCGCTTCCGCCGGCCTCACCTGTCGACGCCCGCACCGGGAACGGGTTCCCGACTCCCCCGACCGGCACTCGGTTCGAAGCGGACGGCGGAGCGGCTCCAGCCCCCAAGAGTGACATGATTGTCCGGTTCGAGATCTTCCTCGTCAAAATGCCGCTCTTGCCGGGCATTCACGGCCTGCAGTTCCGTCGCATCGGCGGTGATGCGTGGCAGTACCAGATGCTGGGTGAGTGTGTGTGGCTTTGATGTGCCTTGTGCGGGAGCGACTACAAGCGACGAAAGTGCTGACCTTGACCTACTCCCAGCCCGGCGAGTCTTGCAAGAGCTCAAGCTCTAGGTGTCTCGGTTTCCGTATCTTCTCTCTCTCCCTCCACCACCGTCCTTCTCCTCGCCCGTCCCTCATCGCCTTACATAGTCACCTTGTATCCTTCCTTCATCTCTTCGAACTTTCTCCTTCCCCTCCTCTCCCCTATACCAAAGGCATTCGGCACTGACCGTTGTATATACGCAACACATCCTCTCCTCACCCCCGTAGCCTGTACATGCCATTCGTCCCCTCTTTTCGGCGGCCGCCCCTAATCTCCTGCGACTGAGTGCCAAAGTCACCTAATTTCGTGGCACGTACTTGCGCCGGCATTCGAGAGCCCATTCAAGCTATGCTGTCACAAAGAGAATGAGATGACTGTTCTTTCGCTACGCCTCCACCTTGAAGCGCGGAGGCCGAGCTGGTCCGCGGACGACTCGCAGTCGGCTCGAAGGTCTCGCATTTTCGCCGGTCCATACGGTTCTTTCTTTTTCGCCCAGACTCTGAGCGAGCTGGCTGAGGGTGACGTAAGGGTACCTCGAAGGCTATTGCCGTCACTCACAAGTCATGAAAGCGTCGTGGTGGCCATTCTACCCACTCCTCCCTCGCTCAGCAGCACGCCTCTCGAGTGAGCGTCGCCTCTCCCATTCGATCGCCTCCCTTCTCGCTCGCTCGTCCTTCCCTCCTAGCGCCTCCTCATCCTCTTCTCCCAATCTCCCCACCCACCTCCTCTCGGCATCTTCCAAAGGCGTAAACACCTCCTCCAGCGGTGCGCCCCTCGCTCGATCGGGACTTCGACTCCGACTCCGGAGCGAGCGCGCCAACTCCTCGTCCTCCGCGAGCGAAACCGGGTCGAGGTCCAGCTCGGCTGCGGGGTCGAGGCGCGGCGAGACGCCCGACCTTGATCGCGACAAAGAGCGGAATTTTAATGGCGGTGCGAGTGACCGGGAGGACGAGGCGGAAGAAATCGGCGCGGCGGCCGCGGCCGTAGGAGCAGGCGGTGGTGGTGCGGCAGGTGCCGGAGTCGGTTTTTTGGGTACCAGCCAGCTGAAAGAAACAAAGAAATCCCCTACAGTGTCAGTTCCTTACGACTCCACATGCGCAGCTCAAAGAAGCGAGCCTGGAAGGGGAGCGGGCAAACGCACTGAGTCGGATACCGCCTCCTGCCGAGGTTGTTGACAAAGATGGCCCAGACGGTCATAGCCGTGATGCTCAGAAAGACGTCGAGGATGTAGGTGTACCGAGGACCGGCTGTGCGGTGATAGGCGGCGATGAGAGCGGTGGCGCCTCCTAAGAATCCCAATTTTCCCGGTGAGGGATTGGATTCATCGCGAAAGAGGTCAGCGGAATGAAGTTCCCGGAGGGGTGCTGGTCTTGGACAGAAGCAAGGGGTACCTACCGGGAGGGTGAACGGTTCCGGTCAATTGCATGACCAAAGTCGCCACTCCGACCGCGAATGCGCCCGACAACGGGACCAAACTCGGCCAACTGTCGCTCGTCGCGATGGTATTGTCCTGCCCCGACGCGAGACTGTTTGTAAACCTGTCATTGAGGGCAAACAGTTGACTAATGACGGCTCCGACGATGGCGCTGAGGGTCTGGCCGCCGATGACATTCCTCGGTTGCGAGAGGGGCGCTTCGGGCGTCGCGTAAAGGAGGACGGCCGTAGCGCCAAAGGAACCGACCGTGAGTGGGGTCAAGTCGAAGGCGGACGATGAGGTGATGCTCGAGAGGCCGTACGAGATGGCGCAGGCGATGAGGATCGAAGGGAAGGTGCCGAGAAAAGTGAGGAGGTAAGTTTCAAGGTCGGGCGAGAGGTGTCGGAGGGGTCGGATCAGCGGGGTCGGTAGAGCCCTGCAGCGCGTGTAGAACCCCGAGTCAGTTCCGCTTGGGATTCGTCCGAAATGGGGGAGGAGGAAAGGGAACGCACCTGTCGCCGCGGATGCCACAGAAATGCCTCGCGAGCCGGACGAGGAAGGGACCATTTTGTCGGTTGTTCATACCCGTACTGTCGCTGGTGTCTGTCGTGCGGTCTGCCTTTTCGGGGTCCCGTTGCTGCTTCGGGGACAGCGTCTTTGTGCCGTTCTGTGTCATGGCGGAGAAGGCGGTCGGGGAGTTTGACGCAGAATGAGAAGGGTGCCGTCTCCTGACCTCGTCGTAACGTCGGAGCAGGCACCACAGGAGGTATACTCGGCGTTCGACTTGCTCGTGTCCTGAGCAAATGCGTGCGCGCAGAGCGAGGCGAGGCTAAAGTTGGGCGAGCGGAAGCGAAGTTTCCGGCGGCGTGTGGGGATTTGAGTCGGAGCAGGACGGGGGGGGTCGATCAAGCGGAGTAGAGTAGACTATATGCTACAGCCAGCTCAAAATGGTAGCATACGGTCTCCGACGAGTCTAGTCGTGTGTCTAGTCTGAGTGCAAGTGGGGAGAGCGGCACCGCCTCACCGCCCACCGCTCAGGCCTCGACGGGTTGCCCTTTACACTCGGACTGACTGTCGAGAGAGCGAAGATGGCGAGTCCAGTGCGGGTCCAGACGCGCCTGCGGGGTCACTACACTCCGACCAGCTGCGCCCACTGCAGTGCCCAACTCGAGTACCTCGCACCGCCCTCGACACAACAACTCGAACTTGAGTGCGCCAAATGCCACAAGCGATGGATCACCACCCAGTCAGAGCCATCAAAGTCAACAGCTTCGTCCAAGAAATCCACTGGAACGACGAGCAGCGGTGGCGGGGGAGGAGGCAGCAAACGCAAGATTGGCACCGACGACCGACCACTCGAAACCGACTACTACGACCTGCTCGGACTGCCGGTCACCTGCACCAGCGAGGAAGTCAAAAAGGCCTACCGCCGACTCGCCATCAAGTACCACCCAGACAAGAACCCCGACGACCCGACCGCCGCCGACAAATTCAAAGAGATCGCCGTCGCGTACACGACCCTCTCGGACCCCCAACTCCGCCACAAGTACAACGAATTCGGCAAGAGCTCCAAGGATGGCGGACCGGGTGGCGACGACGCCATGGTCGACCCCGAGGCCATCTTTTCGACCCTCTTTGGAGGCGAACGCTTCCAGGACATTATCGGCACCATCTCGCTCGGCAGCGAAATGAAGAGCGCCATGCAGGCAGAAGAGTCGGACGACGAAGACGGAGACGACGCAGCAGGTGCTCAAGGCACCGTCACCACCAATAACGGAGCACCAGGAGGGCAACGGCCCGCCGAAGGTCGCGGCAAAAAGGTGAAAAAGCCCTTGACGCCCGAACAAGAACGCAAGCGCGCCCAAAAGGCCGAACTCGAAGCGCGCCTCGCCTCGGAGAAAGCCGCCGTCCGGACCGCACGCGTGCACGCCCTCGCCGACAAGTTGCGCGACAAACTCGCCCTTTATTCTGAGCAGGCGAACGGCGAGGACGACGTCCAGATTGCGGAAGGGGTCAGGACGATGTGGAGGATCGAGGCGGACGAGTTGAGAAACGAGAGCTACGGTGTCGAGTTGCTCCATGCCGTCGGGACCGTCTACTCGATGAAGGTGCGTTCTGGGTTCGCGCGAGCAATGTCTTAGCGTATCTTGACGCACTCTTGTCAATCTCGCTGACCCATGTCGGTGTTACGCTACCCTCGTCATTGTACAGTCAAAGTGAGTCTAAACTGTTCTTTTTCGCTGAACAGATTCTTGCCTGTCCTCTTTCCTCGGTCTGCAAACTAATCTCCCCCAACCCCTGTCCTTCTCTGACGCCCTTGAAAATCCCTCTACGCAGGCACTACCTCGCTTCGACCGGTCCGATCCCATTCGGCGTCGGCGGCTGGTTCCACGCCGCGCGATCGACGGCCCACATCCTGAACCAGACCGTCTCGACCGTCCGGAGCGCATACGCCCTCAAGGACGTGTACGAGGAGATTCAGAAGAAGGAACAGGAGGGGACTTTGACCGAGGACGAGAAGCGGAAATTGGAAGACAAGGCGGCGCAGATGGTGCGTTGATGCCGTTTCACCAGTTTTTCTTTCTTTCTTTTTTCCTTTTTGCGTGTCAAGGAATCTGTCTTGACTGACTTCTTCTTCTGGCCGATGCTACAGGGTCTGCATGCTCTCTTCAAGGTACGTGCATTCTCGCCTCTCTCGGCCAGAGAATGAGAGAAGCGATCCGAAAGGCAGATCGGCTGACCCACTGCACCATCGCACACCCGGCTTGTTCCCCTGCCCTTTCTCAATTCTCCACCCTCAACCTCGCGCAAAACTCGGATGATCTGGAAACAGGGCGCCAAGCTCGAAGTCGAATCCGTCATCCGCGAAGTGTGCGACCGCGTCCTGACCAACCTCGCGCCTGAGGAAGCGAACCTCGTCTCGCCCGCGACGTTGCGGAAACGCGCCGTCGCGCTCGGGATCCTCGGAGAAGTGTACGCGACGACCAAGCGGGATCCGAACGCTCCAGAAGGGCCGTTGGGCGCGTTCGGGTTCGGAGGAGGAGGAACGCCGCCGCCCTCTTGATTCGGATGACCGGATGGTCTCCAATCGGGCTTCTCTTGTATCTTAATGGCTTCTATGATACTCTCGTTTCTTTTGTCGTTTAGTCCAACCCACCGCTACTCGTAGAATCACCTGAGGAAAAGTTCTTTTTCACAAGCGCAATCCGCGAAAAACACAACCAGGTTGAGCGCAACATGCGCGCGCAGAAGGCCAGGACAATGCACAGCACAACAAAAAGTGCACAACAGTAGAGAAAGGACGGGAATGGACCAAGAAAGCAAAGGCGAAGGAACGCGGCGGGCGACTCAAGCCAGGCGCGGTCGCTTTCGCGGGTCAGTATTTACCTGCGCAGATGCCGGAGGTGGGCGTACCACCCCTGTCGTGGTCATTGCTGAAGGAGGAGCCTGTGCTGGAGTGCCTGCTGCCGCTGCACCGGCCCTCGGACTCCTCTTCCTATACCAAGGCATCCTCTCCGCCCTGATCCTCAGCCCCTCGCACCCAAACGCCTGCACATACGCCCTAAAACTCGTCACGAGGTGTCGGAACGCTTCCTCCCCATTCCGGTGCCGCTCGTTGAGCAGGACAGACGCGAGTCGCTGCGGCGTCCAGAGGTGCAGGTCGAGAGGGCGAGGGGGACAGCACGGGCAGGAGAGGTCGTGCCCGTCGTCGTAGGCGCTCTGGGAAGTCTGTGAAGGAGGTGAAAGAGGGGTCCCTCGCTGGTGACTTCCGGTGGTGGCGGTGGCGATGGCGGTAGCGGTGGCGGTGGCGGTGGCAAAGGCGTGTCCGCGATTGACGTGGAAGAGTCTCCTCCGGCAAAAGGCGCGCACGGAGGAGCGGAGGCCTTTAGGGGAATGCGGTAACAGGCGGGGCTGGTAACTGCAGCGCTGGCGGTGCGGATGCTTGAGGCACATTGGGAGCGGAAGGCCGGGCGGGGAGAGAGGCGCTGCTCAAAGGACGGGGCGGCAGCGGTGCGACCGGAGCGACGGGTTTCGCTGGCAAGGTTGCGACGATCGGTCCCGGACCCGGACGCGGTACCGGTGGTGCAGCTGACGGAAGCGTAGCGATCTCTGAGCTACTCGAGCTCGCGGACGCGGCGTTCCCTTCGGTGGCTGCTGCCGAACCGGAACCCTGTCCCGCGCTCTCCAGCAAATTGGAGGGAGGCTTTGGGGCACTCTCTGCCTGCGCAAGGATGGTTGCGGCGCTTGTACTCGGAATTGATGCAGTCGCTTGAGCGACAAGCATTGCAGACATAGTCGGAGGTGCCGCTGCCGGTGATTTGCGCAAGACGGGAGCTATTTCCGACGGATTGTTGGCGCTTGTTGTCGGAATGGGCGGAAGTGAGACAGCAGAGGGAGCAGCAGTATACGGCCGCGGATCGGCAGGCGGTGACCTGGCATCCGTGGCGGCCCTTGCCGCCTCCTCCGCCGTGCTCGACAGCCTTGCCAGGGCCCTTGTAATCCGGTCAAACTCGGCCTGGTACTCTTTTGCGACGCACACCTTGAAGGGCGCAGGGGCCATCTCGACAAACACGGGGCGATTGAACGGCAGACTGCCGGTTCGGAGCCATGCGCCGCGAACCTCGTCGCTGAGGTCGGACCATCTGAAGGTCCGCCAAGCTCCCGGCGCAGCTGACAGCTTGCACTTCATCTTGGGCAGGGCGACATTGTGGAGCAACCGTTGAGCGAGTTGGACTTCGGACCGGGTCCGGAACGCGACGGCATAAGTCGCCGCCGAGATTTTCGAGATGGCGAGCGGACGCGGGAACTTTTGAGAGCCGACGCGCTTGATAAAGGCAAGGAAGAGAGCGCGGGTGGCCTGCTTGGGGAACCCTCCGACCCAGAGGACGCGAAGCTGTTGGATCAGGAGCGAGAGGTTGCTGGGTGCAGGCGGAAGGGCAGCGGCCTTGTTGTGAAAGGTGAAGAATGGCCCAGGCGGGGCGTCCGGATCATGGCTGCGCGAGCTTGTGGGCGCTTGTGAGAGTGCGGTGGTTGGAGAGGCAGTCGTTGCAGCTGAAGACGGCTGGATGGTGTGCAGATTGTCGGCGGCGGCGGCGGAACAAGGGACCGGCAATGAACGACGACCCGTCCGAACCTGGGCGTCCTTGGTCGGTGGACGACAAGCCTGGACCTGGGCGTCCTTCATCGGCCGACTCGACGGCGCCTTTCCCTCGAGCCAGTCCCTCGCACGTTGGAGTTGCCTCAGACCGGCCTCGAGTTCGACCTGTCCGTCGACGACGGCCGCGTCTGCCGCCTTTCTCGCGACCCTTCCTGCGCCAGAAGAGGACTTCTGCTTCGGTCTTGTGCTCGAGGCTCGCTTCTGGATGGAAGGCGACGAGGGCGAGCTGGTAATCGTAGAGCTGGTTGATGTGGAAGAGAGGAAAGTCGAGGGAGCAAGTGGAGAAGCCCGGGAACGGGTCGAGCGGGAGCAGGCGCTGCTGCGGTTGCGGCAGCGACAGCGACATGGCCGCCCGCTCCTGACCAAGTTTCGTTCACGCAGTCGCTCTGCACTCGTACATTCAGAGAAAGAGAACGGTCGAGACAAAGGTCGCAGAGGAGGCGGTGCAGGGGGCGCCTTTCCCGCCGTGAAACACCCCTCTAGCGAGGTAGCGGGAGATCTGCGTAGCCTCGCCTACGTACATCTAGCGGTGGTCTGGACTGCCTGTAATTTTCTGGTCAATTTAGCGAGGACACGTTACGCCACCGTGTCCGCTCAGTCTTTCGACGGTCGAGTTCGATCATCCACGCACGCTCGCCTCCCTCTCGCGCGTAGAGAGACTAGTGATGGCCGCATCGCCGAGCACAGCATTACTCGGACTGCCCCCACTCCGTCCCTCGCCGTCCAAGCAGCCGTCGTTCGGTCGAACTGCGAGCAGTCACAACGTTCACCATCATCACTCGGCCTCCGCCGCCACGTCCTCCTCCATGATGCCAGGCGGGAGCAGTACCGGGACTGGCAGCAGCAGCCATTCCGCCACCCAGAGGCGCGCCAGGTCAAGCTCGATCGTGTCGGTCCAAGAGGTGCCAGAGACGTACGACGACCAACTCGACCAGGGCGCACTCACCAACGTCAACGCAGAGTGGGTGAACTCGAAAGGTGCGTCTCGCTCACATGACAGTCTCGAGCCTGTGGGGTCCGGGACCCGGCGAGCGTCGTCTGGTTCCTGATGGGTGATGGGATACTTTCAGCTGACTCGCTCTCTCTCTCTCTCTCTGCTCGCGGACAGGCGCCTGGCTCATCCACGTCGTCTTGATCGTACTCGCCATCGTCCTCCTCGAGACAATCCCCGGCATGTCGCAAGACCTCACATGGTCCATCGTCAACCTCGGCTACCTTTTTGTCCGTCCAGCTTCCTCGCTCCCCCGGTGCCTCGTTGTGTGTACACTTCGTCCGCTCGCCAGCCCAAACTGACACACCATTCCGCGCCATCACCAGATGTCATATGTCATCTTCCACTACGTGACCGGCGTCCCGTTCGACATGACCAACAACTCGGGCGTGTACGACAACTTGACGCTGTGGGAACAGATCGACTCGGGCGCCCAGTACACGCCCGCGAAAAAGTGGCTGACGACCCTCCCGATCGTCCTGTGCGTCTTGTTTTTTTTTTTTTGTCCGATGCGCGCCTCCCATGTGACAACGGTCGGAAGGTTGACGCGCTTTTCCTCCGTGACGAATCAACGCACAGCTTCCTCGTCTCGACCCACTACACGCGGTACGACTCGCACCCCGCCCTCTTCACCCTGAACCTCTGCGCTCTCTTGTTTGTCGGCCTCGCACCGAAACTGCCCGCGTTCCACCGGCTACGGATCAAGTTCTTTGATGCGGGAGAGGGCGGTCCGACACCAGGTGAGTGTTGGTCACAGATTCGCGTGGAACGGTGACTCTGGTGATGGTGGTCGAGTGGCTTTGCCGCAGCCTCCGCTGCGGATACCCTTCACTCGCCGTGACCTTGAGCGCTAATGTGGATTTCGATTTGCTCCCCAGACCCGTCCGCACCGCCGACTCCGCGCAGCGACGACATTGTCCGCTGATACACTCGCAGGGCACACAATGAATGCCTCGCGTTTCGGTTCCTCGACTGTTCCGCTCGACAAAGATCCGTCTCGCCGACTCGACGTGTTCCTTTCACCCGTTATATTACTTGCTTTAATACCCTCATTAGCCTTTCCATGAACCCCCTTCCTCATCACAGAAGGATGCATGCTCGACTCCCCTCTCCGCCTCACCCTCGTAGACCCTTTTCAGAACTAGTCTCCCGCCTGTCCTCCCTTGTGCTTTCTCTGCTCGACCCCATGTCATCGCTCGCATACGAAACTTGTACTATACCGCCTTCTCTCTCTCTCTCTCGCCCTGGTCACGAAGTGCTTGCACGCGGCCGAATTTGGGCGCAGTCCTCAACAGTGGGCGCAGTCCTCAACAGACGTGGTGGACCTGCGTCTCGCAAATGGTCCCGGTGCCGGATCCGTTCCGTCGTCGGGTGTAGAGATGCGCAGCCAGAAAATTGAGTGTCTGCATTAAAAGCAAGCAGGAGGAGTGACAACAACACAGAAAGAAGACAAAGAAGAAGGAGGGCACCGTTTCCCGGCCGACTAGAATGCCCGCGCGGTGAGAACAAGCGAGAAAGAGTCGTCTAAGGCAGCGGCGTCACATCAAGCGCGACCAGTTGACGACGCCCGGATTGGTCGCTTCCGCCACCCGAGATTGAGGGGGCGCGAGATTGACGACGGGCACGACGGACGGTCGTCCGTGGGCGCACTGGAAGGGGTAGATCGTCTCGGCCAGTTTGGCGAGGAGTGACTCGGCCTGAGCGGCGGAGAGTTCTGCGAGCGGTCAAAGAATCAGAGACGGTTCGCAAATTTGTCATGGAAGTCACCGCTATGATAATCACGGCCTGCGCATGAACGGGAGCAAAGACGGCTCACCATCGTTGAACATGATAGCTCCGCGACACGCCTTCGAATTAAGCAGCTCGATCAGCACCGGTGGCGCGTCCTTGACGGCGCTCGTCCATCCCCCGCGACCACGTCGACGACCCCCGCCGTCTCCTCCGCCTGACGAGCCCCTGCCGGCGGCGGCGGCGGCGGTGTACTCCGCATCACCAGCCACTCCGGGTCCGTTCTCCTCGAAGTGGGCGACGAACGATCGTACCAACTCCTGCGCGATGTGCGAGTTTTTGTCCTTCGCCAATAACCGGTTCGAGACCAGTTCCGGAACCGACTCCAGCCAGATCTGGTGATAATCGCCGTCGCGGCTGCCGCCGCGTTCGGTGGTCAGAGAAGACGAGGAAGACGGCGAGAAAGCTTCATCGTCGTCGTCGAACGCAAGCGCGAAGCCCCACCGCGCAAAGACGGTCCGATACTGCTGCGCAAGTTCGTATTCGGGCCACCCGACGACGACCCCAATCCGGTTGTTGAGACCTCGCGGAACACGTTCGGCCTCGTCAGGATCCGAGCCGGCGTCTGGGCCAATGCGGATGGTCGCGATTGGTTCGCCACGCGCGACGTTTCCAACAGTGGCGTCGAGGAATCGCTCGACCCTGACTCGCTCGGACGCGGCATGCTGATCAACCAGGATGAGCGTTTGAGTCGTCTCTCTTCGCGACTTCAAGTCGCCCGCGACATTCATGGAGGTCGTCTCGGGCAGCTTGGCCAAGAGGTATTTCCGGTCGACCTGGGCGACGAATTCGGCTCGCGCCAGCGACTGGCGTGAGAAGGTCTGGCCCGAGAACGGCGTCGATGATGGGGCCGAGGCAGAGGCAGGATCAGGGATCTGGACAGATGAAGAGGACGAGATCTTTGCCATCGGTATGCTCATCGGTTCTGGGACGCTGGTGGTGAGCATTGCCGAAGTGCAACAGAACGCGTCCATGTCTTTCCGAGTCGGCTTTGTTGCCGCCGCCGTGTCGACGAACCGTTTCTTTTTGCTGCTCGGATAAACACCTCGCAGAGATGACTGGGCGAGGTTCGAAGCGATCGGAAGGACTGGCAGAGTCGGGATCCTCGTCTCGGGACGAACGGACGGAAAGACGGGGTTCGTCCAGGTCTGGTAAAGGCAGGGCAAAAGCTCAGCACATAACAAGTAGTAGAACCGGTGAGAGAGGTACGAAAAGCGACTAACCGCAAGTTTCGCCTCGAGCCACTCCGGCATCGCTCCCATCTCGGTCGAGTTGTTCAAGCCTTCATTGCGACTCCGGAGCGCGCTCCGGTCAACGATCAAGGCACCACCTCTAGTCGCAGGAACAGAAGGAGGAGGTGACGGCTCGGCTGCTCCTCCTCTTTCCGGTTCCCTAGACGCAGCCGGTCGATGATGGTGAAGGCGGGCAGGATCGAGCCGCCGGCTGTTGCCCGTCCTGGTATCAATCTCCCAGAGTATGTTGGTGACCGGATCGATCCACCGCATCATCTCGGGTGGTTGTCCGTCGTCTGTGGCGCCCGTGTCGGGCTCTGCTGGTCCCGCGATGGCCAGCAGAGGTACTGACGCCTTCACGGCGCCGCCGGCCGCCGCCACCGTGCGACGCTCAAGACCGCTCAAGCTCCGCGTACCGCTTGTCATCGCTGCACGGTCACCGTCGGAGGTAACGACGTCCTCTCTCATCCCCGCCTCGATGCCAGTCTGCGCCGAAGAATCGCTTCGGGGTCGTTTCTTGCGCAGTGAAGCATCGAGGCTGGACGAAGATGGTGCCGGAGCGGCGGGGAACGGAGGTAGCTTCTTGGTGATGGGCGCGGAAGCAAAGCCGTGTTGGACGAGGAAACGCTTCACGATCCCAGACACGAATGCTTCGAACCTGGCGGGCTCCTGTCGATCCGAGTTTGCATGCGAGACCCGTATTGGGCAAGGAGTCAGTCGTCCACCCCTAGCTCGGGCATATGTGCCTGCGGGAGAAGAAAGCCCTGTCACGAGGCAACCCACCTCGAACTCGACGGTGACACCGTTTTCCTGCTCAAAAGCGACGTGGACGCTCCCGGCCGGCACCTCGAGCGCGAGTGCAAAGACCGGATGACGCTCAAGGGACCGTTTTTGTTGTTGTTGTTGTTGTTGTCGCTGGGAGCCTGAGCGCAGACGTACTGCAGGGGGAGACGGGGCGGAAGCCGCCGAGGCATGTTTCGCGAAGGTGGAAGCTTCGAAGAGCGAGTTGACGAGTTTGTGGAGGCTCGAATGCGTAGCGGAGAGGGGGTCTGAGTTGACATCTGTATGCGCGTCGAAGCCAAATCAGCCACACTCTCGGTTAGACGGAAGAGAAGGAAGAGAAAGCCCGGTTACAGATGTGTTGCTGCGCCTTGGTATGCGCGGGCGCGAGCGAGAAGAATCCTTTTGCGCGACACTCTCCGCCATTGACCGCCTCGTTTTCCTCTTCTGCAAATTCGTGTACCTTTCCGACGGCGGTCGGGCCCCAAAGTTGCCGCCACCTCGCACTGACGAGTCCACTCGGGCTCGGACGGACGCTCAATAGAGTCTTGCTCCCTGTCGTATTGGTGGATAACGAAGACGTCTTGTCGACCAAGGAGAAGGCGATGGCTGGATGGATCAAGGCGAGCGAAGCGAGAGTGGCGCGGAGAGACGACACGAGCGAATTGTGCGCAGCGGGCTTCTCGAGAGCGCGGCGTCGGACGGGGAGCTGTGAGTGGTATCGGGGAAGGTATCAAAGTCTCATGAGTGCACTGAACACCTGGGGACAACTTCTGCCGAGATCATGTGCCCTCGGACTCGGAACTCACGTTGTGAAAGATGTCTCGCACGACCACGCTCGCGCCGTGATTCGGTCGTTCGATCGGGCTTTCGCCGTGTGCAAGACACATTCCTTGGCGGAGGACGAGCTCGCGCGGAACTGGGTCGTGGAGGGTCCGCGTACGGATCTCGACTGTGGCGACGTACTGCAACGAGACGAGCGCTTCTCCGCGGGAGCCATAGTACGACGAGGACGACGACTTTGCGGGGCTCACTTCTCCCCTTTGCGATGGGACTTTTTGCTGGCCGTTATCGATGCGGGCGAGAGTGACTTTGCTGGTCGAGTAGCGCTGCGCGCGGGCGAGGCAGTCGAGGTCCTGGGTGGTGAACCCTCGTCCGTTGTCGTCGCACCTGATGGTGCAAGTATCGAGGTCGACTGTGCAGCTTATCGAGGTTGCGCTGGCGTCTATGCTGTTCTGTACGAGTTCTGCGAGGATGCGAGGGAGCGAAGGAACGACGGCGGCCGAGCGGACGAGTTGGGCCGTGGTCGGAGTGAGGCGGGCGATCCGACTCGTACCGAGGGGCGGAGGATGCTCCTGCAGCAACGGGGCAGCCATACTCGCCCGCCCTGCGCGTCTATAGGCGACAGAGTAACGTGCGAAAGTGGGGCCCAAGAGAACCGAGTTTACGCGGAAGCAGCGAAAAGGAAAGCTCATCTCTCGCTCGAGTCGTTACTGCACTCTCGCATACGCAAGCAGGCCGGCAGACGGGACAGCCAGGTACCCGCTCGAAACACCCCGGGATCGATCGAGCTCATGGCGCCGCCGAAACTCCTCGTCGACGACAACTCGTCCTCGTCTTCTTCAGACTCGGAACCCGAACTCACCTTCAAGGTTAACGAGGCGTTCGCCGAGAAGTACGAGGCCAAGAAGCGAGGAGAAGAACTCTCGAAGCGTGAGTCCGAACGCCCGCAAACCCGCGTATCGAAGGCTCTCCTCGTGTTGACTTTTGCTCGCTCGCCACCCACCAGTCCAGGACAAGTACGGCAAGGATTATCAACTCGGCGACGAAGACGAAGACGACGAGACCGACTACTCGACCGATGACGAGGATGCAGAGCTCGTCACGCCCGAGGTCGACGCCGCCATCCTCCGCACTCTCGCAAAGATCCGCGCAAAGGACCCGTCCGTCTACGAAGAAGGCCGCGCAGTCTTTGACGGTAAGGGTCTACCTCCGCCGGGTGTTGGAGACCTTCTCACAAGTCACTTATTTTCGTTTCCTGTGTACCCCGAAACCAGAGGAAGAAGCCGAGACTGCCGCCGCTCGTAGGGCCGCTGCATCCGGGTCCAAATCCGCTCGACAAAAGGCGTCCAAGCCCGTCTTGCTGAAAGATTTTCAGCGCGCGCGCTTGCTCGCAAACGCTCAAGGGGACGAAGATGCTGCCGGTCCTGTCGCAAACGCCGAGGCGGCCCTGACTCCGGTCGAAGAGCAACGGCTACTCAAGCAAGAGATGAAGGCTGCGTTCCTCGGCGCCGGTTCAGACAGCGACGGTGAGGACGAGGATGAAGCAGGTGGCCTGTTCAAGAAGCGGGAAAAGGGCGACGATGAGCGCGCACGGGAGGAGCAGGACTACGAAAAGTTCCTCGAGTCGGCGGTCGGCAAAAAGGCCGTCAAGGCTGCGCTCGAAGACGAAGAAGCGTTCCTGCGAGAGTGAGCCATCAGTCTTTCGATATACACTGCTTATGTGTTTGTGCTAATCTGCTGCGCTCGCAACAGCTACATCCTCAACCGAGGCTGGATCGATCGCGAAGACGAAGCGCACCACATCCCGTCCTACGAGGAGATTGTCGGCGAAGAGGGCGGCGCTTCCCAGTCTAAATCGAGCAAGAAGGGCAAAGCAAAGTCGAAACTGCTCGATGACGATGACGAAGTACGCGACGAGGAGGGCCATGTGTTGAACCCGGGGCTGCGCGATTCGGACGATGACGAGATTGACGAAGAGGCCGAGGAGTTTGAGCATCGCTACAATTTCCGGTTCGAACAAGAGTGAGCTGCTCCCGCTTTTCTGTCCGCTCGATGACGAGAAAACCAAAGCTGATGTTGCGACCCCCGTTTCTTCAGCGGCGCCGCCGACCTCGTGACCCACTCTCGAGCAGTCGGTAGCACCTCTGTCCGTAAACCGACCACGGCCGTATCTGCGCGTGCACGCGCTCGCGAAGCCGCCAAGGAGCGCAAGGAAGCCGAAAAGCTCCAACGCAAGGAAGAGCTGCGACGCCTCAAGGCGCTCAAGCGCAAGGAGGTCGAAGAGCGGCTGGAAAAGCTGTTGGAGGCGGCTGGAAAGGGGACAAGGAATCTCGAGGAGATTGACCTTGACGGGGAGTGGGACGAGAAGAAGCACGAGGAGGCGATGAAGAAGGTCTATGACGAGGAGTACGAAGGGCTCGAGGTGCGCGCTCCTGCCCCCTTGCCTGACGTCGTCAATCCGATGTTGACTCACTATGGCTCTGTTTCAGGACGAGGACTTCAAGCCGACATGGGACGACGATATTGACATTGCGGATATTGTCGGTGATGAGGACGGCTCTGACGCCGACGAGGACGCAGAGGCTCACTTGCCCTTCGCTTCGACGTCCGCCCTTCCAGCAGAAGGCGAAGACGACGAGGACGTTTCCATGGCGCCGCCGTCGAAGAAGGCGAAGAAGGACAAGAAGGGCAAGAAGGGCAAACGCGGAGACGGCGACGACGACGGTCTCCCGACCGAGCTGATCGAGACGGTCAAAGCCCAAGGCGACTCGGAGGCTGCCCAGCTCGCGGACAAGCTCGTCGACGAATACTACGCCCTCGACTACGAGGACAAGGTCGGCGACGTCAAGACTCGGTTCCATTACGCCAAGGTGCCGGCGGAATCGTTCAACCTGACGCCGGAAGAGATCCTGCTCGCGACCGACGCCGAACTCAACTCGTACATGTCGCTCAAGAAGCTCGCCCCGTACCGGCAAGACTCGGCCGCGTACCGGTCCAAGCAGGCGCAGAAGCAGCGCAAGAAGCTGAAAGAGCTCCGCGACATGATCCGGAACCGCAAGTGGGGCGAGGAAGTCGACGAGGCGCAGGCGATCGAGGCGCTCGAGAAGCGCAAGGAGAAGAAGCGGAGGTACAAGGAGAACGCCGAGAAGCGAAAGATGGACGAGCTTCGCGCCGAACATGGCGAAGACGAGGGTCGGGCATCAGGCGGTCCGGACGGCGAGCCGCCCAAGAAGAAGGTCAAGCGGGCGGGCAAGTCGGAGCGGAAACGGAAGCAGAAGGAGCAGGCAGCCAAGGAAGCAGGAGGAGAAGCAGCAGCGGCGGCGGCGGCGTAGGATCGTTTGGGAAATGTGCGGTCGAGGCTCATGCTCCGCTCTCACGATTCCGCGTGCAACCCAATCTTACCAAGTCCACTGCGTTCATTTTACGGGGTTTGAGCATGTGCATATCGCGTACAGTGGAAAGCTCGGACTGAAATTGCCCTCCGGCAAGAACGCCGAAACAGAGCCCGGCGAGCCGGAGCAGCTCAACGTCATCGAACCCTTTCTCACTTTGCCTCGTCCTGCGCCCTCCCTTCACTGGACCAGACAAGAGGTTAACGAGAGATGACCTCACACCTCCCACCGCTCGTCCAGGCGACTGCGGGTTCGCTCGGCGCGGTCGTCTCGGGCGCGCTCGTGTTTCCGGCCGATACACTCGTCAAAAGGAATCAAGTCAAGAGGTCCGCGCGGCGACGACCGACCGAGCGTGCGCAAGAAGCGAGCCGACTCGGGCGACCCGTCAAGGCGAACCATCCGAAAGTCGGCGCGTTCGAAGCGGTCGTCCACACGCTCAAGACGGAGGGGCTCCTCTCGCTCTACAGTGGATTGGTCCCCGACTCGCTCTCGACGTTGCTGTCCCAGTTCCTCTACTTCTTGTGCTATACCGCACTCCGGACCCGACTCGTCAAGCGCAAGCAGCGCCTCCAACCACAAGCCCCGGCCAGCCAAAGCGTCAAAAAAGCAGCTGCGATCCTCCTGTCGCCGCTCGAAGAGCTCGGGATCGGGTGCCTCGCCGGAGTCGTCGCCAAAGGGATCGTCTCTCCTCTGTCAATGATCACCGTACGGGCGCAAACCTCGCGCCAACCGAAGCAGGACGTTGTCGGAGGCAGACCGGGGGACAAGTCGCCTGTCGATCCCGCCGCGCGGACGGAAAAGCGTCCGGACGATTCGGATAGCGATGAGAGTGATGATGGGTACAGCAGCGCCCCGAGTACACTCGACTTGGCCAGGGAAATCTACGACGAGCAAGGCCTGGCTGGATTTTGGTCAGGCTTTTCCTCGACCGTCATTCTCGTAAGTGATTGGTTCCCCGAGTGACGCTGATCTACATCGCTGATCGAGATTGTACAGACGATAAATCCGGCTATCACCTTCTACGTCTTTGCGGCGCTCAAGCGCGCGCTGATCCCGGCGAAACATCGCCACCACCCGACTCCGACGCAAACCTTCCTCTGCGGCGCGCTCGCAAGCGCGTTTGCGACCGGTCTCACGTACCCGCTCATCCTCGCCAAGACCCGACTTCAATTCAAAGCTCCGACCGGTCGGGCAATGTACCGCAACTTGTTGGACGTCTTCCGGAAGTCGTTCAGGCGGAACGGCGTCGCCGGTTTGTACCAAGGCGTCGAGAGCAAGATCTTGTTGGGCTTCTTCAGCGAGGGCGTCAAGCTACTGTTCAAAGACAGGTAGGAAGCCGTTCGGAGCGGCGTTACCTCAGTGGTTGTCCTGACCCAAGTTTCAATACAGGATCGAGCTCCTCATCGTTCTCGCATACCGAACGCTCGTCGCCCGGCAAAGCAAGAACATGGCATGAGCGCCACGCGTCGCTTGCTATGTTTACCGTGTACACATATCTTTCTGCATCTTTCTGTCGTTGTTTTCCCCTTCTCGGCTGCCAGAGTGATCAAAGTCTTTACAAAACCCCTTCTTTTCTCATGCAATATCGAACGTGTTTCCCCTCTCTTGTTGCCGCACCGGTCCAAGAATGAGAGTACAGGGTGATCAGCAAACGCGCAAGTTCTTCCCCCCCATGGGGGGAACCGACCTGCGCGCACGCAGGGGTAAACACAAGCTTTTGCATCGTCTTCAGAGGAGAAAACACTAAGAGGGGAAGTGAGGTGCTTCGGTTTAAAGAGAGGAAGGAGATGAAGGGGAACAAATGCAGGGGAACAAATGAAGGGGAACAAAGGGGGCAGGGGAGGGTGTCCGGAAGGAATCAAACGGAGCGGAGATAGAAGAGCCAAGCTCTTTCTGCACTCGCGATCGAACTCTTCACGCCGCCTTGACCGCCTCGACCTTCTTCTCGTCCTCCTCCTCGAGCGAGATCTCGAGCTTGTCGTCGTCATTGCCGTTCTTGCGAGCCCCCGTACCTTCCTCCTGCTTCGCCGTGGCGTCGCCCTTCGCCTGCTGCTGACCAGGCAAGATCCGTTCCGCCTCTCCTCCTCCATTGGCAGCATTCGACGAGGAAGCAGTCGCGAACCGCTTCAACCGCTCCGAGATGTGGTCGGCACTCTCCGCCGGCTTGGGAGCGATCGCCCCGCCATCGCCAGCGCCATTCTTCTTGTCCTTCGCCTCCGCCGCCGCCGCCGCCTTCGTCCCCGCAACATTCTTGTTACTGTTGAACGTGGCCGAGAACTTGTTCCGGTTGTACGGCGCCGGTCGGTGCGCCGGATGCTTGAAGTGGCAATCCGCTCGGGTGCACGCGGCCCCATAGCGGCAATTGACCTGCGCTGACGGGTCCCCGCGCACGTCCCACGGGTGAACAAAGACGCAATTCGGGCGGGTGCACGCCGCGCCAAACTTGCACGGCTTCTCGCCCGCTCCAGAGATCGTTGCAGCGGCGGGACTTGCTGCTGCTGGCGCACTCTCGGAAGACGCGGCGGCAGCGGCGGCGGCGGCGGAAGGTCGAGGTGGGACTTGGACGGTCGTGCCGGACGAAACTGCCGACGGCGGGTGCGTCAACTGCGCCTTGGAGACGTGCGCTTTCGGGCAGTCCTGCGAGAGAAGGAAGGAGAACCAAGCATCGCCGAGTCAGTCAATCAGGCACTGGTGGTCGAACTACGAGCGAGCGAGCGAGAGTAAAGGGCGAAGAGAAAGAGAACCTAGTGAACGCACCTTGTCCTCGCACTTGAGTTGTTTCTCGCACGCCTCATTACTGAGCACCAATCCCGATTCCTTGGTCGCGACCGGACTCGGGTGCGAGTACGGGCACTGGGGCCTCGCGCAGTCGACGCCGTGCTTGCAGATCGAGTCCTGCGTCGGCTTGGTCGGCAAGACGACGGGCGGACCGGCGGGGTGGTGAGGGTGAGGTGAATGTCTGATCCCCGCTGGACCTCCTCCTCCTCCTCCCATGGGCGGTCGTCCCCCACCCGCTCCGGCCCGGAAATTTGCTCCCGGTTGGAAAGCCGGCGCATTCGGATTGAAGACCCCTCCCGCTCCTGGTGGTCCACCGAACGCCCCGGGCGAGTTCCAAGCACTCTGCATCGCCGCGATCGCGCGAGCTTGCATCTCGGCACCGGCTTGGGCGACCTGCATCACTTGAGGGGGCAACCGACTTGAGAGTGGGTGGGCGGCGAGGGCCGGGAAGGGGATGTTGGCGAGGAGGGAAGGGTGAGCGCCGGCGAGGATGGCGTTGATCGCTTGCGTGATCTGCGGGTACAATCGGCGCGCGCGTCACAACAATGCCTCTCCGCCATCGGTCTCTCCTTCTCGCGGGGGAGAGGCGCGCAAAAAGAGGAAAAAGGGGAAATGCTCACCGCATCGAACGCAGGCTGCGGCATCCCCGTGTTGTTGACCGGCCCGACGGTCCTCCCGGGCGCAAACTGCGGGTTGTTACCATTGACGCGATCAAACAAGCTCCTCCCGCTGTTGGGGTTGTTGTTGCCCCTCGGTCCTCCGCCGGCGGGACCGTCGTACCTCGCTCTCTGTTGCTGCCTCTCCGCGCCGCTGCCGCCGTCTTCGTGATCGCGATCGCGTACGCCCCGTTTCATACCCGAGACGGCGGCGCCAAAGACTTGACGTCCTCCGCCGCCGGAGGCTCCTCCTCCTCCGAGCGGAGCAGCCGGTCTCGAAGGGATTCCGTTGTTTCGGTCCGAGGCAGGTCCGGCTGGTGCGTTGCGGGGCTGCGATACCCCCGTTGCGGAAGCAGATACAGGCGCAGGTGCGGGTGTGGATGCGGGGGCGGCAGAGGAAGAGGCGGAAGCGGCAGCGGAAGCAGCGGGGTCGGGGTAGTGGACTTTGACTTGGTCAAAGAGCCAGTCGACGAACGAGCGATCAAAGTCGGTACCGATCAGGTCGGACAATTCGTTCGAGATCTGGTCTGCAGAGCCGGGGCGGACAGTGCACAGTCAGCTAGTGCAAGGGAGGGAGAGAGGCTCGAAGAGGAGGACACGGACCTGGAGTTTTGCGGTTTCCGAGCATGACGAGGCAGTACTCGCTGTTGAAAGTGACGGGGAATCAGCTCCATGTTAGCTAGATCACCCTCCTGCGGGGACTTACGCCATGACCGAGTCGTCTTCTGTGCTCCATCCGAGATCTGCGAGCTTGTTCTGGATCGCGGCCTGCAGGAGGGGGTCAGACCGGGGATGTGGCGTACAGACCAAGGCCACGTAGTACTCGCCTGGAGTGCGATGCCCTGCGGGCTGGTGGGCACAATGTCGGGCGCCATGACGGACGGACAGACGGACGAGAGCGAGGTGCGTGCTGCGTGCGGCGGAAGAGGGAGGGCAAGCGTTGGAGCAGCAGCCTAGTCCCTGCTGTTATATCTCGTTCTCTCCTGATGCACCACACTCGTATGCGCGAGTCTATGGCCGCAGAGAGAGAGCGAGAGACCTTGACCGCCACTCGTCTCTTTCGTACTCCTTTCGACAGACACGTGCACGCCCATAGCTAGTGACTCTTTCACAATGTACGCGCACAGTCGTCCTCCTTTTCTCTCCACTCTGCGCTCGGCCTCTCACCTCCTCCTCGAAAATTCCTGCTCGCAGGGCCCTCATTGAAGTCATTGCCAACGACCGACTCGGCAACAAAGGCAGGTCGCCCAGCTCTTGCTGATCCGCAGAGAGCATGCACTGACCTGCCTCTTCTGGCCCGTTTCAGTCCGCGTCAAATGCGAGTGAGTTACCGCGCCGCCTCCGCCTCGCCTCGACGAACACCTCCTGCACCTCCCGCGCCAGTCCGGACGCTGTATTGATCCCGCCTTACGGTATTGAACAGCTCGGATGACACGGTCGGAGACCTGAAAAAGCTCATCGCCGCTCAGACCGGTACCAAGGCGTTCGTTTTCTCTCTTTTTCTTTCGGTCCTTCTCCTTCCCGACTTCACCTTAATCTCATTATTTCCGTCCCGGAAACAGTGAAAAGATCATCCTCAAGAAATGGTAAGCCAAGCGGAGCCTTAATAGCCCCTCTGTGATGCGCCACTCTTGCCTAACGAAAACCTCGTTCGTATGCCATTTCTCTCGATGCAGGTACACCATTTACAAGGACCAGTGAGCTCTCGACCTCTACCTCTCCCTTGTACCCTTTACTTTGTCCTGACCGCAAGCACACTCCCGCGTGAACAGCATCACCCTCCGAGACTACGAGGTAAGGCTCTCCTCTGCCTCGCCGGCCGATTCCTATGCTCTCTTTCGATGCGCCTGACATTCTTCTGCTCGCTCCGCCCCACAGATCAACGACGGCATGAGTCTCGAGATGCAGTAAACGGGGAAATCTCACCTCGACTCGACGCCTCCTCAACCTGTTGAGGAGAACCGTCACCATTTCAACTTGTCCGGGTTCATCCCTTTGTTGTAGCTTTCACTCGGCAGATCGCAACCGCATCATAGTCTTTTAGTATCTCATACGTTTTACCGCGCCGGCTGGAAAAAGAAAGAGAGTCGAGTGTGAACCAATCCGTCGTCGTCGTATTCGGCCGACTCGAGTTGTCTGTCCTCTCCAGTCCGCTCACGCGCGTGTCAAGCAAGCAAACATGGTAAGCCTAGGCGAGGTGCAGGCGTGGCTCAGAGCTGACTCTTCGCCCTGTCCAGCTCCCGCTTGCGCTTCTACACGCGGCGCAGAACAAGCCCATGGTCAGTCCCTCCGCCTCGTCTCGTCTCATCCCGTCTCGCCCCGACTCCAACCCACAGTGACTGATGGACGGGCACGTGAGGGCTTTACAGCTGGTCGAGCTCAAGAACGGCGAGACGCTCAACGGGCACTTGACGGCGTGCGACAACTTTATGAACTTGACCATCAAGGAAGTGTACCAAACCAGTGCAGTCAGTCCCCTCTCCCGCTCGCTACTCCAGGTAGAGAGTGTAGGCTGACTATATGCGCTCGGGGACAGGACGGCGAGCGGTTTTGGAAACTCCCAGAGGCCTACATTCGAGGGAACAACGTCAGTTCACCACTTCCGTCAAACCTTTGCTTCTTCTGGCACCACCTTTGCATAGGAAGCAAACAGGTTGGAGGTACTCACACATAGCTCCCTCTTCCCCCCCGCGCAGATCAAATACATCCGAGTCGCCGAATCGGTCAGTCTCCCTCCCTCTCCTCTCTCTGCAGCCAAACACACTGTCCATACTAACCCATTTTCCCTCCGCATCCCCCCGGCTATTACGATGACGATCACCATAAATAGCTCGTGGATCAGGTCAAGGAACAGGAAGAGGAGAACCGGAGGCGCGGAGTCGGTCGGGGCGGGTCACGATCAGCAGGAGGAGGAGGAGGAGGAAATGGACAGTACGGACGGGGAGGTGGTCGAGGAGGTACGCCGCCGGTCCTCTTTCACATGCATGCAAGCTCGGAGGACTCACGCACTATTGAGCTGACTCGATGAATGACCCTTTTCCGCTCTGTTTTTCTCACTCTCACCGGCTCACTCTGTTTTACCATACGACTGTTCCTCAACGATCTCGACATCGACGTCGCCTTGCGCACTTGTCTGTATATCATCATACCCCGACTACTTCCCCGAAACCAAAAGGACGAGGCGGACCTCCAGGCCGGGGCGGACGCAGTGGTGGTGGACCCGGTCGGGGAGCACCGAGAGGAGGCGCCAAGATGGGCCCGTAGGGCGTCGGTGGTGGCGGCGGCACCCTCGTCATCCTCAACTCGGCCGTATCGTGCTCGCATTCGGGCGAGAGCCGGTCCGCTGTAATACCCAGCGCCTTCACATGTGTGGGGCAATTTTACCCTGTACTCTTTCTTCTCTTCTGAGCTGCGCCACGAGCAGAGAGGTCTTGAGTCGACGGGGCGGAGTCAAGTAAATACTCAACTTTACAATCCTGTCTCTATGTGCGCTCTATCACGGTGCCGTTCTCCAACCTCAAGACCCTCCCGACACTGTCCGGGATTTCTTCCTCATAATGCGTAATCAACACCAACGCCTGTTCCGGATCCAATTCCTCATTCAAGAACCGGTGCACTTTCCCGACCGTCTCGTGGTCCATGCCCGAGAAGGGCTCGTCGAGGACGAGCAACGGCGGGCGTTTCACCAGCGCGCGGAGGAGGAGGATCAGGGCTTGGTCCCCCGCCGACAGGGCCGCGAACGGTTGTTCGAGTAGGGAGGGGGTCAGGCGAGGATGGTCGAGTCGCGAGAGGAGGTTCGAGATCGTCTCGGCTTGCGCGGCGGTCGGCCTCCGATACGAAAAGACCGACTCGAAGCCGGTCACGATGGCCTGGGTCCGCGATTCGTCGTCGTCCTCGTCATCGTCAGCTCGCGTGTACCGTGATGCGAACTCAAGTAGCTGCAAGGAAGCTTCAGCCTAGTGCAGCTCACCTCGTAAGCCGTCAAAGCATCCGGGCCGTAGCGCCGCGGGAAAGCGTTAAAGATCTCTGGAGAGACGTGACCAATCTCTTGTTGAACTGCCTCTCGGAACCGTCAGCACTGAGAGGGTCAACGATTCGTCCCCGGTGAAGCTTGATCGTTGAAATTGCGGTCACCACTCACGAGTGGCGGTCGCCTGCTTGTCGCGCGGTTTCCCAAACAATAGGACGTTTTCGGTGAAAGATCGTGGGTGGTCTCCCAGAATGATTGCGAGGAGGGTACTTTTACCGGAGCCTGTCACCGACATCCGTAACGTGGTCAGTGAGATAGAAAGAGTTTCGTGAATAACGAAGGCCGGGGGGTGCGCTTACCGTTATGACCCGCGAGGAGCCACCGTTCGCCCTCCTTGACCGTCCAATCCACCTCATTCAGCACCTTTCTTTCCTCTTGCCCTTCACTCGGCCGTCCATACGAGACATTCACCCCTTTCAGCTCGATCAACGCCTTTCGCGGCCCTGTGGCCGCACCCTGGGCACTGACTTCGTCCTCGCGCCGGAGCGCGCGTCGCTGCCGGTCGAGCCGTTTCTCTTCGAGGGCGGATCGTTCAGCCTCGCCCGCTTCGAGGAGCGTCCGCGCTTCCGAAGTTGCGAGGATGTCGTCTTTTGGACCGAGGAGGAGGCGGTTGTGCGATCGGTCGATGTCGTTGACGTCGGTGAGAGCGAGATGGGTCACAAAGGGAGGGAG
Organism: Rhodotorula sp. CC01; assembly: GCA_021654155.1. Taxonomy (NCBI): domain Eukaryota; kingdom Fungi; phylum Basidiomycota; class Microbotryomycetes; order Sporidiobolales; family Sporidiobolaceae; genus Rhodotorula; species Rhodotorula sp. CC01. The sequence goes on from JAKEZK010000005.1 coordinate 144,395, forward strand.
CTCGTCCTGCGGTCGGAGGATGAGGAAGATACGAGGTGATCGAGCGGCATGGAGCGAGGTAAGGAGTGAAGACAAGAGCTGGCGCGAGGATGGGTCCAGACCGGCTGCGTCGGCAAGAAACAGTCAGTCGTCGGCGGAGCTGCACCCGCCAGGAACTCTTCTGGACGTACTGAACGGTTCTTCGAGGATGAGCAATTCCGGCTCGGCCAGCAATGCTCGCAAGATCCGTGCGCGCCGAGTCTGGCCGTTACTGAGCGTGATGAGGGGCAAGTCGAGGAACGGGGTCATCTCGAGTTGGCTCGCTCGCTGCTCGATCGCCTCGCCCGTGGCGCCCGTCGCCTCCTCGAGGTGTTGTCGCACCGTAAGCTTGTCTTCGTCTCGTATAGAGTAGTACCGTGCCGTATAATCGTCGAACTCGCCGCTGTGGCCGAGTCGAGTTTTGAAACTGACGAGCTTGAGGATGTCGTCGACGGTGCGATCTCGCGGTCCGCCTTCTTCCGGCGCGCGCTCGACGGGCGGCAAGACTTGGAGGATCGGGTGCCCTGCAGATCCGAGCGGATCGAAGCGCACTTGATGCCTCAAGGTCGCGAGGAGCGCTGCGCGCGTAGCTGACGAGGACGAGGGCGCGAGGATGGCCCAGCAATCGGCATCTGCGACGGTCCAATCCAGGTTTCGGAGCAGCGCGTGCTCGGGATCGTTGGAAGGGACGCCGAACGGGTACACTGAAGTTCCTCGCGCTCGAAAGATGGGCGGAACGGCGGCCGGAGCGGTCGGAAGATGCCACCTCGAGACGGAAAAGCAGAAAGATCGCGAGGACGCGAGGCTGCGTCGTCCCGCCGGCGCTCGGACTAAGCAGCGGAGCATTCCTACAGAGCACTCTGTGCTCGATGTCAGCGCATCTCTGGCGAATAGCGCTCGGAAAGCGGTTAGGGCTCACCGAAGGAACAGTCCAACTCCTGATTCAAAGCGCCCGACGCAGTCAACTTGTTCCGCTCCCTTCAAGGCGGACCTGCCGGCGGTGCGACTCCCTTTCCTGGCACCTTGCCGGGTCCGCTGTCTGGCGGGTGTAAGGTTGGATTGAGATGCTCGACCGCACTCGGCCGGGAAAAACGGGTCAGCGAAAAGGCGGCGAGTCTATTTCCGGCCCATTACAAGCTATAATTGCAAGTTATTACAACCGGGCTAATGAGCCCGCCGATCCTCTCTCCTTGCGCGCGAATCACGCGCCAAAGCATCGCGCACCGACACGAGCAGACTCGGTGTGTGCACCACCGCCTGTCGTTCGCTCAAGAGAAGACGCCACTTGCAAAGGGATAGAGCGGGCCCACGGCAAGAGGCGTGCACGCTCCCCTTTTTTCGCTCGTTTCCTTTCAAGTCGACGAGGGCTTCGACCTCGACACTCGCCCTCGCGAGGCTTCTTCCCGTGGAGCAGGACGGATCAGCGGCACGCTCGGATCAATGGCCAAGTCCGGTTTGGCGGCAGCAGGAGCAGCGGGGGGACCGAAGCCGTCTTCAAACCTAGGTCGACTCGCTCGGTTCGGCGTCTCGCTATACATACTCGCCGCGATCGTGTACACAGCCTATCACCTCGTCGTAGTACCCGTCGTCTCTTATGTCTCGCAGCCGAGCAGCAGCAGTCTGGCGCGACTTGACCAACAACCACCAGCACCGCGCGCAGTCTTGCACGAGGCCGGACTGCAGGCCGACCGGGCAGCGAGCGCAAGAGGCGGCCCATCAGCAGTAGAAGGCACGGAGAGCACGTCGACGAGCTCCAAGAATCGGCACGCCGCGCTCGAGACGGCCGGAGTTCGAGCAGCCGACATCCGGAGCGAGGACTCGCGGGATCCAGTATGGGCGGCCGCCGAGTCGGCAGACAAGAAGGGCGCGAAGAAGGCGAAACCGGGCGTGTACCATCCTCCGGAAAAGCTCCTCGACGGGAGGGAGCTCGTCCGGACGCGCGTGCACGGGTTCGACGGCGTCGACTGGGACAAGGATCAAGTCGTGTGGCACCATCCTTCCGCCGATCTGGCGCACTCGGGCCCCAATTCGCCGAAACGGACGCTCAAGCTGTACGGGAATAACCCGCGCGGGGTCAAGACGACGAGCGAGGACGAGCTGCTCAGCCTTTCTTTTGGGTCGAGCCTGCAACCGAGCAAGGTCATCCCATATTACTACCGCGCAACTGAGCCGGATCGACCAGACTTCAACACTGAAGACATCACCATCACGACCCTCGTGACGAGCAATCGATTCACCGTATTTGAACGGCTCGTCGAGCGGTATCAGGGTGCGTCTTTCTGCATTTTGGCAACCGTTCGAGTGTCTGTCGAACAACCGCTGACCCGTTCCTCCATCACGTATGCAGGCCCCGTTTCTGCAACAGTGCACCTCACGCGCGGCAAAGCGGAAGACGAGATGCTCCGCGCGCTCGACAAGCTGTACACCGGCTCGCCCGTCATGCGCAAGTATGTTGACGTGCATCTCGTGTACGACTCGTTCGACCGGCAATTCAACATGTGGCGGAACGTGGCCAAGTTCTTTGCGCGGACAGAGGTGCGTCGCTTGGACGAGGGCTATATGGTTACGGCTCGCGCCTGTAAGACGACCTCGAGCGCTGACCTGTAAAGATCCTCTTTGCCGCTCGTCGCAGTACATCATGATGCTCGACGTCGATTTCTGGCTCTGCACCGACTTTCGGTCCCGCATGCTCGAGTCGCCCGAGATCATGCAGCGACTCCGCGGCGGACTCGCGGCTTTCGTCGTCCCGGCCTTCGAGTTTCACAAGCAGAGCGACGGCGTCGACCCGAGCACGTTTCCCTCTACAAAAGAGGTACGGCGAGCAAAACTCTTCCACCTCTGTCTGATGCACATCCATAAGGACTCGAGTATGCTGACGATCTTGTTGTCGGTGTTTGCAGGAGCTCGTCGAGCTCGTCAAGAACGACAAGATCGGCATGTTCCACAAGTCGTGGGCGCCCGGTCACGGGAGTACCAATTACACCCGATATTACGACGCAGCGCCTGGAGAGGTTTATCGGGTACAAGGGTACACGCATTCGTATGAGCCCTACGTGATCTACAAGAAGGAAGGCTCGCCGTGGTTCGTTATCCCCTCTCCGTTTTCTCCTCGCTATGCGGGATTTGGACACTCATGCATGCTTCACGGTCAGGTGCGACGAGCGCTTTATCGGCTACGGCGGCAACAAAGCCGCCTGCCTCTTTGAGCTGTACCTCTCGGGCGTCTCGTTCTATGTCCTGCCGGACGATTTCCTGATCCACCAATCGCACGCCTACGCCGAAAAGGCGCGCAAACACGAACGCAAGTACAACCGCAAGTTGTATACCGACTTCCGGGAGGAATTGTGCTTCCGGTACCTGAATTCGTTTTTGGATCAGATCGAAAGCCCGCGAGCCAAGGTGAGTTTGAAACGTCACCGTGATATGAACGGCGCGCTGCCCGGCCCTAATCTCAAGCCGAAGCGGTGTATACTCCTTCGAATCCGGCTGTGACGTACTCACGCTCCTGAGTACCTGCGCAGAATCTGGCACTCGAGTGCAAAAAGATCAAGGGCTTTGCGACGACCGCCGCTCGTTTCATCGCCGCCGCCGGAGGCGACATTGTCCTGCCCGGTTCCACCGCCGCCTCGGTCGCCAAACCGCAATAGACACTCATTTTCTTCTGTACTGAGCCGGCTCTCTGACCGAGAGGGCGAGCTGGACGACCCCTTGTAAACTCGACAATCGTATATCCCGCCGCATGGTTTACCTCCCTCGCATTGACCTGTGATACCCCCCGCTTGATGATGCTCCGACTCTTTTTGACATGCATTCGCAATCCTTACCAGTAACGTGGTGACATACCGACCCCCAGAGACTGATTCGGTTCTGCCTTGTTGCGTAACGGTCCTCGACCGGAGCTGCTGCATCATCTGCCCGTAGTCCGTCGCTATATTCTTGAAGTATTCGTGCGTTGTGCTCTAGCGGCGACTCTGTCTGGGAAAACAACTTACGGCGTCCGGTGCGTCCGACGCGTCTGCCTCAACAACGCACCGCAGATCGAACACTCCGACACTTCAGACGACTAGGTTGACGCGTCGCTGCGTGCCAGAACCGAGTGGGACCGCCCACCCCGCTCTCGACTCTAGGCTCACCGCTTTCAGCCCTTGTTTGGCGTCGTTCGGCTCCACCTCTCCGCCCGGATCTTGGTAAAACACGGAAACTCGCCCGTTCGACTACCCACCAGCGCTGCGCTTTCGGCGAACAGTTCGAGCGCACTCGACTCGCCCGGACGTGCTGGCCTCGTGTCCAGCCGCGCGAGCAGAGGAAGAGGCCTCAGCCAGGTCATGTCGACCGCAACGCCCGCAGCTTCGAACGGGTTCGCGACGGGCAGTCCGCAAGTCCAGAATCAAGCCCTCGCGAACCAGTACGCCGGCCAGCCAGACGCAGGCCCGAACCGTCGTCCCAGCGTCTCCGCTTACGGCGTCGCGGCTCCCAACGTCCTCCCTATGGCGACCATTCCATCGGCAGTGCAGGGAATGCAGCTCAGTCAGATGCAGCAGCAGGCCCTCCTGCAGCGTAGTCAGCACGCCCTGCATCCATTCTCGGCGGCAGCTCCACCTACGGCTGTTCCTCCTCCTCCCCGTCGGCCGACCGGTCCACCACCCGCACCGGTCATCGAACGCGGCGAACTCGAAAAGGGCGCACCAGAATGGAAGGTCCCGCTCCGCAAGTCGACGACTGTAATTCGCGATACCGAGCCGGGCGAAGAGTTCCCTTCCATCTCCGAAAAGGACCAGCGACGGATCAAGCAGTGGATGGAACGCGACGCGGAGTATGAAGACGAGGTCGTCGCCGCGAATTACGACTTGCGCGTATCGATGCAGACGCTTTTCCATCAAGCTGCCCGCGAGCAAGACTGGCTCGGCTATCCGACAGATCCGCAGCAACGAGGTCCGCCTCGCTTCCAGTTTCCGGCCGACCGGCGAGCCGAACAGACGAGAGGGACGCGAGGGCCGCACCGAAAACCTGTACCCTTGTACGAACATTACCTTTGAAGCGTCTGACGGAAGCGCAAGTTCCTGACGTCAATGCATGATTCGCAGGTCAAAATCCTACGCTCGCGCGATCTCCAAGACTGAAGAAGTCCTCGTGCCAATACGGCTAGAACTCGAGTGGGAGATGTACAAACTACGAGATACCTTTACTTGGAACCTCGCCGGTATGTTATTCATCTCCTTCCCGTCTAGCGCGTCTCCGACCAGTGTCAGCCTGACATCCCGCTTGCTTGCGATGCCCCCACAGAAACCTCCATCACTCCTCAGATCTTCGCTTCCCACCTCTGTGCCGACTTTCGATTACCACGCGAACCGTTCGAGCGAGAGATTGTCAACGCTGTGCAGAAGCAGCTCACCGAGGCGCAGCTCAGCGCGTCGTACAGCGACCATCTCGCCGATCGTTTGACCACGGCCCGTGAGGAGAGTCGGCGCTGGCTCGAAGGAAGGGCGGCAAAGCGTCGAAGAACCAAGAGGTCGGAGGTGGAGATCGATGCCTCACGGAGCGATGGCGAGAACACCGGCGACGCTGCGATGGAGGGCTCGGACGATGGCGAGGACGGCGCCGCCGACGCTACCGAAATGATGTCCCTGAAGGACTTTTCCAACCCCTCGGATGAGCTTCGATTGGTGATCAAGGTGACGCTCCGCCTTTCGAAAGCTGCAGGCGCAACGCACACGTGCGGTCGAAACTTATGCCTCGGACTCCCCTGCAGCTCGACATAACCCTCGATTCCATTCAACTTGTCGATCAGTTCGAGTGGGACATTAGCGACCCGAATAACAGCCCGGAAGCTTTTGCCGAAGCGTTTGCGGCCGAGCTGGGCCTGTCCGGCGAGTTTGTGTGAGTTTTCCCATCGCGGATCCTTGGAGCACCGGACTCTAACTGACGATCTTTCCGACGCAGCACCGCAATCTCCCATTCGATTCGCGAGCAGGTTGACTTCTACACGCGGTCACTCTGCATCCTCGGCTATGCGCCGGGGCGGGGGATCGCTGACGAGGAGCTGCGACGCGACTTCCTGCCGCCCTTGCAAGAGCCATTCCGCACCGACACGGCCGACGACTTTACGCCGGCTCTAAATCAGCTCGTGTCGGAGGAGGTCGAGCGGCACGACCGCGAGCACGAACGCGAGATCCGCCGGAAGCGTCGGCAGACAAAGGGCCGAGGCGTCACTCTGCCCGACCGGGAACCGATTCGGACGCACCGCACACTGCTCCCCCGGCCGTTGCCCGGATACGTCACTGTTCAGTACGACGAACGACACGACAAAGCGTGTCCGCAGCCTGAACTGTCGCTGCCGTTCCTCCTCGAAGCGAAGGCGTATCCGCCAAAGCCTGCCAACGTCGAGACGGTTTCCAACTCACCCTTGAAGCTGGTACCGGCCAAGGACAAGGCGACGAATGCTGGAGGATTAGCTGCTACGGCAGCGGCGAATCGGTACCGCAAGGGCCTCGCGCAAGGTGATTCTGCGTCGGACGTTCTGACTCCACCTCCGCGACCGCCGCCTCCCAAGATCGATCCGGTTCCGCTCGGTCTGCACGAGCACATCATCGACGGGCAGTGGTTCTGTGCAAACTGGTGGGTCTCTCGTCCCTCGGCGTGTGCGTTGCCCTAAACTGACCCGCCACGGTGTGTGCCCCTGTGCTGCAGCGGGTGCCCAGGGAGCATCGCAGTCGGACGTCGCAAAGGCCCGACGGGCAAGGACAGTCTGTGTGGCGAGTGTGGTAAGTTCAACGCTTTATACCCCGCCATGAAGCACAGCCGGCCTCTTGACATGTTGAGCGCTTCGCAGGCAAGTACTTTCACCGGTACAAGCGCAACCGGCCATGCATCTACACCCGCGAACTCGAGCCTCATCAGGCGCTGGTCGCACAGCAGCCTCCGAAGAAACAGCGTCGCGGGCGTGGACGGGAACCAGGTCGCGTTGGGGCGATCGCGAACGAGGCTACTCAGGCGAACGAGGCGGTTCCGGCCGCCCGTACGAGCACTCGGGGCACCCCGGCGTCGCAGGCCCTTTCTCCGGTGTCGTCCGCGCACGAAGGAGAGTCGGACGACGACGAATCGTCGGCGCCGTCGCTCAAGAGGAAGCGCGTCGCGCAGTACGGTTCGCCCGATCGACCGTTCGTCCAGTCTGATTCTGGCAACTCGGATCTCGATTCCGACGACCCCGAAGGATACCCGCCCGTAACCCGGCAGCGGTCCACAACCGCCACGACGCCTCCTGCGCAATCCGTCGCGCCAAAGCCGAGCACGTCTCAAGCGACGGGCCCATCCGGGTTCTACGGAGGACCTGTGAGCCAGCTAATCTCCACGGTTACTATTAGATGTAACCCCAGCTCATCCTCGACTGCCTTGCACCCTCGCAGGAACCGGAACCGTGGATGCTCGCTGCGGCGGCGGATCTGCGAGCCAGGCACGTCGACGAGCGCTTCGAGTTCGTACCGCGCCCGCGCCCCGACCCCTCGAGACCGCAAGAATGGCGCGTTCGGTGTCTCGATTGCCCTGGCAAGGTGAGTTGCGCCACACCCTAAACTGCGGCCCACTCGGAGAGTTGGGTTGACCGAGTTTTTAACGCTTTTGCAGGTGTACAACCTCGGACCGGGTGAGACGCTTGAAGGCTACACCATCCATTTCAAGAACCGCCAGCACCGCATCAACGTAGAAATGCGCGTTTCGCGCGCGTGAAACGCATACGCATTTGCCGCGAACAAGATTTCTGCCGACTCGGTGAGACAGCTGGATCGCCCCTCGCATCCGACCCCGAACTTCTCCGCCACTGCAGCCGGAACTAATCCAGACTGAAGCTGAGCGATGATCTGAGTCCTCGCGGAGGTCTTCAGCGTCCTTCGCTGCGGATGTATGTACATACATACGCGGTCAGCGCGTCGGACTCGGACTTCCTGTCGGCCGCGACTTATACTTCTCCATGAATGGGGGGAACGAGCTCGAAGCTTGCGTCAATGGGTACAGTAACGGTTACGGAACCAGGGTACGAAAAGGATCAGTATGGTATTCAGCTTCCGTGAGCGCAGATACAGTATCGCAGAGGAAGTTCGACGTCCCTTGCGAACCCGCCACCCCCGATGCATCGACGGCCATGTACATATCGATCTCGCTGAAGTCTTTGCAAAGTCGCATCTACCGTTTACAGTCAAAGCCGTCGGTTACTCATCAGTCCCATGCTGGAAACTTTGACGGGACGAGCACTGCTTGACGAGCACGCGACACGCGGCGGTCCATCGCGTGGCTCTCATCGCTCTAGAGTATATGTTTGATCGCCCGACACGAGACAACGTGACTCCGCTCGAAGCCCCGAACTCTGCACTCGTTCCTTTGCTTACGTGCAGGAGTCATAGGCGCTCAACCCCTAGCAGCCATGATTACCGAGCCGTGCGCACAGAGTCGGACACGCGCGGGTTGCATCAGTGAAGCGTAGCGGCTGCCTTCGGTAACCGCATGTCCGAGCGGCCATCGCAAAAAGCTTGTGTGATTGAAGACAAGTGAGCGGCACCCCGCTCGGCAGCCAGAGAAGGCTCCTTCTCGCTTCGATCACAATTCGGAAGCTCAGTCCGGAATCGCGTGGCCAGATCTACTTTATGGTCGATCACTCTCGGCGTGTGTCGGCGAGCCCGCAGCGGCATGCTCATCCAAGGACGAGGCGAGCCAGGGATGCCATCAGGAGCCTCACAGGCACGTCTGCTGACTGTGCATACATACGAGCACCCGCCCAAACAAACCTACACCGATTCAGCTGCCGCAGAGCGTCTCTCCGAACCTCTAGGAGCACCTTCACCGGAGTCCCGGAGGACACCCTCTTTGGTGCGAGAAATCACAGACGAGCGCCGCGACTCTCGTCCTGCTCGACTAGTTTGTCGGTGCGCGACTCGTCTCTCTCCCAGGACAGCCGACTACGGTGCGTGACTTCCAGCTTTGCGCGACCCATTCCTGTGGCGCTGATTTGACCAGTCTTTCCTCGAGCAGACTGTATCGATTCGTAGCCTCCGCGCTCTCGGTACCGCCATCTCTTTCATTTGTCGGTCTCCGCATTCTCGACGCCATCTACCGCACCATCTCGTGCTCCGATGGGGGGGAATCTGCACGACGGCGGGAACTTTTCGCCACGGCGAGTCATTCGCGTACGTCGGAACGAAACTCCATCGCCGCCTGTGGAGAGCCCGTTCCTCACAGTTCTGACTTGATCGCAGACGCTTCCTGCCCGGGGTTCTCCGGCTCGGGAGGGAACTGATTGGAGTCTGCGAGCCGATGTCGACGCAGACGGACGTGGCGGCGTGACTTATTCAGCGTCGACAATGTCGCTCAAGCTCCCTTTGCACAAACGGCGCTGTGTATTCGTCGACTCGACCCAACAGATCATTGCAGCCGCATCGGGTGACGCCTCGCGAGACCGGCGCGGCAAGCGAAAAAGAACGACGTCGTCGCAGCTCGACATCCTCGTCTCAAGTTTCGCCCAATCCGATTCGCCGAGCTACGAGACTCGAGAAGAACTTGCCTCTGTATGTTTGCCCCACCTACTCGTCAAATGTTATGGAAACGCGCGCTAATGCGTTTCGCTGCAGCGCTGTGACATGACGCTTCGAGAAGTTCAGGTGCGCATGCCCCCTAACAGGTGAGTCAAGGCGAGAGATGGTGAGTACTGACCTCTCAGTACCTTGCAGGTCTGGTTCCAGAACCGGCGAGCCAAAGTTCTCCGAGAGCGCCAGAGGGTTTCCGGCGCCGGATCCGCAGCTTCCAGGTCGCCGATTCCTCACAACGACGCCAGCGCTACATTCCACCTGACTCTCCCGTCTCAAAGTCGATGGCGACCTGAGGCGCGTCTCAATTACGCGCCGAGCGAAGCGATCGCTGGCCGGGCCTCGTCGCCACGTCGCCCGCCAGCGACGACCGAGCAGTGGGCTGCGGAGTGGCGGGAGCAGCCGAAGGCGCTCGTTTCGCCCAGCGAGTCGTGCTCGAGTGGGTCCGACATCCTTTCCGTACCGGATTCGACCCCGTCACTCGTCTCGCCCGGGGCGCGTTCAGCTTCGAGTTACTTTTCCATCGATGAACCGACCACGCCACTGAATCTCCCTTCGCCGACGAGCGCCTTTTTTCGGTTGGCTCTCGACTCGCCCGGCGCAACGACCCCGGTCGACTGGTTCGCCAATCAAAAACCGCAGTCACCCCGCGCATCCGGTCTCGTCGGCGCCGTTGTTGCGTTGATCTCGCCAGATCCCCGCCTTCGATCCCCGTCTCCTCTGTGGCACTCCCGCCAAGGCAACGACGACGAACTGGCTCATCACAGCGTGCAATCGGCGCCTGCGAGTCCGACAAGCCGACAGCTGCGGGTGCACTCGCACCGGCTTCCGTCGTTGCGCAACTTGCTGAATCCGGACCCTGCCGATATCGAGCGCGGAGAGGCAGTCCTACTTAAACGCTCGCTTTCGGACGGTAGCCGACCGTCGTCGCCACCGCGCAGCAGCGTTGGTGCCCGTCCGCAGCTCGGAAAACGACTCGCCACTTTCCACGACTGCCGCCTCGCCACCATCGTGTCGCGAAGCCCATCGGCGGTCGATGCCGAGTCAGCGTACGGAGGTTCAAGCTCGAGTAGTCGGCGTACCTCCCTCACTCTCAGCGTCGGACCGGGAACCGATTTCGGCTCGACGGTCGCCGCGCTCGCCGCACAGCCGAATTATGGATCCGCTGGACTCGGCATCTTGGCCGCCGCCGCTGTCCTCGTGGACAACTCGTGAGCGGCGGATCGACGTCGTGCACCTCTTTCAGCTCTGCCACATACACTACCATACAGCATCACGTCGACCGAATACCGACGCGGCGTGGATGCAAACTCCTCTCATGTAACCAGTGCCTCCGTATTATTCCCCTCGTCAGTCACCTCATACCACGCTAGATAAGACGGCCTTTTGACGATCAAGAAATACAAGAAGTTTGAATGACGTGCTACACAGAGGTTTGCTCGCTGCTCATGCATGCGTGGCCGTGGCAACGCAACGCAACGTAAGCTCAACGCGTTGATTCCGATGACATGTTTCCGGGCGGTCTCGAGGCCGCACTGACACCTGCAGGTTGTCTCGTAAAGTGTAAACGAGTTGGGCAATGCATACAGTTTAGGTTCGGGATGCCAGTACGGCATATGTCGTCAAGAGGGAGTCGAATTGTGGCGACCTTTTCGGACACGGCCGCGGCGGCGCTCCAGTCCGAACTTTGAAGCGGAGACGACGCCGACGGCCGGTGTGTCATCATCAGAAGGCTTCCCTCCTTCGAGAACAGCCACCCACCTCACAGCGTGTGCATGCTCGCAACTAGCTGGCGCAACACAGGTACAACTCTACGTACTTCACTCAGGACCTTGACGACCACCATGGCGAGCAACAACAAGCGCGTCGACCTCGAGATCACTTCGGGTGAGAAGGCCGACCCCGCGCTCGCTTTCATCCAAGCCACGCAACTGACCATAGAGCACCGATACGGCAGACTCGATCTGCCCGTTCTGTTTCATCGGTAAACGCCGCATCGAGGAAGCGATCCGCCGCGCCAAAGACGAACAGCTCCCCCTCGACTTCCACATCCGGTTCGCCCCCTTCCTCCTCGACCCGACACTGCCCGCCTCCCCGGGGGAGAACAAATACGAACGGTACCAGAGGCGGTTCGGGGGAGTCGAACGCGTGCGAAAGATGGAGGAGCAGATGGTCCAGCGCGGGTTGGAGTGCAACCCGCCGATCAAGTTTTCGTACGGCGGCGTCGTCTCGCAGACAACCGGTACGTTCCCGCCACTTGCCACCCGATCTTTGCGGTTGGACTGACGGGCTGCATAACCGCGCGCAGACTCTCACCGCCTGATCGAAAAGGCGAGGGAACTCAAAGGCGAAGAGGGTCAACTCAGGCTCGTCGAGCGGTCCGTCCTTCCAACCTGTTCCCGAACTGCTGCCATGCACCGCGACTCACCTCCTTGACTCTCCGGAACCGATAACACAGGCTCTTCAAGACTTACTTTGAGGAAGAAGGCGACCCCGGTTCGCACGAGCTCCTCGCGCGCGACGCCGAATCCGCCGGAATCATGTCCGCCTCGGAGGCGAAAGAGTTCCTCGCCTCGGACGAGTTGAAGGACGTCGTCGCGGCCGGGATCCAAAAGGCTCAGATGCGCGGCATCTCGGGCGTCCCGTTCACCATCATCAATGACAAGTTGGCCATTAGCGGCGCGCAAGAGACCGAGACGTTCTTGGAGGTGTTCAAGAAGATTGCCAAGGGCGAATTGGAGGCGTGAAGTGTTGTAGATTGTGGGGTTCAAATATGTACACGAGCCGAACGGATTTCCAAAGTATACTTGATCGTGCGAGGGGCGAAATGGGAAGGCTCGTTCCGGGACGTCTCTCCGTTGTTGGGCTCTGTCTTCCCGAAACTCAGGTCCGATGTGGGTATATCTGCTATTAGACAAAAGTTGCACGAGGTGCGCTGACTGCGACACCCTTTCTTCGGGATTCTGGTTGTTCCCTTCTCCGCACCCGACACCCGCGGCTCCTGCTTCATACGACGAGGGGAGAACGAGCGACTTCGACCGCCCTTTTCCCTCGCCGACTTTGTGTGCCGTGTGCCGTGACGAAAAGGGGTCGGGGGCTCACGCCGGGAGTTCGAATTTCTGCCCCTGGAGGACTTTGGTGTAGTAGATGTAGAAAAAGTCACTGTAGAGGGCAGTCTGGACGATCCCGGCAATGACGGCGATCAAGTCGATCTTGTCCTCGGTAAAGTACCTGTATCGTCACGCGGTCGATACGCGAGAGGTCAGCACCGCATTGTCTTGACCCGACCTGTCTCACGGCGGGAGATGAAAACGCCCGCGTGTGGACACCAATAGTGAAACCAGAGAGGATACTGACCGGTAGACCCAGTTGGGGATGTAGAGTGCGCGGTAGGCTCCGAGGGCAAAGAGGTAGTGGGTGGTGATGGTTTCGGCTTCGCCGGTGCGGCTGAGCATGAAGAGTTGCGGCAGGATGGCGACCGATTCGAGAAAGATGGAGAAGGACCACAGGATCTCGGTCACGGAGCTATTTTGTCAGATCGAGAGGTGCGTAATCTTGTCAGCTCTGTGTGAGACTTCGAGGGGGGGGGGAGTAAAAAGACGGACAATTTGTAGTTGAAGATGAGGCCGAGGACGGCGCACGGGCCGATGATGTACTCGAGGCGGAACGTGTCAATTGCCGGGTCTTGTGATGGTCTGGTCCACGGGCAGCAGCAGGGGTCAGTCTCTGTCCCCAACACACCACACGTCGTCGAGACTGACCGGTACTTTGACTTTATGAGGTAGAGGAGGTAGGCGGACGACGAGATGAAAAAGATCTTCATGACGGTGTTGTAGAGCGAGATCCATGGTCCGGTCAGCAAGTCGAGGTACCTGTGTACGCACACGGGTCAGTTAACCAGTACGTGTGGGTGAAAGAGGGCGGGGCGGAGGTGGGGCACTTGCCGGGTGAGAAAGACGACGAGGTAGACGAGTTGGGACTTGAACGAGATGCCCCGTGCGGATCTCGACGTCGTAATCTTGTGGATCAGGATAAAGATGGACGCGAGGTGCGACAGGTCGCCGAGCAGCCGAAAGATGTTCATCCCGGCAGCAGGAGCGGCGGTGAAGCGGGTTCGACGAGGTGGGCCTGGGCGGGTAGAACGGGCTAGATAAGCTAGCTCTCTGCCGAGCCTAGTCGGGAGTCGCGTGCACGTTGGTCGGGAGGCGGTGCTGAGAGTGAAAGAGGACAACGTCGCCTCTCGCTCCTCCCCGCCCAGGCGTGCTATAGTCAAGCTGTACCCGGGCTGGACTGGCTGCTGGCCAGATGCCGTCGCACTCGGCCTCGCCCCAGCCTCGCCGTCCTCCCAAGCTCGCCCCTCTCGTGCTCCCCACTTCGCCTCGGACCACCCTACTCGCTGCTGCCGGTCCGCGCTCTGCACCTGCCCATGAGCGGACACCTTTGCTCAGATCGATGCCCAGCTTGGGACCAGACGACCTCAAACGCCAGAGTCACCGCTTCTCAAACTTGTTGTTCAATCACAATGACAATCCACTCCCGTCACCCTCGCACTCGCCGCACCCGGATCACATGCCCGACGACGGCTACTTTCAGCCCCACGACTTCCTCTCACCGACAAGGCCAGCCGGGCGCGCACTCTCGAGAGCGAGGAGCTCGATCCTCGGCGCGGCAGCCGGGAATGGCTTCACGAGTCGAACAGCATCAGGAGGGTACGACGGCGAATTCCTAGCCGAACTCGAGGGGGAAGGCGGCAACGGGGTGAGGAGCTGGTACGGTCAGTCCCCCCCAGCCACTCTCCCGCCGGCGAGATCCACCACAGCTGCTGGAGACTGACACGAGTTTGCTTTCATTTTCCTTGGCGCCACTCCGCGCGCGCACAGACAACTTTACCACGGTCGACTGGCTGCACGACGCCGTCAAGCATTCGATCCGACTCCGCCGCGTCCGGCAACTCAAGCGCACCCACGGCCTCCGCGGTTCCTTGATCAACCTCTGGGACGGCGCCCAAGGCTGGGTCCTCGTCACCCTGATCGGCTTCTTCACCGCGTGCATCGCCTTTGCCATCATCCGCAGCGAGATGTGGCTCTTTGACCTCAAGGAGGGTTACTGCACGCGCGATTGGCACCTCGCCCACCGGTTCTGCTGCAGCGAGAACGTCGACGGAGGAGGGTCGACAAGTTGCCCGGCGTGGCGAACGTGGGGGCAGGTCGGGCGCGACAGGTTCGGGTTCGACCGGAAACTGGCCGCGTATGCCGTTTACGCGGTCATGTCGTTGGGGATGGCGACCCTCGCGTCGACCCTGACCATCTACTTTACCGCTTCGACCTCGGTCTACTCGTCCAAGGACTCGTCCCACGTTGCTGCGTACTTTGCTGCGGCCGAAACGCCAAAGACTGATTATGGCGCAATCGACTCGACTGCAGTGAGGGACAGCACCGCGACTCGTGAGCGAGACCCAGACCCGGACGTGGACGCTGTGGCGCCGCCAGCGCCTCCGCTCAAGAAGCCGCGCGCGAGAAAGACCCTGTACTACGCGGCCGGGTCAGGCATTCCCGAAATCAAGACGATCCTTTCCGGGTTCGTCATCCGCGGGTACCTCGGCTCGTGGACGCTCGCCGTCAAAGCGGTCGGGCTCGCGCTTTCGGTCGCGTCCGGCCTCTCGCTCGGCAAGGAAGGTCCGTTCGTCCACATCGCATCCTGCGTCGGCAACATCCTCTCTCGCTTCTTTCGCAAGTACGACCGCAACGAGGGCAAACGGCGCGAGATCTTGTCGGCCGCGTGCGCCGCCGGCGTCGCCGTCTCGTTCGGAGCTCCGGTCGGCGGCGTCCTCTTTTCGCTCGAGGAGGTTTCGTACTACTTCCCGCCGAGGACGATGCTCCGATCGTTCTGGTGCGCCATGATCGCCGCCCTGACCCTCAAAGTGTTGAACCCGTTCGGGTCGGGCAAGATTGTCCTGTTTGCGATCACGTACGACCGCGACTGGCACTCGTTCGAGTTGCTCGGTTTTGTCGCGCTCGCCGTCTTTGGAGGCGTGTACGGCGCCTTGTTCTGCAAGGCCAACGTCGCCTGGACCAAGTATGTCCGGAACGGGACCTCGCTCAAGGCGCACCCGATCCTCGAAGTCGCACTCGTCACGTTCTTGACGACCGTCATCTCGTTCTACAACCCCTGGTCCAAGATGGGCGGGACCGAGCTCATATCGGAACTCTTTGCCGAATGCTACAAGGACGACCGCCTCTCCGGGTTGTGCGTCATCCAGCCGGCGCAAGTGTTCCCGCTGGTCGGGTCGCTCCTACTCGCGCTTGCTCTCAAGGCAGCTCTGACGACCATCACGTTCGGGTAAGTCGCGCGGGCGCTTCCTGAAAGTTTACTTCTTAAACACTGCTGAACCCCCGGACTCGTCAATTTCAGGATCAAACTCCCAGCTGGAATCTTTATCCCTACCCTGGCGGTCGGCGCTCTCGCCGGTCGCAGCGCTGGTCTCGTCGTCGAGTGGCTCCACGCTCGGTATCCTTCGAGCTTTATCTTTGAAGCGTGTCGCGTCGCGGGAGGCGAAGACGGACCGCTCCCGTTCGGACAAGCGTGCGTGATCCCGGGCGTGTGGAGCATAGTTGGAGCGGCGGCGGCGCTCGCGGGCGTCACGAGGACGACAGTGTCGCTCGCAGTCATCTGCTTCGAGCTGACAGGTGAGTCGGATGTGGTAAAGCTAGGTTAGAAGTCGGCAGAAAGTGGCTCACTGCATGATTCTCGCGGCCTGAATTTTGCAGGCACTTTGACGTGGTCCCTCCCAACTATGCTGGCCGTCTTGCTGGCGAAGACGGTCGCCGACGCCATCGAGCCAAGGTCGATCTGTGAGTCGATGTGTTTACCTGCATACAAACGGTCTCACGGGTATTGACCTGGCGTGCATTGTGCCAATATCACCAGACGACCTGGTGATCGAAGTCGCCGACTTGCCCTATCTCGACGCCAAGGCCGAATACCTACACGACGCGTCTCCGATCGACATCCTCGATGCCGACGCTCCTCGCATCTCGCTCGACGAGGAAAACACGCTCGCGTCTCTGCACGCGAAATTGACCGAGCTGTACGCCTCGGGCGCAGCGGGCGGGTTCCCCATCTGCGGCGTGATCCATTCCGAAGACGAAGAACGTCACAGTGGCGATCGCGCGTTTGCCTATATCGCGTCCAAGGAGCTCGAATACGGTCTCGGACTCGCGATGGCGCAAGGTTTGCCGGGCGATACGCCGTGCTCGTTCCGGATCGCGCAAGCGGCGCGGAGAGGCGGCAGCAGCGGAGTGCGAACCTCTTCGTCCGTGCCGATGAGCGGGTTCGCTACGCCCGAAGTCGCGGCGGCTGGCGACTCATTTGACTTGAGTTGGTTGACGGATCAGGCCCCATTGGCGATCCGCGCTCGGTCGCCGATGGAGCTCGTCCACGAGGTGAGTCTCCCGAGTGGCACACACACAAAAGCCTCCCTGCGGCGTCGTAACTGACCGAGGAACACCCGCTTTTCTGGGCAGATGTTTGTCAAGCTCGGCGTTCGGTTCGTCGTCGTCGTCGACGATCGCGGCTTGTATCTCGGCCTCTTGGAGAAGGAGCGGTACCTCGTCTACCTGCAGTGGCTCGAGAAGCGCGCTTCAACTACGACTGCGAAAGGGTTCGCCGGACTGTCGTCCATGACTGGCTCGCGGTGGCGCCAGGAGGTGCAGGTCGAGGCGGAGGAGAGTTTGATGGGACCGGGTCCGGTCCAGTCTTGTCCACGAGGGCGCAGCAAAGTTCGCCACATCGCCTAGCTTTAGCTGTCGCTACCAATACCCCTGATGGGCGAACGCCCCGTCTCGTGTCGCTTACCCCCCCTTTTTCATGAGCTATATCCTATCATTTCTCTCGCTCTCCTATTGTCGTTTGTACCTCTTAACAGCAGCAGCTCTATTCTGTCTCCTCGCATTTCTGCACACTTTATCTCTCGGCTTCATTTCAACTTGTCGAACAACCACGGCAAGACTGCAGCCAGCGCTTCGTCCTTCCGCCTCGTCAGCTCTTTGTCCCTGCCCGCCGGCGAGTTCTCCCAATTCCCGACGGCGTCGAATCCGTGTCCGCCCCCCTCCACCTCGAACAGCTTGACTTCGACCCCGGCTTTCTCGAGCTGAGCGGCTAGGGACTGCGATTCGCCGAGCTTGACGAGGGTATCGGCGGTCCCGTGAAGTAGCACGGTCGACGGGAACTTTCTTTCGGCTACCCACAACTGTGGCAAAACCGTCGCGACCTCTGGTCCATGTTCCCGAACAAGGCGCGCTCGATCCGGAGCTGGGCATTGACGCAAAGCAGCTGCTGCGCCAGCCTTGCCGGATAGGGTATCGAGGAGTGATCCGGTCTGCAGAAAGTAGTACAGGAGGAGGTTGCGTGGGTGGAGCGGGTCCGGCATCGAAAAGGAAACAGTCGGGGGCGTCGAGGAGGCCGATTGGTCCAGAATCGCTCGGAATGGAGCAGCGTCCGTAAGGAGTGGGAGCCCGTCAAGGAAAGGAGCTGTGAAGACATGTCAGTCTGCGAGAATTGAAGGGCCGGACATGTGTGGATTCGGAGCTTACCTGTCTTTTCTTGGAGGTACCAGTTGGTGAGGAGATCCCCTCCGGCGCCGTACAAGCTCACGACGGCTTTGATCCGGTCCGGCAATGCTGCGGCCTGTCAGAGAGTACCTTTGCAGATCAGCTGGGATCTTTGAAGACAAGAGTGCGAGGACTGACTCACGGCGACGTAAGCGACGTAGCCTCCGGCGGAAGACCCGCTCACTGCGATCCGGGACGGGTCGAGTCGCACCGATTTCGAGGGAAGGGCATCGTTGAGCTTGTTCGAGACAAAGTCAAAAGCGTCTCGGACATCGTCGACGATGCAGTGCGCCGAGTGAGGCCCGAGGAGGGTGTACTCGAGCGAGATCTGGAACGAGTCGTTCGCGCGCTTTCAGCCATTCTGATGATCGTGGCTCCATGGACGCCAAAGGGACACGTACGACTGAAATGCCTGCTTCGAGAGCCGGTACTGCATGTTGCTCGGGTCGCCTCAGGATGCGAACTCGTACGGTCAGGGTGCAGCAAGTTGTGACTGACCGAACAGCCACGCGGGGACGAGGTCATTCCAGGCTCGAGTCCCGGAGCATAGTCCGCCTCCATGCCAGTAGATCAGGATCGGGGCCGAGTCGCGGTTGTGCTTGTCGAGGGCAGCTTGGTCGGGAAGATAGCAGTCGAGGTGGTAGTCGACGCCGAGGACCGACTTGAAGACGAACGTATGGCACAGAGGTGAGTTGGTCGTGGTCATCCTGCACGGGACATCCAGGCATTCGCTATAGCCGCGTATACGGTAGATCCGCCATCGAGGTGCCACGGCTTGCTCGGAAAAGTGGAGCTCCGCTCGGTTCTCCCAACTTCGTCACCGCGACTCGCACTCGCTCGCCCGCGTCGCACAAGCTGGGCACGCAATGATGCACGCTGCTCTGCCATCTTACACACACCGAGTGTCTGCTTTGTGGCAGGCTACAGTTTCCTCCTTCAGAACCACCAACTGGAACTCTTCGTCCCGGTGACGTCGTCTTCAGCCTTCTCAGCACTTCAACATGGCCTCGCGCACTGAACCCGACCGCCCGGCACTCGTCCAGCTCAAGCCGTTTCTGCAACCCTTCCCGTACGGACGTGACGGCCAGCAGAGCTGGGCCGCCCAGTACGCGCTCGCGACTCCGTCCTTGAAGGCAGAGGTCGAAAAGGATGGCGGCATCAAGGACTCGCAGCCGTACGGCGAGATCTGGCTCGGTTCGACGCACCAGAACGGCCCCTGCTTCGTCGAGGGCAAGAACCAGTCCCTGAAGGAACTCATCCAGCTCGACCCCGAGTACTACCTCGGCCCGAAACTCCTCGCCGACGAGCAAATGTCGTCCCAGTACAAGAACAACTTGCCGTACCTCTTCAAGGTCCTCAGTTTCGACAAGCCGCTCCCGCTCCAATGTCACCCCGACAAGAAGCTCGGCGCCAAGCTCATGGAGGAGGAAAAGCGCCGGGAGGGCAAGAACGAGGACTTTGTCGACACGAACGCGAAACCCGAAGTCGGGATCGCGCTCAGCCCGTTCACCGCCTTTGTCGGCTTCCGCCCGCTCGACCAGCTGGCGGCAATCCTTCGAGGAACGCCCGAACTGCAAGAGCTCTTCAAGGACGAGACGCTCGAAACGTTTTACCGCGTCGCCGACAACGCGGCCGCGAGCGATGCCGAGGCGAAAGCTGCCCTCCGCACCCTGTTCTACGAAGCGGTCAACGCCTCGGGGGCCAAAGTCAAGTCGATCGTCCCGAAACTGCGCGTGCGGATCGCTCACATGGGTGCCGATTCCGTCTTTGGCGCTGCGAACGCGTTCACGGCCAAAGGGGAGGCCAACGCCTCGGGCGAGAGCGAAGCCGAAGCGATGGCGCGGGCGTTCGAGATTTCGGTCACTACCTACGGCGAAGAAGATGTCGGCACAATCACCGCTTTGACGTTGATGAATGTCCTGCGCATGCGCGCGGGAGAGGGAGCCTGGATCCAAGGTACGTCTGTCCTCTCTGGGTCCGGATCACTCTCGCTGCGTTCGACTAACGAGGGTGAACACTGCAGCCGACGACTTGCACGCCTACGTCGAGGGCGACATTATCGAGTGCATGGCCAACTCGGACAACATGGTCGCGCACGGACTCGGCACCGAAGAGCAAGGCGGGATCTCGACCTTTGTCGAGATGCTGACGTATCGCCACCTCCCCGCCGACCAACTCCTCGTCTCGCACGAAGACAAGTGGTCGAAAGGTCGACAAGGTCTCACGCGGTTGTACCACGTCCCGATCGCCGAGTTTGACCTCCTCCGCGTCTCGCTGCCGACTTCGCGGGACGAAAAGCTCTCGGCGCTCGACGGTCCGCTCTGCCTCGTCGTCACCGAGGGGAGCGTCGACGTCTCGGTCGCCAATGGGGAAGGCGAATCGCTCAAGCTTACGCGCGGACAGGCGGCGTTCGTCCGCGCCGGAGTGGACGTCTCGTTCGTCAACGCCGGATCAGAGGCGGCAGAAGTTTGGGGCGCGTTCTACCAGTAAATATCGCATTCCGACACCACAAGTCGGACCGGCACGAGCGCAGAGGCAGGGAAATATCGACCTTGTAGCTATAACCCCCCTTTTTCACTCTCCTCTTCTACCGTGTTCATACCTCCAATTGCATATAGATTGTTTACCTCCCACTTACTTAAGCAGTCTCTGAGCGCAGGCAGTCGAGTATAATCTGGACCTCTTCCTCGAGGTGGGGCGCAAGGTCCTCCTCTCCCCTTTCTTTCTCTCTTCGCATCCTGCATCACCTCTGTCGGACCCATGCCGCCCCGCAAGAAGCGCGTAGTAGCCAGTACCGAAGCGGAAGAGGCGCTCGATGACCCGCAGACCGCGACAGGTGAGTTCGCTCGACGCTTTGCCTCCGCGTCCGCATCCCTGTCTCTCTCGACGCGGCACGCTCCGGTCGGGCTTGGGGGGAGTTGTCTAGGATCATGGTGAACACCTTTGTGAACACTCGGGCTCGGGCGCCACCCTCCCTCGTTGATGGAAGGCAGTGTGTGCGAAGACCAGGTTGACTGACTCGCCTCTGTCTCGTCAAACTTTGTCTACGCTTCAAGCCGATCCGAGCCGAGCCAGCAGAGGGCGCAAGGTCCAATTCCAAGAGTCCGAAGAGAGTGACGACGGAGACACGTACGAAGGTGCGCCGCTGGCTCCACTTGACTCCGACTTTTTGTCTTCCTTGTTGACATCTCGTCCCACTCGGCAGAACCGGCGACCAAAAAGCGCAAGACGACTGCTGGCTCTTCGAAAAAGGGCAAGGGCAAGGCTCGCAAGCCCAGAAAGCTCGAGCTCTTCCAGGCCATCCCGCTCGACGTGCTCGTCTTGGTGAGATCATTTGATGCTAAGCCCCAACTCGCTCAAACGCTTTCTGATGCGACTTGACCCCGGCCAGATCATGGAGGAACTCGATACCAAGACTCTGCTCGCCATGTCGCGCACGTGTTCGACTTTCCGCTCGCTCCTGCACTCCGCCCAGGGCGCGGCGGCGTGGAAGTGCGCGCGCGCCAACACCGGAGAGATACCCGACTTGCAAGGAAAGGACCTCGAGGAGTCGATGCTCGCTTCACTGCTCTTCGACTCGACCTGCCACGTGCGTCAGCCCTCTTTCCCCACCTCGCGACGGCGACGAAACTGACGCCGAGACTGCTCCCGTCAACGCGCGGACAGATCTGCCAAAAAGGTCGCGCTCAGACGGTCGATTACGTCCTCCGTGCACGCGGTTGTGCGAGCTGCATGCGGAGTAATAGCCTCCGACGCGACAATATAAAGGACGCGGCGAGGCTTCACCCCAATGTCTGGGAATGCGTCCCCGAGTCGAAATGTGAGTCTCGAGCTGAGACGCGGGGTACCCTTCAGATTGTGGCTCATGTACTTGCTCATGGTTCAGGGTCGCCTGTCTATGGCCAACTCTATCTCTTCTACTGGACGCCTACGGTGTCCCCCGTCAGCGAACGCCTTTTCGCCTTGGACGGCAAGCCCGGCTTCGAAGCGTATCTGGAGGAACGTCGCAAAGTAAAAGCGGCTGCCACTGTCGATGGCGTTACCCTCGCGCAGTGGGAGAGTCGGTACGCTGTCAAACGGCAACACGACCAGGCGGACGCGGCCGCTTCGCGCAAGCAAAAGTGAGTCAAAGGACCTTCTCAACGGACTTCCTCTTCTCCGTTCGAAACCTCGCGGAGGCTCAACTCGCGGATCACCTACAGGGTCAAAGAGAAGCTCAAGGGGCTCGGCTACAGTGACCAAGAGTAAGCAGGTGTGGGCTTCAGGCGTATCGGCTCGGTACGTTAACTTGACCTTGCCGCTCGGCTTGTCGACTTTGCTCCTCGAATGAAACAGGTTCAGGCTTATTGAATGGAACAAGCTCGTGGACCAACCCCGCGACCTCACCGACCGGATCTGGAACACGTTGAAACCGCAACTTGTACAGTGCGTTGACTCGGGCGGATTCAACACGCCGCAGGTGTAGAGGCAGATTCTGACGATGCGGTCACGCCCGTCTCAAACCGCACAGTCTGCTCGAAGCCGAGCGCGAGTTTCGTCGTCAGAACGAGCTTGCTGAAGCTATGCGCAAACGTGCCGAGAAGCTCCGTCCGTACTACAACTCGCTCCAAGAGGGCATCGCATCCGACAGCGCCCGCTCGCTCTTCCCGCCGTTCAGCAACTTCCTCCTCTTCACCAACGTCAAGCCGTTTTACGAGCCACAGGACGCCGACCCGACGCCTTCTGACCTGAATCAGGCTCGCCAAGGGATTCTGAGTGAAGCCGACGCGTTTGCGCACGCGATCCGACGCGCGTTCCTCGGTCGCTTGGTCAAGGCGAACATGGACTTGCGCAAGCTTCAAGGCGCCGTTACGGCGACGAGCTCGAATCGCTATGCGGATGCGCCGCTTGTCAGCGCCAACGACGCGTTCGCACTCGCCAAAGAAATCACTTCGGTCGTCAAGTGTCCCAAGAGCTGGTGCTCGACCTATGCGACGTTTCCGGCGATTCTGGATCACGTCAAAGTGTGCGATACGATGTCGGCGCTCACCGAAGATGCCCTCTCGACAGCGCCCGCCCAGATCGCTGCCGTTCGTCACATTGTCGAAAGCGCTGCGAAGAAGATGTCGGAAACGTCGACCACGAGTCTTTACGCCCTCGGACGTGCGTTCCTGTGCACCCAATGTGCTCCCAAGGATCCTGTGCTGGGCGCGGCTTCGTGGAGCTACACCGCGACTCCAACTCGGGACTGGGCGGGCATGGTGAGTTCGCGCCTTTGATCTCCTTTGCCTCCACTTCCAGTGTGACTGACCTTTCAACCTCGTTCCGAATACCTATCCTCGTCAACCGTCCGCAGCTCTTACACCTCTTGAGGCAACACGCTCCCCCAGCGAACGGACCACAGTCGTTCCCGTCCCTCCATTTCACGCCGCCGGCTGCCCCCTCGCCCGGACAGGCCAACCCTGGCGGGTTCGTCGTCGATCCCGATTCGCCACAGTCTTTGAAGGGAGAAGGAGCGACAGTCTAGGCGGGGAATCGGGATGAGGGGGAGGATGAGTCGAGTCGGGGTCGGAGGAGTGGGGTGGGGGATGCTTGCATGTTTGCTTGTCGCTTGATTCTTTTCAATCGCTTGTTGGTGCTTTCGTTCGCTTTCATACGTATGTAACACGTTCTATCAATAGCTTTGAGTGCAATTCCAGTAAAGTCTCCTGAAGTATGACCTGAGGCGAGAAAGTGCACAAACTCTCGCGCAAGCCTGGCGTGAGAGCTCTCGCTCCTACTTCTTCCCGCAGCCAGCCCTACACCGCACACGGCGCTCAAGCTTGTGTTTCGCTTTCAAGGTTTTGTACGAAAAGCCGCTCGAGCCGCTCCGAGGCGCACAGGACGCGTCACTCGGCGCGAGGAAAGCGGATTTCGTCACTCTCGCCGCCACCTCCTTTGCGCCTCTTTCCTACACCCTGACGGCTCTCAGCGCCCCAGATGTTCTACAATACCGAGATCCTGACCTCGCGCAAGGGCGGCCTGGCCGTCTTTTGGCTCGCGGCGACCGTGGGCAGCCGCGGAGGGACCGCCGTCCGCAAGCTGAGCAAAAAGGAGCTCCTTAGCTGCAACGTCGTCAAAGCATGGTGCGTCTGCCTGTCTCTGTTTCGTTTCTGGAGCTATCTGACCTGGTCCGGTCGCTCCCGCCCGCTCGCAGCGAGAAAGTGATTGAGCCGGAAGAGCCCCTCGCGCTCCGTCTTTCGTCCAACCTCATGATGGGCATCGCGCGCGTCTTTTCTCAGCAGGTAAAGGTTGCGCGCTCACCAAAAGAGGAAGACGTCAAGCTGAGGAGCAGCTTGCCTCGGCCACAGTACACGATCTACGCGTCGGATGTTCAGCAAGTTCACGCTGCACTCAAGAAGGTCGTCAGCGACGCAGTCGCATCGGCGTGAGTGGCGGCTCATACGTCCGTACAGCAATAAGAGCCAAGAACTGACACCATCAAAACGCCGAGACAGGCCGGACACGACGCTGGCCTTTCAGGACGCTGCTCAACAGGACGCTTTGCCTCAACAAGCCGCGGCTGCCGTCGCGAAAGAGGCGACGGGCTCGGGAGGCATCAACCTTACCGTCAACGCCGGATTGCAGTACATCGGGTATGATCCGGATATCGATCTCGGTATCGAGTGGCGTTTGCCGGGCGAGGAGGAGCAGGAGCCGGTTGAAGATATCGACGAGCCGCCTTTGATCACACCCGACATTTCGAACTTTGGTACGTACAGAGCAGCCTTCTCAAGATTAACCTGTCCAGCTGATGATGGCAGTAAACAGGCTCGCCTGCTCCGAAGCAGCGCAAGGCGCACCAAGCCTGTGAAGAGGACATCAAGTTGCACGAGCCTCACCTCGACGACTACCTTCTCAAGCAAGCAGAGCAGGACGTTGATCTCGGAGGCGAGGATCTCGGCTTTGTCTTTCAAGAGGGAGAGCAGGTGAGTCATTCCTCTACTGCTAGCGCCCGGTGCTGAGCTGACGCCCGCCGAGTTCTGACAGGGCTTGCTCGAAGGAATCTCTCCCGAGCTCGACGCCGTGATCCGCGCGGGCTCGGCAGCGAGCGGTCGCGGAAGCGCTCGAGTCTCCCATCAAGGCGACTTCGGCATGCCGGCATCGTCGAGTGCTGTCGGCATGGGCGAAGACATGGGAGGATTTGACCAGCAGTGAGTCGAGTAGGTCTTTGCCACCCACAGACCCGAGACTAAGACGCCCACTCGTGCAGATTCTTCGACCAAGACTTTGGCGGCGGTTTCGGCGAGGAGGAGCAGCGCATGGACGTCGACGCGGAGCTCGACACGGAAGCGAGAGTCAGGCAAGAAGTTGAGGATGCGCGCGCTCGACTGGACGCGTTCTTCGGCGGTTTCTCTGCGAGTCTTGCCTGAGCACGTAAGTAAACAAAGTCAGTAGGGGTGCTGACTGCGCTCTGCCCCCAGCGTTCGGTGACGCCGTTCGACAGCGAGAAATTTTCGCAGCACTCCCAGCAACTCGAGGACGGTCCGCCTTCCTCGACGACGCAGCGCCGGATCGCCGACGCCGTCTCTGAGGCACAGAACAAGGCTGCCGAAGCCAAGAAGGCCGCGCAGAAGCTCAAGAAGCCAAAGGTGCGCCAAAGGACTTTAAGGGGAATGAAAGAACCGAGCTGAAACGAGATCGAATCGTTGTACAGCGCCTGGCCATCGATCGCAATATCGACATGGAAGGCGACCGAGTCAGAGACGCGCGTCGGACGTACGGAGAGCGGATGCGCGTCGAGCGAGAAAAAACGGAAAGCATCAAAAACGAGCGCGCGGCGCACGAGCGTGCCGTCAGTCTCGTCTTCGGGCCCCCCGCGCTCTGTACGTTCGCCCGAACTGAGAAAGCGATTGCGACGAGAGTCTGACTATCTCCGTCCGGCTTCGCAACAGTGAGCGCGCCTGGCTTGGCTGCCTGTGAGTCCCCCACCTTCTCGCAGGCTCGGAGGCCGATCCGCAATTCTGATAGCCGTACTCGTAGTCTGGAACAGCGAAGTGGTCGACAAGATGGCCCCGTTCGAGGGGAACAAGGCTCTCGGTAAAGCCTGTTGTTGATTAGGTTCGACCTTCTTAAGCTGACCACCTCTAACGTCGACGTCGGGACGCAGCGGAGAAGAAGCGAATCGATCGCGAGCAAGCTGCGAAGAAGGTCGCCAACAAGGCTGGTACCGCAGAACCCGAGAATGCTCGGCGCGGACCAGGCGACAGGCTCAGTGAGCAGCCGGAGGGAGCTGCGGCCAGTCAGCCCTTCGAGGCCGACTTTGGCGCCGACTTCTTCGCCAACCAGGAGTTTGGAGGAGGTTTTGGTGAGTGCGATGTGCGAGATCAGTGAACAGCGGAGCCAAAACTGACGTCGATGATGTCGTCGCCAGGCGGTGAAGGGGACATGGGAGGATTCGACTTTCACTTCGACGAGGTTAGTGAGCAGAATACCTTTAAGGAGAAGAATCAGCGAGTCACACTTTTCAACACTCACTCAGGAGGTGGAGCTTGGCCGAGCTGCCAGCGCGACTGGTCGCTCGGGCAGTCACCGCGCGTCAGCGGTTCCCTGGGCGGCCGAGCCTGCGACGAGCGATGTCGGAGGTGAGCGAGAAAAGCTTGTCCGGAGCGGCAGAGAGTCTTGACGCACTCATTCACCCGCAGGTGCATTTGGCGGGAATTTCGGGGGCGCTTCGAGTGGCGGCGGTGGCTCAAAGGTGTCGCTCGAACCTGGCGTGGAGTAGGTCAACGGCTGTTCAGGCTCAGCACGGAGATCGAGCAAGTATACTCACTCACCGTAAGCACCAGAAAACCGATGCGCAGTCGTTCGCCGTCTTTGCTGCCGTCTCTGGGTCGCGGCGGATCGGCCGGCGGATTGGAAGACGAAGTCGATGGTCAGTTTCCCTTTAACGACGACGCCGGCCGTCATTACCAACTGACTGTTTCGGCGCCCAACAGCAGCCGCCTCCGGGATCAGAGCGTCCCAGTCTCCGCGCGCGTCTGGCCTCGCGATGGAAGAGCCAGCGCTGGCGGAGAACGAGTCCAACAAGTTCCTGGGCTACGCGCGCAAGCAAGGAGCCTCGCTCCCGGCAGGTCAGCCTCTCTATTTCAGCAACATTGTCCCTGAAAAGACGACAGCACCGGCGGTCGCGGCGCAAGCGCTGTACCACCTGCTGGGTTTGGCGATGAAAGGCGCCGTGAAAGTCGATCAGCCGATCGCGTTCGGAGAGGTGCGTTGACCGTACTTTATCAAGCTGTGCCGTGCGTGTTCTGTCGGACTGACCACCCGGCGAGGCAGATTGCCATCGAGCTGAAGTGAAAGAGATGGTCGGAAAGAGCCAGAACGTCGAGGCTCAACGGCGAGGGAAGAGGTGGCGGTAGCTTGGGGACAGTCTCGGTCCCGGTTTTGTGCTTGCAGTCATGAACGAAAAGTTGCTTTTCTCACCAGAAGGGGGCACAGAGACTCGGGGAAAGAGATTATATCTGCGTGTTGCGGGTGTTTTGCGTTTGCTGGGAGAATGAGGAAATGTGTGAACCCAAAAATCCCGATGAAGGGGAGCGCGAGTAAATGCCGAGGCGGAGGGGAGGAGAGAAAGGGAATGCATACTACATATTGTCGAGGTAGAGAGAGAGAGAGAGGGAGAGAGAGAGAGAGAGAGAGAGAGACAGAGCTGACTCAGTAGCCGGTCCCCTGCGGCTGCTGCTCCTCGTACACGACCGGCCGCGCGCCGTACATGCCGCCGTAGTAACCGGCAGGCGGAGAAAGGGTAGGCTGATACATTGGCTGTTGTTGCGGGGCGTAGTAAGCCGCCGCGGCAGGATAGTGCGAGGGGTATGGAGCGACGAGCTCGTAGGTCGTCGTCGTCGTAGGCGGCAGCGGCGGCGGCTGAGCCATGACATGCGTGGGAGGGTAGGGGTTGTACATCTGAGGAGCGTGGAGAGGCTGCAGGACGGCCTGCTGATCGACCGATGGGGGCGGTAAAGGCGCGTTCGCCGGAATCGGGAAGCCGTCGCGAGTAAAGGTCGGCGAAGAAGGGAACGGGGGCCGGTCAGGCGGTGCCGGAGCCTGCTGCTGCTGCTGCTGCTGCTGCTGCTGCTGCTGGAAGCCGTAGTTCATGGCATGCATGTAGAACGCTTCCGCCTGCCGCTGCTGTTCTTGCTGCTGTACGATCTGGGCATCGCGAATCTCGCGCGCAGCTTCAAGAGCGTCGACCGGCGCAGGCGGGGCCGACTTCGTCGCGGTCGAAGGCGCAGGAGATTGCCCATCCCGCGAAGACGGGTTCTTGATCTCGACGCGCTTGTTCGGGCGAGGCGGGACAAAGTATGCCGAAGACGGGGCAGGGTGGGCGAGCGGCAGGCTGAACTGCTGCTCCGAGGCAGGGGCAGGCGAAGGCGTCGAAATCGGATACGGCTCGGGAGCTTCGGACGACCAATACGGACCCGAGTACGGCTGCTGCTGCTGATAGTAGACTGGGGTGTCTTGTTGAACGACGGGAGGGCCGGTCGAAGCCTGCAAGTGAGGCGGAACCTGGTGCAGGAGCGAAAGGGGTTCGCGAGGTGCCTCCGACGACTCTGCCGCCTCCTGCTCTGTCGGTCGGCGAGGCGCCGACGCATAGAGGATGCCCGGGTCAGAAAGCTTGTGAGGCTCTCCTTCACTCGTGGCGGCAGCATCGGCACTCTCGGCCGGCGGCCGGTTCTCCTTCGAGGCGCCGTGTTCCCGTGCAGCTTGAGCCGGCGCCGCTCCCTTGACAGTCATCATGATCTGCGCAGATCCGTTGGCGGGCAACTTGACGACGCCTGTAGGCTTTTCCTGCACAGCGGCGGATGCGGACGATTCGGCCTCGGCTTCGAACAACTGCTCGTCGGGACTCGCCGTCGTCAGCTCAGGACCGACATTCGAAGCCTGATCAGTCGACCGGTTCGATGGCGCTGGCGATGCCGATTTGGGAGCAGCAGGAGACGGGGACGGGAAGCGGTGCAGAGGGTGGAAGGGCAAGTGGGCATAGCGAGGGTTGATCGACCCCGGCGGACCGGTGGCGACGACGCCGCGTCCACCACGCCCGGCAAATCCACCGCGCGCAATCGCACCACGCACGCGTCCACCACGTCCACGGAAGTCGCGATTCTCCTCGGCCGCGTCCGGGTGTGCCGAAACCTCGTCTCGCTCTGGTTGGTGAGCGAACCGAGCCGCACCGCGACCGCGGTAGCTTCCAAAGCCACGAGGCGCACCACCGCGACCCCGAACCCATTGCGAAGCGGCGTGGTCGTCGTCCGCTTGGAGATGCGCGCGAGGCCGAGTCGGAGGCAGACTCTGCACGACGGGCCGGCCCTCGGAATCGCGGGGCAGGAAGGCAGGCTGTCGCGTCGCGGCGGGCACGATGGGAGTCGTGGCCGAGGCGGATGCAGGAAGCGCGGGTGCAGGCCGATCGGAAGACGCAGCGGCCGGTGGCGGCGATTCAGGTCCGAGCAGGCCGAGGGCGACTGCCGTGCGAGAAGGACGGGAGGGAACGACGGGCCTCGCGCTCTTTGCCGGTCGCGCGGGCTTGTCATTCGAGGCTGAAGGCGGTACTGTAGCAAGGGCGTCCGGCTCGAGTTGCGATGGAGCGGGCTGGGCCGACGCATCCTTAGCGGCGTGCTCGAGCGCTTTGCGCTCGCGCTTCTTCTCCTTCAAGCGCTCCTTCTTGGCGAGACGCTTCGCAGCCGCGCGCTCCTGATGTTCCTGCTCGATCCGCTCGGCTGCCTCCGGGTCTTTCTGCCTCAGGGCAGCAAGCTTCGTCTGACGCTTCTGCTCCTGCAGCTGCTTCTTGGAGAGTCCGCCCGGCTGCACCGCCGCCGCCGAGGACGCCTGCGGTTGCGGTGCAGGCGCAGAAGACACTGCCGCCGCTTTCGATGTCGACGACACTGCGGGTCGAGAACGGGGCGGAGGCGAAGGCAGGTGCTGCACGACGTCGAGCGAGAGGTTGGAAAAGTCGAGCGTCGGCAACGACGTGTCGCCGTCTTCTCCCGGCGCGGGCATGTCAGACCAACTCGGGTGCAGCACCTGACCTGTGAGGACGGCTTTGCGCGACTTGGGCGGTTGACGAGGAGGCGTAGCCGCGGTATCGAGAGACTGAGGAAGCTGTTCGACGGAAGCGGTGGCGGGCGTTTTCGGTTCCGCGATACCATCGTCGTCCTCTTCCGAGTCATCATCATCCGAAGAGGGCAAATCCAGGTCGTCTGAATCCGAGTCGGAATCGCGTGACTTGACATTGGCGCGCTGGGAATCGAGGTCGTCCTGCTCGGATTCGGAATCGACGCGGGCGCCGCGGCGCCTCACGACGGCGCGACGCGGCTTGTGCGCGGTCCTCTTGCGCGACTGATTGGGCGCGTTCGAGTCGCTGCGAGCGAGTTGCGGAGGAGTGGAGGAAGCAGGCGGTGCACCAGTCGAGTGCTGCTGCTGCTTCGGCTCAACACGCTCCCGCTGGAGATCGAGGGCGGCAGGGCGGACAGACATTGGTTCAGGAGTATCTGCAAACGGTCGAACGCGTCAGCAAAAGGGCCGCGTGCGTGCTGCAGAGTGAGCGCATCAATGCGAACGCGGTGGAAACTTGTGACCGACTCACCGAACGAGAGAGGGGAAAGGGGGCACGGGCGTATCGACAAGTACACACACAGACAGACAAACAGCCAGAGACACCCACGAATCGCCCAAGAGTGGCGAGTGGAGCGGAAAGAGTCTCTCCACCGTCAGAGTCGCGACTTGAGGAGAAACTCGACCGATGTCGCTACAAGCCGAGATAGGCATGGCTAATTGCAGAGCTTGCTCAATATGATATAGTCTACGTCGTCGATCCCGTACTCGCTCGGATCCACGTCATCAGTGGCAAACCTGGTGGCGAAGCGCGGTCGAGATGTCAGTTTGCCTGTCCAGAAGATGACCATAGGCTCCCCTTGAATCAAATCCAGCTACGCACCCAATACGCCGGTAGAAAGCGATCGCGTCCGTGTTATCTGGAAAGCGGCGGGTCAACAAGAGCGCGACATGGACGAGCCACAGACGGTGGATTACTTTTGAAAGCAGTCAACATGGTCTTGTCCATCTTGTAAGCGCGTCCTAGTCGCTCGAGCGCATCCATCAGGACTCGACCAACTCCCTGCTTTTGGTGGCTCGACTCGATCTGCAGTTCATAGCTGCGGTGCGGGCGGCAATGTTCAGCAACGAATGGCGAACGATCTCTCCCCCTCCTCCTCCTCAGATCGGATGCACCATCTGTACTCACCAGTACGCGACATCGCAGAGATCGTCTTCGCCTTCGTCCGCTTCCGTCTCTTCCGTGTCGAATCTAAAGATGCAGTACCCGAGTGGCGGTTCCGACGTCTCTCCCGCTCTCCGCAAGAGGAGGAATCGCGCCTCGGGATGAAACAGCTCGGCGCGCTTCTCGTCCGGGTCATACCCTTCTGATGATCGCTCATATCTGGTGCGGGGTCACAAGGGAGCCGAGTTAGCCTGCAGCAGCTCGGAAGACAAGAGGCAGCCGTTTCCTCAAACGCACAGCGACCGCATATTCTTTTCGAACAGTGTCCAGATCCCTTCGCGCTCCTCCTCGGACAGCTGAGCATCTCGGTACACGTCGATCACGGCTCTGTCGGACGGGAAGGTGATGAGCACAAGGAGGGTGCGGAATCGGAGGAATCGTTTCCAAAACGTACGTCTCATGCCGCCACGGGACGTGGACCTGCCTCCCTTTGCCCCTTGCGTCTTTGTACGCGATCCTCAGCTTGTCCGCCAGAGCTTCGGCCCGTGCCTGCAAGGATTGACCGACTGTCAGTCTCGGATAGCGGTGCCGACATGTGGGAGGGGCGGGCTTGCCTCGCTAGCGAGTTTGACGGCGAGGTGAGCGCGTCCTGACATGGTATGTGGTCTGAAAGGTAAGCTCGGCGGTCTATACACGCGCAAGACGCGCTATTGAGCGAGATGTGCGAGATGTCAACTTGGGATCTCATCGCGCAGCTCTTTCTCCGGTCGCCATCACTGTCACTCGCGGACGTATCTCGATAGACACGAACGAGCTGATCCGTTGAAGAGAGCCAGAGATGGCCGAAGGCGGCTCTTTGCCCATCCTGCCGGGCGTAGCCGGACTCGAGCGGGCGCTCACTCGACGCGACCCCGCCCGCATCGTCTCGGCGCTCGCGCAATGGGAACTCCGCCGCGTGTGGGCTCACAAAGTAGCATGCGCGATCCTCGAGGAAGAAAACCGCGCTGTGGCTCTCGACGCGCGCGAACTCGCGTGGCTCGGATCGCTCGTCCATGACCAGAACTACGACGAGGGAACCCTTCGCTTCTGCGCCATAGACTTGAGCTGGAGGAGATTGGCAAGTTCCAAAGCTTTTCAATACGAGAGACTCAATCACGCTGACGTACCCCACTGTCTGCAGCTCGTCGAGCGACTCCTCCGACAGCAGGATTACTCGGCCGCTCGTCAGGCTCTCGAGACGTACTTCACCTCGCCGCAAGCCAAACTGCACGACCTCATGAAGCACGAGCCAGAGGCAGCTCTCAAGCACGTGCAGACTTTTGCTCGCCTGTACGAACAGCACCTCGAAAAAGTCGACGCAGTGCGGGATCACACGAAGCGGACCGGCGCGAAGCGAAAGGTCCTTTGGCCGCCAAAGCGCTTCAAGCACCTCGCCGAGCCGGAAGAGGAGCTTCTCGTCAAGATGACGGTCGACTGGGCAGCGTGCGAGTATCGACAGTTGCGCAGGATCGACGCAATCTGCCTCAAGGTCTGGCGCCTCCCTTCGCTCTCCGAGCTCTGCAGGCTCGCGCAGAAGCTGACCACAGTCCTGCAGTGCCGGCCCTTTATCAGCGGCGTTATTTGGCCCGCCCCGGTGCCCATCGCCGCCGCCGAACCAGACTCAGCCATCACTGCCGCCACCGCCGTCTCCGCGCCTCAAGCTGGACCCTCCCGCACCCGCTCGCAATCGCACTCGCAAGGAAACTCGCAAGACTCGCTGCCGACTCCCGATCCGAGCTCGGACGGCATTGAAATGGTTTCCGCTCCTACGCCTCGTCGACAAAGAACAGTCGTTCAGCAGGTCGAGTCGGCGCGGCCGCAAAACTTGAGGAAGCACGAACGGAGTTCTTCCGCCGACGAACTCGTCGTGACTGAAGCGCCGGACGCAAAGAGATTCAAGATGGACGACGAGTCACACACCAGCCGTCCGAAGATCGATCCGAAGCCGCTGCCCTTGCGTGACATCTCGACCGAAGCGGTGCCGGGCGAAGTTCAAGCGAAACGCGAAACCCCCGCGACCTCATCCCCGGCACCGGCGCGCCCTCAATTCCGAGACAGTAGCGTTCAAACCTCGCCGCCTCCAGAAGAACCGCTTGAAAAGACGTCGAGAGCGGCACCGAGACCACCGGCTGCCGCCGCCGCCGCAGTCGAGCGGCCCTCGCCGCGCCCACGGACTCGATCTCCTCCGCCTGCACGGCCCGCAGCACCGCCTCTCGTCACGCTCGCGCGCACCATGGCATCGAGCTCGTACGTCGATCAGGGTTTGCCCCCGTCGAGGGTGGACAGTCGGCAAATCTTTTCTCTCCTCCGAGCAGGCGCAGCGGAACAACAGCAGCGACTCGAGCGCGAAAGAAGGCACTCCAGCAGCGATTGGAACCTCGCGAATGTGACATCGGCTGATCGAGCAGCTACGCCGCCCGTGCAGTCCGCTAATTCGGCCTCGGTGGACTCGCCGGCGGTCATCGCCGAATCTTCGTCCGCAAGCTCTGCCGCAAATACCTCGATCTTCGACCCTCGAGACGGGTTTCGAAATGATGTCGGCGACGCCACGGCCATGGAATGCGATGCACCGGTAGCCGAACCAGCTGGAAAGTCGGCAACACGGCTCGGGCCGACGAGCAGCGCGATGCTCATGCCACCGCCGCCGCCCACAGCCGCCAGCCGCGAGTCTCCGACCAAAGCCGACGGCAACTTGAGATTTCGAGTCGCTCCTTCACAGGCCCTCGCACCCGTCACCGCCGATTCGGAAGCGGCCGTAGCCGTTGTCGTCTCGGTTGAAACGGTCGTCGATGCTACCCTGACCTCCTCGGCCGAACATCCCGCCGCCTCGGTGTCGCAGGATCGCTCGACTCAAAGCTCCGACAGCGTCGTACGCGACTCGCAGGAACAGGCGTCGACGCAGAGCTCCGGCAAGGAGGGTGATTCGTCGTTCCCGTCGGCCGCTCAGGTGCGCCGCGACCGGTCCACCAGCGTCATCTTCCCGCAATCGGGCTTCACTGGGACGACGACAGCGGCGACGGTCGCAGAAGATGGAGACTTTACGATGGATCCTCCCGCGGCTGCTCAGACGGTCGTCGTCGGCACACCGGACCCGATGCCGAGTGCGCCCAGCGGGCGGTTCCGGCTCCCGCCCTCGAGCGATCACGTCGACTCAACCCTGAAAGACTTTAGCACGGGATCGAGCGGTCGTACAGCTTCGACAGACAAGACCAAGAGCCCGCAGGCAACAAGGCCGCTTGTCGACGAGTCTGCTTCGGGAAAGACAGCGTTCGACTTCGCTTCGCTTGCTTCCCAATCTCCTCAATTCAAGCGAGACCTCTCTGAACCGCCACTCATACACCGTGCCGTTCCGAGCGTTTCCGGTCGAGCGCGAGCATCGTCCGTTCCGGTGCAGGCGAGCCCTATAAAGGAGCGTTTGCAGCCGGATGTCGAGGAGGATCCGGCAATTGCTGAATCCGCCGCGACAGAGACAGACGGGATGGCGACGGAAGACGAGCGCGACGACCTCGATTCGGCACTGCCGACAAGCCTGAGTGTGGAAGAGCTCGAGCAGCAATTTGCCGCGCTGGAGGAATCCCGCCGAGCTGCTCAGAAGCCGTCTCTGCCGGCTCCCGAGGTGGACGTGAGCGCCGTCGCCAGGGAGCTTGCCGACGCTGTTTCGTCTTCGGGATCGGGCAACACGCGCGATATTGCCAAAGAGGTCACGTCCGGCCTTAAACTGGCGCCAGAGGAGGGGGACGCGATCGCGGCCGCAAATGATGCCGATCAAGCTGAGACGCTGCACCTCAAAGCTCGCGCTGTCGAGTTGGAGGTCGAGCGACGCCGCGTCGCCGAAGAAAAGGCAAGCCAGGGCGAGCTGGTCGACGACGAACTCGACGAATCGTCGGAAGGGCCTGATCATGCTGCTGCCGCCGATTTCGGTGCGTCTTCACACGACGACCCGGGTGCTCTGGCGGGCGAACCCTTCTCGCAAGCTGCGCTCTTCACGCAAGCGGCCGACGAACCGGGCAGCCTCGAAGCGAGCGACCAGGAGAAAACGGTCCTCACGCGGCGTCGCAGCTTTGCCAACCTCGAAGACGAAGCCGAGCTTTCCGAGCACGAGCAGGACGAGGTGAACAAGGTACTGAACGAAGACATGTGGGGATACTTGGAGCTCCTGGAGCGAGACGTATAGCCCAGTCATATAGTCTCTCCAAGTGGTTTGCACGGAACTACAAGGGGAAGTTTGCAATGCGTTTCCGAAGGATCAGTCATGATCACTTTCAAAGTTCCGTTCACGTGCACGTCTACGTTTGAAGAAGAGGTCTATGCTTGCGATTTGGCGACCCGGACAAACTCGCGAATCTTTTCCAGGTCCTTCTCGCCGGCCGTCTCGACGCCGCCGCTGACGTCGACCGCGAACGGTCGGACCGTCTCGATCGCCTGGCGGAGGTTACCGGCGTCCAACCCACCCGCCAACACGATCGGCAAGGGTGCCGCCGTCTGACCGCCGCCGCCGCCGCCGCCGCCGATCAGGGTCTGCCTCGACCCGACCAACCGGCGAGCGACGTTCCAATCGAACGCCTTGCCGGCGCCGCCACTGAGGGCACCCTGCTCGTGCGAGACTTTGGTATCGAGGAGCGCGAGGGCATGATACCCCTCCCGGGTCGCTTCTCGCAATTGTTCCGCCTCTTTCAAGTCGGCTTCGACCTTCTCATCGACATGGAACGCCCTGATCACCGGAACGGGGATCAACCGCGCCCAGTGGGTCGGTTCGGACCCGTGCAATTGGACGAGGTCAAGTCGGAGCGAGTCGACCGCGTGGAGGATCGTGGCGAGCGAGGCGTTCTGGAAGACGCCGACAAAGAGGGGTTTGCGAGGGTGCGAGGCGATCCGCGAGGCCTGGAACGAGAACCAGTCGGTCGGGTCGAGGGTCGCTGCGTCTGGCACGGTCGTCGTCGTCGTCGAGGAGTTGTGCCGAGCGCGGACGGCATCGATGATGATTTGGGCTTGCGGCAACGGAACGTTGCGCTTGCTCTTTGGGACAAAGATCAGACCCAGCAAGTCGGCGCCCGCCTCGGCGGCTGCGAGGGCCGCTTTGGGAGTTTGGAGGCCACAGATCTTGACGAGCGGGTTGGCCTTTTGAGAGATCGAGGTGGTGGTCGTGGCTGTCGAGACGGTTCCCTTGACGGCGTTAACGACGGTCGAAGTGACAGACTGGACTGCTGCCGCCGCGCCGGACGACGACGGCGGCGGCTGCTGCTGGTCGAGGCCGAGCAGTTTGCGGACAAAGGCACCCTTGTCGTTGGCGCGCATGAGACTCTCGCCGACGAGGACGGCACTGACGCCTTGTTCCTGGTACCGGACGACGTCCTCGCGGCCCGTGATGCCCGACAGGGCGATCAAGATGATTTCGCCGGCGCGTTCGGGGTACCGTTCCCTGATGACGTCGGCGATGCGCGAAGTCGTGCTCATGTCGACGTTAAAATCGTGCAAGTTGCGGTTGTTGACGCCGATGACTTTGGCGCCGACGCGGAGGGCGCGCTCGAGTTCTTCGGCGTTGTTGACTTCGACGAGGGGTTCCATCCCGCGCTCGACTGCGTGGTCGTACAGGAGTGCGAGTTGAGCGTCGTCGAGCATGGCGACGATCAAGAGGACCGTGTCGGCGCCGTAAACGCGGGCCTCGTCGATCTGGTACGGGTCGAGGATGAAGTCCTTGCGGAGGATGGCGGGTCGGTTCGGCAACGAGTCGACGACGGCGCGGACGGCGCGCATGTCGTCGAGGGAGCCTTTGAACCATTTCGGTTCGGTCAGGACCGAGATGACGGACGCGCCGGCGAGGGCGTACGAGAGGGCGATGGCGGGCGCCGAGGGCGACGACGCGTCGACAATGTCGCCCTTGGACGGGGACGCGCGCTTGACTTCTGCGAGGAGGGCGACGTGCTTCGAGACCGAGAGCGAAGGCGCGGTCGAGGTCGAGGTCAGGCTCGGCCGCAGCCGTTCGTGGAACGAGATCAGAGGCGGCGGGACCTGCAACGCGATCAGCGACGCGAGGTCCGAGGGGCGGTACCCCGGCGTCTCTTTCGCTTTCGCGACGTCGAGGATCCGTTGCTTCTCAATCTTGTTCAGGATCGTCGGAACCGCCGCCGACGGCGAGTTGGCGGCCGGCGCGAGGGTCGAAGCGGCGTGCGCGTGAGGGACGTGCGATTTGGCGGGGGTGAGAGCGTCGTCCGCGAGGTCGGACCACTTGCCTGCGTTCCAGGACAAGAAGTTGGCGAGCATGAGTTTGCCCTCGTCCGAGAGGATCGACTCGGGGTGGTACTGGACCGACTCGACGACCAAGTCGCGGTGGCGCAAGCCCATGACGATGCCCCCTTCGGTGCGCGAGGTGACTTCGAGGCAGTCGGGGAGCGAGTTGATCCTCGCTGCGAGCGAGTGATACCTCGTTCCTGCGACGCCCTGCGCGAGGCCCTTGAAGAGCCCTTTGCCGTCGTGGAGGATGGGCGAGGTCTTGCCGTGGACGTACTCTCCGGCCTGGTCTACGATGCCGCCATAGTTTACGGTGATGCACTGCAGTCCCATGCATACGCCCAAGATGGGGATCTTTCCGGCGTAGTAGTCGATGGCGGGGACCGAGATGCCCGAGTCCTTGAGGGGGTGGCCTGGACCGGGCGAGATGATGAGGTGGGTCATGGTCGGGTGTTCGGCCTTGAGTTGTTCGAGGGTGAGGGCCTCGGAGCGGATGACGGTCATGTTGGCGCCGAGGAGGCACAGGTACTGGTACTGCAGACGGGCGGGCGGCGAGGTGTCAGCGTTCCTTCGAGTAAGTGAGCGTGTGGCTGAGCTGTGCACGTACGAGGTTCCAGGTGAAGCTGTCGAGGCGCAGAGTGTGTGCATGTCAGCCACTTGGCGTACTTGTAGACGGCGGTAGACCATGCCGAGCAGAGTCAAAACTCGGTCAGGAGGCAGAAGGGCCAAAGGCTGACCTGTCATCTGCGCGGGCGGCGGGGTCGAGATGCAAAGAGTGGGTCAGCGTGCATGCAGTGGCTGTAGATGGGGAGGCAGAGACGTACAGTTGTCGAGCATGACTACATGGTTGTTGGGGTCGATCTTTGGGAACGAGGCGGCGTCGTGACCGGCCATGGCGGCGAGGTCGACCGTCGCGGCAGTTGTTGTCATGGCGAGTGCGCTGCTCACAGCCTGGCAGCAGTGGACGGTGTGGGAGAGAGAGAGAGAGAGTCAACTTGGGGATTCGAGGCGCAGCGCACTCTCGCGACCGCGCCACCTCTGTTCGCTACACCCGCCGCGCTGCCGGGCGGGCGGTGCTGCGCCATCCGGACCTACCTGAACGCTGCTGTGCTCTGTCTCGGTCAGCCCTACATCGACGCCGAGCGCCAACGTCCACACCACACCACACCCCACCACCCCGCAGACCTGATGCCAGTCCCCGTCGCAGTCGGAGTCGTCGTCGGAGTCGCAGCCAGCTTTGTCCAATCCCTCGGACTCACCCTCCAGCGCCTGAGCCACCTCTCGAACCATGACCGCCGACCCGACTGGCAAAGGCCCCTCTGGCTCGTCGGACTCGCCATCTTTCTCGTCTCCAACGTCGCAGGCACCTTGTTCCAGATCTCGACCCTCCCCATCGTCGTCCTCGGGCCCCTCGGCGCAGTCAGCCTCGTCTGCAACGCCCTTTTTGCCCACCTCCTCTTGGGCGACGCCTTTTCCCTCCAACTCGCCTCTGGATCCATCCTGATCGCAGCCGGAGCCACCCTCGTCGGCATCTTTGGCGCAGTGCCCGAACAGTCGCACCACACCCTCCCGCAACTCGTCGCCCTCTACCAGAGACCCGCCTTTCTCGCCTGGCTCGCCCTCCTCGCCGTCGCCCTCGCACTCGTCCTCACCGCGTCCCACCTCGCAGAGTGGCGACTCGCCCACAAACTCGCCTCCCTTCCAGCCGCGCCACTCAAGTCGCCCCGGTCCTCCTCCTCCTCAGCTCATCGTCGTCGCCGTACGCGAGCCCGCACCCAAACCAGGAGGTGGAGCCTGCCGACCTCTTTTCGGAAACCAACCTCCCCACCCGCGGCCACAGCGACCGGGCCAGAACCGAGCGGCGACGAACGAGAACCGCTCCTCGGCCCGCGAGCGCAGCAGCACCAAACCTCCTCCTCGACGACGCGCACGCGCTTCTCAGACCGAGTCGACCCCATCCGGCCACGCGCGCTCAACCTTCCTCCCCCTTCCCAAGCTGCCGCAGCGGCTAAAGGCGGTGACGCAGAAAGCAGCCGACATGCAGCAGCAGCAGTCGACGAGATCCTCGCGGCGGCAGAACGGACGCGGCTCTGGCTCGCGATCGCGTACGGGGCCACGTCCGGCACGCTGAGTGGCTTGTGCCTCTTGTTCACCAAGACCGGCATGGACTTGGTCATCCAGACCCTCGTCAATCGCAACAATCAGGTACGTCTTCACCTTCCTTGATCCAGAGTGACGCGACAAGAGAGGCTGATTGGACGCGTCAACACAACGCAGTTTGGCCATTTCGGAGCGTGGGTGCTCTTGATCGTCTTGCTCGTATGCGAACTCGCACAGGTAAATGCAACCCCCTCCCTCTGCTTTCATCCCGATAAGCCAGCAGCACTCATTCCCCCGTCCCGCCCCACCCTCACTCGCGTGCGTGCAAGCAGCTCTCGTACCTGAACCGCGCCCTCCGCCTCGTCGGTCCGACCCTCGTCTGCCCGACCGCCTTCTGCTTTTACAACGCCGCGTCGATCCTCTCCGGCTTGATCTATTACCGTCAATTCGACGCCCTCCGCCCGGTGCAAGGGTTCTTGATCGCGTTGGGGAGCGCCATCTTGCTCGGAGGGGTGTGGATCGTCAGTGTGAAACCGGCGGCGCCTCGTCCTGCAAAGGCCGAGGGAGTGGTGGAAAGTAGGAGGGACAAGATTGGGGCGGTGGGATCGGGGAGGGAGGATTACGCGGACGCCGGGAGCGGATTGAGCATGGACGAGATGATGGGAGACGAGGATGATTCCGTCGATTCCGAAGAGGACGAAAATTCGAGTACGTTCTGCCCTCTCATATCTCTAGTGGATGTGGTTGTGCAAAGCGCGGCTACTGAGCTGGTCATCATTATCCTCGCGCGTCGTTGAGCAGTCCCTCCTTACCGACCGCGCGGGTTCTCGATCGGCATCTCGGCCGCCTCGCCCGGGTTCGAGATCCGTCCTTCTGCTGCACCTCGTCGTCGTAGCCGGCCCCTTTCGCTCGACGGCTGCACGACGAGACCCCCCCAGCGGAACGAACTTCTCCTCCCCGCCCTCGGCGGCAGGTCGACGAGCTCGCTCCCCCCTCCCTCCTGTGGGGTCGACCAGTCGCATACGAGTCCTTCGGAGATGACATCGGAGCTGCGGGACAGCTTTTCCAAATCGTCACCCTGTGCCGAAACCTTAGATGGTGCTCACCAACCGTCACCCCATCATCGCCGGAGTCGACGCACAGGTCACCATCACCATCGGAGAGATGACTCGCTGACTGGATCGCCGTACGTCGGTCCGCCACCGCCGCATAGTTATGTGATCGACCTTTCGACGGAGCCTACACCGTCCCCTGACGACGGGGACAACGACGATGGGCTCGGCGCTGCTCCGGAGGGACAGTTCGCGCGCGATCTTCATGACGAAGACGACGGCCGCGGTCGATGGTGGTGGCAGCGTTGGTTCCGCATCCGCAGCGGGCCTGCTGCGCCCTCTTGATTTTATTCAATCATAGCCCTTCTTCCTTGGTACATAGAACACGTGTTGTACTGCCAGGCATCATCTCCGCCATGTCCGCGTCTCTCCTCACGTGAGCCGCTCCACATCCGCCGAGAACTGGCTTAGCTCCTCCTCGCTCTCTCTCTCTCCTCCGTGCAAGCTGGCGCTGGAAGCAGTCGACAAAGCTGTGACCTGACTGCTGTCCCATCATGAACGCCGCGCTGCCGCTGGACCGGCGGCTCTCACCGGGCGACGGTCTCCTCGTCCTGTCGAGCGACAACCGCGAGCGTGCCCACGTCGACGAGTTGCAGTACTCGTACCCGCTCAAGCTCATCGTCCCTGCACGGCGATTCCTGCCCGGGATGCAGTGCGTCTATGTCCTCTCGTACGGAGGTGGTCTCGTCGCCGGCGACAGGGTCCGCCTCAAGGTCCAAGTCAAACAAGGCACCACGCTCGTCATGCTCACTCAAGGTGCGGACTTGACTTGCCCGCTATTTTGTTACCTACAAAGTCAGCCGCGGTCCGGAAGGAACTGATCCGAGGCCATCGTCCTGACAGGCTCGACCAAAGTCTTCAAGGTCCGGCCCGGCGAGTTCCTCACTGCCAACTCGTTCAACCGGACCAGCACGACCGAGCAACTGTACCGACTCGATGTCGACCGCTCGGCGTGCCTCGTCCTCCTCCCCGCCCCCGTCACGTGCTTCTCGCGCGCGCGGTACTCGCAACGACAAGTCGTCCGCCTGGCCGACGAATCGAGCAGCCTCGTCTTGCTCGATTGGTACACCTCGGGGAGGATGGCGTACGGCGGTCACAAGGAGGGAGAAGAGTGGGAATTTGCCATGTACAAGAGCGAGAACGAGGTTTGGCTCGGCGACAAGAGGCTCGCCAAGGATGTCTTGCTCCTCGAAGACGAAGGGCCTGATGCCGCCGCGGACGAGTCGGGCGCGGACGAAGCGCCATCTTCGAAGGACCCGTTGCCGCCGGTCGGATCGACAAGCTATCGTTCCCGCGTCGCGCCCTACTCCTGCTACGCCGCCCTCTTCCTGTTCGGTCCGCACACGGCCAAACTCCGCACCCACCTCGACAAGGCCTTCAGCGCCATCTCACAGTACAGTCAATCCCGCCCTTACTCGCTCGTCTGGTCCTACTCGCCCTTGGCGGGCCATCCAGGCGGCGGCGGGATCGCGCGCTGCGCGGGCGCGTCGACCGAGGAAGTCAAGGACTGGATCGACCATATGCTCGGGAACGGCGACATTGCCAATCTCATGGGACCAGATCTCTGGAAGACGGCGCTGGCATAGGCGGGGAGATGCGTTTCCCCTGGCTTTCGCGGCAGGAGCCTCGCGATGCAGAGGGCATTCTCGCCAGAATTACGACGGTCCGAAGGCAACCACGTGTGCGTGTACCTCTGTCGTACGTCTGTCGTACGTCTATCGTACGTCTGTCGTACGTCTGTCGTACCTCTGTCGTACCTCGCCGCGCTGTGCGCTGTGCGCTGAGACATGACACCTGTCCTCTACAGCTCGGCTGTCCGCTCCGCCTAAATCTCGCGCATTGGCGTCAACGAGAGCCGCTCGACGACGCAAGGGGTCAAATACTCGTGCCGCGTGATGCTCTGCTCGCAACGCTCAACATCCTCTTGACTCCGTCGCATCATGCATCGGAGGAATCGCGCTCCAAAGTACAAACTGTTGTTGTTGACAATCACACACACATGATCCTTCCCTTTCAAACACGAGCAAGCTAGAACTGTTACGAAAGACGTTTCCCCTCTAGCGACGCGCCGAGAGGAACTGAGCCTCGTACGCGGCCAAGGCGGCAGTCTTGAAGACGACGGTAACGCTGTGCGAAGCGGTTCGGAATTCCTGTACACCGTCGAAAACCCGCAGTTAGCTGGCCCCGCTCGACAAACGTCGGAGAGGAATAGCCTGTACCCAGCGAGATCCAGTGAGTGGGACCCAATGACTCCGGAGGTGCGGTTCACGAGCAATGTCCTCGTGGCGAGGCAGACGCTTGCAGTGCACTTTGCAGAAAGCGTGGCCCATCCCGTCTTCGGCGACGAGTGTCTTTTGCACGCCAATCTTCATCGCGTCGTGAAAGTCCTTGAGCGCCATGCTGAATTTGAGTTGCTGCGTTGGGCGACGCGATCCGAGAGGGTCATCTAGAGAACCGATTGTGCACAAAGGAAGTTTTCAAAAGTCTTTCTTGGCGCACCTTCAGCAGCTCGATCAACTCTTTCTCAAGAGGGCTATCTTCCGGTTCGCGGCGCGCAATCGGAGGACGGGAATACGGTTCGACGGGCGTGATGGGCGTCACCGGTCCGTCGAGCTGCATCCTCGCGCTCGAGCTCGAAGTCGGCCTCGCGATGCCCGCTCGGGTAACACCTTGTGGTTGTCCACGGTACGCGTATTGGTTGGGCTCGACCTGGTACTGCTGTTGCTGCTGCTGCTGCTG
This sequence comes from Rhodotorula sp. CC01, assembly GCA_021654155.1. NCBI lineage: Eukaryota > Fungi > Basidiomycota > Microbotryomycetes > Sporidiobolales > Sporidiobolaceae > Rhodotorula > Rhodotorula sp. CC01. The sequence continues at coordinate 188,043 of JAKEZK010000005.1, forward strand.
CTGACGAAGTAGCAAACCAGCCGGCAGTTCCACTTCAGGGTGATCGAAATCGCTCGAATCGTAGCCGGACTGGGAGACGGAACCGGGATAGTCCAGGTATCGAGAGCGCTCCGTAGCGGTGGTAGTGTAGGAGGGTACCTGAGGAGGAGGAGGCGCCGGCAAAAGAGACTTGCGAACTTGCACGCCCCTCGAAGGCGGACGCTGCACAGCCAAGAAGCTCGAGGAGGCGGCTCCTCTCTGCTGCGACGGGACGGGCGAGCGTGTACTCGCAGGGAGTTGATGAACTGCCGAGCTGCCGTCCATGTCAAGCTCGGAAGCGACTCCGGTCCCGACGGCTGTATCGTTGTCCATGTCGGTGTAGCCGTCGTCCCCGTTGTCCATAAGCTCGTCGCGGTTGTAGTCGTCTCGCATCGGATCGGCCCGAACGGCACTCGAGCGAGAGAATGACTGTGGCGTACGTGTAGAGTACTGGCGGTAATCCTCGTCGGCAGGTCTAGGAGAGACGATCGAGCGGCGATATCCAGGTTGTCCGAGCGCGGCAGGGGACGGCGGAGGCAGCATTTCGACTGCTTCCGGCGTCCCGTCTCGGATACGCTGGTCCGTGACCACGTACCGCTGCCGAGGCGGCGGCGGCGGCAAGACCGGATCGTCTCGCCTGCGTCCGTCGATCGAAACGGACCGAGGCCGACCGATTCCAGCAGGCAGGCGCTCGCCGAGGTGCCGAGTCGAAGGCGCCGGAGCGACAGCATCAGGGGCTTCACTGCCGTGAAATTCTTCGACTTCGTTAGGGCCGAAAGAAACTCCTCGCCGTTCGGGCGGCCTCAAGCCAGACAAATCGGTCGCCACCGCCTGTTTGCGTGAGAGGCCATTCTCCAAGTCAGAGGTCGCCAGGCTCTGCTGATAGCTGTATAAAGCGTAACTTACGGTGGTATCATCATCGTCATCTGTGCCAGGGTCGTATGCTCCGTTGCGGTACCCGTATCCTGCTTCATCTTCGTACCGCGCAGCCGGTTGTGGAGTTCGGGCTGAGGGCCCAGATAGTCGACCAAGTCAATTCGCGATTCAATGGCGCAGACTGCCCGGGGAGAGGATGGAGGATGGAGCTCACCGCGATTGGCAGAAGGAGGGGCGAGAGTTCGGTTCGCGTATCGCGACATTGTTCCCTTCGTCCGCAGAGGGGCCCTGCGAGCGACGCAGACCGTGACTATGGTTCTAGGCGCTGTCAGTACGGCAAGAAAGGGAGGAGAAGTGGTAGAGGACGCGAAACAAACGGTACCGGGATGTCCGCGGGTTGTCCGGTCGCCGCGCGAAAGAGCACGGTCCTCTTCCATCCCCAAAGCACAGGCCGCCGAAATTGACAAGACAGGTAGAGCCAGCCAGAGCTGTAGAAAAAGGCAGGGATGCGAAGAGACATTGCAAGGGGAGGAAAGGAGATGCGAGGAGAGAGAATGCGTGCAGTACGGTACTGTGGAGAATTTGTACATGACGGTGTCGAGAGAGAAAGAGAGCAAGTCGAATGCAGGAGGGGTTGCTCTCCGATGTCTTTGGCGTGTATCAGCGATAGTCGTAGGCGCCAAAGCCGATTGCGCCAGACTCGTCGATCGCCGGCGAGAGGACGAGTCGCTGTTGCGGCGCGGCGAACGGGTCGATATACAGGCCTTCGAGGAACCCGGTCCGGCGGTCGAGAGCGACTTGGTAGTGACCCGAAATGGAGAGCGGAGCGTCTTTCGCTGTACGCGCCATCGGTCTGAAGGTCAGCGAAAATCGCCCAGAAAAGCCTTCCGAGCGCAAGGATCGCATGAAGCATGAATCAGAGGCTGGCGTACCTGCGACGTTGATAAACTCTTTCTCCTTCCACCGACACAAGATCCAGCCCTTCGAGACTTCCTGAATCCACTGCCGGTCCTTGCCCTTCTCGAGCAACTCGGCGCTCTTCATGCCCTTGAACGGCCCGACCTGGACCCACCCGTCCGCCTCGTGCGACCTCGTCAAGCGAGACTTGCAAGGCCACCCGCCGGCGGCGAAGTTGATTCTCGACGAAGCCGGAATCGTAAAGATGCCGTCCAGGATGGGGTGCAAGATCTGGCCGGTGAAGAAGGTCGTGATGTCGCTCTTGGTAGTCGGGGCGTGCGCAGAGATCGGGACGTCGGTACGAGACGCGACGGTGATACCGTGGGCAGCCATGAACCCCGAGAGTTGCCGCTGAACCGGGTCATACGTGTCGATCGAGACCTACAACCACGGACATATTCCGTCAGCACGATCGTTCATGTTTGCGGCTCAGAAGCATTGTCACTCACCTTGACACCCCAACGTTCACGCTGATCCTCCACCACCTCCCTTCCTCTCGGCTCGGTTGCAGAACTCACTCGACGGGCAGTAGCCTCCGTTCCTCGTCTTGCCGTCCGCTGCACATCGTTCGAGACAGGGATGCTGAAGATCCCAGGAACGCCCGCCCTCTCCGAGAGCGAATCAAGCGTACCGGTGCCGACGGGAGAACCCAAAGCGGGCGGTGCGCCCGGTTGAGGTTGGGGCTGCGCAGCTGACGATGACGAGAGACCGCCGCCGGGAGTAACGGTAGAATAGGGAGCATAGCGGTTGTAGGCGCTCGCGCGATTCCGAGCCAACCCGAGCAGAGGACTCGTCTCGGACCTGCCAGTTTGGTCGTCGTTTCGGTGTTGCTCTCCTCCGCCTCCGCCTTCGCCTGTGCCGTCGTTAGACAGATTTGACGAACGAAGCATCCTGCCACGATCGCCAAAGGAATGCCAGGGCGGGACACGCACAGCGGCGGGTCTCGCATTGCCCGAGGCGGCGGCGGAGGAGGAGGAGGAAAGCAGGCCGTGTGCTTCTCGCCACCTGCGCAGGTCGACCTGGAGTGGGTCGTCCGCGGCGGTGAACCCGTCCGAGGAGAGGGCTGCTGCGAGGACATCGTGAGACGAGCATTCGTGAGCGGAAGGGAAGCGCTGCTCGCCGACGAAAGATGCGCCGGGGCGGAAGAACGAAGTATACGACATGGCGGAGGAGGGGTCGTTGGTGGAGGCGGTCGCGGTCGGGGCGTACGACGACCTGCCGGCGCGGGGAGAAAAGTTGAGCGGCTCCGTCCCCAGCAACCGACCCTGCAAAAGCGCGTCGAGGTCTCGCTGGATGTCGACTTCGTTCCGCGGCGACGGCAACCGGTTCGCGGCGCGTCTTCTCTGGGCGGCAACTGCACCCGCGCGAACAGGGAGTCTAAACCCGTACAGGCGTTCTTCCTCTGTTTCTCCTTCTTCTACGAGGTGCTGCATCGAGAGGTCCTCGTCGTCGTTGTCGCCTTCATTGGTGCCAAAGTCCATGTCGTCGTCTTCTTCGTGTCTCGCTCCGGCGGCTGCAGCTGCGAACCCGCCAATCTCGAGCAAAGCGGCGAGGGCGTTGTGTTGTTCGGCGTTTGAGCGGGGGAACGTGCCCCTATCGAAGGGTCCGGAACCGTGCATCAAGCCGTCAAAGTCTCGGTCATCCTGGTCGTCGTCGTCGTCGTCGCCGTCATCGTCATCGTCCTCCGGATCTTCTTCCTCGAGCATAGTAACGAGGTCGTCGTCGATGTCGCTACTGTTCATATCTGCTCCGAGCCAACCGTCTCCGTTTGCGCCGGTCCACGGCCGACCTGCACCGATGACGGCCGAGAGGAGCGAGTGTCGTCGCTGGTGAGTGTCGGCGGCGTCCCACTCGAGTTCTCGTCGGACTGCGTCAGCGCGAGCCTGCTGGCGTTGTCTCGCTGCATGCCGCTCTGCGAGCATCAACGCTGCGAGCGTCTCGCCACCGCCGTCGTCGCCGCCTTCAGTCGCGTGCAGAGGGGCGGCGTCGTCTTGGTCCATGTGAGCGTCCGTGTCTCGCGCCTGGGCCGACTCGAGCAAGCGAAGAAAAGTCTCTTGCGGAGTCGAATCCATGTCTGCCGTGATGAGCGTCGCAGCGGGCGGCCGTCCTCGTCGGAGCTCCGGTTCGGTCAGCGTCGAGGCATCGCCGACGCCAGCTGTGGGCGGAGGGGCTGGCCTGGGTGGCATGGCTGACAAAGGCCGAAGAGCAGTGTTGCTCTTCTTGATAGTCTAGCGACTGTACGGGCTGCACAAGAGCAAGAATCCTCGTAGCGTCCGGACGACTCAACTCGGAGGGGGAGAGACGACGCGCGCTTATCTCCGCGGCATTCTTCAGTCTCACCTACAGAACCTTGGCAGCAGGCAATAGCACAGTTCCAAGAATACTCTAGCTGCTACCATAGAAAAGAAAGGGTCAGGGCGCTGTCGTCGGAATATGTGCGGAGATTAATCGGAGTTTCGAGTTTGGAACCGAGCGGCGCCTCGCCTCAGCCTGGCGGCGAGGTTGGTGTTCGCTCCTTCCTCCCCCACTCTTTGTACGTCGCAGGAGGGTGTAGGCAGTGCTACAGACCCGCCCAGAGCTGACCAGAGCTTGTACCGTGCCACTCCAGATCCCCCCCAAAGAGCCGCCATGTCTGCCGAGGGTGAGGTGAGTAGCAAGCAACGACCCAGCTCACGCGCAAGAGGCGACCTCGCCACGCACACTCGGTGCCGACGAGGACAGCCACGCCAGGACAGAGTTGACCGTAGCCTGCATCGGAACAGATTCCGCAAGTCGACGCCGCCGGCGCTGACGATGTCTTCGAGGGAGCCATCGGTGAGCATCGCCCAGCGACTCGGCCCGACCTCGCCTCACAGCAGCAGCTGACCATCCTCTTTCTCGCCTCGCTCTCCTCGTGCGCTCTACCCTGCGCCATCATGAAACAGGTATCGATCTCGGAACCACGTACTCGTGCGTTGGTGTCTGGCAGAACGACCGTGTCGAGATCATCGCCAACGTTCGTTTCTCTTTCTCGCAACTCATCCTCACCCGCCTCTTGTGCCACTGACACCGCACTCGCGCACATGAACAGGACCAGGGTAACCGTACCACGCCCTCCTACGTCGCCTTCACCGACTCGGAGCGTCTGATCGGTGACTCGGCCAAGTACGCTCGCCCGCCCGTCTCTGCCGCTCGTCTTGGCTCTCGTCGCTAATCCGCTCTCGCCTCCACAGGAACCAGGCCGCGATGAACCCGACCCAGACCGTCTTCGACGCCAAGCGTCTGATCGGTCGCCGCTTCGACGACCAGGAGGTCAAGAAGGACATGGCCCACTGGCCCTTCTCGGTCGTCGACAAGGACGGCTCGCCCTACATCGAGGTCTCGTACCTCGGCGAGAAGAAGCAGTTCTCGCCCGCTGAGATTTCGGCCATGGTCCTCACCAAGCTCAAGGACACCGCCGAGGCCAAGCTCGGCAAGCAGGTCAAGAAGGCCGTCGTCACCGTCCCGGCCTACTTCAACGACTCGCAGCGTCTCTCGACCAAGGACGCCGGCACGATCGCCGGTCTCGATGTTCTCCGTATCATCAACGAGCCGACCGCCGCCGCTATCGCTTACGGCCTCGGCGAGGCGACCGAGAAGTCGCAGAAGGAGAAGATGGTCCTCATCTTCGACTTGGGTGGCGGCACGTTCGATGTCTCGCTCCTCTCGATCACTGGTGGCGTCTTCGCCGTCAAGGCCACCGCTGGTGACACTCACCTCGGTGGTGAGGACTTTGACAACGCCCTCCTCGAGCACTTCAAGAAGGAGTTCGAGAAGAAGACGAAGCTCGACATCTCGGGCGACGCCCGTGCCCTCCGTCGTCTCCGGTCCGCCTGCGAGCGTGCGAAGCGCACCCTCTCGTCGGTCACCCAGACCACCGTCGAGGTCGACTCGCTCTTCCAGGGCGAGGACTTCTCGGCTTCGATCACCCGTGCCCGTTTCGAGGACATCAACGCCGCGACCTTCCGCTCGACCCTCGACCCCGTCGAGAAGGTCCTCAAGGACGCCAAGATGGACCGCTCCAAGGTTGACGACATTGTCCTCGTCGGTGGCTCAACCCGTATCCCGAAGATCCAGTCGCTCGTCTCCGAGTTCTTCGGCGGTCGCCAGCTGAACAAGTCTATTAACCCGGACGAGGCCGTCGCCTACGGCGCCGCCGTCCAGGCCGCTGTCCTCACCGGCCAGACCTCGGAGAAGACTGCCGACCTCCTCCTCCTCGATGTCGCGCCGCTCTCGCTCGGTGTCGCCATGCAGGGTGACGTCTTTGGTGTCGTCGTCCCGCGCAACACCCCGATCCCTTGCAACAAGTCGCGTACCTTCACGACTGTCGAGGACAACCAGACCACCGTCACCTTCCCCGTCTACGAGGGTGAGCGAGTCACCTGCAAGGAGAACCGCCTCCTCGGTGAGTTCGAGCTGTCGAACATCACGCCGCAGCCGCGCGGCCAGGCCGAGCTGGTCTGCACCTTCGAGATCGACGCGAACGGTCTCCTCAAGGTTTCCGCCCTCGACAAGACCTCGGGTCGCCGCGCCAACATCACGATCACCAACTCGGTTGGACGTCTTTCTTCGTCGGAAATCGACCAGATGATCAACGATGCGGCCCGATTTTCGGCCCAGGACAAGGAGTTCACCGCGAGGCACGAGGCCAAGCAGGAGCTCGAGTCGTACATTGCTTCGGTCGAGTCTACGAGTGCGTATAGTCCCTTTCTTGTCGCTATGGTCCCTGTCCGCGAGGAGTCGAAGCGCGACGTCGCGGCCGAGTCGGCTCGCGGCCATCTTCTTCCCGGCCGACTTTCTTTCGCTCTTCGCTGACTTTTCCCCTTCCTATGCAATCACTACAGTCACCTCGCCGGAGGTTTCGTCGAAGCTCAAGAGGCAGCACAAGGGCGCGATCGAGAAGGAGCTCGCCAACGCTCTCGAGAAGCTCGAGATCGAGGAGTCGTCGGCCGACGACTTCCGCCGAGCGAACCTCCACCTCAAGCGGGCTATGCAGAAGGTGCGTTGTGGTTCTTTCACTTGCTTACGTGGCCTCGCGCTACCTCGGTGGCAGAATCCGCATCGTCGAGCACTTGACTGACCTCTCGGTCTCGCTCGCAGGGTATGGCTGGTGGCCGATAAACGTCTCGCTAGGTTGTGAGGCGTCTTTGGTACTTGTTGCTTTTTTCTACGTTCTATCGGGCAAGTCGCGGCACTACCTTAGCCGCGACCTCGAATCGAAAAACAAAACTCCCCTTTACTTTTCTTACTTCACCTCCCGCGTACCAACGACGTTCTCCTTTTCGCCTTCCGAGTCGCACATCGTTTTCGCAATCAATGATTCTCCAATCTCTGTCCGGTTCCGGTTTCTCTGTTCCGTGTCCGCGGCCTTGCCAGTTTGGTGCTGGCTCTGGGGGTCTCCCAGAATGAAGGTACTCGCCAGTGCAGATGTTGGCTCCTCGCGGCTCACAAAGAAAAACAATCTGCCGAGACTCTGCTATGGCAGAACGCTGAAGCTAGCTTTATTGCTCTTTTCCGAGTTGTCGGCTCTCTGAACACGCTGACTTTTTGCTCAGGCGTTGAAGTTCTGCTCCGCCGTTCTTCATTCTGGTCGCGCATAGACCGGTGAAACAACTGGGCATGTCTTTGCTATCGCCAGGTGCTCAGTATATGCTACAATACCCAGCTGCCGCGGTCCCCTCGTCGGTACTGCCGTTCGACGTTGACGTCGCCGCCTCGTCGACCTGCTTCGTCTCGGGTGCAGTCCCGCTCGTCCTGCCTGGGCAGCTCTAGTTTTGTCGACAGAAGCAGCTTCGCTATCGATACGCGGATTCTCGACGCAGTCGTGGGCAGGCGTCTACTTTTGACCCCACTTCGCTCTCAGCGGTCATCAGGCTCAAAGATACGCAGACTAGCATGATCCGTCCTTTTTGGCTTCTTGATCGCCAACGAGCGGCTAAGCGAGAAGGCGACTCCGCATGAAGCTGAAAGATTCAGACATCTTGCGCGCAAACAACAGTTCCGAAGTTTCGTGCTCGTCGAAGTGTAAGAGGATCCTTTGCGGATTCAGGCCTATTTCCTGAACAACCTGACGCCTACAGGTCTACAATGAGAAGGAGAATTCGCCATTTCACGCATGCCCTCGTCGAGGACCGCAACGCCGCGGCGTTCCGCTCGATCCTCTCGGACCCGAAGATCTTTCGAGGCGCCCCTCAGCGTACAGAACTCGGAGAAGACGGCCAATCTGCTCCTCCACGACATTGCGTCGCTATCGCCCGATGTTGCTCCACAAAGGCCGCAGCCGCGCGGCCAGGCCGAGCTTGTCTGCACCTTCGAGATCGATGTGAACGGTCTCCTCAAGGTCTCCGCCCTCGACAAGTCTTCGGGTCGCCGTGCCAACATTACGATCACCAACTCGGTCGAACGTCTTTCCTCGTCGGAAATCGACCAGATGATCAGCGATGCGCAGCGGTTCGCAAACGTCGACAAGGAGTTCACCGCGAGGCACGAGGCCAAGCAGGAGCTTGAGTCTTACATCGCCTCGGGGGAGGTTGAGTCTACGAGTGCGTATAGTCTCTATCTTGTCTCTATGGTCCCTGTCCGCGAGGAGTCGAAGCGCGACGTCGCGAGCGAGTTCGCTCGCGGCCGACTTCTTTCCGGCCGACTTTCTGCCACTCTTACTGACTTTCCCTTTGCGCCACTTGCTATGCAACCACTACACTCACTTCGCCAAAATCTAGCCTCGCCCGGACCCAGATACGTACGAAGACCTGCGCCTCTTATGCGTTTCGCTCGCCACTTGACTATTTTGCAATGTTGCGGCGACGCATTGGCTCACCGGTTGGTGCGCGCCGGGCCGTCTGTCTAGATTGGTATGCACTCGCAAAATTGATTCGTGAGAAAGACTATAGCAATGCAACGTTCTGGATCTCGTCGCTCGATACGTCGTCGTGATGAGAGAATCTCAAGTTCCTCTGGCTTGTCCTCCTTCTCATTGGCATCGACGCCGGAACATTGGAGAAATGGCTTCTTTATCGCCGTTGGCGTACCTCAAGGTTGTGCTACACGCTGCCAAGTACCCGGCCAACACCGTGATCGGTCTCCTCGTCGGCACCATCGACGCCGCCTCGTCGACCTGCACCGTGTCGGATGCGATCCCGCTCGTCCATGCCTGGACAGACTTGTCGCCAATGACGGAAGCGGCGTTGCAGGTGGTGCGTGGGAGTCTGGAGTTGGCAGTTGCCCGTTGTCGTTGTCGATCTGCTGGCTGACCCCACTTTTTTGCAGGCCCAAATCTACGCAAACCAGCAGCAGCTAGTCTTCCTCGGCCTGTATGTCGCCAACGAGCGATTGAACGATCAGGCGATCCCCCATGGAGCGCAGAAGGTCGCGGATGCCCTGCGCAAACAGCACCCGCAAACGTTCGTCCTCGTTGTGAGTTACCGGCCGGGGCAGACCTTGGGCTCGTCTATGTACTTTTCCTGAACCGCACGACACCTACAGGTTGACAACGAGAAGCTCGCCTCACCGGAACCGGCCCTCATTGTACGTTCCCCATGCCCTCGTCAGGCCTTCCGAGAGACCTGCTTGACGTGATGTTATCCGCATCTACAGCCCTACATCTGCTCCAAGAACGGCAGCTGGACCACCACAACCCTCGCCTCCGCCAAGATCTCACTCTCCGACTCGTCTATACCGCAAAAGGCATTCTCGGCCGCCCGAAAAGGCCGGTACGCCGATCTGGGAGATTTCGACGACCACCTGTCGGACCCGAGTGTCGACTGGCTGCGGAATCCGCGGATTGCTCTCTAGAGAAAATAGTGTTGTTTCTGTTGTATTCACATCCGTATCCTAAAGACATCGCCTCTTCGCCTTAGCAGGGGCGAGGGAGGCCAGAGAGCGCATCTCTCAAGCAACTGCAACGCCCGAAAAGGCGATTTCGGCCCGGCAACGCAGAGCGTGGACAAGTCTCGTGATGCACACTAGTACAGAGGGAATGGGAAAAGGTGACACAAAGGGTACACGACCAACGGGACTGAGAACCAAACCATGCGCCCGGACCGCGATTCCTTTCAACCGCGATTGTTGTTTTGATAACCCGAGCTTGTTCCGATGTATTCGGAGACAAAGAGAACTCGTCGGTTCAAATCCATCCATCTGGCAAGAGCACGAGGTCAGCCTTGGCTTGTCAAAATAACCAGCCGGGAAAACACCGGCTCACTGGAGGAATTGATGCAGGTTGTCCTTCAGGACGGCCATCGACTCCGGATCCAGCGTCGTGTGCGCGAGCAACTCGGGCAAGTTCACTAGAGGGTGTCTTCACGTGAGCTTTACGTGAAATGCGGAAGTGAAACGAGAGTCCTCGCCGACAACGTACCGAATAACCGGAGCAGGTGCTCGCCACCGTACACGGAGCTCATCGCCTTGCCAGTCCCCTGCAGTCGCTTGTAGTGTTCCTGGTATTGTCCTCGCTCGAAGCGGTAAAGGAGGTTGTTCCCGAGGGCTTTGTTGAAGTACAGGCCGAGTCCCGCAGCGACCTCGGCGGCGATTCTGTGCGTGACCTCACGCCTTATCAGCAAGGCGCGCGGAAACGAACCACGTACGCCACCGCTGATTCCAGGCCTTGTGGCTGAAACGCACCGCTTCTTCTCTTCCTCTTCGTTTTGCAGGTAGATGAGCCACTCGTCGAGGATCACTTCGACGTTCGGCACCCTCGGCAACGGCACGAGCTGCAGATGTCTCGAGATGAGCACGCGCCTGAAGTGAGCGGTGAAATGGCGACGGACCTGCTGGTTCTTCGTGATCGCCTCCCAGTCGTCGACAAGCTGGACCTTGAGGTTGTCCGGAATCGAGATCTTGACCTCGGGCCGCTTCAAGTACTCCTCTTCCTGTACGGCAGGGCGCGGGTGAATATCAGCCGTCATCTCGATAAGAGAGACAATCTGCCAAACTCAGAACTGCGCGCAAGACGTACGCCTTCGCCCTCTCGTCCGCGCTTCTGCCCTCTCGCGGTTCCTCGTCCGGCCGGTCCGGGCACTCCGACGATTCCAATGCTCTTGGCCTTTGCCGCCTCCTCCGCCTTGAGGGCCTCGCGTTCTGCGGCGTCGCGTGCGCGCTGCGCCTCGATGAGGGCTTTCTGCTTCCTGACGCCTTCCTCGTTGTACTTGTTGAGGCGCTCTTCGGGAACCCACTCATCCCACCTGATCGCGAACAAGAGTCGACATCAGCTTCGCGCCGTCTGGAGTTGCATGCATCGAGTGTACAGATGCAATGCGCGCCGGCAGCATCCGTGCAGGATCTTGCGCCACTTGGGGAAGAAACGAAAGGGACAACGCACGTCTGCTTCCATCCCTTGTAGTGCACGAAATAGTGCGCCCCTTCTGCTCCGTTCTTGTTGCTCCCCTTCTGCCAGTATTCGGCCTTGAGGACCTGCGAAAGGAGAGGCGTTTGTACGAGTGGAGCGAGACGCGACAGGAACGACAGCTCGTTGCGCCAACAGCATAGAGGCGCGCGCCAGCACAGGACGAGACGGAGCGGAGGGGCGTACCTTGGCTTCGTACATGAGCGGTCCATGGAAGCAGAGCGCCTTTTCGTTCTCGGCGTACGTCAACTTTGACCTGCGGAACGAGGAATGGCGGCGCGTCGGGTCAGTTTAACGGCACTTTGCTCTGAGCAGCGCGACTCTTCTAGCGCTTACATCGTGCCTGCACTCGTACGAGGACGCGCTCGGAGCAAACACGCGAAAGAGAGACGCAAGAGAGACGGCGAGTGTCGAGAAGCGAAAGAGAGCCTCATCTCGTCGATCAGACGCCGCAGCTGCCAACGAGGACTATAGCACTTCTCGCTCGGACCGACATCAAAGAGCATCTACGCATGCATCAAACCTGCTGTACCAACCGCTTCCTCGTAACGACCACGCCGAAACGACACCAGGTGTGTTGTGAAAAACAAACTCTTTTCTCGGGCATCTACAATATGGCTTCGTCTCTTCTTCCGAACGCGTCAAGATTTCCATAATCTTGTGGGTAGGGTGCGATCGTCCCCCCGACTGACCTCCAGCCTTCACACGCCGCTCATGATCTGCGCAAACTGCTCCGGTCCGAGCAACCGCTGCAGTTCGGAAAAGTCCATGCCGGCGATTCCCTCGGACGGGAACGCAGCGGGCGGCGGTGGCATCGGTATCGGCGCTGGTTGTTGTTGTGGCTGCGGTTGTTGTTGGTGGAGCTGCGCTTGCGGCATCGTAGGCGTCAAGAAGGGCTGGGACGACGACAGCGGCGGGGGGATACTCGACGGCGTGATCCCGAACGGGACCGGCTGACTGTACGCTGCCTGCTGCTGCTGTAACCCGGCGGTCGTGGCAAAGTTTGAAGGCGACACGGACGAGAGCGATGGCGAAACGGTCGGTGGGAGGTTGTACGGTTGCATATTGGGCGACGAAAACATTCCCGACGTCGTCGTCGGGTTCAACGCTCCCGCCGGCGGGGTCGGGATCGGGAGCAAGTGCTGAGTCGGGGTTGCTCGCGATTGCTGACTACCACCCGGCGAAGTTTGCGACGCTTCGGCGGCGGTGTCAGTGCGGAGCCACGCGTCCGGTAAGGGGATCTTGAGGAACACGAGCGCAATCAGTTTCGACGACTGCGGTGCCGGGACCATGACGAGCCCATTCTTGCTGCCCGAGAACCGCACAATGCCGCACTGCAATTCGGGGGAAGGAGATACTCCTGTCAGTACAGCTACATTGGAAGCGAAGAAGACGGTCGTGCGGTCGCGAAACGGAACGAAGAACGAAGCTCACATTCTGCCGCGTCTCCATACTCTCGGAAAACATCCTGAACAAGCCCTCGTTGCTCTCGACCCCGGGCACCGCCCTCTGCCGATCTCGCAGCTCTTTCGGCAGCGCCTCGCTCGGGAGCGGAGTGAGGCTCAAAGCCGGCAAGGTATGTTCCTGCGCGAGCTTTTGCAGGCTCGACATCCGGATCTGGACGAGGCTCAGGATCCGCCACGCCTGCTGGAATTTGACGCCCGATCTGTTCAAACACGACCAAAGAGTCAGTACCCTTAGTCTCACCCCCGCGCGCGCGCGAAAGAGAAAGGGGTCAAAAAGGGGAAAAGGAGACATGGATGGCTCACAACTCGATGACCGCACTCTGCTGCATCGGCGTCGCCTGGCAATACATCGTATACTCGGTCCTCGCGCCCGTCGTGCCCGCATTCCAAGCCCACGAGATCTGACCCTTCCACACCGGTCGGTGGCCCGTCAGCGAGTCCATCCGCTGCGGCTGCGGCGCAGCGGCGTTGGTGTGGTGGCCACCACCGCCACCACCGCCGAGGGCGGGAGAGGCCATCGGTCCCGCGTTGGATGTCGTCGTCGCCGGAGTCGAGTTGGCCGTTGAGGAAGCGCCAGAGGCGCCGCCGCCATTGTTGTTGTTGTTGTTGTTGTTAGCGGCGGGGGCGGCAGCCATCGCTGCTTGTTGCTGCTGCGCTATACGTAATCGTTGTCTGAACAAACGGGAGTTCCGAATGAACGAACCGAAAGAAAAAGAGATCAGGTTGCCGTCTAACCAACCCCCCACCCACTTTCTCTCTCACAGAAAGCGCCCGTATAGCAGCGAGAAAAGAAGGAAAAGGGCACGGAACGCACTGGTTCGTCAACTCTTGAAGCTGCCGGATCTGCATCGCCGCCTGTTCCTGCGTCATCTGTCCGCGCTGGACCCTCGTCCGGATCGATTCCAAATGCGCCTCGACTTTGGCTCGCATCTCGGGTGGGATCTGCGGCAAAGGCCCGCCCGGATGCTGATACGGTTGTTGTTGTTGTTGTAGTTGTTGTTGTTGTTGTTGAGCTCCGGCGTTTGCAGGAGGTGGCGGAGGAGGAGGTCCGAGCGGCGTGGCAGTAGTCGGAGTCGCGGCGGACCTGCCGCTGCGAGGTGTACCTTGCGAACCAGTCGCGAACGCACCGCCTCCGCCTCCCGTCGATCCATTCATGCTCTGCTGACTCGTACGACCTCCATTCGCCTTGACATCGTTCAAGTACTGTTGGATGTTGTCATTGTTGTTGTTCGTCGTCGACGGCGAAGGCTTGATCGCCGGCGGGAGCTGTTGGCCCGCCGCGTTGCTCGGAGTCCGAGTCGGTTTCGGCCTACCAGCCGCAGCAGCAGGAGGGCCTGGTGCGATCGTCGTCGGGTTCGGTTTGACTTTCTTGTTGGGTCCTCCGCTACTCGGATCGGTGACGGGAGTTGGGCGCTTGTTGTTATTGGTCGTCGCGTTGATCTGGTTGACGCCGCCGGGCGGGAGCGGAGGTTGCGGTTGCAGTTGCGGGCGGTTGTTGTTGTAAAAGCCGAGGAGGAAGCAGGCGTGCGAGGGAGAAGCGAGAGGGAACGAGAAGGCTACATTAGGAGGAGGGGTGAGGGAAGTATAGATCAGGTTGGCCGGGAAGCGGCCGGAGCACTGCAGGACGCGGATGTTCAGCGACAAATTGCGCGCGGTGGGATCCCCCAGCGAGGGCGGCAGCAACGCACCTCTTTCCAGAAACCTTCGAGATGTGGTGTATGTCCGAGCGAGATGAGGGAGAACAGTGTCGTGCAGTGTTGACCCTGCGTGAGATTTGAGCTCCCAGAGTCAGTGGTGGGTGGCGGGCACATTGAGCCGAAGCTGGCTTGACGACAACTGACCCTCGAGAAGCTCTTTGCAAACGATTCCCACGGTTCGTTCTGGTCGTCGTCTTCGAACCAAACGTCGTCGCCTCCTCCGACGTTTTCAATGTCGGTGCCCGAGATGACGACGACGTATTTCGGGAGTTGGCCTCTCCCTTCGCCTCCCGCGCCGGCGAGAGCTCCTTCGATCAGGCGCCTGCGGGCGATGCGGATGGCGCGGAGCAGTCCCGTGGTGGACCTCCAGAGGGTGGAAGCGGGCCGGGCGGGACGGCGGGTAAAGGAAGGGAGTGCGGCGAGGAAGGCGGCGGGGGGTAGGAACGGGTTGAGAGGGACGGCGTGGGAAGAGGGGGCGACGCAGGTCACGAGTAGCTGCGGGGGTGGTCATGTCATGTCGCCATGGTCAGTTCTCGTTGATCGCTCGCCGCTACAGATTGTCGGTTGAATCGACGGGGCGGTAACCGCGGGTGGAACGGACCTGGTTGTTGGGATGCAACGCCTGTAGCGCTCTGCGGAGGAGGAGAGTTCAATCTCACTCTCAAGAAGTAGTGTATGGGGCATGGACTCACTGTATGACCTGTTGGCAGTAGGGTTGTACGAGCGGTTCTCCAGCCGGAGTGGGGTCAATCACGAGGGCGAGCGGGATCACCTTGCGCGGCGGAGGGTGAGCGGCTGACGGCTGTTCCACGTTCGCCATCCCATCCAAGCGCGCTCTGCCTTTGCCCGCTGACTTTGGCGTGCGAGGCGGGTGAGCAGTCGGAGCGAGAGTCTCACCGTTCTTCCCCTCCGACCACTCGACTCGACTCACTCTACGAATCTCGAATCAAGCACACAATGTCGGCCGAGGTAGGCCTGCAATAGACTCTCTCCCCTCTTGCACTCTGCTGATCCCCCCCTTTGACCCGCTCGCAGGACGCAGCGTGGGGTACGCCTCTCTCTCCGCTCGCTCGTCATCCTCGCTCGTTGCCCCGATGAGCCCACAGCCATGCTGACAACGAACCGCCCGCAGAGATCCGCTTCAGCAACACCCGCAAGCGCCCTTACTTTTACAACTCCCAGTCGCAGCAGTCGTGCTGGGAAGTGCCCCCCGCCCTCACCGACGCCGACCTCACTCAACTCCCGGGCGCCCAACACTTGTCCTACAACAGCAGCAGCGGCACCAACGCCGAGTCGGACGCAGCCACCTCGAACAACAACAACAACAAGATCCGCGCCTCGCACCTGCTCATCAAACACAGCGGCAGCCGGAGGCCCAGCTCGTGGCGCGAAAAGGAAATCACCCGCTCCAAGCAAGACGCCATCGACATCCTCAAACAGCACCAGAAAACCCTCAAGGACGCCGTAGATCTCCGCGAACAGTTTGCCAAACTCGCCTCGACCGAGAGCGACTGCTCGTCCGCTCGCGACGGAGGCGACCTCGGTACGCCCTCTCTCGCCTTTTCTCTCTCTCCCGCAAAGACCCGCCCCTGACTCACCTCCGTATGCATCCTCGCAGGTACCTTTGGTCGGAACCAGATGCAAAAGCCCTTCGAGGACGCCGCGTTCGCCCTCAAGGTCGAAGAGCTGTCCGACATCGGTCCGTTCACTGAACTCGCCCCTCAAATCTCCCCCCGGCGCCATCATGTACTAAACTGACACCCGACCCTGTCGCAGTCTCGACCGATTCCGGCGTGCACCTGATCCTCCGTACCGCGTAAACGAGGAGCCGGCTCGCACACGAGTTTTCTCTCGATCACGGGCCGCGCCCGTGGGGCCCGCCGACCAAAGTACATACGCTTTGCTTGCCCTTCCTCTCCATTCTATCCCGACATCCTCAAACGCGCACATGCGACCGTGCCGAGAAACTACACAACCGGCCCACTCCGACTCCCTTCATGACTTCTCCCTGCATCGTTCGTACTGGCCTCATCTCGTTCTCGTGTAAAGCTGCCGGGTTTCATTCATCTTGAGGTCCCTTTCACGCTTCCAAAGAGTCATATCGGACCCTGCTGCAGACCCCCAGAAAAGCAGCGTCTTGCACAAGAAGGAAAAAGCTACTCGAGAGGAAATAAAGTGACAACCCCTCAAAAGTCGTCGTCGGTACCAACAGGGATCTGCAAAACAAAGTGCACGTGGACGTGCACCTTCTTGGTAATCTTGAGCACGAGCTGCTGGCGACCGGGCCTGCGCGGTCCGACGGCCCAGTCCTCGTTCAAGAGCGGGTCCTGGAGGATCCTCTTTTGGTCGGGAAGTCCGCCCGCGCAGACCACCATCAGGCCCGGACCTGTCAGTCGGTATGGTCGCAGGGAAAGAGCCTTATCAGCGCCAGAACATGTATAGCCGCGACCCCTTTCAGGCTTCAAGGGAATCCACGACTGACCCGTCTCGCCCATTTCAATCGGGAGCATACAGACTTTGGTCTGGACAATATCGAGGTCACCCGCGACCTGAATAATCTTCTTGCCCGGCTTGTGCACGCTCAACAAGTTCATCAAGTCTTGCAACGTGCGCGGAGAGTCTGGCGCGCGGGGGTCAACATCGCCCTCGCCACCGCCGGCGTTGGCGTTGGCGTTGGCGTTGGTGAGGAGGCGGGCGTTTCCTCCGAGACCGTTCAGCAAAGCCGGGAGACAGATGGGGCATTGGCACCCTGATTTGCGCTCGGTCTGCGGCGCGCTGTCGACGCAGAGAGGGCAAGTGCACGGGCCTCCTCCTCCGTTGCCGCCACCGAACCCGGACTCGAGACCGCTACCGGGAGCAGTCGGCAGATCGGTGTACGTCAACTTGCCCTTCTTGTGGTCGTGCTTGACATTGACGCTCGGCGTCTTGCCATCGCGAGTCTTGAAGACGTGCTTCGTCGCGTCGTGCTGTTCGTTCAGCTCGGCGCGGAGATGGCGGTCGCGCGGTTTGCCATCGTTGCCCGTGTAGTAACGGTGCATGTCCATCTGCATGACATGCGAAAGAGAAAGATTCAGGGAAAAAAAAAAGCGCCTACATCCCCAGATAGAACAGGGAGGGAGGCATCCGTACCATCCGGTACAAAGACTGTTGTTTCGGTGTACGGCTGATTTCGGGCGTGTCATCGTCAATGCCTGCCTTGTCAAGAGCATCAGGCAGCGCGCGACCTGCACCACTGTCCGGCTGAATAGGAGTGATGAGTGCCGCGTTGCTCAAAGCGGGAGGGGAGCGCGGAAAGTGAACGTACTTCGACATCGAGGTCGCTCAAAGCCTTCGGCCAGCGGTAGCCGCTACCGAGCGAGCGCAGGACGGGGGGCGTCATCTCTGGTCTGGTCGGGAGAGGGTAGTGAGCCAGAGAGAGAGAAAGAGACCATGGTGAAGGAAAAAGGAAAAGTATCCGCGGACAACCCGGCGAAGGGGTCCCAACTTTCCCGAGACCCCTGAAAGCGGTGCAAAAGCCACACCGAGCTCGTACACCGGCTGCTGGAAATGCGTTATTATTGACAACAAGCAGAAGAAGGGTACTCGTCCGACAGGAGAAAGCGAAGCGCGGAAACGGAGTTCACGACCGCTTGAGGCGGTGGAGAGGGTCCTCGACCCCGTCCGGCAGAGCGAGCTTGGATTTGCGGAACTTGGAGTGGTCGAGCTGAGTCACATCGGGTACTTTCGTGAGCTGCAAGAGGTATCGAGCGACGTAGAGCAACTCGTGGTCGCTGTCGATGTTGTCGCGGGTGAGGGCGTCCTACATGCGTCGATTTTCGGTCAGGAGAGAACAAGGACGCGCATTTTGTAGGAACCCACCTTGTACGCGTGGCACTTGATGCCGTTCTTGGGGTTCATGGCAAAGTTGCGCGAGAGGTCGTCGAGGTGGACCGTTCTCTCGGGCGAATACTGCGGCAAGTTTGCCCAGATGATGCCGAGAGCCTGCAGTCCACAAGTCAGCGTCTCTCGCGCGCCAAAGAAGGTCGTCGAAGCACTCGCTGCTCACCTTGACCTGATGCGTCCACGCCTTCCCCTCCTTCTCGCTGTACACGGAAAACATGCAACTCTTATCGAGGCAAGAGACGATGTGGTAATCTCCGCGCGCTGTCGGTCCGATCATCTCGAGTTCGATGATCTTGCGTTCGAGGTAGATCCATGCCGTCTGCGACCAGATGATGACGTCGTAGTAAGGCGAGACGAGGTTGAGCATCTCGTGCAGGTGTGGGCGAGCAAACAGTTCGGTCGCGAGTTCCTCGTGCTTCCACGATCCAGTGTCGAGGATGCAGCCATCGAGGTCTAGGACGAGCAACATCTTGTCCGGCCTCGGCTGGCGCTAGCGGTGCGCTCAGAACCGTCAGCTCCCCCGCTGTTCTCACGCGCAAATCCAGAACGCACAATCAGGTTCATCTCGAGTTTCTCGGCATGCTCCTTCAATTTGCGGCGGTTCCGGACAGATTGCACGGCCATGAAGGCTTTGAGTTTGGCGGCCTCGTCGGCGTAATCCATGTCGCCGTCCTCTTTCTCAGTAGGTCCGACCGCGCGAGCTTCTTCACCTTCGGGAGTTCCGCTGTCCGCAATCCGGGGGTCGTCAGCGTACTCGCTCCGGTATCCTACTCCGGCTTCCTAGTAGTATCGCGTACATCATCATGAATTCTTTGGGCTTGCTCGACGCTCCCGGCCCGAGTCCGAGTTTCACGACAGCTTGCTCGTCTCCGGGAAGTTTGCCCTTGGTGAGGCCGACAATCTTCTGACGCTCGGGCGGTACATTCGTAAGGCTGAACAGGACTGCCTTCAAGTCGCCGACCTGTCACACACACGGCGTCGCCTTGTCAAGTCAGCGCTCGAGCAACGGCCCCACTTCGAGTGGAGGAACTGACCGTGTCGCTCTCGACGACGGTGACCTGCTGCTTGCTGCCTCTCCAGTTGAGTACGAGCGAGTAGACCAGCTCGCTCGGAAGACTCGTGTCCAGATGTGCTGCCGCGAGGACGTCGCCGTGGTCCGCGTTCGAGCCGCTGGACGCTGCGATACTCGAGGTGGACGCGACCGGTTTGCGCTCGAGCGAGCCATGTGCAGCGACAGGAAGCTGATTCGATTCAGTCGCGGTCATATCCGCAGCAGGTTTGCCGAACTGGGTGTGCGGACCGAGGCAAGGACGAGCGTGAAACGAAAGAGAGGTCCTGTCCCGAGGTCGATCCATTGTCTAAATCTTTCCGCTCCCGTTGTGTGTTACGGTCCGTTGCACGGTCAAAGTAGGGGAATCAAGGGATTGCATGACGAGGAAATCTGCAAACAAAACCGAAAAGACCGGGGCGGATCTTGCATGCATCTGTACGGATTCATTTACAGGTGAGGATGGTCCCCCTTGCGCGATTCCGGAGGCGGACCCCGCTTGTGCTTGGCGACGCCACCGCTCTTCGAGACGGCCTTCATCAACTTTGGGGCGTCGGCGCTGGAAAAGTTGACGAACGAGAGCGAAGACGGTCGATGGTGGCGGCCACCGCCGCCGCTTCTACTCGGTGAGGTGTTCGGCGATCCCGATTCCGTGATTGCGGCGGAAGGGCGGCGCGTGGAGGAAAAGGAGGAGGAGGAGGCGGCGGCCGAGGCGCGGCGGCCCTGTCTCGCAGCAGCAGAAGGACGAGTCGGCGTCCCAGGTCGCGGAGGCGGATAAGGGACCGAAGAGAGGTACGCCGCGCTGGAGGGGTTCGGGTCGTCCAAACTCGCCATCGAGGACCTCCGTTCGTAGTGCACCCAGCCGCGCATCGACGCGCGATGCTGAGGACGAGGGTGAGGAGGAGGCCTCGAGTAAGAGCTCTCATCGACCGGGAGCGGATCGGCGGTGGTGGTTGAACTCGCCGCTGCTGCGCGGGCCATGGTCGCGTCGATGGAAGAACTCCTCCGTCGATTCGTGATCTGGTAAAAGACGTCGCAGTCTTCTTGCTCAATTGCGCCGGAATGACCCGTCGCCGCCGTCGCGGTCGACGGCCTGGGGCGTCTGCTGTTTTCCGGAGGTGCGGACGCTGGACGCGTTGATTCGAGTGGCGAGAGTAGTTGCATGTACATTGTCGGCGAGACCGCTTTCGTCTCGCTGATCGGGTAATTGAGGTCCAGCCTGGGCAGCGACGACGTCGACGGAACTTGCTGCTGCTGCGCGCGAGGAGTCTGGTCCGCCGCCACGCTGACCGCAGCCGAGTCGAGCCAGTCGAGCGACGAGGTGGCATAGTCGAGAAAGTCCTCTTCGTCGAGGATCACGCCCGCGACGCTATAGCGTGTACGCTGCTGCGGAGGCGGAAGTGCCTGCTCCCACGAGCTCGGCTGGGTCTCGAGCCTTTCACCTCCTCCGGGCATCGACCAAGACTGCGACCAGAACTATCCAGGACTTGTTACTCATCAGCGTGTTGCAGAACTCTGCGCGCTCTTGAGTAGTGACTTACCTGTGGTGACGAGTGGTGCGATTGAATCGAGAATGCCCCTTCGGCAGGCGGGACCCGTCCCGTCGGTGGCGGCGTTCTCATCCCGCAAAATGGCACCGTCGGCGGTGGCGGCGGCTGCACATCATTCGGCCCGAACTGCTGCAGCATCGAGAGCTCGTTCTGCAATGCCTTCCAAGTCGATGCCGCTGGTCCCGCCGCCGCCGCGGTGGGCGGCCACTGTTCCCATGAGCCTCCGGGTGAGGAGAAAGTGCTCGCGCTCGCCGTCGTCGCAAAGTCGCCGGGTCTATAGCCATGTGTATTAGGAGAGGTAGGAGAGGGTGGATTTGTTGTGGCCGGGTCGTCGCGATAAGCCGAAAACAAAGAGGCGTAATAAGATGGCTGTTGGTGGTGGTGCTGTTGCTGTTGCTGTTGCTGGTGGTGGGGCCGCTCGGGCTGTTCGTCGTATGGTGACTGGTATGCGGGAGACCAGTCTCCCGTTGGCGCGTCAGGCGCGGGTGCTCGTCGTGGTGGAGGGTGACGACTAGCGCGGGACCCCGAAGAGTCGTCCATCGACGTTTGTAAGGCAAGGCGATGCGCAAGAGGGCGTTCTATGGCGTGTCGAGAGCAAGCCAGCAGCGGCAGAGCGAGGGCAGCATTGTCTTTTGAGGAGGGAGGCGGAGGAGAGGAATGCGAGCCGACTAGGCAGCATGAAACGGCAAGCTTTTGTTAGGACGGAAACTAATATGACTTTTCGCCGGCCGGGGTACGACTTTGGGGAGGCGTCATCTGTTCCGTGGCTATACCGAGTTGGGAAGGAGCGGGGAGGCAGACTAGAGCAGAGCCGGAAAAGCTCCGAAGGGGATGCCTGCAGTCCCAGACCTCCTAGCCTCTATACAAGATGAACAGTAGCGGCGAGATAGACGTACATACAGCAGGCGTGCAGTAGGTCTTGTGGTGTGTAGCAGGAGGAACCGGGCGTCTCGAGCTCGGCGACTCGGAGCGACGCACGGACTTGCACGAAGAGCAGAAAGGGAGAGCCGGGAGCGGATGGTGCAGAGTCCTGAGAGCACTGCGTGAGCATGCAGAGCCGGAGAGGAAGAGAGAGACGCTGGAGACGAAGCGAGCTGCTGGTTGGCGCGGAAAGGCGAACGGCGGCCGGCGCGAGCGAGCACCGCCGCGCCCTTTCTGGTTTCTCGTCTCTCGGCCAACTCAACTGTGAGCTACCGTGCTGCGTACGAGGCAGGCTATACATTCTGTCTGCTTCTGTCTCTGCGCCGATCCGACCACCGCACGCCGTGAGGGAGACAGTCACGACCACCGAGACGCGGCTGCTCGCTGCCCTCCCCGAAAAAGCTCGACACGCCGCAGGCCATTACCGCCATCGCCGACGCGCAGGCATAGCGGGACAGGGCAGGGCGGATGGACATTCTGGAGGGAAGGCAATAGCAGCGGGCGGGTTCGGCGCAGAGTCAATCGAGGGAGCAGGTTGGCCGTCTCAAAGCTCGACAAGGACCCGGTTATGCTGACCCCTCTCGTCCACACCCTCCCCGTATCAAACGCACCGTTCGACGACCAAACTACAGTCTCCCCTCTCTCCCCCCCCTTTCCCTTCCCACTAGTCAAAAATGGGTGGTCGCGGTCGTGGTGGCTCTGCCGGCAACAAGTTCCGTATGACTCTGGCCCTCCCGGTCGGCGCCGTCATGAACTGCGCTGACAACTCGGGTGCCAAGAACCTTTACGTGAGTCACCTCTCTCTCTCTCTTTTCTCGAGCCCACGCTGCGCGCGAGCCGAGAGCTAACCCGACTCTCGCATACAGGTCATCTCCGTCACCCGTTCGGGTGCCCGCCTCAACCGTCTCCCGGCTGCTGCCGCTGGCGGTACGTCACGAGATATATTACTCGGACGAACACTAGCGAGTAGGGCGCTGACTTCTCCGTTCATCCGCACCCTCCCACCAACCTCGAACGTCCAACCCGACCCGTTTCTACCCTCCTCCCGCCCGCTCTCGACACGCTCTACGACTACACAACTCGGATATCGGGGAATGGGATTTCGGGGTGTTCAGACATGGTCATGGCTACGGTCAAGAAGGGAAAGCCCGACCTGAGGAAGAAGGTCCACCCCGCGATCGTCGTCCGCCAGCGCAAGGCGTGGCGCCGTCGCGACGGTGTCTTCCTCATGTTCGAGGACAACGCCGGTGTCATCGTGCGTTTTCATTTCGCTTGTTCTTCAGCGAGACGTGGAGAAGCGTGGGGCCAGTGGGCTGACTGCCGATTTACCTTTCCATGCTCTCATCCCATGATGCACGACACGCTCGCCAACCATGCAGGTCAACCCGAAGGGCGAGATGAAGGGCTCGCAGATCGCCGGCCCCGTCGCCAAGGAGTGCGCCGACCTCTGGCGTGCGTTTCGCTTCTTCCATTAGCTCTCGGACAAGTTGGAGAGGCCCTATATGCTAATCTCTGCCTGCTCTCTCGATTCTTCATGGATTCCCTTCGTACAGCGCGTATCGCCTCCAACGCCGGAACTGTTGTGTAAGCCTCCGCCAGAGCGAATCGCCCTCTACCTAGGACTCGAAAAACTGACTCCCCACCCCTCCTCCTTACAGCTAAACTAGTCTCGCCGCGCTGGTAGTTGCTTCGCTGCATCGACGATTCGGGTCAATCTTGAGTTATGCCAAAAACAGAGAACCCTCCCACGATGGGAAGTGGCACCGAGAGAGGAGAGCGCTCGGGGGCACGGAGAAACGGCTCTACAACATGCGGTACCGAAAGCAGTGGCCCGCGTCAGATGTGAGGATCGCTCTCTATTGCATGTTGCGGCCTTTCTTCTATCTAGATCACGGCCGAGTGAAGAGCCATCCGTGTACTGTACTCCGAATTGCGAGATCTCCACCATCTTCGGGGAAAGCAGGCTGTGCCGAACCGAGTCGCAAGGAAGGAAGGGGCGCGGGAACCAAGAATCAGCGCTTCTTCCCTCCTACTTGTCTAGTATCGTGGGATACGGGGGACTCACGCCGGCCTGCTTGTCCTCCCAGACTTTGCTCACCCGCCAACCCTTCTCCCGCGCGAGGGTGAGGATCTGGAGGTCGGCGTCGACGAGCCATGGCCTGTGATGGGAGAAGAAGCACAAGACGGCGGGAGTTTCGAGCGTCGTCCGATCCGAGAGGTCGATCTTTGATCCTTCTTCGTCTTCTTTCGATGGCGCTGTTGGCTGTGCTTCCGAGGCGGGTGTGGAAGGTCCTTGTGTAGTACTCGCAGAAGCGGACGAGGACGAGGATGCGCGTGAGGAGAGGCACGAGAGGCAAGTGTTCAAGAGGGCGAGGTGCTGAGAGTGGTTGAAGACGAGATCGGACAGGAGGATGAGGTCGAATTTCCGCTCCTGGTCGTCTTCGCCGCTGACTTTGTTCAAAACCTCGAGCAGCGTATCTGGAGGTGTTCCCCACGTGAACCCCTGAGTGCCGTACAGGTCCGAGTCAGCGGTCGTCGTCTACGACGACGGGGATTTGGGCAAAAGACTGACTTTGGCCACTGCGGTGGCGACCTCGTCAGATTCGAGCGAGGTGATGTTCAGGTCAATGTTCTTGGCGATGTTGTTGACCAGGGCCGGGTCGGGAAAGTCAGAGATGACCACCTTGAGGAATGTATCAACGGGGGTCAGCAATCGTTATGCAAAGTCTCGTTGTTGCATCGAGCCCAGATCTTCTTCGGGACTCACGTCGCCTGCGCCTTCGAGGGCAGCCACGAGACCCGGTAGTCCGCCACCTGCTCCAAGTTCGAGGACAGCTTTTCCCTTTCCCTTGCCCTTGCCCTTGCCGTCCGAGCCGTGCAAGAGTCGGTCCGCATGCAACTCGAGAAACCGAGCGAGAGCGATCGCCGCCGGGTACAGGACGTGACCTGCTCCGCCCACCCATACCGTCAGTTTCCGAGTGTACAAAGAGCAAGAGTGTCGAAACGGACCCCATAGTGGATGTCCCGAGACGAGTCCGACTTGGACTCGAGAGTCTCCGACGAGCGGACCGTCGTCGATCGCACCGAGTGCTCTCCGCTCATAGGTACGAACTGTCGGCGGCGGCGTCGGCGGGCGGAAACCTTCTGGTTCCTGTGTGGGCGCGCGCAAGTAGTATGAGCAATGGGACGCTTCCCGAGTGTGGAAGCTATGAGGGAGTGTTGGCGGCGGACCTCGAAGACTGCGCCGAAGCCTTCGTCGTCGGACCCGCTCGCGGAGGCAGCTGATGGGGCCATATTTTCTCTCCCTGCCGTCTCAGAAGGACAAGTCTTGCGAGCGTGAGAGAGAGAGCACGAGCGTGATCGACCAGGTCAAGCGAGAACCCAAGTTGATGAGACTCTCTCTCGGACCATACCCGCATATCAAGTGAGTCGAGCGCAGCCCGTGGTCCATACCCTATGCTCTAGCTGACTTTGGCACGCAACAGTGGCGTCTACATTCTTCCACTGGGCAAAGTGGCTTGCTTTCCCCTCCGACCCCGAACTGTGTTGTAAACCCCTCCTCATCTCGCTGACCCCCTTTCGCAGGTCGCCCGAAGCGCGCAAATACTTCCTCTCGACTCATTTCTGGGGGTCAGTCCGTCCGTCCGCCCCCATCAATCTCCGAGCCCGAGCCCGAGCCCGAGCCCGAAGGCTGACCCCGACCGAATCCTCCGCTCATGTTAGACCGCTCGCAAACTGGGGGTTGCCCCTCGCGGCTATCACCGACTTGACGTCCAAGGATGCCAAGTTCATCTCGGGACCGATGACCCTCGCCCTCGTCTCGTACTCGTCAGTTACCCAAACCCCCTCTTTCTTCCCTCGGCCTGGTGACCTTGTCGCTGACCCCGGCATCGCCTACTTCCAGTCTGGTCTTTATGCGCTTCGGTACAGTGTCTCCCTCACTTCAGGAAATTCAAGCTCTTCCACCTCGCGAAAGAAGAGCTGACCCGTCCCTGTGCACGATTCCGTCGACGTTCTCAAATTTAGCCTGGCGAGTGCAACCACGGAATGCAAGTCCCGACGAACCGCCCTCCTCCTCTCATACCCGATGAAATGATAAACTGACTCGCCGTATCCCTCCACCAGTACCTGCTCTTTGCCTGCGTGCGTCTCCGGCGAGGGTTCGGCTCCACCCGCTGTGGCTGACGGGTTTGCTACGAATCGACACAGCACGCAACCAACGCGACCGCGCAGAGTCTGCAAGGCGCTCGCTTCATCCAATGTGCGTGGTCTCCCGTCTCTCTTGACGATGCGCACAGTCAAGCTCACCTACAGCGTTTCCATTTTTCTCCGCGCGCAGACAATTGTGCGTGACGAGCCGATGTCGCTCTCAAGTCGGGGTAACCCTCCGACTAGAGAGTTTTCAGTATTGACCCCGCCTTGTTCCTTTCCTTGACCACGCACAGACCTCGGCAACAAGGACAAGGACCAGCTTGCAGAAAAGGCCAAGGAGGCCGTCGCGGCCAAGTAGTAGACTCTTGCCCGGCCTCCTTCTCCCCTTCTTGCAGTAGTAGATATCCTCCATATACTTGCTCTCGCGTTCCCCGATTTCGCCGCGTCGTCGCAGGCACAGCGGCACAAGAGGGGAAACGAAGCCGCGAGCAGGAGAGAGAGAGAGAGAGAAAGGGAAGTCCGATTCTTTGCGCACACACCCTCACCAACGGGTGCATGTTCTATGCCTTGAGCTCCCAGCCATCCTCGTAACCCTCGGTCGCCTCTCGTGGCCGATTCGGGACTGTCGGCAGGGAGGTGGTATCAAAGTCGAGGGTGATGGATGAGGCGAGGCGAGGCGAGGCGAGGCGAGGCGCGGCGCGGCCGGGTAGTAAGCAAGTCAGTGACTGCAAGTTTGAGCAGAGCTTGCGGAAGGGACCTGGCACTCACGCGGGTAGGACGTAGGCGGACGCTCGACGGGCTTGTAGCCAAAGAAGCGCTTCCGGATCTCGGGCACCGTCACGACCATGACCGGGCCTGCATTTCGTTTCATGATGGGTCCGAGTTCGAGTCAGTTCCCGGGTGGTGGCGTTGGGCGGTCATGCTAAACCCCATGTTCGGACGGTCGGGTCGGGATGAGGCAGGCTGTGCGACGAGGACTGACCGAGGAATCCGAGCCAGATCGAGTAGTACACGGCGGGTTGCTCATGTGCTGTCCGTTGCTGTTGTTGTCCATCGCATTCCATGCATTCACGAGCAACGAGCCGGTGTCACGACATTGACGGCAGGAGAGAAGAGGAGGCGGGGAGGGGGGGGGTCAGCACTCTCGCTCGTCCAGCCGCGGCAGGAGTAGAGCGGGACGTACGAGGTAAGAGTAGGTACGACGGAACGGACTGAACAGCGCAGACATGGCGGGCGAGGGCGAGGTGTGGTGTGTTTGGGTCCGAGACCAAGATGTCTCTCTCACGCCGACGTCTCTTCGTCTCTCGCCCCTCACGGGCCGTCGAGCTTCTCGCTCACAATGCGCTATTCTGTGCTCTTCGCTTGCTTGCATCGATACGCCTCTCGCCGCTGCTCTTTGCCCGGGAATCTCCCAAGACTTGGCCGTGCACTTCCGGCCAAAGTCATGCTTGCTAGTACCCTCTCCGTGGCTACAGCAGACACCAACACCGTGCTCAAGCTACGGCCTGAATGGAAGGACTCGAGCATCGAGAGGCCTGAGGGAGACTGTTTCCCCTCGAGCCCGACGCGTCCGCTTTGCGTTCCTCCCTCCGCGGCTTGTCCGGTCGGCACCTGCTCGAGTGCTCTCGACTCGGCGTGGGCGCCCGTCCTCTTTGGCCGGATCACAGACCACGTCCTGCACGCAATTCCACTGCTCACTGCTGAAGGCTCTTGTCCCGAAAAATCCTCCAAGACCCGTGTGCGCCCCCGTTGCGGCTGCGGAGCGGGACCAATCGCAAATGCCGACGCTACCGCCCCCTCCTCATCTGGACGACGGTCAAGATGACGGGAACGGGAGCGTCGCACTGATCCTCTTGCCCGCAAGAGCAGCTATGGTAGCTATCGCGCTGAGCAGTATCTCGAGCTCCGTGGCGCTCATCTTGGTCATCGAGGTGAGTTCGCTTCTCCCCTTCTCTCGTCGGCCCGACAACAAGCTGACAGGACAAAGCACTCAGGTCGCTTTCGAAGTTGAGCACCTCGACGGTAACGACATGGGTCTGCTGCTCGTTGATGGAGTCATGCTGGCGATCATGATCGCCACCGGTTTTGCCGTCATTGTGAGGGCTCTTTCCTTACCCCTCTTTGCGAAAGGGTGATGACTAAAGGGTACGTACGACTCTGCAGCACGGCCGATTCCGCCCACCCGAAAGCACCCGCCTATGGCAATCTGTGGACCGGGTCACGACGTACCTCATCGTGAAGCCTAATCCTTCCAAAGCTTCGTCGCCCTCCTGTTGCCATCGCTGACCAGGCCCTGCGTGGACGCACAGTTTCTCAGCCTCCTCACGCTGAGTCTCTCGCTGGCAGTCATTGTCGAGGTCTTGGCTCCCCTCGTCTCCTAGTACGCCGGTCCGACCCGCTCTTCTCGTTGTGAAATTCCAGGGCTAAACCCGGCCGTTCCTTGTCCCTCCCCTTCGCAGTCAAAACGACAACACTTGCTCGAATCGTTCCCTCGCAGTCGATACCATCTGCGCCTTGTCGATATCGCTCCTTTGCATCCTCGCTCTCGCCTTTATCGTCGTCCACGACCTCCGACGGAATCTGCCGCGCGCTCGAGCCCTCATTAGCATCGACGATATGCGACAAGCGCGATACCAGCGCTTGGACAAGGAGCGCTGGAATGCGGCTCAGGTGGATGAGGAGCGAGCGCTCGTCGACCGTGCCAAGATGCCTCTCGACGGTGCAAATCCATATCGAGCTCAGAATCTTACCGCGGCCGCGATCGCCGCCCCTTCGCCCAATGCACTCGAAATGTTGCCATTCCTGCCACTGCAGCGCCCTACCGCAGAGTCTCCGCCTGTGCCGCCTCACGTTATGGTGATGCTGACTCCCGGACATGGTCACAAACATCACCACGGCCATCAACAACATGATCACCACGCCGCAGAACAACAGAGGAAGCGCAAGGAAGAGGAGAAAAAGCACAAGGCAGAGGAGAAGAAGCGCAAGGCCGAGGAGAAGAAGAAGCACCGGGCGGCGGAGCGTGCGCGGAAGAGGGCAGAGCACGAGCGCGTCGGGTTGGAGCGCCAGCGCAAGATTCTCGCGGCCCGAGCAGCGCATGATCGGCGGCACGAAAAGGCCGACAAGCGACACGAAGCCGGACACGCTGGACGCGCCGCACACGCCGCGCACGATAAGGCGAAGCACGCTGATCAGGGCGAGGAGAAGAAGCACGCGCACGCTCACAAGGCGAAGCAGCATGGGCACGCTCACTCGGAGCACAAGCAATCGCATCACAACCACGACCACGAACACGACCGCGCAGGCGATCGAGAACATGCAGAACACCAAAAGGTTCTGAACGACCTGCGGGCTGAGCGGAAACGACGTCAAGCGGAGAAAAAGGAGGCAAAGGCGAAACGAGCCGCCGAGAAGGAGAAGCGGCGAGCGCATCACAGCGAGGCGCAGAAGAAGAAGCGGCACAAGGACGGGAGGTCGGACTCGCACGGGCACGGGCACGAGAAGGCACGTGCACCTTCGCGTGACGATGAGTCGAAGCGGGAGTATCACAAGGACGGCTCTGCCGATGCCAAACACGGTCATCATGAGCGCCGCGACTCTCACCACTCGCGCTCTCCCGATCGATCTCGCCATTCCGATAACGATGACGGTCGCCGCGGTCATCGCGAGCGCCGCGACGCTCACCACTCGCACACGCACTCTCCCAGCCGATCTCATCCATCCGAAAAAGATCGCGGTCATCACGCCTCCGACTCGCACCCTCACTCGCGTCACCGCGAGGGTGAACAGCACGCCTCTCCGGAACCTGCTGCGCATCATCCGCATTCTCGTGCCGGTGGTCACGCCGACCCTGCGCATCACGCAGCGGGACCGCACAGTCACGAGAAGAAAGAGCACGAGCCTCTCAAGCATCATGGGTTGCAGCACCACCCGCACTACGCCGCACCCGCTCACAGGGCATCGCATTCTCAAGAGGATCACGGCGACAAGCCGCATGGGCATGCGGAGCACTCGAAGCCGGGCGACGACCGCCCGCACTCGAAACCGCGTGACGACAAATCGCACCACTCGAAGGCGGCGGACGCTCCAAGCGGCGATGAGAAAGAGGACGACCCGAAACCTGAAGCTCCGAAGCGGTCCTGGCGTAAGAGGCTCAAGGCCAAACATGAGCACCGGAAGGGGAAAGGCGCCGAGAGCGCGCCTTCGTCGTCGGCCGCGGAGGATTCTCCCGCTTCCGAGCACGATTCACCACCTACTCCGCGGCCGAAACCCGCCAGACACGCGCCTCCGCGAAGACCGGCGGCCCACGAAAAGACACGCCGGCCATCTCGCGCGGACGACGACGATCCGCCCTCTGATCCCTCAACGCAGGAGTCGGATGAGGATGACCCGCCTCCTCGACGACCTCGCAGATCAGACCCCCGTTCTAGTCCAAGATCTCGCAAGTCTTTCGAGCGCCGCCGGGCGAGAAATCCGGATGATGATGCGCCTCCCGCTGATTATCCGTCGACCCAAGATTCGGATGAAAACGACCTGCCGCCGCGGTCTTACCCGACCGAAACACCTCGCAGGCGGCCCGCTCGGACTGCTCAAGGGTCTCGTCGGTCTCCGGAGCGCGATGATTCGAACAGCAACCGGACCACTTCCTCGTCGTCCGCTTCTCGCGGCGCAAGTACCGGTTCAGCTTCGGATGCCAGCACGGATAATACTCGCTACTCAGAATCTGAACAGGGTGATTCGGACGACGAGGAGCGCGGGAGGCGCAGGGCAACGAGCAGGGATCGCGGAGCGCCTTGGCATCACGGGGTAGTGGGTCATGTGCGACAGGTGTTCCGGTCACGCTCTGCTCATAGCAGCTACGATGATGATCGATGAACTCTTGGTCCACTTGGAGTGTTGTGGGCGGTATGGTCCTCCAGTGCTCCAGGCTCCGATGTCGCCTATCCTCTTGAGAAGGTCATCGCGCGTAAGCCTCTCCATCGCAACGATATGTACAGAGTGTAGAGCCTTGCATGGCTTTGTGCACGGCCTGTGGAGTTGAAGTTCGCTCCCGGTAGCTTGATGTCGACTCTGCTGGGATCGACCGCCGCTACGCTCGAGTCGACCGCCTCCGCGGGATGTCCGAAATTTCGTCGCAGCCTCGAGTTCCATGAATTCCATGTTCCACCCGATGCCTGACGACCTCAATCCGGGTTTCGTGGCCACAAAGGACACAGGACTGAGGCAGTAGTGGACTTCCCCGCTCGTCTGCTGGCGTACCGCAGCTCATGTCCTACTACCCCTTCAATGCGGATACCCACAAGGAGGTCTCGCTCGTGTTCCTTCCAGCACGAGCAGCAGCCGTCGCGGTTGCCCTAAGCGGCGTGGCTAGTTTTATTGCACTCGTGTTCACAGCCGAGGTGAGCTGAAGCGCGTCGTATGGAGAATGCGCGCTGACGTGAGCTCGAGCCGCTAGGTGGCGTATTGCGCGCAGTCGTTGGGCAGCAATGAGTCTGTGCTACTGGACGTGACCGCCGTCTTCTGCGGCATCGTCGTAGTGACTGGTATTGCACTGATAGTAAGCTCGACCGCGCTCCACAAGCTTGCCCGCGCCCGCTTGCTGATCCCTCGAACCCGCAGTACGTTCGTGTCCAACCGCCAACCGCTTCGAACCTCTGGACAGTTGTGCCACAAGTCATAAGCTATATCATGGTGCGTTCTCTTTCCATTTCCCGTTGGCGTCACTTACCAATCAAGCCGACAGGTCTTGTGCCTTGCAACTATCGGATTCGCCACCGCCTCGATTTTCATCGTACTGGTGCCTCTAGCTCGCTGGTGAGCAGCCCGTTCATAGAACGTATAGCCTCAGAGCATTCCTCATCGCGTCGAACTCGCAGCAATGGCGACTCGTGCGAGCATCAAACCCAAGCGATTCGCACCATCTGCGCGCTCGCCATCGCCATCGTCGCCATCGCAAGTCTCGGGATCCTCGTAAGCTACGACCTTCACGCGACAAGACCGGAAGCCGAAGCTGCTGTCTACCGCGCGGAGCTCCGGGAGACGATGCTCTATGCACGTTGGCGGCGAGACCAACTGGACGGCGAAGAAGCACTCTGGGTTGCGCGGAGTGCGTGGACCAGTCCGAGCTTCCGAGACACGCTCGATAATCCGGCCGGAGCTCTCTCGGGTTCCAGATCTCCTGCTCGGGAAAACGGGCGAGCTGCAGACTTTCCAGCTGCGCCAGGCCCTTTCTCCGGTGCACCGTCAGGAACCGCCGCCGCTCCGAGATTCTGGCCTCGTTCTCTTGCCTCGGTGGGCAAGCATCCACACCACCACCACCACCAAGAAGACAGTTACACGCCCGAGGACTCCGACGAGTCGCCACACCGGCGGAAACGCGACGAAGACCCGAGCACTGACAGCAGTGAGACCGGAACAAGCGAGACTGACGAGGCGCATCACACGCACGAGCACAAGCACAAGCACAGGCACCCTCACCCTCACCACCGCCACCACGCGCACGATGGCACGACTTCTGACTCGGACGAGAGCCACTCCGAGGAAGGCAGGCGACGAAGATCAAAGAAGGCCGCGGTGGACGCGAATGTGATGAGTCGGCAGTCCGCGGCGAGTTCGGTGGCCTCAGCAAACGCAGGCGATGTCGTTCCGACGGAGTGACCGAGGTAGTGACTGTAGTGCGAAGAAGTGCGGGTACAATGCAAAAAGTCGAGGAAAACAAAGCGAGATCAAGCGGTATGAACAACAGGTGAATCAGGGCTAGGAAAGGAAGTGCTGTAGGTGTCACTCGTCGACAAGCCAAGCGGAAGGAGACTCAAGCAGCTGGGGCTGAAGGCGTCGGCGCGCTGCCGTCTCCGGCGAGGGGAACTGGAGGTGGCAAAGACGTCGAGCCGTTCGTGGTCGCCGCGGGAGCGGCAGCGCTGTCTCCCGACGCGGTACTGGTCGCAGCAGCGTTATCGCCGTCGGCGGCTGCAGCTTTGGCCTGGCGCATCGCACACACTTGCGACCAGAACGGATCGATGTTGACTGTGAGTGCGGCATCCGGCTGACATCATCAGCTTTCCGAGATGAACAGAACCACTCGAGCAGAGAGCCAATTCAAGGGGACCGACTCACGTTTGCCCGCGTATCCCCTATCGACCACTCTGGCGAGCGCGACCTCTTCCGGACTCTTACCCCCCTCTCCCTCCTGACCGTCTCCAAGCGTCCTCCCTCCTCCTCCGCCGGCACGACGACCTTCGATGTTGGCCCTCTCGCGTTCGAACTCGGTACCACCTGCAGCAAACATCTGTCCGGCGCGTTCACGACGAGAGGACCTGCTGCCGCCTCCACCACCACCTCCTGCGCCGCCACTTCCGCCGGCTGCGCTGCCGCTGGCTCCGCGGGTCGGATAGGGACGAGCGCCGGAGCGACGAGAGGATCCAGACGGAGGGCCGGAAGGCGATGGTGGAAACACCGAACCAGGGAACGATGGACCGGACGGAGCCTGGTGGGGGTGAAGAAAGGGTCAGCGAGGTAAAAGAGGCGACCAGAACGTAAACGAGCGTACCTCGTTAGCATCTGCCTCAGTCACGACCATCATCTCCTCGGTCTCATCAGCGCGCATAGGCTCTCCTCCAGCCGCCGTTGCCGCCGCCGGTTCGTCGTCGTCCCTCATCAAATCGTCAACGACGCTGCTCGCACTGCTCGCCGCGCTGCCGAATTCCTCGCCCGCAAAGCCCATAGCCGCGTCTGACTCGTCGGCAGTAGCAGTAGTCCCGTCGCCCGCTTCGTGCAGCGAGGTTACGCGTGACATGTTGGAGCGAGCCGGAGTCGCGGCGGTGGGGTGAGCAGGAGGAGGACCGTCACTCGGAGGCGGCGGCGTAGGCGCCTGTTCGTAGGCAGTACACGTTAGCTCAAATATTCTCTCAAGGCTACTCGAATCAACTCACCGGTGTCAGTGCTCCCGGACCCGGATTCATGACGGACAGCAAGAGAGCAATGAAAGCAAATTCGCGAAACAACGGTCTCGGTCGCTCCTCCATGATACAGTTATCTTGCAACAAGAGAGGTAGTGAGAAACACGCGAAAGACAGGAACTACACGGATCAGATCGCAACGACGCTTTCGGCGTCGTTATTCGGCCCTTGTCCGGCTCGGACGGCGCGGGCCCATCTGTTCGACAAAGGACGAGATCAGTATGAAACGCGAGCTCAGAGCAAAGTGGAAGGGCAGACGAACCGGACTGCGCGCCAGTATGCCAAACAACTTCCGATCAGGAGGAAGGACTGTATCGTGCGAGGAAAACGAGTCAGTCTTCTTTTGCTCCTCACCACGCACTAGCAGCGATCCTCCCTTCTATGACTCATATAGAGAGAAACAGGAGACGAAAAGCGCGAGCCGCCATCGCGGGCAGTAAGCAAAGAGTGCACTCACCCCGATCGTGACCAGCACAAACGCCATCCACTCGTTTGCAGCTTCGCTCATCCTCTGCATCTCTTCGAGCGTCGCCCCGTCCCCCTGCAGAGTCGGCATCCCCGACTCTTGCGATTGTGTACCGTCACTCGCAGCCAGTACGCCGGCCAAAGCTCCGTGCACCTGCGTCGGCAAGCTACCAAACACGCCCTCGGTGGCGGTCGGAGTCAATCCGGATGGCAAGGTCCCGGTGGGCTGGTCGCCGCCGGGCCCGTTCCACCAGGACCAGCTCTGCTCGGATTCGGAAGGGCCGAGGCCGCCGTTCAGGCCGGTTTCGTCGCCAGGGATGGACGAGAGTCCGTCGGTCCGTTGCTTGAGGTAAAACTGTAGGAAAGAGTGACACCCGTGAGTTCACATGGATACTTAAGAAACGAAGCCGACGGAAAGGGGGAGGACGCACGCCGAGTTGGATCAATGTGATGCCGAGACCGGCGCGGGAGCCATTCTTGGCCGCGTGAGTCGTGTGCAGGATGAACGTCAAGAGGAACCCTGTGCGATTTGGGTTGACGGGACTTCTCATCAGCTTTGTTCGCTATACAATGATGCATCGCCCCGGCTGATGTCACAGATCCCAATGGACGCACCGACAAACTGGAAACTCATCGAGACGAGCAAGTTCCACACAAAGCTGAACACGTTGCCGACCGGCATACCATCAACGAGGATGTCGTCCGGACCCAGGGGACCACTCGGAGCGATGACGGTCGTCTCCCAGTAGGCGGGCGAGGGGTCGTGTTGTGCAGCTTCGTAAGGCTGCGTACAAGGGATGGTTAGCACGAGGCTCTCCTTGAGCCGCAGAGAAGGCAGAGATGGGTGTATCTCACCGGAAGGACCTCGTCTTTGTCGGGACCTTCGCCAACAATGTCGAACCCGCCCGGGTTGTCCGGTTTCGCTGCCAAGTTAGCAAACACGCCGTCGTTCCCCTGCCCGCCTCCGAACACTCGCTGCCCGCCAGCGGCGGTTCCGGCAGCATTGAGGCTCGTCGACGTCGAGTCTGAAGAAGGTGGCGGGGCAAACTGAGGCGGTCGAGGCGGTAGGGGTAGGTGCGGATCCCTCGGCGGCGGGTACTGGCTCGCGCCGCCGCCGGCGGCCGCATTCGACCTCTGCAATGGCCAATCGGCGTCGGACGGGTCTTCCGAGTCATCTTGCGAGAAGAGTAAGCCGTGTCCTTCCTCTCCGGCGTGCTGCTGCTGCTGCTGCTGGGCGCCGCCGCGGTTCGAACCCGCAGCGTTTGAGCCGCGCAAGCGGGTGACGAATCCGCGCCACACTGCGAGTGCGGATTCTTCGCCCGCCGAGGTTGAAGGAGTAGCGCCGTGTTCCGACGCATGAGAGTAGGACTCGCGGTACCGCTGGGACGAGAGGGAAGCGCGCCTCGAGATTGGCAGTGCCAAGGCTCCATCTCTGGAAGGCACCGACGTCGACGATGGCCTTGTCCGCGGCGCGGCCGGCACTGCTGCTGCTGATCTGCTGGGTTCGGCCTGCGGTTCGAAATCGTACCCGCCCGGTACGCGCTGCTCCTGGGCGTTGGCTGGAGGGAACCGGGACGTGGACGAGGTGCCTGCTGCTGCCGGCGACAACGACCAAGTGGCGTTCGCTCCTCTGCTCTGACCGCGTGCGTAGTGATCGAGAGTCTGGTCATCATCGTCACTGCTGTCTTGGTGATCGTCTGGCAAGTCTGGCTCTGCAAAGGCGTCGAGGTCGGGATCGGTGAGGTGGTGCGACGCTGCGGCTGACGAGGTGTGCGGGTTGCTGTAGCCGTGCAGCGCCGGGGTGATGGCAGACTGGGCGAGCCTGAACAGCGAGGACATGGCTTGCTCCCTCTGCGCGCCTCTTGGTCACTCTAGACGCGAGTGGCTGCTTGACACTTGACTGACTTGACTGCCGATCCACGAGGCGGTGTAAAAGGCTTTCGGCTGAGGGGAGGCACGGGCTGACCCGCTCAGCAGCCTCCCCTCAGGAAGAAAAGTCGCGATCGAACTGGGACAACGCGTGCAGCACCCAAGTGCACTTGACTGTGAGCGGCCGCAGCCTCTGTAGGTTGCGGTAGTCGACGAGCACCAATGCGCGTCTCGACTATACTCCGACCGATAGCGACCCTCGTCCAGTCGACTCAGTCGCCAACTTCGCCCGCCTCCTCCCCCGCCACGCGTTCGACCCCGAGACTGCCGCCGCAACGACATGTCCTCGGAGATGAAGAAGACGATGACAACGACGACGACAACGACGACGACGGGAACGGGGACCGCGACCGATTGCGAAACGGAGCTGAAGACAAGGCGAGACGAGCGCCCGGATCGGCCAACTCCCACGACGAGACGATTCCCTTGACCGCGTTTCGAGATCATGCCGGAGACGATGACGACGACCAAGTTGATGACGAAGATTCGCTCCCTGCGCCGGCCGCTGCATCTCGGACGAACCGGAGGACGAAACCCGCCAGCAGTGCGGCTGCCAACGTCCTCGGACTGCTCGACCGCCTCCCGACTCGCCGAGTCCTAGTCGTCCTCATCGTCATCGTCGGTCTCTACAAAGTCTCACACTATGTTGGCGTCCAGCCCCCCGACTATGGCGTCGTGAGATCGAAACTCGAAGAGTACTCGGCGAGGTACAACCCGTGGCACCCAGGGAACCGGAACGGTATCCTCTGGGTCGACGTTGCCCCTCTGGCTCACATCAAGGGCACAAAGTACCGCGCCCACCAGGAAGACGAAGACGATCGCTTTTGGGCATGGAAGGCCGTGCCGTACGCCGAACCGCCAACCGGCGCGAGGAGGTTCAGGGTTGCGGAACCGATCAAAGACCGGTCAAAGCGAGCGGGGGCAGGACGGGAACGACTCATGGACACCTGGGACCAAGGTTGCATCAGGCCGAAACCGAGAGAAGACCGGTCAGACGGTCCGCACGAAGAGTTCCTCGGCCACGAAGACTGCCTCAAGTGGGTCCCCTCTCCTCGAGGGCATTCGCATCTGGCCCTAGCTCCCAACTCCGGTCAGACCTGATTGAGCTGACGATTCGCCTGCAGGGTCAACGTCTTTTCGCCGATGCAACGGCCGAACGCAACTCTTCTTCCCGTCATGGTCTGGATCCACGGAGGTGCGTCGACACCGCTTGCCGAAATCTCCGCGCAAAGCATAACAAGTCCTTGCAGGAGTGTTTGATGGCTGAAGATAGACTATAACGCACAGGAGGTTTCGTCTCGGGAACGTCTTCAGAAGAAAACTACCACCCGCGCGAGCTGCTCGACCGTGCGATCGATCTCGAGCAGCCTTTCGTCTTTACGAGTTTCAAGTGAGCCAGCAGCAGCAGCAGCAGCAGCAGCAGCACAGCGGCGGTTCTTTCTCCGCTTCCTCCCCTCCCGAAGGTGCTGACCCGGCTGACGCTTTTGCACGTTTCGCGCGCACCAGCTACCGCCTCGGCGCACTCGGCCTCTCGGCGAGCCCTCCCGAACCGGGCGCGCCTCCCACGGCGCCTCACATCCCGACTCGACCCGCTTCAGAACTCGACCTCAACGTCGCGTTCAAGGACCAACTCATGGCGCTCGAGTGGATCCGAGACCACATTGCCCAGTTTGGAGGAGACCCGGACAAGATCGTCTTGGTCGGACACTCGGCGGGGGCGATGAGTGTCGGGTTGCATCAGCTTTATAGTGGCGATCGGGGATTGTTCCGAGGTGGTGAGTCGTTCTTTTCTTTAGCGGGACTTTTCCCGCCTTGCGCAGCGTTGACACCTCTGCGATTTGTTCTCGCCCCGCAGCTTTCATGCTCTCCGGTGCACCCACCTCGTAAGCCCTTTTCTGAGTAGGCCATACGGCGCGCGCACTCACCCGATGCGACTCTCGTGTGCAGCTTCCCCGTCCCATGGCCTCACGACGCCGCCGCGCGGACGCTTCATCCGCTTCCAGGTCCCGCACAATGCCCGTCGCCGGTCCAGCGCGAGCACGGCCCGCCACAGAACGTTGACTTGCTCGAGTGCTTGCGGGGGTTGCCAATTGAACGGCTGTACGAAGCGACACGGGTCTTGACGGACGACACGCCGGCGAACGCGTGGTTCCCTTACTATCCTGTTCTCGAAGGTCAGTGACACGCTTGTCTTTTGTTTCGTAGGATCTTGACTGACCCCAATTATTGCACGCGCAGGTGAATGGGAACCTGAGAAAGAAGGAGGTGCGCGGCCGTGGCTCGATGTTCGGCCTTCGGAGCGGATCACCCGTGGCAACTATGCCAAGATTCCGGTCGTGATGGGCTCGGTCGACGATGAAGGTACACGGTTCATTCGGCCCGATATCTCCGAGGGAGAGAACGAGTTCTTGGAGGTGGTAAAAGGTTCGTTTCCCACAAGAGTGCTCCCCCATCCGTAATTGCGGCTGATGTCACACCCCCTCGCCCGCACAGACATCTTTGATTTCACCTATGGCGCCGTCGAAGAGCTCCTCGAACCCATCCTCGCGTATTACCCTCCCGACCCGAAAGTCGGATCCCCGTTCTTCACGGGCCCGGAAACGTTCGGCCTCTCGAGCAACTACAAGCGCCTGAGTAGTTTCGTCGGCGACATACTCTTCCAGGCTCCGAGGCGGCATTTCCTCCGCGAGACGCCGAAAGACTTTGGAGAGGATAGCTGGAACTACCTCTACCGGGAGCCGCGCGCGGGCGCGCAGGCTCGAATGGGCAGTACGTTTATTTCTCGTTCTCGATGCGATTCCCCGCTTGGACTGTTTACTCAGCTTCTCCTGCCTCTCGACAGTCCAGCACGGCGCCGACCTGCCTGCTTGGTTTGGCCACCCGGACGAAACGGACGAGCCCATGCTCGAGCTGTCGTGGGATATGACCGGTTACCTCATGTGAGTGGCCATCTCACTCGGCGGAAGCAAATGTTGCGATTTTCTAGTAGCTGACCTCTTTGCACTTTGACTATGTACAGCAACTTTGTTCACAAGCTGGATCCCAACGGACCGGGTCGTGCGTCTCGCTCCTCTTTCTCCCCCTTGCCTACCTGCCTGAAACTGACCCTCTTCTTCGTTCGCCTGTTTCACAGTTCCCCGCTGGCCAAAGTTCGGCATGGACCGACTGACGCTGCAGTTCCAGCGGGACAACACGACCGTCATCGAGGACAGTGACCGCCTCGAAGCGATGCGCTTCCTCAACGTCAACAACCCGATCTTTGCTCGTTGACGACGACCGCTTCGCGTGCGCGCGGTTGGACGGCTGTGCTGCGCCCACCATTCACCATGTACCGCTATTTATTCGCCTCTACAGTATCGCCTCCTCTCTTTTGATCATCTCGGGTTTTCGATCATCGAATTCTTCTTCCGCAGCGCAGCATGTAGAGTTTTCAATCAGGTTACACGGTATCTCCTTTCCCTGGCAACGGTAATTGCGGGAAACATCCACGCGAAAACACGGGAGAGGTGGAAGCCTGTGCCTATGGCCATCTCCGGCGAGGACGACTCGACATGCAGCTCAATACTTGAGGGAATGCAACCGGCCGGAGGGGGACGGGTCTATGCAAGGCAGTCGATCGCCGCGCGTTTGTACGAAAGAGGGAAGATACACAGGTACTGTAAGGGGTGATCCTGAGACTGATCGGGCTGCTGGTCGAGGAAGAAAAGTTGTCGCGCCTCGACGCGCAGGTTCTGTTGTTTTCGCCGTCGACCGCTCGCGCACACGTCCCGTACGCCCACTTGCTTGGCTAGGGCGGATCCGCGGTACAGACTACGACCCACCCTAACGTACGTCAAGCATCCTCCTCTCGTGGACGGGCGGGTCTGTGCAGAGAGACGTTCGCTCATCGCTCTTCCTCAACAGGCTGTTGGTGACTTACGACACGACCGAGGGGGGCAGGGCAGTCGCTAGACGGTCACGTAACCTTCCGAGCTAATCGCTGAGCGCTCTCGCTCCGCTCACTGCTCCAGCCAGTCGCACGCCATGAGCGGTCGATCGAGGTCGACATCGTCCGCCTCATCAAACCTGCCCTACTTCAGCGAAGATGGCGACGGGGCGGTGGACCTTTCACCTAGCAAAAGCCGGATGATGCCCCCGCCAATCATGGTCCCCATCCCGCCGAGCAGGTCGGCGTCCCCTCCGCCGCAGAGTCCCGCGATCCTCCTCTCGCCATCGACCCCCGACTTCCCTACCTGCCCGCTCCCATTCGACGCCATCACGACAGTCACCGAGCTGGTGCCCGCCAAGGTTCTGCCGCCACGACGGGCCGCGACCGATCCGCTGCCGCAGAACGAATTCCACGCGCCGCCCTCGGATGCCGACTCAGACCAGGAGAACGTGCGGGACCGCATGCGAGACTCGATCCAGCTGCTCAATCAACGGGTGGCCGAAATTGAGAGGATCGAAGCACTGCATGTCGAGGCGTCGGGGGCATTCGAAGCCGGTTTGGCCGGGGTCGGTCGGCAGCGTCTCGCAGTGAGTTTGTGCTCGCTTTGCAACCCGAGATGTGTGCTGGCGCTGATGTGTGCACTGTCCACAGTCCGCTTCGAGGGGCTTGTCAACCGAGGCATCGTCGACTTCCCTCGCCTCGATCTCCACAAACGCCTCGTCAGAAGACGCGTTCGACATCGCCGAATTCCCCTCCCTCGCTCAACTCGACTCATCCTACAACCTCTTCGACCTCGCTGCACTTCCGACGGGCCGTAAGGCGTCGATGGATCGCATCGCGTTCCCTGTACCCCCGGCCGCTCTGCCCGAAATGCCGCCGCACCGGCAATCAACACCACCTCCCGCCAGAACGGATCCGGTCGAGGAGGCTCGCGCACGCCGTTTCGCCGAATTGGAGGAACGCCACAAAGATCCCATGGGCCTCGGCTTGGGTTTCTTCTCGGACGACACGACGCCGATGCCGTCGCCGGCGTTGATGGAGAGCGTCGGGGCGAGCAGCTCGCGCGCCTCGTCCATCTCGGGAGCATCTTCTCTCTCGAGCAAGTCCTTCGACGCGTCAACGCTCGATAGTTCCGCCGCAAACACTTCCTTCAGCGGAGCGACGATCCACAAAGAAACGCTCGAGCAGGCGTTCCCACCCGAGCTCTCGGCCACGATCCCGTGGTTCGCTCAGTCGCCGCCG
Organism: Rhodotorula sp. CC01; assembly: GCA_021654155.1. Lineage (NCBI taxonomy): Eukaryota > Fungi > Basidiomycota > Microbotryomycetes > Sporidiobolales > Sporidiobolaceae > Rhodotorula > Rhodotorula sp. CC01. The sequence continues at coordinate 229,487 of JAKEZK010000005.1, forward strand.
AACACCTTTATGCAGTCGCTGCCGCAACCGATCAACGCGTTGACCATCGACATCGGCTCGGCGCATCCCGCTCTCGCTTCGCCGTTCGCCACCGCCTCCTCGTCGTCCCCTCACTGCGTCACGGCTCCGGCCGGACAGGCAGACGAGTCTCTCGAAGCTGCGCAGCTCGAGACTCGGACTTCGCCGCTCGCAGTGGAGGGATTGACGGACGCGCTCGACGAGACTGGAGTTGCGAACTGGGTCACCGGACGGTCGCCGGCTTCCCTCTTGCACGAAGAGCTCGTGTTGCAACAAATCGACGACGAGCGGCAACAACAGGCGCGACAAGCTGTGTCGCATCCAGCAACGATACCCACTGGACCAGCGCCTTTGGCGTTCGTGCGACCCGATCTGCCGCCCGAGCCAAAGTCGCTGCGGAGGTTCTCCTCCCTCGGCCTGCTCAAGAAACGCAAGAGCGAAGCAGTCCTCCGCGACGCGTCTTCGTCGCAGCAGCAGGACCCCGCGCGATCGAAGATGCCGGGCTTGTTCAAGCGCAAGAGCGACGCGGCTTTGAACACGCTCATGCGCGCCGGGCGAAGCCGAGCGCAGGATAAGGAGAACGCTCCAGTCGCCGACTCTGGTGTCAGGAGACCCTTCATCTCGGCGCCTCTTTCCGCGCAGAACGTTGCGAACCTTCCTCCGCGCCGACTGGCGAAACGGTCGGCGTCGACACCGAAGCTCTCGAAACTCTTCGCGTCGTCTAACCCCGCTGCCGACAAAGTGCCGGACCTACCTACTCCGTCGTCTTCGGCGAATCATGCCGATCCGGATCAGTCTATGGCGCAATCTACTACCTCGTCCAAGATGAAAAAGCGCATCTCGATGTACTTTGACAAGCGTTCGTCCGCCGCTCCTACCCCGACGGTTCAGAAGCCGAAGCCTTCGTCACCGATCCGCCAGCGCGCACCTGCTGGCATATCTATCGATGTCGACAAGGCGAACGGAGGGAGGCCAGTTTCGCGCGTCGTCAGCGAGCACAACTCGATCGCCTCGACCCTCGAGATTGTCAGTCCTCCCCCGACTGCCCCGCCGAGTGCGCTCTTCTCCGGAGCGCTCCCCTCGACCGCCACAAGCCCGCCCACTTCGGCCCAGTACCACGGCGACAGCATCTCTTCGATGTCCGCGGTCGTACACGGCGCGCTCTTTGAAAAAGCGGAACCCTCCGCGCTTCCTCCCACGCCGTTCTCTGCACCCGCTTCGCACACCAACTTTGTCTTCCCGACGCTCTCGCTCGGCCCGAACAAGCACAGCAGCGTGCAAGACACGAATGAATCGGCGAGATTCTCCATTGCCGGCTTTCTTCGTGCTGATGCCCTCAATTCGTCGAAGGCCGCGCCGGACGAGACCGCCAAGACGTCTCCCCTCACGGTCTTTCCGTCGACAAAGTCGCACAGAGCTACAAAGGTGGACGGTTCGAGTCCGCTGCTCTCTGTTTGCGAAGCTGTTGAAGAGCCGTCTCTCCCAGCATCCTCTTCCGTGGTGACCGACGTCAACGATCTTGCCCTGGCACAGATCCTCGCCCCAGTACCGCCACCGACCGTCGTAGCGTTTCCGCTTTTGACTACCATCTCGTCAATGGAAGGCAGCGGCGGCGGAGGTGACGGAGATCATTCCGACTCGGATTCGGATGACGACGACGACAAATACGGTTCGCGCACCGGCAGCAGCACTGAAGAACAGCCGGATGACGAGGACGACCGCCCGCTCGGCGTCGTTGTCCCTAACGCGCTGACGGCGCAGAAAAGCTTGCGCTTGTCCGCGGCCAAGAAAAGTCGGGCGGAGCGGAAGGCGCGCAAGAACGAGGACAAGCTGGCGCCGACGACCGGTCGTTCACGTCAGCTGGAAGATCCGTTCGAGCTAGAAGGCACGGCCGCGATGGTTAACACTCCGCCGAGATCGAAAGATGGCCACGAACGGTTTTCCGCGTCGGGGATCTCAGTTCCGGGCGACCCTCGGCAACGGTCATCGTCGGCCGGACACGATGCGTTGCTCCCTCAGACGGATGCATCGATCTACAGGCGCACGGTTGCGGCCGGCTTGACCCGTTCGCCTTCGAGTCCGCTCGAGCCGGTTGTGGCGGAGTCGGCGCTTACCATTGATTCGCCCGAGATGCAGAAACGTCCTCTGCCCTCCCTTCCTGCTTCTTCGAGTCACGCTCAGCCAACTCGACCCGTTCGAAAGCCTTCAAAGGACTCGACCCTCTCGCTCCGATCTCCAACCGAGGGTTACTTTGCTACGACCTTCCGCAGCCCCACCACGTACGCGCCGTCGACTATGCCGTCGCAATCCCGCCCTCTGATCCCATCGAGGACCAGTTCGTCGTCTACTCACGGCGGTGCGAGTACCGCGGGGCTTCATCGCCAGCCGAGCTTGCACCCGGACGGTCATGCGCAAGGTGTTCGGCGGCACACCAGCGGGTCGTCGTCGACCCACTCGACGATGTCTCACAACAAAGGTGCAGCCACAGTCCAGCGCACACGATCGATCGCGTCTTCGTCGACGGGCCCCATGTCGGAGCAGCGCATCTACCTCGATGCTGCATTCGGACAATTCATGACGGTACCAGTCTCGGACAAGACTATGGCGGGCGAGGTCGTCGCTCTGGCGAAAGCGCGCGGAGCACTCGCAGCGGCTGGTCCCTCGGAAGGCGGGTGGGCATTGTGGGAGTCTTGGCGATCGATGGGTTACGGTAAGCACAATTGCTTTCGACCGCTCCGGGGTTCCTTGCTAACCCTCCGCGAACTGATTCCTTGCTAACCCTCCGCGAACTGATAGAACGGCCCGTTCGCGAGTACGAATTCGTCAGCGATGTGACCCGCTCCTGGGATGTCGAGTCGAACGCGCTCTTTTTCCGTCGAACAACTATGTGGCCGATCTTGTCCAGTCATGTACGTCTCGCAGCCATGGTCCCTCTCGACTTGAGAACTGACCAACAGATGAGGTGGTTTTCCTCAGGCGCGCGAAAACCCGATCCCGATTAAGACCGGCTCGGTGCAGGTCGAGACCAAGGACGGCAAGTGGAACAAGCGGTACCTCCGCCTCGATGACGGCGTGCTCAAGCAGTGCAAGTCCGAAAGAGTGCGTCCCAAGTTCGCTGTGCCAAGTCGCCCGGAATGACTTTGCTCACTCGTTGCTTTCCTTGCCTTCCGCTGCACAGTTCAAAGATCCCTCGGTACTCTGCCAGCTCGCTCAGTTTGATGTCTTCTTGGTGTCGGCCGACGCGGCCAACCGCCATCGCGCGCCGAAGCCCTACGTCTTTGCGCTCAAGTCTCGGTTACCGAGAGCCCACTTCGAGGACTCGGCACAGTGGTGTCACCTCGTCAGCACAAAGACGCCGGACGAAGCTGCCGGTTGGGTCCAGACGATCATCGAGGCCGGGGTAAGTTTCATCAAGCCACCTTGACAGAATCCGATCGAAGCTGACTCTATCTTTTGCCTTGCTCGTTCAGAACCCCTTTGCTCGTCATCGCGAAAAGGCAGTACTCGGCTCCTCGCCGATTTCGCCCGTCACATCGCCGTTACTCGACGGCCTCCGAATCAGCGGCAGCAGCGGGAGCGGCAGCGCCTCTCACGCGTCCGATGCCCCTCGCACGATGTCTCCGACCTTGCTCTCTCCGACTTTGTTCGCCGCACCGCCGCCGTCATCGGCACCACCGCCTCGACACCCAGGTCGGCCCGCGCCTCCCTCGCTCGCCGTCCGGTCGCAGACTCTGCCCCACCCCGTCAGTCCCGCCATGAGCGTCTCGTCTTCGCTCGACGGTTCGACCGCTTCGAACCTCTCGCGGCACAATACGGTGGTGGTGAAACCCGACTCGCGACAATGGGGGGCGATGGGCGAAGACGAACGGCACGAGTGGTTGCGCGCGAGCGAGCGCGCCGCCAAGATGACCAAGACGCCTCTGGTTGACCTCTCGAGATAGATTAGAGCGCCCGCGCGGTCTGCGCCGCTGTCAGACCGCAACCTCCTCCATGTTGACAGGCTATTTATCGCCATCCTGATCCTTTTTTCGCTCATTCAAACGAACCCTGCTGTTGTATTTGTCCATCTGCTCAGCCTCATTGGCACGAGCATAGCTCTCTTTCATGGTGTAGACGGCAGCAACTTGCGCCACATATTCGGGTGGAAATCTTCTCTGTACATAGCTAAACGAGTTGGAGTCCAGAGATCGCGGGTTCAGGGAACGAAGGAGAGCTGCGTGGGAAAAGAGAAATGCAAATGCAAGAGACATAACGAGAGAGAGAGAGGAGAGACAGGTCCGAAGGACAAGAAAAAGACACAAGGAGGAGGATATGAAGATGGGATGCTACGCTCAGGCAGTCAGACTCGGGTTAATGACGAGGGCCAGGAGAGCCTGTGAGAGGGTGAGGGGGAGGGTCAGTCTCGATGGAATTTTACGCCGCATCTACAGAGCGGGACTACACGCGCGCGCGCGAGAGAGAGAGAGAGAAAGAGGAAACGAGGCCCACCATTCTGACGAACAGACCGAAGCGCTGTAAGGGCGATCAAGCAGGGCAATGTCAGTTTCTCTCCTTCCTCAGAGGCCCGTTCTCTCGAAATGGCAGGCTTGGGAGCGGGGAGAGCTCGTGCCCTGAAAAGCACCGAATATCGGGTCTCGAAAACTCACCATTTGGCGCATGTAGGCGGCGCGGCGGGCGTCAAAGTCGACACTCGGGTCGAGTTCCTGGTTGCGCGGCAGCGGGTGCAGGACGATCGTGTGCTCCTTGGCGCCCGAAAGGACCTCGTTGTTGACAATGTACGCGTCCTTGACCGACTCGTACTCGGCCTGCGAGGCGAAGCGCTCCTGCTGAACACGCGTCACGTAGAGGACGTCCGTCTGGCCGATCACCGAGGCGAGACTGGTCGTCTCGAGGACCGGGATACCAGCGCGCTCGGCCTCGAGCTTGACCGACTCGGGCATCGAGAGCGAAGGCGGCGCGACAAAGATGAGGGAGACCGAGTACAGCGACAGGAGTTTGACGAGCGAGTGGACGGTGCGACCGTTCTTGAGGTCACCGACCATGGTGATCGTCAGACCGTTGACCGTGCCGAGCTCCTCACGGATGGTGTAGATGTCGAGGAACGCCTGCAAAAGACAGGGTCAGCTCGCTCCGATTCGAAGCCGTACAGAAGCGCTACACTCACCTGAGTCGGGTGCTCGCCAACGCCGTCGCCAGCGTTGATGATCGGGACCGGCGAGTAGCGCGCACCCTCCTGAGCAGAGCCCGCCGCGGGGTGACGGAGGGCGATGACGTCGGCGTAGCAGCCGAGGGTACGGACAGTGTCGGCCAGAGTCTCACCCTTGACCACCGACGAGGTACCGGCGGTGACGGCGACGGTCGAACCGCCGAGGCGGGCCATCGCAGCCTCGAACGACGCCGAAGTGCGGGTCGAAGGCTCGTAGAAGAGGGTCGAGAGGACGCGGCCGCGCATGAGCTCGATAGGGATGCCGCGCTCAGTGAGCATGCGCATCTCGGATGCGACGCCGAAGAGGATGTGCAAGTCGTCACGAGTGAAGGCGCGGACCGAGAGGACGTGGCGGCGGTGGTAAGCTCGGCCGGAAGTCGCCAGAAGCTTGACGAGGCTCGCCATGGGCGACACAGGCGAGAGCGCAGATGGAACCGGAGCAGTCAACGACATCAGGCTCGGCTGCAGCGACGGCTCCGGGACCGCATCGAGGCGAGGCGAACGGGCGCTGGCGACCTTTGGCGACTTGATGACCGACTGGCTGGTCGGCGCGGGAGCGGACGGCGAGCCGACAGTCTCGCGCGAAGGGAAGCCGAGCGACGCGAGCGAAGGACGAGTGGCCGATACCGAGAAACGAGCCTGGCGGCGGTCAGCCTTGCTCGCACCGGCTTGGGCAGACAGGTCCTGACCGATCGGGAGAACCTTGGAGACGAAAGAGCCGTCCAGGAAGACGGTCTCGCCGCGCACGACAACACGGTGAACGCCACCCGAGAGCTTCTTGCCGGCGATAGGCGACCAGTAGTCGCGCTTCGGCGCGAGGATGGTCCGGTCGACCTCGACCTCGACGTAAGTCTCGGCAGGCGGTGCCGGAAGGTCGAAGATGGCGCGCGGGTTCTCGGAGAGGCGCGCAACCAAGTCCTCGATCGTCAGGCGGCCGTCGTGAACGGCAGTCAGGAGGAGCTGAAGAGCCTCCTCGTGACCAGCCTCCGGTGCGTACGACTCGCCGAGTTCGGCAGCGAGGCGCTGCGGGAGCGCGCCGGTCGAGAAGACATCGATCGTCTCAAGGTGCTTCCAGAGCGCAGCCTGGTCCTTGGCAGTCGGCAGGCAAGTCGTACCCGGGAACTCTTCCCGGCTGAGGAAGAGCGAGTAGATCGAGACATCGCAAGTCACCTTGAGGTCCTTGTCCTTCGACAGACTAATCAAGTGGATGTCGTTCTCGGTCTGCACGTTGCTGACGTGGACCGACCGGCCGTGGAGAGATGCGAGGAGGAGCACCGAGGCCAAGTCGGTCGTCCGCGCGTCGGTCACGATCGGCTTGTTGAGCGGCCACGCTGAGAAATGGGCAGCGACGGTCGACACCTTGTCCTCAGTGGCGGACAGGTTCTGCGCCGGGAGGAAGAGGGTGCGAGCCGCCGAGACGATGTCGCCGTTGAGGCTCGACGAGTTGTCGGCGGTCGCGGCGAAGCACAGCGAATAGTCACAGGCAGCCCCCTCCGCGTTCTCGGAAGCAACCTCGAGGGTAGACTTGTCAGTGACGCTGGCGTTCTCGCCAATCGGAAGAACCTGAACGGTCGAGAAACCGCCGGCGAGTGCGGCTTTCGTGACCTTGGCAAAGTCGTCCGATCCTTCGGTGGCGATGCCCGGAACGAAGCAGCGGGCGTTGACGAGACCCGGCAAGACGATCGTGCGACTCGAAGTCTTGTAGTCGACGCTCGAGATCGCAAGCGACGGCTTGCGCGCGAGAGCCTGCATGAACAACTTGGCGCACTTGACGTTGGTCACGAGGGGCACGGCAAAGTCGACAGCCATCCGTCGCGAGCGGTAACCCTTCGACATGTAGCTCGCCGGTCGACGGTAACGGTTCTTGGACGGCAAGTTGACGTAGAGGTCGATCTTGTTGTTGGCGATGTGCTCGCGGAGAGAGTACTCGGACTTCTGCGCGCGCTTCTCCTCGTCGTCGTCGAGCTCCTCCAAATACTTGACGGGGACACCGTGCTCCTGGAGGAAGTCGGCCGTCCCGACAGTGGCAAAGATGTTGTAGCCTAGAGTCTGGAGTTGGCGGATCGGCGGGAGCATCTCGAGCTTCTCCTTGTAGGGGCCGATGGAGAACAGAATGTTCTTCTTCGGCATCTTCATGCCGGTCGACAGCAGCGCCTTGATGTAGGCCTCGTACTTGTCCTTACCGAAGCAAGCAACCTCGCCGGTCGATGCCATCTCTGCGCGCGCAATAAAGAGCATGAATTAGCAACGTCTCGCGAGGGAAACGGGTTGGACGAGGGCCTTGTCACGAACCAACGCCAAGAATCGGGTCCGCGCCGGCAAGACGGCCGAATGAGAACTGCGGGACCTTGATACCGACGTAGTCCTTGGGCAAGTTGAGCTCGGGGTAAGGGGTGACCGGGAGTCCGAGCATGATGTCGGTCGCCATCTCGATAGCGTCGACGTTGGTGACCTTGGAGACGAAGGGGAACGACCGCGCGGCACGAACGTTGCACTCGATGACCTTGATCTCGTTGTTCTTGGCGAGGAACTGGATGTTGAACGGTCCCGACACGTTGAGCGCGGCGCCGATCTTGGCCGTCGCGTCCTCGATGCGCCGGACAGTCTCCGGGTCGAGGTCCTGAGGCGGCAGGATCAGCGTAGCATCTCCCGAGTGAACACCCGCATTCTCGACGTGCTCCGAAACGTAGTGCATGACGAGCTTGCCGTCACGAGCGACGGCGTCCATCTCGATCTCCTTCGCCTCCTCGATGTACTTGGTAACGACGACCGGGTAGTCGCGCGAAACGGCGGTCGCCTGGTTCAGGAAGGCGTCGAGGTCGTCGCGCGAGTAGACGACGTTCATCGCAGCGCCCGAGAGCACGTAAGACGGACGGACGAGGACCGGGTACCCGACCTTCTCGCAGAACTCGTGGGCAGCCTCCAGAGTCGACAACTCTTTCCACAGCGGCTGGTCGACGCCGAGGTTGTCGAGCATACGGGAGAACTTGTAACGGTTCTCTGCCATGTCGATGTTCTCCGGCGAGGTACCGAGGATCTTGACGCCCTGGCGGTGGAGCGGGAGAGCGATGTTGTTGGACGTCTGGCCACCCATGGAAACGACAACGCCAGACGAAGTCTCTGCCTCGTAGATGTCGAGGATGGTCTCGAGCGAAATGACTTCGAAGTAGAGACGGTCGGCCTCGTCGTAGTCGGTCGAGACGGTCTCCGGGTTGTAGTTGACCATGACGGTCTTGAAACCGCGGTCGCGGATCGTGCGGATGGCACGGACTGCGCACCAATCGAACTCGACAGAGGAACCGATGCGGTAGACACCGGATCCGAGGACCATGACACCCTTATCGTTGAACTCGACGTCGTGACCAGCACCGTTGTAGGTCATGTACAGGTAGTTGGTGAAGGCCGGGAATTCGGCTGCGACCGTGTCGATCTGCTTGACGCGCGGAGTGATGCCACGGTCGATACGCAGGCGACGCACCGCGAGCTCGTTGGAGCCGAGCGCCTTGGCGACCTGCGAGTCCGAGAAACCGGTCCGCTTGGCGCAGCGGAGGAGGTCGGTCGGAATTTGAGCCGCGGTGTATCGGCTGTCGAAAGGAGCGAGGTCAGCTCGTTTTCACTCCGGAGCAGGCTAAAAAGGTCCTCAAAACTCACCCGACAGTCTTCTCGACTTGGACAATGTGCTCGAGCTTGTGCAGGAACCACTTGTCGATGTGGGTGAGCTTGTGGATCTCCTCGACGGACCGGCCGGCGTGAAGCGCGTTGGCGATGGCGAACAAGCGTCGGTCCGTCGGCTTCTGGAGCTCCTCGTCGACTTCCTCCATCGGGAAAGCGTTCTGTTTGGCATCAGGTGTCAGTCGGTCTCTCACTCTCGGAAAATGCAATGCGAAGGAAGCTTACCCTGCTGAAGCCGGCGAAAGACGGGTCGATCGCGCGGATTGCCTTCTGGATGGTCTCCTCGAACGTCTTGCCGATGGCCATGACCTCTCCGACCGACTTCATCGACGACGAGAGCGCAGTCGAGACCCGCGTGAACTTCTTGAGATCCCATCGGGGGATCTTGACGACGAGGTAGTCGAGCGACGGCTCGAAGCAAGCGCTCGTGTTTTTGGTGACCGAGTTCTTGATCTCGTTGAGCGGGATGTTGAGACCGAGCTTCGCAGCCGTGTACGCGAGCGGGTATCCGGTCGCCTTGGAAGCGAGTGCCGACGAACGCGAAAGACGGGCGTTGACCTCGATGATGCAGTACTCTTGCGAGTGCGGGTTGAGCGCATACTGGATGTTGCACTCTCCGACAACTCCGAGGTGGCGAATGACGTTGACCGCGGTCGTCCGGAGCATGTTGTAGTCCGAGTCGGACAGAGTTTGCGACGGCGCAACGACGATGGAGTCTCCGGTGTGGATACCGAGCGGGTCAAAGTTCTGATCGCACGATCCGGCGTCAGTGTCATAGTACGACGTAAGCGAGACGGGGAGTCGCGACATACCTCCATGTTGCAAACCGTGATGCAGTTGTCGCGGCAGTCACGAACAACCTCGTACTCGATCTCCTTCCATCCCTTCATCGAGCGCTCGACCAGGACCTGCGACGACGTGGCGAAAGCCTTGGTGCAGAGTTCGACGAGCTCCTTCTCGTTGTTGGCGAAGCCCGAACCGAGACCACCGAGAGCGAAAGCAGCACGGCAGATGACGGGGTAGCCAATGTCGTTGGCAGCGTCGATGCACTGCTGGATCGTCTCGGCGGCGGCGGACTTGGCGCAGTGCTCGCCAATCTCCTCCATGGCGTTCGCGAAGAGCTCACGGTCCTCGGTCGTGATGATGGTCTGGATCGGCGTACCGAGAACCTTGACACCCATACCCTCGAACTCGTCCTTGAGCTGGATACCGACCTGAAGGGCAGTCTGACCACCGAAGGTGACGTAGATACCGTCGGGGCGCTCGTGCTCGATGATCTTGCGGACCGAGTCGGCCGTGACGGGAAGGAAGTAGACCTTGTCGGCAAGACCCTTGCTCGTCTGGATGGTGGCGATGTTGGCTGTAGGAACGGCGTTTGCGTCAGCTTCGCCGGAATCAGTCGCGGAGCACATGGTGATTGCGATGCTTACGGTTGAGGAGGATCGTGTAGATTCCTTCTTCCTTGAGAGCCTTGATCGCCTGCGAGCCGGAGTAGTCGAACTCGCCCGCCTGTCCAATCGAGAGACCACCGGAGCCGAGGACGAGAACCTTGCGGACGTCGACGCGCGGAGTCAGCGCCGCGTTCTCGGCGGCGTCGCCACCCGGGAAAGTGACGGGGCCGGTGAGCTGCTGGCTGTTCGCCTGCTGCTCGAGGCTCTTCTGGATCGCCGAGATGAAGACGTCGAACAAGAACTCGGTGTCGCGCGGACCGGGAGCCGACTCGGGGTGGAACTGGACCGAGAAGAAGGGGCGCTCGGTCGAGTAGATGCCCTCGTTCGACGAGTCGTTCGCGTTGACGAAGAGCTCCTTCCAGCCCTTCTGCAGAGTCGCCGTGTCGACCGCGTAACCGTGGTTCTGCGAGGTGATGTAGCAACGGCCCGAGACGAGCGACGTGCACGGGATGTTGGCTCCGCGGTTACCGTACTTCAGCTTGAGCGTGTTGGCGCCCGAAGCGCGAGCCATGAGCTGGTGACCCAAGCAGATACCGAAGATCGGGAACTTGGCGAGGTCGAGCGCCTTGGCGAGGAGGTCGGTCGTCGAATGCAGGGTGGCGGGGTCACCGGGACCGTTCGAAATGAAGAGACCGTCGAAGGGCTCCTCGCTCGACGAGAGGTAGTTGTAGTCGTACGGAACGACCTTGAGCTCAACTCCGCGCTTCGTGAAGCAGCGAATCTGGTTGTACTTCATTCCGACGTCCACGCAGATGACTCGGAGGTTGCGACCGCTCGGATGCTGAAGCGGAGTGACGCCGGCATCGGCAGAGTAGAGGACCGGCTTCGGGGTCGTGACCGCCGCGACGAGGTTGTCGGCGTTCGGGTCGTGGTACTCGACCTGCTCGTAAAAGTCCCGCCAGTTGCTGGCGCCGGCCTGGTAGGGAACGTCGCGCTTGCGCTGGCTGAGGCGTCCGACGGTACTTCCGCGCTCGCGGAGCTTCTTGGTCAAGTCGCGGGTGTCGATGCCATAGACAGCGGGGATGCCCTCTTCCTTAAGCCACTCGGCGAGCTCAGAGTAGGCAGCGTGGTTAGAGAAGTCGTCGCCGGCGCCCGAGTAGTTGGAGACGATGAGACCGGCGACATGGATCTTGTACGACTCGAATTCGCGCGGGAGCTCTGCCGGGTTAACGGTACCCTTGGCGGGGCGCTTCGGGACACCGTACGAGCCGATGAGGGGATAGGTCAGGACAAGGATCTGTCCAGAGTACGACGGGTCGGTCAGAGACTCGGGGTAGCCGACCATTCCTGATGACCTCATAAATCAGCTTCCTCGTTCTGATCGCCCTGCAGTCACCGAGGCCTAAGCGCTTCGCTGTACACACCGGTTTGGAAGACGCATTCGCCAGTGATACTCTTTTCGGCGCCGAAAGAGTAACCCTCGTAGGCGGAGCCGTCGGCGAGTTCGAGGAGCATGCGCTCAGTTTGCTTGACCGGCTCGGCGCCCTTGAGCGTCGCGTCGGGACCAGGGAAGATGGTCGCGATCTCCTGAGAGGGCACACTGACGATCGGCTGGATGGGACGGCCTGCCACACGCGAGCTAGGCGAAGCCGGCCGGGAGGGGGCGGCGACGCGGGCCTCACCGGCAACCGCCAAGTTCAGAGGAGGGGGATTCGCAGTCATCGTCGAAAGCTTGGCCTGTACGTCGAGTCTATGTGCGTGTGAGGGGGAGAGAACGGGCAGAGATCGGCAAGGACAGGTGCAGGATAAGGAGAGTCGCGTGCGTGGTGAGCGAAGACGTGGGGAGGGCTGATTTTTGGCGGCAAGTTCCCGTTCAGCAGTTTTAGTCCTCCAGAGCTAGTCTAGAGGCCTCCCGCGACGTTGCGCTGGTTGGGAGAAGACCAAGCGAGGAAGGCGAGCAAAGGGGCCGAGCTGATCTGGGGCGAGTCAATGCAGCACGAGCAGATCCCGTCTTCCCTCGACTCCAGGAGGCTCCACGCCTAGCCCAAACGAATCCTGAGCAATTTTTAACCCCTTCTAGCCACCACCCACAGCCCCAGAGCGGTCATGGCACCCGAGCGAGCAAGATGATCCGTGCGCGTTGAAGCATCGCCCAATCGATGACCACCCCAGCCCTCCGTCCTCCGCTACCACGACGCCTGCCACCCTGGCGAGTCGATACAGACGATACTGGACGTTGACTGGATTGAGCGAGGCCGGACGGCGTATCATCAGTGCGGTGGAACAGACGGAGGACAGAGTGCGGCGTGCTGATCCGGGCGAGAACGCGAGACGGCGGGACGCTGCTCGCACGACAGAGATGCGAGACGCAGGAGCATACACAGCCAGTCATTCCAATGCTTTCCTCGACTACTGCATGCCCATATAGGTACCGTGCCGAGGAAAGGAGAGGGAAGAGGAGAAAGAAACAGGGTGAGCGCCGAGCTCCCGGGGAAACGGCGGGCGGCAGCGGGTGAGCCGCTCCGAGTTGCGGACTTGAGCTTCTCGTCGCCTTGTCGAGCTATTGAACCCCGCTTTGCCCTCAGAAAGCGCACGCAGCATGCAGGCTGCAGCAGAGACCATCCCAAGCGCTCAAGGACCGCTCGAAGCAGCGAAAAGGAAGCTTTCACGTGCGTGAGCATCGAGCGAGGAGAAAATGTTGCAATCAGAGCGGTTCACCATTTCACAGACTCGACATGAGGTGACCCTGTCGATGAGTGGGTACGAGTCAGTGAACCATTGTCTGTACAATGGGGAGAACAAGGCTCGACTCACCATGAGAACCTCTGTCTCGGCGACCGCGATCTTGAGCACCGTCTCCTCAAACTTGCGGGCCGTAGCCCAACCGAGCTCCTTGCCCATCTGCTCGTGCGCGTCGACGTCCATCTTCCACAGTACACTGTCGCGCTCGGCGACCACGTTCGTGTTGCGCTTCGTTCGGGACAGGAACGAAAGCTCGCCGGCCACCGTTCCTGCGACCATCGATTCGGAGATGCTGTGCGACCCGTCCGACAGGATATACACCGCGCGAAGCATCCCCGCTTCGATCACATAGAACCTGCATGGCTATCAGTCAGCACCGGAGTCCACAAACAGACACGGAAAAGAACTCACGCGTCGGGGTCTTCTCCTACCGACCACAGTTTCGTCCCGCGGGGGACGGTCACCCGCGTAAAGTACGGCATGAGGCGCTGTCGAGTGCATGATATCAGTACCTCTCGATCCGTCGGTGCTGGTCGGCGCGCAGACTCACGAAGAAATAATCCTCGTTCAGGTCAGGCGTGTACGGCTTGAACGACTGAAGGAGGATCGGTAACGGCTGCTGGAAGTTCGAGTGCGCCGATGACACCTCGGCTGTGTGCGAGTGAGGTCCATCAGTCGCGCTGATTGAAACAGGCAAAGGAAGTTGCATACACTTGGTAATGGTTTCCTTGGCTGCCAGTCGGAGATGATTCGCCCGAGGCGAGGAGGCAAAGTTCTCGAATTCGCTGTCCAGATCTGCCTTTGGCATGTCTGCCGGGCTCAAGTGCGTCAGTACCAGAATGTAGCGGTAGTCACAAGAGGGTCGGTAAGCCGTACCGATCTGCGATGCGATGGGGATCGCCGAGCCCGAAGACCCTGACGCCAGTGGCGGTCGGAATGTTCGGGAGTACAAACTGCGAAGGAAGGCATTCTCGCAGTGCTGTGGTACACGATGTTCAGTACGGACCCCTCGGTGCCGGAGATCCAAGAATGGCCTACCTCGAGGGCGTCGTTGAGGTTTTCGAGTACGACAACTTTGCCATCCGAATTATCGGTCCACAGTCCGACCGACCGCAGGGCAATGCCCACCTCGGAGTCGACAGGGCAGCCACAAAGGACAAGTATGACTCCTCGCTCGTCGAGCAAGCGCTGCATGCGCACAAAGGCTTCCGCCGCCGAAAAGTCGACTCCGCTCGCCGAGCTGAAATCGACGACCAGGTAGCGAATCGGGTCCGTAGACCAGTTTGCAGCGTCGAGGATCTTTCGAACTGCAATCTCGACGTTGGAGATGGTGCCGAAAAAGAGGAAGCCCTGCAGCTTGATGATGCGGATCTGGCGGCCTGCATCTTTGAGGAACGAGGATTGGATCGGGTGGCGCCGCACGCACGACTGTACGACGTCTCCGTTCAGGATAGCGCGGATGGCCCGCCTTCGCGAGGACAGGATGACGAAAGAGACCTGCAGTTTGTAGCTGAGTAAGCGGTCGCGCAAACCTGTGAACCCGCCCATCGAGGACGTACACAAGCGAGGATCAAGCCGACGGCCAGACCGATCGTAAAGTCCCAGATCGTCATGACAGCCACGATGATCCAGATGGTGCCATATTCAAATGTTGACACGCGTCCGTAGGTGTCCCAAAGCGCCTCCTTGACCAAATCGAATCCGAGGATAAAGATGAGCGCCGCGACGACACAGATCGGCAAGTATCCGATGACCGATGGTCCGGCGAGCAGGACTCCGAGCGAACCGAGCGAGAGCATGAAGCCAGAGATGCGAGTCGTGCCGCCGTTCTGGTAGAAGAGGAGCGAATTGACCTGCATGCCGTTGGGGAAAGATCAGCGTCTCAACCGAGTGAATGCATCGAGGATTGAAGCTCCGACTGACATAAACCTGCGATCGCGTGACAGTCAGTACGGTCCCTTCAAAAAGTGACCAAATGTGCGAGACCCACGAGGTAATTCGGCACGCTGCCGATCAAGCCACTGGCGAGGTTGCTGACACCGTGAGCGACGAGCTCCCGGTTCGTGTCGACATTGTCCTCTCCGATCGAGATGGCGAGTGACGGTACGTTGATCGGCACATGCAGTAGACCGAAGAACACGAGGGCAAGCTGGTTGGGCAGCGTTTCGAGAACAGCGGTGAAGTCGGTTTTGCGCAGGTCTGCCGCCGCGGGAACGAACAAGGCGCGCCGAGTCAGCGAAATCGCGCCCATTCCGAGCCCACCGCGAAAAGGATGAGAACATGCTCACCGTAGAGCGTCCAGAATTCGTACCACTTGTTGTTGGCCGACTTGGCCTCGAACACCCACCCTTGGTCTCGCAGAGTTTCGACTGAAACGCCTGCGGCCAGCGTGATGGCGTAGAAGATGGCCGGGATGGACAAGAAGTAAACAGGGAAGATGAGCGGATGCGAGTACCTCGAGGTGATGACGCGGAGGATGACGGCGAGGGCGAGCGGGATGGTCTGCATGAGGTAGAAAGAGGGATCAGCTCAGGTTCTGAGTAAGGACTGATCAATCGCGCTGTGCCTGCCTTACCCAGAGCGGCAGTACCGACGCGGAGAAGAAGCGCCTGAGCATCTCGAGTGAGAACCCGTCCGACTCTTCGGTCCGCGTGCTGACCTGTAGTCCCGTCACGAGCAAGAATGCGCCGACTCCACCAATCGTCCCGACTAGGATATGCCGCGGGAAGAACTCGCTCAGCCGACCGAGTTTGAAGTAGCCGAGCGTGGCGAATGCAAGGCCGGTCAGGACGGTCGACATGGCAAAGGCGAACATGGTCGTGGCGACGAGCGTCTCGTCGTCGCTAATGTGGTGCTGCAGAGTGCCGACAATGGCGTGGTAGAAGGGAACGACTTCGATCATCATCGAGCCGTTGCCGCCATCAAAGATGGAACCGCCGCCCGAGAAGACGAGCTGGGCGACAATGCAGCTACGAGAGAGAGAAGAAAAATCTCCCGTGAGCAACGGATTCATCTTCGCTCTCTCGGACCAGATCGATCGTCAGACGCACGAGACAAAGAATTGGGAGTAGCCAATACCGCCAAAGTTGGCGAAAGCGGGAACGGAAGCCGGGTAGGTGATCAACCCGTACGAAAGCGCGTCGAGGATGTTCTGCGCATGAGATCGAGTCAGCTCGTGCTCTTCAGCCCAAGCTCTCCAGAGGAAGTCGCGTACCATCAGAGTACTGCGAGGGGAATGATCACAGTCAGCAGAGAGAGGATGGCTGGTTCATCAAGGCAAAGGCTCACCCGAGAATAACGGCCGGAATACTCCCGACAGCAATCTTGCCCGTCGTCTTCAAATCGTCAACCGTAATCTCCCGCATCTGCTTCCGTAGCCGCCGAGTCGTCGACTGAAGACCTAACCGTTCAAGCCAGCCCGGCTGCGAGCGGTCGCTCCTTCTGACGACATCGTCAAGATCCTTGCCCGCGTGGCCACCGAGGAGCGGCGTCCGTTCGTTGGCTCCCCCGGCCACTGCCGTCCGTGCCGAGCTGGGACGTCGACGTCTAGTGCCCAATCCAAGCTCGTGAGAAGAGCCGGGTTTCGAGAGCGCGTCGTCCCGATCCGTATCCTCCGAGTTCCTGCCTCTTGCTTGTTCTTCCTCATCGTTTCCGCTACTGCCCCCGTCGCCGTCGTCGTCGTCATCACTGTGTGCGGTCTCGTCTCCGAGCGGTATGGGCCGCTCGTGACGCTTGTGGCGATCTTGACTGTTGACGCGCTCGAGCAACGGACCGGCCGGAGTCGGCGTCCGGTCGTCGAGCGAACTCGGACTCGCGTCCTCGATCGCGATCTCGGGCACCTCGGGCAACGGCGCCTCTGCTTGCTTCGGAGTCGCAGCGTCGTCCTCATACGGGTTCTGCTCGCGGACCGAAGTCGGGGAATGAGACGCCGACAGGATGGGCGAGAGGCGGCCGCCTCGTCCGGACGCGGTGCCGCCAGTTTGAGAAGGTGGCGGCGGTTCGGCGAGCGCCTGCGCCAGTTTGGACGCGTGCGGCGCAAACGCCGAAGGTCCGGCTGGGACTTGTTGATGAGAGAACGAGTTGGCGGCTGCGGCGGAAGTGGGCGGGAGCGGGGCGAGGTCGGAAGGAACGTCGAGCGGAGCGAGGGAAGGGGACGGCATCGAACCGATCACGTCCCTCGGAGTCGGCTTGGACGGCGAGACGGGGAAGCCAGACACCTCGGCGAGGGAGAGGGATGCCAGGCGAGCCGACCCTGTAGATATGCACGAAGCGCGTCGAGCGGCGATAAGGGATCAGTCAAATGCTGCATACACTTTGCTTGTGATGTGGCTTCGGACGACATGCATAGGGGGTACCGCTTCGCCGCATTCAGTGTTGCGCCCAGCTCGCAAGAGGCTGTCACGTTTGTAAGCCTGACTATGCGGGCACATGCCCGTGACAGGGAGGGAGAGAGATGTTCCGCAGTCTGCCCAGGGAGATAGAAGAGGAGTGCTTGAACTGACCGTCCCTGATCTCTTCTCGGGTGGCACTGAAGCTGCCGATCCTGGCTCTGATCTGCGCCTCTTCCATGCTGCCAGCGTCGGAATCCGAGATGGCGGATTCGCTCGGCGCTGCTGCTGCTGCTGACGTCGAGTAGATCGGGATCACTGGTTTTCCGCCGAGGGAGGAGCGCAGTCCCGATCGCTGGGACGACCGCGAGAGACTTCGCCTGCGTCCGATCTCGACTGCAGAGCTGTGCGCGGCAGTGGTCGACGACGCCGACCGAGTCGAGGAGGGGTCGGTCAACGAGTCGGTCATCGTTTGCGCTCTCTCGAGGGTGAGCGTGGCGGTGCCCGGATTGACTGATATTCCGCCTCGTTGTATGTGCTGACCACCTCGGGTAGGGCGCTGTGCGTGATGTCGAGTGAGCGAACAAGGCGATAAGGACTTTGGGTTTTTTCACGCCGCTCTTTCTTCAGCTTCGACAACCCGCTTCAACTGCGTGGGTGACTGTAGAGGCCAGTCATCATGGTCTCATACTGTACGTCATTCTCCCTCAGGGCCTCCTCGATCCCACCTCCTGCTGATGGGAATGTCTCTCGCTCACCGCATTCCCATGTGGCAGACGACGAACTCGAGATCGAAGACTTTGCGTGGGACGACGCTAAAAAGGTGAGCAGCCGCTCCTTGTTTATAGACGACCACTCGCTGACCAGCCCAGCGAGTGACGGTGCAGGTGTTCCACTACCCGTGTCCGTGCGGCGACCGCTTCGAGATCACCAGAGTGAGCGCCACTCGACGCATCTCTAGGCCGTAATCACATATGCACTAGCATTCTCACGACTGACCTATTCGGGTCACAGGCTCAACTCGCCAAGGGAGAAGAGGTGGCAACTTGCCCCAGCTGCAGCCTGCTCGTCCGAGTCGTCTACGACATGGTCAGTTCCCCCCGCCGCGCTTATCGTTCCAGCTCGCAGTGTCGCTGACCTGTACTTGGGAAAACAGATGGACTATGAAGACTACGACGAGGATGACGAGGAAGAGGAGCAGGACGAGGCGAACGAGTCGGTCATCCCGGTGCTCTGAGGCAGCACCCCCTCGCGCGACGCGATGGGACGGGACGGCAGGACGGATGCAGTATCTCGTCGTGTGTGAGAGAGGAGGCAGGGGATGGGCGCGCGTGAGCCAACGCTGCCGGTTCGGTCATGATGAGGGACGACGAACGAGGAATTGACGACGAACGAGGAATTGCCGCGACACGCCGCATTCCAACACACGCACGAGACACGATCTTTCCGGTCGCTCTCCTCTACCGCCAGTGAGGCAGGCGCACGCCCCGCCTTTACTGTCTTTCGGGACCCGACATTCGAGAAGCACACCGTGCACCCGCTACCGCGCAACCAGGAACTCGACCCGAGCGTCGACTTTGACGCCCGCCGCGCCGCCTACATGCGCCAAATGGTAAGTTTTCAAGACTCTATATTCGGTGCTTTTCAGGGCACGAGCTCTCCCCGCTCCCAAGCC
Source organism: Rhodotorula sp. CC01 (assembly GCA_021654155.1). Classification (NCBI taxonomy): domain Eukaryota; kingdom Fungi; phylum Basidiomycota; class Microbotryomycetes; order Sporidiobolales; family Sporidiobolaceae; genus Rhodotorula; species Rhodotorula sp. CC01. The sequence goes on from JAKEZK010000005.1 coordinate 248,519, forward strand.
TGCCATTTCGAGAGAACGGGCCTTTGAGGAAGGAAGGAGAGAATCTGACATTGCCCTGCTTGATCGCCCTTACAGCGCTTCGGTCTGTTCGTAAGAATGGTGGGCCTCGTTTCCCCTCTCTCTCTCTCTCTGTCGCTCTCTCGCGCGCGCGTAGTCCCGCTCTGTGGATGCGGCGTAAAATTCCATCGAGACTGACCCCGCCCTCCCCTCACAGGCTCTCCTCGCACTCGTCATTAACCCGAGTCTGACTGCCTGAGCGTAGCATCCCATCTTCATATCCTCCTCCTTGTGTCTTTTTCTTGTCCTTCGGACCTGTCTCTCCTCTCTCTCTCTCGTTATGTCTCTTGCATTTGCATTTTCTCTGTTCCCAAGGCGTTCGGCCGCGGTACTTTTTCAACCACAAACCCGTGCAATCTGCTCGTGTTTATTGCCCGGTCAGCATATACGCGGGTGGGAGAGAGAAAGCTTTTCTCATCCTTCATCGCGCGAGCGTGAATCCAACTTTGACCGCTCTCGCATAGTCACAAGCCGAGAGCCTACGAGACTGCAAGCATAGCTCGCTAAAGGGATCCGCACCGAGACTCACAGCCCACCGAACAACGCTCCCGCGATACACCTCGCTCCTCCCTCGTCCTCTCAACCGCATCCTCAAGACCGCACGCAAGATGGCCGCGACTGCTGCTTCGTCGTCTGCGATCCTCTTTACCGACATGTTTGCCGTCTCGGCAGTCGACAAGGGTGCGTCTTCCCCCGCTCTTGGAGTTGGAGGACCCTGGGATGAAAGCTGACCAGACGGCGCTCGCAGATGGCAAGAAGTTTGACCGCGGTACGCCGAGCTCGTAGTGTTAGATGCCACCGTAATCAGCGCGCTGACCGAGCCGGGTTCCGCCGCACAGTGTCCCGCATCGCCGCAAAGTCCAACAACCATGACATGCGCCTCACTCTCGATGTCAGTCTTTACTCGAACCTGGCCTGTCCTCATGCCCAGAGTCACGACAGCTAATCGACACGCTTACGCAGATCAACACCGACCTGATCGACCTGCCGACAGACTCGACCTTCAACCTCGCGCTCGCAAGTACGCTCAACCCGGACGGTGCAGGGAAGGAAGGCGCGGCCGCAGGAGGCTGGCGGGCAGACATCGAGGGCGGCTTGGCAGACGACTGGGAGTATGTCATGTACGGAAAGGTGAGTCTCGTACAGCTCACAATCGTTGGGAAAGAGTTCCACCCCTCCTTGCCCTCCCCCCAACTCCGAAATGCCGCCGGTCGCATGCAGCCAATCCGGCAACGTAGTACCTACGTGCTGACGAACGCCGTCTGATGCAGGTCTACAAGTTCGACGACGGCACGGGCGACGAGGTGACGGCGTACGTCTCGTTCGGCGGGCTCTTGATGGCGTTGACGGGAGACTACCGGCACATCTCGAGCGTGACGGTCGGCGAGTACATCTACCTCTTGCTGCGACGATAAAAGGCAAAGCAAAGCAGCTTGCAATATACCTTAGACGCTTTCTCATTGATTCAGGTTAGGGTACCACAGTCGAGGTGTACTCCAGGACTCGGCTCACCGCTCTAACGGAGGTCCTCGCGAAGATGGCCATTTCAACAAGACCAGACGTGGAGCATGTGGTCGTAAAACGAGCAGCTCGCTACCAAGTCTTGACCCGCGGCGGTCCGGCCGCCGTCGCTCCAGTCTGCACCGTACGCGAGACTCTCATGCTTGTCGAACCGCGCGTGCAGTCTGCCTTCACCCGGTGTGAGCCAACCGTCCGCGTCGACCCCACCATTGAGAGCGAGTCCGTCAAAGTCAACCACCTTGAAGCCGCCGTGCATGCCGGCGACGAGCAACCGCGTCGGATCCGTCGGGTGCCATTTCAGTCGCCAGATTCCCCCCTCGGCATCAAATTCCGTCAGCGGCACGAGCGGCTTCCTCTTGTCGAATAATCGAACGCGCGCGTCGTAGCTGTCGGTCGTCGAAAAGAAGGGAAAGTCAATCTTAGACGAGTGGCGCAGCGAAGGAAAGCGGACTCACCTGCCGACAGCAAACAGGTTCTCCCGCGTCTGATGACTTTGTATAGATGTGACGCCGCCTTCAAAGCTGATGAAGGCAGTGTTGATCAGTGCCGTCTACTAGACGGGAGACGCCAGAATTTCCTCACGTCCGCTTGTTGACAAAGGTCGGACGATCGCAACCTTGTCGCAGGTCCCAACCTTTCAAGGTAAGGTCGTCGCCGCCAGTCCAGACGGTGGTCGGTTCCCAACAGTCGAACGCGGCGATCCAGGGCTCAAAGTCGTGAGCGTGCCACGTCGACGTCACTTCGAAAGAAGTCTCTCCCTCGAGCAGGCAGATCGAGCCCGACGAGAGAGATACGACGATCGATGCCGGACTGCAAGCACGAGCCAACATCGTCAGTGTGAATGCACAGTCACATCGCCAACACCGTTCCGAGAGACCGGGTGCTCACTCCGGTGTGGCCTGTCGTCGAGTAGACCAATCGAGCGAGAGGCACAAAGTCGATTCATCCGTGCAAGCGATGGTGTCGAGCGGTTCCAGCCTTTCCTGCACGATTGTGGAGGTCGGCAACGTTAGCCACAAACGTCACAATGAAGGCTTCGAGGGCGTACTCACCTCGCCGTCCTGCAGCGCATGAAGCTGGACATGACCTTTGGCATCTGCTACCGCGAGAACGGAGCGATCGTTCCACCGCCTCGGAGACCTGCATTACGTCTCCATTAGCACCTCCTTTGTCCAAGTTCCAACATAGCGGGGTCAGACTTGCCACTTCATGTCGAGGATTGCCGGACCATCGAATCTTTGCAACTCTTTTCTGCGCGAAAGAACAGACCCGCTTTCAGCATGCACAGCGGACGCGCCGAACGGAGCGAGATAAATGAGCACTCACAAATTCTTCCCTTCCGAGTCGATCGAGTATAGCAAGCAGCGACCGTATCTGGTGAATTCTGGGCTGGTCGACGCTGCGGTCGAATCTTCCTCACCGCCTGCCGCCGCCCCTGCAGAGTCTACCTTGGCGACAGGGATGCTCGATTCGTCCTTGACGACCTGGTAGGTGCCGCAAGCCAACAACCCCGGGCGGCCCGGGCAGAACTCGACAGCGTCGGCGGAGTAGACAGTGTCGACGGCCGAGAGCGAAGTCGATTCCATACCGCAGCTAGCTGCTCAGGTCTAGCTGCTCAGGGTCGCAGCGACTCCTGCAATGATAGCTGTGAATGCCGTGCGAGCCAGATGAGCAGGCAGGCTTCGACGAGCTGTTCAGGCGAATGTCAACCTTGGTCGCTCTGGCTTTGTCGAATCCGCCTCGAGACGAGTCTTATTGGACGTAGACGTGGACAAGGTGTTGCAAGACAGGGCCGCGCAGAATCGGTGACAGGGTGCTCTTTACAGCGCACAAGGTGCAAAAGTCTACGAGGACCCCCGAGTCCGCGAATCCGACGACCCAGGTATCAGCTCGGACAAGCGAGCACATGCGCATAAGGGGGGAGGGAGAAAGACAGGGAGGCAGTTGCGGATGCGGCGGGTGGGACAAGAGGAGAAAGGAAACAAGCACAGATGAGGGACAGGGAAGACGAAAACAGTGCCGCGCCGTCGTCGGGCAAGAGAACCGGTCTAGACGCCATATCGCTCGCGCAACCGCTGCACAATGATCGGCGGGAGATGCGCCAGCTGCGCATCCCACGCCGGCCCTTCCGTCATACCCTTGAAGGCATGCAAGATCTGTACCGTTGAGCGTGAGTAAAAGATGCGCGCCTCAAGAGAAAACGAACAGAGAAGAAAAACCCACCGTCTTGAACATCTCGTTCAGCTGCTCCGAAGGTCGCGTCCACCGTGCAACGGCGTTGAGGAAGTAACCGAATGCCTGCGAATGGCGTGGGGCATTTGTTCATCAGTGACCTTCGACGAGGGCTCAAGGCGCGAGAGACTCAAGACGACTCACAGCCGAGATGCCACCCGGGTTGACCTGAATCGCCGCACAGATGCCGCGGAACGCCGACTCCTTCTCGTCGTTGTCCTTGATATCGGCCAGTGCCTGGCACCAGGCCGAGACAAACACTTCGAGGTGCGGCGCGACCAGTTGCGGGCAAACGATCGCGAGTCGGCCAATGGTGACGGCCGAGTTCTCGGTCAAGCTTCGCGCCGCCTTTGCGCTGAGCAGGATCGGGACGAGGCGTTCCATGAGGGGGTTGACCCACATCTCCATTTCGGCACCGGCCTGGAGAGCGATCTCGCCGGCTGCCCAGGCCGCATTGTTGCAGACCGAGACCTCGGCCAGTCGCGGTTCGCTCTGGATGTGCGAGATGAGCACAGGCATGAACTGCGGGACGAGAGGCTTGAGGATGGGGAAACAAGAGATGGCCGTGTCGCCGAGGAGGGCGTAGGATGACTGGCGAACGGGCGCGTCCGGGTGTTGGAGGCACATGGCGAGGAGACTGAGCACCGGAGGATCGCTCGACGAGTACAGCTCGGTGATGGCGGTGTTTAGGCCTTGCGTGAGGCCAGAGAGAAGGTCGAGCGAGACGATGAGGAAGGTCTTGTCGGGCTCGTCAAAGTTGAGGGGATCCTGCTGGTACTGCTGGAAGTCGATGAGGGACTGCTTGACGATCGAAACGCAACGAGCAAACACGGGTTGAGCGTAGGTCACAAAGCCCGGTCCGACGGCGATGACGACAGAGGACATGCACTGCAAACAATTGCGAGCCGCAGGTCAGCCTGCTGCTTCGTGGTGCGTGCAAGAGCTCGTGCGTGCGGGGAGGCGGAACTCACCTCGAGCAAGGGGATAATATCCGGATCCGAGTCGCTAAGCGCTCCCCATTTCGCAATCAAAGGCGGCATGAGGATGTCGATGTAGGCCTGGTTGTTGAGCGACGAACCGACCGCGTCGGCCAAGGTTCCGATCGCATCGTACAGGATGAGCAAATTCTTCTGCTGGTACTTGTTGAACGCAAATACGAGGTTGCCAAGGATCGACCCGAGGAACGGCTCGAGTTCGGGACCCGCCTCCTCTTCGAGGGTTGCGAATGCCGAGCAGCCCGCTTCCTGCACGCGCTTGTTGTTGTCGAGGCACATCTTGAGCAGGCCTTCCATCGCCGGAACAAAGTATTGCTGCTTGTGCTCGGGGGTGGCATCGTCCTTGATGGTCCAGCTCGAGTACCGTCCGATGGTCCAGCATGCGATGGACCGGACGAGCGGCTTCGGGTCGTTGAGCGAGTTGATCAAGAAACCCATCAGGACGGGCAAGTGCTGCTCGATGCCGGTGATGCAGCCTGGGGCGAGCACGAACGAAACGCAGTGTCAGCGATCGTTACGACACACACGTGGATCTGAGCGGGCCCGAGATGCGCGCACCTTCCGCAATGGCACCGAGGGCAAGGACACCGCTTTCTCGGTCGAGCCAGTCCGGCGAGTAGAGTTTGTCTTTGAGGTACGGGAGCAAGACCTCGAGCATCTCGGCTTCGAATGCGACCGCCATCACGTCGAGCGCGGCGGCGGCACACTTGCGGAGGTTCCACTCGGTGTACGCTTCGTCGTCGTCGTCGTCGTCGTCGTCGTAATCTTCCTCGTCGTCTCCTTCCTCATCGTCGTCGTCATCGGCGCGTTCTCGGGACATGTGGTTCGCGCCCGGTTGACCGTTCGCGTCGCCGTCTTCTAATCGCTCATTCGTGTGCGTTTTGGACGAGAGCAGGTGCGGCTTGATGTCGGATGCCTTGTCGGGGACGGCCGCGTCGTCTTCCTCCGTGTCGAGCAAGAGGACGTCGTCCTCCGAATAGACCATACTCTGCAACAGGACCGGGATGACCTTGGGCAGGAACGGCCGCAGGTGGTTGACGAGCTCGGGGTCTTCGGCGAACGTCAGCCAGAACTCGCACGCCTCGAGCGCGACCTCCTCGTTGTCCGTGTCCTGAGTCGAGTAGAGCATGAATTCGACGACGCTGGTCATGTGCGGGATGAGGACGTCGGGGCGCGTCGCGAGGAGCTGCACGAGCGCCTGGCAGACCGTCTTTCGGACGTCGATCGAATCGTCCGAGGCGTGCTTGAACAGGGCGACGATGAACTGCTCGAGGTGGACCGTGAGGGCGTTGTTGTCGGGCGAGATGAACTGGATCGCGCAGGACAGGGCATAGTTGCGGATTTTCGGATACGGAGAGTCGATGTGGGCAAGGAATTTCGGAACCATAAAGTCGAGAGGTCGCTGCCCGCCAATCTGGAGCTGCTCGAGCTTCTTGGGGATGTCCTGGCAAAGCTTGTCCAAAGCGCTGAAGGCACCCTGTATCGGCAGCAAATGGTTAGGGCCAGAGGGACAGGGAACCCGGGGAGGCTAGACGGACCTCTTGAGCCAGCTGGTCGTGCGAGTCGACGAGCTCCATCAGGCGACTGAGCGCCTCGGTCCAGTTCTCGGGCGAGAGCTCGACGAGGAGCGTGTCGATGACGGTCGAGACGGTGTTGCGGATCATGCTGGTCGAGTCTCCGATCGCCGAGAAGATGTTGGCCTTGACGTACTCGATGACGCTCGGCGCAAAGGTGTTGAGGCGGAGTCGGATGTTGTTCTTGAGCAAGAGACCGGCCATGGATCGGACGGTGACATCCTCGGCGGGGAGTTGGGTGAGGATATAGGTGAGGTACTGATTGTACTCGGGGACGTTGTTGAATTGCTCCAACCGCTGTGGACACGCCCGCGTTCAAGGGTTAGCCCAGTCGAGGCTCCTCTCCTCCATAGTCTCGCGAGCTACTCGGCGTCCTCGGTATGCGAGTGCGGGCGAAGCCTGGAACGCACCTCGTTGACGCTCTCCTGAACTTTCGTGTCGGGCGACCCAGAGCTCCTCAAGCACGCGAGGAGCTCTTCGAGTCCGCCGGCATTAGGCTGCCACGCCATCTTGATCTGCTAGTCGAGGCTATAGGCCTCCTGGGATCGTAGTGCGGCCGCTTCAAAGTTCGCGGGTCGCAGGGCTGGAAAACCGGCACGGCGGGTTGGCGCGACTCGCACGGGCACACGCGGGTCGAGGAGCGGATAGAGAAGTACCCAGTAGCAGTAGTAAAGCTCCTGGAAGACCAGCGTACCGGCAGAGCCTGCGCGTGAGCGTGCACGAGCTAGCAGTGCCACGGCTCGACCGCCTCTCGCTAGCAGCTTCCCACCCTGCGACGTAAAAATTCACAAGTCCCTTCCTCGCATGCCGTACACACCTCAGCGTACTCTGGTCGCCGCTTAGTAAATCACCCTACATCGAATGATTTATTTACCCAGGCACAAAGGCAGTCGTCGCGACCGAGCGTCTTTCGGCATACCTCCAAGGTTGCACTTTGACCCATCTTATGCAGGACTTGATGCGAACCAAGTTATCGTGCTTTCAACGAACGCTATGCCTCCTCGGGGTCGTCGACCGATCCGCCTGCCTCTTCCGCAGCTTTGCGAGCCTCCTCTTGCTCGACCCTCTCCTCCTCCTCGACCACCTCAATGTCGAGCGGGTACGTCAGAATCGCCGCGATGCCCGTGAGCTGGTTCAGTTCTACGAGAGAAGCCTTTCGTTAACCTCCACAAAATTCTTCGGACCAGGAAGGTGGGCCGAGGAGCGCGAGAACGCGATGCTCAAGAGCAACTCACGCTGTCCGGATTCGTGCATCGACGAAAACATCAACACCTCGCCGCCAAAAGCCTTGACGTCCTCGACGAGCTTGACGAACCGCTTTCGCCTCGCGACCGAGGGCGCGCTGTTAGAGACACAGCGGGAGCAGTGAGCGAGAGCCTGCTGCGAGCGTGCAGAGAGGGGTGAGAGAGCGCACTCACCGAAACAGCTCGTCCGATACCAAGAGTTTGCCGATTGCTCCTCGTTCAGCAGCTTTAAAGACGTGCGACTCGCCGTACCAGGCCCGCAGAGGGTTCTCATCGAGCATCTTGAAGAACCTGTGGGCGCCCGAGTAGGAACCGTCAACGTTTGCAAAGTCCAGTTGGAGCCGAGAAGCTGTGGCTCGGGGAGAGAGTGCGTACTTCTCAAGCATGACGCCCTCTTGCGCGAATTTGGTGTCCTTGAGCTGCGCCGACACCTGTTCGAGGCGCGGGGAGGAAATGCCCGTGAGTGATTTGTTCTCCTCCTCACAAGCAAACGCCGAGTATAGGCCTACCTCGGGGCTGGACAGGATCTGTGCGAGCGAGTGCACGTGATGTGACGGCGAATGCAGCAACAGGAACTTGCTCTTTGCCTGCGTGAGCGCCTTGTTGTTTTGTCTCTGCTCGCCACCGACGGGACCCGATCAGTGATCCTTCCAGAGCGCCGACCAAGGTGAGGAAAAGAACGCACCGATGCCTCCTCGAGCAAGAACGAATAGACCGTCTCTTTTGTGAAGCCGGGCGAGGCAATGATGAGGACCTTGAGCTCGTCAAAGTTGAAATGTCGGTTCACGGCATCGTAGACCTGCATGAGGAACTTGGAGTGCGCCTGCAACCAAGGGGTGCTCATCAGTCATGTTTTGTCTTCGTGACGCTTCAAGAGGAAGATGGTCCCACCCGATCTGCACCCAGTGCGGTGCCTCCTCCTTTCCGTTTCCGCGGGACGGGCACGTCTATCCGCTGCCGCACGATCGTCGTGTGGTTCGTGATGATGCAAATGTTGGCCACTCCTGCACACCATTTCACGTTGTCAGAACTTTATACTGGGCCCTAGGGAGGCGAGCCGAATCGTGGTGGCGCGCGCTCACCTTCGCCGCAGACGATCGCTCCGACGTCTGCCCCCCTGCCCGGCTCGGTCATCTCCTTGATCCGCTCTCGCGCGACCGAGTCCCACTCCCCTTCGCCCTTGATGATGGTGAAATCCCTGCCAATCTCGAGGTCGAGGGTGTGAAACGCGCCCTTCTTGACATGCTCGTTCTCGCTCGTGACCTTGCCCGAGACGTGCAGAGTCGTCGTTCCTGCCGTGCCGGACGACGCAGCAGCGGTCGATCCACCATTAGCTGCGAGAGGGTCGGCAGTGGCGGCCACGTCGGGCTGGGCGAGGGCAGAGTACAGGACGCGGTCGACCTGGATGGTCAACTTGAGGTGCATCCGGTACGACGAGGTGGAACCGGTTGCCGATTCGCTCGTGATTCGTCTGGGGAGCACACGGACATGTCCTGGTCAGCCAAGGTCACGACTACGTCCACGCTTCGAGGGGATGCCGGCCTGGTGATGAGGTCACCGCTCGAAGCGAGCAAAAAACGTCGCTTGCGAGCTGACGACGCACCGGACTGCGGATGCTCTGAGCTGGTCTCCCTTTGCGATGACATTGTAGGCGTGCCACATGTCTTCGTCATCCTGGGCTGTGGGTGCATGTGGGTCAATCGTCGGTGCTGCTCGCTGCTCGAGGTAAGGGAGAAAGATCGACACGCACGGCGCAAGGTGACATAGCCTGAGCCGTCGCGCTCTATGTGAGATTTGACGAGCAGCATCCTCTAGACTGTGAAGGCGAATCTCGACTCGTCGAAAGTCCAGTTCAAAGTCGACCCCTCGACCCCCGTCTCGTCCGGCCGAGAGAAGCCTGGCTCCACCACACTCAAACAATTCTCTCTAGAGCATATAGAGTTGCCCATGTCTCCCTACGGCGGATCGATTGCTACTCCGACTCGCAAAGGCCCGCTCGTGCCTCGATCGTACGCTCTCCCCGGCGACGGCTCTCCCAAGGCGCTCACCGTCTTCCCGCTCGCGTCTCGATCCGAAGCCCCCGACGAGCTGCTCGCCTTCTTGAAGGACACGTTCAACGATGTCGTCAAGGAAGGGAGGACCTATCCCCAGATGAACGAGCTCAGCCTCGACGAGTTTGTCAGTCACTTCCCCCACTTCTGACTCTGACAGGTGCAGCCGCAGCTCGAGCTGAACATCCGGACCCATCCGAAACAGGCAGCATACTTTTTCGGTCAGCAACTCGCCATGATCCGCTCCCTAATCAGAGAGAAGCTCTACACGCGGGCACTGACTCTTGTCTCTTTTCGCTCGCCGCGCACACGTTGGATAGCCGCCGACTGCTTCCTCGGAGTCTTGGACACGAACGCCCCTTCCGGAGTCGCAGATGCAACAAACGGACTCGAGCGAGAAACAGGCTTGACGCTCGATCAGGTGGTCGCAGGACGGCCGTACCGGGAATGCGTCCTTGGAATGTTCTGTACGCCGCACCCGTCGAAACGCTCCGTATTCTTCATGTGTCGCTCACCTGCCTGTCTCCTTCACTTGCAGATGTCAAGGCGAGTGCCCCGAACAGCGTCCGAGGCGATTACGAGACAAGACAAGACAACGCCGGGGAGACTGACCCCAGTTTTTCCTGACCCCGACGCAGCCCAACTACCCTGGCCGGTCCTCTCACCTATGCAACGCAGGCTTCGTCGTCCCGACCGTCCACCGCGGTCTCCGCGTCGGTTCGACCCTCGGCCGCGCGTACCTGCACTACGGTCCGCAGCTCGGGTACCGCGGGAGCGTGTTCAACCTCGTCTACATCTCGAACGAGGCGAGCGTTCGGATCTGGGACGCGCTCGGCTTCACGCGCGCCGGGTTGATCCCGGGCGCTGGACGGCTCAAGCGCAAGGACGGGCAGGGCGAAGAGTACGTCGACGCCATTGTGTACCACAAGGACTTTACCGCGTCTGCATGAACGACTGCGGCTCTAGAACGCGCTCGGTTTGCAAAGTATACATACATGCGGCGACAGAAAAAGAGAGACTATCAATTGCGTCTGACGACGGAAGCTGCAGCCCATGTGCGCCGTATTGTGTGAGAATGACTGCGTGCGAGTGTATGCAGCGCGCTGATAAGGGTTCCCCGCACTCTGGCGGGTGATGATGTGGCGGTCGATCGCCGATGCGGTGCGCGGCGTCGTCAGCCCGCTCTCTCCTTCTCTCTCTTCCTCTCTACACCTCCTGCTCCTTTGCACCGGAGCATAGTCCAGAACCCGCCAATGCATCGACACTTGTGCGCCCTCGCAGCCTCGGCGCTCGCGTGGTCCGCAGCGACCGTCAGCGCTTCGCCGATCGACTCGCTCGTCCGTCAGACGACGCTCGCTCCCCTCTACACGCCGCCACCGCCCCATTCTGACCACGCGAGCGAGTTGGTCACCAACGACCACGTCATCCGCGACTCGTACATTGTCGTCCTCGACGACTCGCTCGAGCAGGACGACATCGCGCAGCACCACGCCCACGTCCAGTCGCTGCACGCCCGCCACCAGAGCAACAGCCTCGTCGACGACGTCTACCACGGCATCAAGCACACTTTCCACGTCGGTGGCAAGCGCGAACAGCACCACCTGTCGCCGCGCGAGGCGACCGCGAACGCCGTCAACGCTGCCGAACCCCGCCGCAAGCAACTGAAAGGCTACTCGGGACACTTCCCCGAGCAGCTCGTCGACGAGATCCGCGCGCTCAAGGGCGTCAAGTACGTAGAGCGTGACACCATCGCCAAGACGCAAGACGTCGAGAACGGCGCTCCTTGGGTGAGTTTGTGCCCTCATGGCGTGACTCGGTCCCGCCACCTTTCTGGCCCATTGCCGAGTGTGGGGGCGAAATGACTGATACGAAGTCTACTCTCTGCAGGGCCTCGCACGCATCTCGCACCGCAAGACTCTGTCGTTCGGTACCTTTAGCAAGTACGAGTACGAGCACCAGGCAGGAGAAGGCGTCGACGCTTACGTGATCGACACCGGAGTCAACATCGACCACGTCGAACTCGAGGGCCGCGCCCGCTGGGGCACGACCGTCCCGCAGGACCCGGACCAGGACCTGAACGGCCACGGTTCGCATGTCGCCGGCACCATCGCTTCGCGCGAGTACGGCGTCGCCAAGCGCGCCAACATTGTCGCCGTCAAGGTCCTCGGCGCCGGCGGGTCCGGCTCCATGTCGGACGTCGTCAAGGGTGTCGCGTGGGCTGCCGACTCGGCCGCAGAGCAGGCCAACCTCAAGGCCAAGGGCAAGAACCCGAAGCACAAGGGCTCCGTCGCCAACATGTCGCTTGGCGGAGGAAAGAGTCAGGCCCTCGACGACGCCGTCGACGCTGCCGTCGACGACGGTCTACACTTTGCCGTCGCCGTGAGTTTACCAACCCTGTTCTCGAGGGAGTGTGCAGACTAGAGCTGACAGCATCACCCCGCTCTCTACACAGGCCGGTAACGACAACCGCGACGCCTGCTCCTACTCGCCCGCCGCCGCGCAGGGTGCCATCACCGTCGGTGCCTCCACCATCGGCGACGAGCGCGCCTACTTTTCCAACTATGGCAAGTGTGTCGACATCTTTGCTCCCGGTCTCAACATCCGCTCGATCTGGAACACGGGTAATCGCTCCGTCAACTCGATCTCGGGCACTTCGTGAGTCGGTTCTCTCCTTCATAGTGGCCTTTTTCTCAGAGCCCTAGAGTCTCCCGCTCCGATCAATGAGTCGTAGGGCGCAGAGTCGACTGACTGCATTTCGAACCTCTCAGGATGGCCTCGCCTCACATTGCCGGTCTCGCCGCCTACCTTCTCGGTACCGAGTGGGCCGCCAAGGCCGCCAAGGAGGAGGCCCTCGCTCTTCAGGCCGAAGCGAAGACCTCGAGCTCGTTCGCGTCCGCGCTCGGCCAGATTGCGTTCGGCTCGCGTCGCTCTTTTGTCGGCAAGCCCGAGGACCACCTCTTGAGTCCCAAGGCGCTCAAGAAGCACATGATCGAGATCGGCACGCCCAAGGTCCTTACTGTAAGTCGAGACACAAACCGTCACTGCCCAGCCACTGAGAATGCTGCCAGAGTATACCTCTTGCTGGCTCGGACTGACGGACCTGTGCACCTACAGGACATTGGCGACGGCTCGCCCAACATTCTCTCGTTCAACGACTGGTCCGCACCCAAGAAGGGCGACGACGACGACGAGTCCTCGGTCCCTTCCAAGGAGAAGAAGCCCGAAGGCAAGTGGCGTTTCGAAGAGGCCGTCGCGTCCGAGGAGAAGATGGCGTCCGCCCTCGTCGAGAAGCTCCAGAACGAACTCGAGGCGCTCCGGAGTGAGATCCGCGTCGAGGTCGAGGAGGTCGCCGACCTCGTCAGGGAACTCGCGGAGGACTTTGCCGCCGCCGAGCAGCAGTAAAGACGATAACCCATCCCCTTTCGGTCTTTTCATGGGCGTGTTCCCGTCCCCCTCATGAGCACTTTGCAGCTTCCTCCATACCCGCCGCTCCTCCCGCTGCGCTTCTTTCGATGCGTTGACCGTCATCCCTTGCCTGTCTCGAGTCTCCCTTGTTTCGTCCTGTTCTCTGTCCTCTCCTTCTCTCCTCAAGTCTCCGAATCTGCTTGTCGCAACTGTGTCTTCTCGATTGTACTTGTGTAGCGTTCCTCCCTGATTCCGTCACCAGACTTGTATAAAGCACTTTTAAACTCTCAAACAAGTCTCGAGCTCGCCTCTCAGCCGTTATGAGGACAGATCCGAACACCGTGGTGATGGGAAAGGACTCGGAGAACTCAAAGTGCGCAGCGTACGTAAACAACAGCACTAAAGTAGATCATCTTTTTTGTCGAGAGACACGCGATAGAACAGAATCGACTCGGGCGCGGGTTAGAAGGTTACACGGGGGAAGGAGAGCCAAAAGGGGTGAAAACTGGACTTTAGGCGCCGTCTTCTTCTTCCCAAATTTCGCGCAGACGGTCCATGTCCTTCTCGGTCGCGACGCTAATCACCTCGGTCTCTTTCGAGTCGTCCGCGTCTTCTTCAACCGCCTCTTGGTCCTGACCCGCCGCCGCACGAGCCGCCTTTTCCGCCTCGCGCAAGAGTTTCGCGTCTCTCCGTGCAAGGTTGGCGAGAGCCTGCCCCGGTCCGAGGAAGACGAGCCTCCTGATCTGGTGCTGGGTTGGTAGCGACGCGAGGCAAGTGGACCACCGGACGGGGAGCGAGATCTGCGCGACGAGGTTGCTGACGAGCGAGGAAGGGGTCGTGATCAGGCTGGCGTCGAGGCCGGACATGAGGGGCGAGGAAGGCGTGTGCAGCGAGATGGACGGCGAGGAGAGCGCGGCTTGCATGCCCGTGGCAGCCGGAGCCATGAAGGAGCAGTGGAACGGCGCGCTGTAGATGGCGGTACGGAAAAGAAAGGCAATTAGTTGATGCACAATATTCCGAGCAGACGCTCTGAGAACGAGAGGGACACGCTTACGAAACGGGAAGGTCGGCAGCGCGGCTTGCGATTTCCCGCTCGCACAAGACTTCGCTCGCGCGCATGATGCCGTCTCGAGTACCGGCAAGGACGACCTGAGTCGTCGAGTTGAAACTCGCGACTTCGACAGTACCTTGGCAACCTTGGTCGTCCGGGTTGTCGGAGGCGGTCCGACTCGCCCGGACTTGGCGGATCACCTCGGCCAAGTCGGCGTGCGAGTGACCCGGGTTCAACACCAGAGCCGACATTTGGCCGCGGTGAGTGGGCGGGGCGTCATAGTCGGGAGAGAGCCGGATCGAAGGAAGCGAGAGGGCGTAGTGGGTGAGCAGACCGTGAAGTCTTGTCAGGCGGACGGCGTCGACGAGCGAGAGGGCGCCGGCGGCGACGGCGGCAGAATATTCGCCAGACGAGTGACCGAGAATGAGAGACGACGTCAGCGCGAGGGGGAGTTTGTGCTGCTTCTGTACAGCTCAAAAAGAGATTGTGGGCCTGGTCAGCTGACCGGCAATCGGACCGGAGAAAACGGCTGCACGACGCACCTCGAGAGCGCGCAAGAAGGCAATGGAGGTGATCAAGATGGCAGGTTGGGCATTGGACGAGCGCGTGAGCTCGTCTTGCGGTCCTTCGAAGACAATGTCCTTCAAGCGAGTCTCGCGACTCCGCGCCGCCTCGGTTTCGTCGAGCATGCGGCCCAGCTGGCCCGCCTCGCCGGGGAGTTCGTGCAAGTGAAGGCCTCTCCGCCACTCTTCAAAGCCGTGGAGGGCATGTTCTGCCTCGGCCCAGACCTCTTGCGCGGCCGGGGTTTGTCGCAAAAAGTAGCCCATCTGGACGTACTGCGAGCCGGAACCGGGGAACAGGAGCGCGTGCTTGGGTCGAGTTGTCTGGGCCTTGTACGACTCGAGGGGGATGGGCGGGGAAAAGTCGCCGCCAGACCAGAGCGCCTCCATCTCGAGACGGTTGCGCCTCGGACGCTTGCCATTGCCGTTCGCCCCGTCTGCGACGTGGTGCTGTTCGCTCGCCGAGGCCGAAGTCGACTGCAGGGCGGGTGTACCGGTTTCGCCTTCGACGTTGCGTACATCGCTGCGGGCGGCGCGGGTCCTCGTCGCGAGTGGGCGTTTCGAGTGGAGCTGTCCCGCGGCTTGACTAGGAAAAACGTCACGGCGGGCCGGATCGCGGTACCGCCGCACGTAGGCGGGGTCTGACCACGCTGGGTTGTCGTAAGCGGCCGACAGATCGGCCGTGGATGCCTGGGCGGTGCTCGGAGCGAGCGGGGGCGGCGGCGGAGGGTGCGAAGCGGTCGAGAGCGAAGCCGGATAGTGCGAAGCCTGGCGGGCGCAGGTGCAGCCGGGCACCGACGCCGGCAGGAGCGGGCCGCGAGGGATGGCGGAGCGGAGCATCTTGTCTGTCGCAGACCCGTACGTGGCACTGCTATGCCTCTGTGAGCGAGGAGCGAGAGGAGAGAGGTCAGCACGCTAATTGATGGGAAACCGCCTCCGGTCACTGCTCCGGCAACTCGTCGGCAACCCGCCAGAGCGCCGTTCAAAGCGGACAGGCACTGGATCTGGGTATACACTCACTGACTGTTATTGTTGAACTCGCGCGGGGGTTGCAAAGGGGAGAGCCGTGAGAGAGCGAGTCTTGGTGGGGGCGCAAGGCACGTGAGCCAGCGAACGGAGCGAACCGTCGACTCGAAAAATCGGCGACAGCTCACAGTCTAATCGGGACGGTGTGAAGTAGTCTCTGTTGGTGTTATGGACGAGTCACACGAGCGCAACCTGCACCCGCGCGGCTCTGTAGGCCGCTCACCCGCCCGGCCAAAATTTGGGATCTCGGGGAAAATCGCACTTCGGCTCGATCGCAGTTCCGCAGCTGCTGGAAGCTCGAGTTCCACCTTCTTCTACCCGGGCCTGCAGGCTTCTGAGTCCTGCCGAACGTAGGCCACCAAGTCCAAGTCCGGACTCCGCGACCTCTCCACGAGACGAATGTCCGCAGGGCCGACGGGAAAGTTTACTACAGTCTGCGGCGCACAAACTCGCGCCGAACTCCGGGCATTCATCCAGCGAGGTTCGGACCAGGTTGAAGTGCTCTGATCGATGGACTGTACTCGCATCTGTATGGGCTGGGAAACCACGTTCGAAAGACCGGCGCGTGGTTGCAATCGACTCGATGGCTGTCGGACGTCGACTTGAGAAGGCCATTTTTGCGCTTGTCATGCACGTCTGCCGGCGCGGTCGTCATCCTGGCACACGACTTCGCTCGAGGTTCGCTGCGATCTTGCGCTCCTTTGTATTTTTTTCTTGTTACTTACTCGAAGCCAGTGGTCCATTAGGAACATCCGAGGTCTCGCGGAAAACTTC
The DNA here is from genome assembly GCA_021654155.1 of Rhodotorula sp. CC01. NCBI lineage: Eukaryota > Fungi > Basidiomycota > Microbotryomycetes > Sporidiobolales > Sporidiobolaceae > Rhodotorula > Rhodotorula sp. CC01. The sequence goes on from JAKEZK010000005.1 coordinate 265,009, forward strand.
TGCTCATCGCCCGCCGCGCACGCTCGCTTCCTCATCGTCACCGCCTCATCGCCCCACACTTTCGCATCAGCTTCCTCTGCTCGCCTCGCTCACCAGCAAGCGAGCGCTCTCTCTGTCTGCCCATCCTGGCTCCTTCACGCGAACCGCCTTCATCTCCTCCGGCTGCCAAGAAGCCGAAACCTGACGATCAAGAAGCACCGAACAAACCTGCAACCATGGGGGGCGCACACGAGCAAGCCGACAAGAACCACACCGATGACGAGTTCCCGAATGTGATGCCGTGTGAGTCTTAGCTGCTCCCCCTGGTCAGTACCCTCGCCCGTGCCTGGGGGACTGCTGCTGATCGTGTGTTTCCGCCCAGACAACAACGACCCGGACTCTTTCGAGGGCAAATTCAACGGCTCGTGCCACTGCCAAGCGGTCCAATTCAAGTGCAAGGCGGACCCCGAAGCGAGCATCTGCTGCCACTGTTCGACGTGCCAGGTTGTGCACGGCGCAACCTCGCAACGCGCTCTCATCTTCAAAAAGGAGAACATTGCCTTTACGACGGCGTCGATCGAGCATCTCGCATTCTACCAGGTAAGCACAGTATTCTCTTCCGTCTCGAACCCGGGACCGTCTCGACCCCGGGAGACCGAAACAAATGCTGACCGAGAACCGCCCGAGAACAGACACACGACAAAAAGGTCGGTCGGCACCTTCCTTGCAAGGTTCGCTGCAAGACTTGTGGTACGCTCATCGCCGATGAAGGACGCAAGTGAGTTTTCCGGGAGGAATACTGAGAAGACTACGGAACTGACGTGGTACGGTGCGAGCAGCATGTACCTCGTCTTCCCGGCGCTTTTCCACTTCCCCGACTCGAAGGAACCGGAAGAATGGGCGCCGACAGACCACATCTTCTACTCGTAAGTCTGAACTCTCCTCTCTGTGTACTCTCGAGCCCGCCACTGATGAGAAGCTTTCCAGTCAACGGTGCTTGGACATTGTGCCCAAAGACGGCGTCACTTTCTGGTCGGGAGCGAAGGACAAGTCCGACAAAGTGTAGCAGGTCTTTTGAGGAAGCGCAGACGCATAGCATGCAAAAAGTTGTACAAAGGCGCAAACGAACAGACGTGCGGAGCAGATGGTACATCGACAGGGTGGACAATGAAGAGGAAGAGTCTAAGCAGACGCCGAGACGCGTGCGAGGAGCTTGGCCATCGGGACGAAGTACTCCTCGCAGAAGGAAGCGAAGTAGAATGAAAACGCCGAGTCGTGCGGCTTGACAAGGCTGGGCGATGCGCAAGGTCAATCAATCGACTCCAAATTGGACAGCGCAGAGAAGAGCTCGACTCACTTGTGGCTCAGCTCGTGTGCAATCGAGGAGAACGTCGAGATGAGCGGTTCCTCCATACGTCCCTCAACGACGAGTCGATCGTGCCAAGCTTGGTAGAAGCGGAAGTTGAGGTAGATCGAGCCGTTCCGGTTGAAAGCGATGAGCGGACCTTCCAGATCGTGGAAGATGTGGAGGGCGCGCGGGTCCAGCCCAAAGACATCGCCGACCGGTCGAATGACCCGTGTAGCGAAGCGGAGTAGGGCGTCGTGGTGCGTCGAGATGAAGCCAACACTGATGAGAGTTTTCAAAGGGTCAGGATATTCCAGTTCCGAGAGGCGCGCAGTTGCGGTACTCACGGATCCGGGACTTCGCGACTGGCAAAGAAGCGCAGCCCTCCAACCTCGGCGACGAAGGCGAGGTTCGCAGCAGCGGTGGCATCGCAGTACGCCCCGCTCTCCTTGACCTCGTTGACCTCGGTTTGCTCGACCGCGTTGGAAACGTTCGAGCCGCTTTCAGGCCGCGCGGCCTATTCAAGGGAATTATGGTCAGCGTCAAAAGAGCACCTCTCATTGGGATCGCGTAACTCGCCTGGATAGCCCGTGTGAGGTTCGCGCGGATCGCATCCATCGATGTCGGTGTCGCCCCGGGTTGATGCGTTTGAGTCGAGGTACCAAGACCTGCTTGCTGCACCGCTTGGTCGGAACTGCCACCGCCGGAAATCGGCGTCAGGCTTGGCGGTGGAGGCAGCGGACTGGGAGTACGGTCGCCCTTGCCGAACTGGCGGCGGAGGTTGGAGAAGAGTCCTCCTCCGTTCGAAACAGGCGGAGGTTGTTGCTGACCGTGCGCCGCGACCTCCTGCGACGCTGGAGGCATGTTACCCGACGGCCGATCGTGTTTTTGTCGCTTCGGATAACCTTGAGCGAGGAGTTCGTTGGCGGCCTGCTCCAGGTCAGCTGGTTGTCGGGTACTGAGGAAGTTGCGAAGGAACTGAGGATCGGCATCGGGAAAGATAGTCGAAAGCTTGGTGACGGCTTCATCGAGCTTGGCTTGAGTCTGTTCACACGAAGAAAGATGTCAGCACAAGTGGCTTGACGCAGGCCAAATACCCTTGCCGGAGGCTCACTGGTGCCGTTTGCGACTGGAGCTGGGCTTGCAACCGGTCCTCTCGCATCTTTTGATCCGCTGCCTCTCGTTCCGCCTTGCGAGCCTGCAGGACGCGGTCGACGTTGAAGCCACGCCGCTTCAGGTTTTTGAGGCTGTGAGACGGAAATCAGCACCGCGCAGGACTCGGCCAATGAAACAGAAGCACTACTCACGTTGTCTGCAGGATGGTGAGCAGCAAGAGCGCATCATTTGCCCGCAGTTTCGAGAGCAGCAGCTTGCAGAGTCCCATAGCGACCTCGTAAAAGTCCAGCTCGAGAGACCGCGAAATGTAGAGACCGATGTCTCCGTTCGGCATCATTTTGGCGCAGGCCGACGCCGCAGCCGTCGCGCGCTTGACGCCTTGCGGCGTGCGCAGCTCACGAACGAGCTCGATCGATTTGACCTCGTGGAGTTGAAGATGTTTCTGAATCCACTCCGGATCGTGTTTGAGCTCGCCCTTGCCGTACTGCTGCCGCCGTTCGGAAAGGAACAGGAACGTCCGTTCGCTGACGGTCCGCCGAAGGTCCTGCGCTCGGGCGGAGGCATTGTCACTGCTTCCCGAGGTGTAGTACTGCTCGCTGATGAGCTGCGAAATCCGGCGCGAGCCGAGCTGTTCCGCCAGTGCCTCCAACAGGTCTTCCTGCGGGCATGCGAGGATCTCGCCCTGGAAAACATGGAAGGCTGCGAGAAATTGCCGTCAGAGGGGAGAACCTGTGCTAGCGGGCGTAAAGCTCGTACCGGCAGGCTCGTCGTTAATGATCAGCTCGCTTGCGCGTGCGAGCTTGTACACCAAGGTGGTCTCGGCCCCGTCCTCCTCCTCGTCGTCTAGGTCGAGCAAGGTCCGGTCAGGCAGAGCGGTGGTCGCCGAAGCAAGGCGTTTAGTTCCGAGGAAACACGCGCTGAGCTTCATCTTGCTCCGAAGTGTCGATGGAAAAGTGGAAAAGTTGACGGCGAGGAGGCGCAGAACTGCGTGGGCAAGAGCGGCGCAGTCAGTATGGTTTCAGATCACCTCAAGGGGTCATCAGCTTGTTGACATACCGGCTAGGTAACGTTCAGACGATCCAGCGAGATCGTAGAAGCGCTGTGGATCCGAGATGAGGAGGGTGGCGATTTCGGACGTGGACGGGCTCTCGCGTACGCCGCAGCCAACGAGGAAAGGACGAGCTGCTGGACCGAAATCGGGAACGGTGCGGAACAAGGATCGCAGACCGCTCGGGAGCGAGCTCTCGGACGTCTGGAAGTACAGGTTGAGAGGCGGCAAATTTTCCAGTTTGAGATCCGAGGTTTTTGTCGGCACGATGGCGGCCCAACGCAGGGTCTCGAGCTGTGCGTTCGAGAAATCTGCAGAGACCCCTCGTGAGCAAAGTTTTTGAGCCCGCAATGAGGGTGAACGACTTACGCGAAACCTGCGTGGAAAGATAGGCAAAGATCTTGCTGGCCTCGGCAATCGTCTTTGGTGGCGCGGCAGTGATAGCCTCGACGAGGCGGTCCGGGGAAGGATCTCGACGGATCCCGAAGCGCGTCTCTTCGGCGGCGAATTGCGGCGACAGGATCGAGAACCCGAGCAAAGCAGCCTCCGGGTTGCCAAAGACCTCGCTCGGCTGCTTGAAGACGTCGTGACCTTTCTCGACCGCAGGGACGAAAGGCAAGGCATGCTTGGTCGGTGAGTATGCCGAGGAGTATCCGAGGGTCGTGTAGCCATCGAGAAAGTATCGCAGTGCCTTCTCTCGTTTAGAAGCATCAGCCGCGTAGGCTGCGATTTCGAGGACCTTTTCGACTGGCGGCGTCCGATTTAGACCAAGGTCGAAGAGCAATTTCGCTGTGTGCCGGGAACGAGAGTTAAGCGTCTTCGAAGTAGAAAGAGAGCGACCTGAGAGCTCACCCTCGTCGGAATGAGTACGCCACTTGGTGTGCGGTTCGGACCAGTCTAAAACCGGAAGGCCGAGCTCGCGAAGGACGTCCGTCGGCTCGTAAAGCTCCGAGGCGCGGTACCGCACTGTCTTAGCTTTGGGCACGGTACCGTCCGCGCCCGCAGGCTGTTCGACCTTGGCTTCTCCCTCGCGTGGGAGCCAGCTCGTTTTCCTGAGTCGGTCGCGCTCGGCAGCGGTGAGTGTATCCTTGACGGAGACAAGGTACCGCAGCAACTGAACGTGCGACCAGTCGCCGGCACCGAGCAAACGCGTAAAAATCAATTGGAGCTGATGCAGAGTTCCGTCAGCTTTCGAACCGGGATGGAGACGCGATGAGCAATCGATCTGACCTCGACGTGGCGCCGGACTCCGAGGGCGAGCAGTACGCGTTCAAAGTTGCCTTTCAGATTGGCACCACTGGGAAGAGAGACGATAGCGAGCTGTTCGCGGCGACAGGACATGAAGGTGAGCGGTTCTGCTTCTCGAGCAGGAGTCTGACTGCAGAACTCACATCGTCGAAGAGGCTGACGTTCGGGAAGTAAGCCTGGCCGGGCACTTTCAAGCCTTCGCGCGTCGGGATGAAGGCGAGCTTGCCAGCGATCTCGACAATTTCAGCTTGCTGTGGGGCTAGGACCTGCTGCCAATGTCGGGCCAGCACCGCGATCACCTTCTCGGCAAATACGGCGTTTAGGAGAAGGTTCGTGTCGGCCGGCGCGGTCCTGCTGGAGAGGGCGGGACTCGTGACGTGCCGGAACCAGTCGACGAGGGAAAGCTCGCGGAAGCCAAAGACTCGGACGAGGTCCCCGGCCGCGATTTGCCGCGACAGGGCGAAAGGGAGGGTATGAGTCGGCAGGGGCATGTCGAGAGGGACGACCTTGGGATTGACAAAAGTCCGGTACGCATCGAGCGGGCGGATGGAAACTTCGGACGAGCCTTCCGCCTCCGGGACGGAAAGCATAGTCGCCTCCTTGAGTCCATCGAGCAGTCGTGGACTGTACGACCTCTCCGCCGCCAAGGTCGCCCACCACTTGAAGCATTCGGCGGCTTCGTCGAGAGTCAAGGCATGACTGGACAAGTCGGCGAAAACGTCGTCGAGTGAGATGTCGCGCACGAGGCCGCGGTCGCGCAGCGTCGTCAAGAAACGAGGTGCTCCGTCGGCGATCGTGGCCGGGACAACCGGAATCGTCTTGACGAAGCCGGAGAGTTGGGGCGAGGGGAGACGGAGCTTGTGCGCGGGGGCGGGTCCGACCGTCGAGAGGAGCATCGGAGAGGTCGAAGCGCTGTTCGAGGCAAAGAACGAATTTTCCGTCAAGGAGCCGACGATCTCCTGCGGTGTCGATTTGTCGAAGGAGAAGAACCGGACGAGGTGCAAAACTCTCTGTTCGAGCTGCGTGCGCAGGGCAGCATCGACTGCCGTCCCCGTCGGTCCCGCCGCCTGCTTCCATAGTCGGCCCACCTCGTCCATCTCGGTCTCGAACACCGTACGCGCCAGGACTCCCCCGGCCCAGAGCAATTCGCGGTTCCACTCGGCGACGTATTTCGACTGGAAGTCGAGCGACTCGCGCTCGACGGTCGAGATGAAGCGCGCGCCGACCGAGCCGGCGAACCCCGAAGTTTGATGAGTCGCAAAGCCAATCGCGACTCGCCCCTGGACGGTACCGAGGTCGGTCGGCAACAGTCCCGAAAAGACTGTGCGGGCGGCGTCCGACTCGTCCGAATCGCCCGTCGACCCATGACTCGCCTCGTATTCGTCCTTGCCGGTCCAAACGAGCGCGTACCGCGTCGTGGACGGCAACGCCTTCTTGGTAGCTCGCAGCATTTCATTGGCGAAATGCGAAGACGGCGAGACTTTGAGCGAGGCGGCGACCGTGCGGAGGAACAGCGTGACCTTGACTTCGCCAAGCAGGTCTTTGGGCGGCTGCGGTGTGGTAGCCGTGGAAGATGCCTGCGTAGTCTTGGCGACGTCTTTCGGCGTCGACGACGACGCGCGGCCCGAAAAGGCGGCGAGCATTTTGGACGCGAACGAGGTTGTGCTCGCGGCCGCAGCGCTCGTCAACGCGGCCACGCTCGGTTTCGGCCGCGGCAGGGACTGCAACATCCACCGCGAAACCTGCGCCTTGAGCTGGAACGGCGCCTCTTCGATCTCGGTGACGCGGAGGAGCTTTTGTGGACTCGTCGACTGCAAGTTCTGGCGCAACGGCAGAGGGCGACCGGGCGCCAAGGTCTTGGAGACGGTAAAGATGCGGTCGCCGTCAAAGTGCAACGACAGGGTGCGGAGGTTCTGCGTGAAGCCGAGGCAGGACGAGAGGAACCGCGCAAAGTCGTTTGGTTCCGGCATCGGCGCCGGTTCGCGTACGTCCATCGAGAACGTCGTCCAGGGTTTGCCCTCGTCCGACACGTCCCGGAGACCGGCTTCAGCGACTGCACTCTTGACGTACAACTGATCTCCGCCGTTCTTCCAGTAAAAGCCGACGACCTTGTTCCCCGACGAGACGACGGGTTCGTCGCAGAGCGAGAAGAGGGCATAGAACCCGACGCCGAACGCGCCAATCTTGGTTTCGTCCGGGTTCCCGCTCGCAATCTCGGTCAGGCGGGACCAGTCTTCTCCGCGAAAGACAAAGCCGTCGTTCCGGACCATGATATTCTTGATCTTGGCGGTCGTGAGATCCGGCAGCGCATCGCTCGCATAGGTCGGAAGCTTGTACTCGGAGGTGTCGGTTCCGCTCCGAGTCCGAAAGTGTAGCTCGACGTTGGTAGCGGCGGCACTGTTTGCGCCGGACTCTCGTGTTGTCAGTCGGGATAAGTTTGTGAGGTGCAAAGTGAGTGAGAGAATGGACGGACTCGTCCGAGTTCTGGAGGAGTTCACGGAACACGGTATGCTCGCCGCTGTACCTGTGTAGCCAAGATTCTCGTGTCAGTTCTCCTCGGGCGAGATGGACTGAAGAATGCAAGGTGTGAGTACCTTGCAAGGATCTTTTCGACGAGTGCCCTCTGGTTGACCGAGACCTGCTCGTCCTGCCCGTCTGCCAATAGCTGCCGGAAGCTGGCCATCCCTGCGCTGTGCGGTGCTCGATCGCTCGTGTCGAATAGTGGCTCCTATGAGGCGGTAGCGACGATGACGCGGCTGTGAGTGAGGGGAAGTGGCGGCGGAGGTGCCGAACGAGAGTGTGCGGAGGCAGCTGCAGCCAAAAGCGAGGGTAGGGCGTGAACGCGGTCTAGCAGTCGATTCTCTGGACTCCTTTCGACTTTCTATACAGAATCGGTCTTGCTTGACCAGGCGAGAGTCGAGGCGAGGGCCAATTGGTTGACCTCGAACCGTTCACTCGACTTGCGTCAACAAAGGTGAGCAAGGCTCTGTATGGCCGTGGGGCATGATTCACATAAGTAAAAGGTTCGAGCACATGGCCCTCGAGCTCTGCCGTCCTCGCTGCTCGCTGGCTTTGCGTGCTCGTCGGCTGTTTGGCTCGGTTCGCTCGCTCTCTCGCTCTCGCTCTCGACGCTCCCATCCCATGCGTCGCGCATATGGCACTGCCCTTGCAGTCACTCATACAAAGACACGCAATTCAAACGAGGGCAGCGCTCGTTCCGTGACGCAGATTCACCCCCCATAACCCAGGTCCGAGACCCTCTTGCTCGCGTCGCCCTCTCGCCCATGTCGTCGCTCGCATTGCTCTTTGTTCCGGCCCTTCGTCCTCGCTCGCTCTCCCGCCATGCCCCTGTCTTTTTTTTCGTGACGCCGCCGCCCCGAGTCGGAACCGCCCCAGCCGTGCCCGCAAGGTTGCGGTTGCAGAGCTGCGTACCGGCTTGCGGTGGGTCGCCACCGCGATGATACAGATCAGGGCATGCACGGAGGGAGGGACAGGGCAGGGGTCGGGCAGAGAGTGCGCGGGCACAGGTCGGCATCCGGCGAGGGTCGACGCACAGGGGCTTGACTCGGTCGAACCTTTCCCCGTTTTTTTAGCCTCCGTCTCGTAAGAGATGGCGGCGATGAAAAATGGGGAAAGGCGGGCCAGGGTTCGGCTCTACAAGGACCTGCGCCCCTTCAAGCCTCTCGGGCGCAGCGTAAAGGGAGAGCCGAAATTCCCCCCAATCGTTTCTCCCCTCTCTCGAGGTGGGGCCAAACGGACCCCGACACACGAGCCAGACCCGACCGGCATTTCGAGTCTGCCGCCGGTCAGAGGTGACCAAACTCGGGTACAACCATCTGCTCGACCTAAACAGCGGGCTGGATTTCTCCTCTCAAGTCTCCGAGGCCAGCCCGAGGTGGTCCTGCGGACATCTCCTCCTCTCGAGAGCAGCTTGAGAGAGCAAGCGAGGGAGAGTCGGAACGAGCAAAGTCGTGCAGCATTCAGCTGCGCGGGGATGTATGCTTCGAGGGCTCTTGCATGAGACAGAGCGTCGCCGCTCATACAAATCAAAGCGTCTGACCCCCAAAGCACCATCCGAGGCCGTTCGAAAACTCAAGCGCTAACCTTATTCCTTACTTTTGTACGTGCGTAACAGGAGCGTGGTTCGCGTGGCGAGGTCGCGATGGCAGGCGGAACAGGCGCGCCCAGTGGCGGCGGAGGCGGCGGCGGTCTGTCCGCCAACGCGACCTCGATCCTGTGCTGGACACTCTTGCCCCAACTATTAACAAACGCCCTCGTCTCGCTGTTCTACCGCCTCTCGCCGTCTTCGCGTCCGACAGTCCCGCCGAACGCGACGCCTCGACACCTCGCGCTCGCTCAAGAACGCTCACAAGCTCATCACCGGCGGGCACGCATCCTCCTCGTTTGCGGCTACCTCGCCTACTCGATCCTGTCGGTCTACTACGCCCAATCGGTCGGACTCGAACAGAACTACTACTCCCTCCTCGGCTTGGCTCGTTCAGCGGTCCAATCAGACCCGAGCGGCAGCAGCACCACCGTCAAATCTCACTGGCGACGACTCGCGCGAAGGTTCCATCCGGACAAGGTCGGCAAAGCCGGCGAGGCCTACTTTGTCCGACTCCGCAGGGGGGTCGAAACTCTCGAGAATGACAACAAACGGTGGGCGTACGAGCGCTTCGGTCCCGACATTCATGACTGGGGCGCGAAACTCGTTACGCCGAGAGAAGTCCTCGCGACGGGCGCAGTGCGGTCGTTCGTCTGGTGGGCTTTCGCTTTCGGATCGATCATTGTCTTTTCTTTCTTTCGCAAGAGCGAGCGCCAGTACAGCTTTGTGAGCCGCGCCGAGCCGTCCGTCATCGGAACAATTATAGCAGATGGCCTGACCTGCCAATTTGGTCCCCATTCGAAAAGTGGCGCTACCTGAGCCTCTTCCTCTGCCTCGCGCTCGAGTTCCACCTCGTCATGCGTCCGTCCGTCTCCCCCGTCTTCTCCACCCTGTTCCCGCACCGCCTCCCATTCGAGCACGTCGCGCTCCTGCGCCAGATCTTCATCTCGACCTCGATGACAATGTCGCAACTCGCGCCGGTCCTGTTCCCGCCCTCCGCCACGGACACGGCTTCCGCTACGGGAGACGACCTTTCGGAGGAAGACGCGCAGATTGCGCGAGCGCTACGAGACGCAGACGCGCTCAAGCCGCTGCTGACGCGCCTGACCCAGATCGTCAATACGACCGAGGCAGAAGTCGTCGCGTTGCAGCGACTCGAGCTGCAACCTCTCCTTGCGGCCGCAGGCAACGGCGACGACGAGGAAGAGGTTCAGAAACGACTCAAGACGCATATGGTGCACATCTTTGAGGATTTGCAGCTGAAGGGGAATCCGGCGACAGCGTCGGCCTGGTCTGCAGCAGTTCGAGCCGGTCTTGAATGCGAGCGAACGAACGTCGATTCCAGGACGCGCCCCGAGAATTCGACAGTACCTGAAGCGCCGCAGCAGCAGAATGGATACGCAAAAGGCGGTGAGGCGACATCGACCGCAGTCAGCACCGAGCCAGTCGCGCCACATGCCCGACCAGCTCCCGTGACGCTGCTCGTCTCGCCGCCCTCGTCGCCGAAAGCGGAATCATCGTCGAGCTTGCCCGATGTAGCGGCGTTGGCGGGCTCGAGAATAGACCTAGCTGCGGAGAATGGTGGTCAGGCTGACTCGAAGCTTCTTCCTCTGCCTGCCGAGCGGTCAGACTACCGCCTTCCCACACCGCCGCCCGAGGACCACATGTAGCTATAACCTTATCCCACTTTTCTGTATTCACTTTCACTCCTGTTCGCGCAACAAGATCGTGCTGTCGAAAATCGTTTGCGGGTATCAGGAAAAGGTAGAAAAAAGAAAAACGACTAAGATGGAAGGGGTGCGAGGCGAAAGTGACGAAGTATACAAGTGACAAATGCGATCCGAATGGTGCGACAAAGGCGACGGCGTTGCGAGAGAAAGGTTAGGGTCTGTACTGGAGATGGGGTCGTAGCGGGGATCATTGCTTCGGGGTCGTAGCGGGGATCATTGCTTCGGGGTCGGCAGCTTTCGTGCTGCGATCGCCCATGACGGCGCGACGCGAACGCCGCCTTCTGCCGCGATCGTCTTGCTCAAAGCCTCGAGCCACTGCGCCTTTGCCGTCGCCGAGTCGGCATAGAAATCGATGCGGTTGCCATCTTTGAAGACGAGCCGGAACGAATTGTCCATCTGCGACAGCTCGTCTTCGCCGTCGTCGAACGAAAACTTGCCCGCCGGCGATGCGACATTGAGGTCGGCGACGTGCGAGACGAGCGAGAGGTCGATCTCGACGTGCGATCGCTTCGTGACTTCGCTATACGGTACAAGCATGCCGCCGCGGAGCTTGACAATGCGTCGCCGCCAGACCTATCAAGACATGAATCCGTCAGTTTACCTTGTCGCCAAGTCTGTGAAGGTCGAGAAAAACTCACGGTCGTATCGCCGCCGAGCTGCGTCAAAGGGCTCTCCATCGTGACCTGCGTGGCCGAATCGAAGACTTCGAGGCCGGAGAGCACCTCGTCCATCGACTTGGGCAAGTTGGCTTTCGGAACACCCGTCACAGCCGGGACGAAAAGCATGTCGATGACCAACGAGCCAGAGCACGTTCGCGGCGACGACGACTCCTTTGGTCCGAAGGGGACGAGCAGGCGCGATTTCTTGAGTCGACACTTGCTCGCTTCGTTGGCAAAGGACACGCGACTCGTCGCTAGCTCGCCGTCGGTCGACACGTAATCCCAGAAGGGGTCCGGCGTAGGCGGAGGCGCCGGCGATGCACTCTTTGTCGGAGTCGCCTTCTTCTTCGGCGACGAGAAGAGCCGGAGCGCTCGCTGAGCCTTGCTTGGGGAAGCTGGCGGAGTCGGTGCCCTCGCTGCGGGTTGTGGGATGACGGGCGTGGTGGCGGCGGCGGGACGGGCCACCGTGAAGTGAATCGCAAAGGCGAGGTCGGCCGAGCAGATCCTGCACGAGGCCAAATTAGATTCAGTCGTTGCTTCGGAGGCAGCACACGCGGCAGTGAAAAGACGCACAGTTCAAATTCCTTCTTCAGAGCGACCTTGGCACTCAAGTCGCGCACAGCGACGTCGACTCGTTGGCGACCATTGTCGAGAACCGCCGTCAGTTTGACCGGTTGCCGCGGCATGGGCATGCCATCGAAGGTGACGTCTCGCACTGCAGGTTTCGAGCCAGGTCAGACTTTGATTTCCTTCTCAGCATGCGCGGCGGCGAGAAACTCACAAAGGAGGAAGAGCTGTCCCGTGAGCTCCTTGTTCTTGCGAGCGGCAGGCGCGGAAACGCTCATGGTGCTGAGAGATCGATTAATCGCATGCTGCAGAGGACAGTTCGTCAGCAAGGTTTCGTCTTCGAAGGGGGAAATGCAAAGGCTCACCACGTCCGAAGGTCGCTTGCGCCTCCATGCTTTTCCAGGATCGATGTCGCCGGCTTTGCTGCCGTTGATGTCGCTCACGACGACGACCCGCTTGGATTCGCGAACGCGGTAGGTGCGGTTCCGCGAGTTGTAGATGTCATCGAGCGACTGCAGCACGCTCGTGCCAAAGCCTTCGTCCGTCGTCGTGCTTTCGAAGCCGAGTTCGGGCATGGTTGGCTGAACGTCGAGCGTCAAGATGGACGACGTCTCGGCTACGTCGGCGTCTCCCGTCGACCTACTGCGACGCCGTTTGCCGCGGACAGGTCGGTCAAACCCGTCAGCGAGAGCGGTGAGCTCGTCAGAAACGTCTGCGTCTTGCACATGCCCGAGGAGACTGTCGCCGCTTCGCCACTCCTCGTCACCTTCGCGGTCTTTCATCCCGCGCTGAAGGCGCTCGAGCGGGCTCTGCATCTCCTCCGCGACCTGAGCGGTCAGAGGCGAGCCGACGCTGACGCCGAGGTGGGCGCGTTGAGGCGACGCCGCGATCGTCGGCAACATGGTCGAAGAAAGGGTCGCCGAACGAGCTTTCGGTGCCGGCCGCGCCTCAATAGCACGCGTCGCTTTCGCCTCGGCATGCTCGTCAACCGAAGTCGGTGCAGTCGAACGGCTCGCCTCGGTTGAGCTGCTCGCGGCCGGCGAGGCAGGAGTCGGGAAAGCACCGAACGACGCGATCGGGCTGTCGCCTCCCGCTCCAAACAGGGCCTGGTGCGCCTTCATCCGTTCCTCAAGGCGATCACGCCCAAGCCGGACCGTGCCGCCGCGAAGCGAGCCGCTCGCGGTCGATCCGTACCACGAGATGCTCGAAGTGGTGACATCGCTGCCGACGAGGGAAGCTTTGCGCGAGAGCGCCGGCGAGGCATCGAGACTGATCGGGGAGGCGAGTCCCCGCTCAGCCATGCGATGCACGGACGCCATGATCGGCGACGGCTCGAAACGTCCCGGCGTCGTTCGGCCCGTCGAGAAGGCGAGTCGAGCTTGCGAGGCCGCGCCCAACGAAGGCGGTGATTGCAAGGGTTTGGTTGTCGGGAAAGCAAGCGGTTTGGTCTCGCTGTCGAGAGTGACGACCGAGTCGGCCTTGCCATCGTCTTCAAAGCCGAGGAATGGAGAAGTTCCAGGGATGTCTGGCAGCGAGAACTGGGAGTCGGATTGAGGCAGCGTTTCCGAGATCTGCTGCAGGGCCGTCACTTTGGCTGTAGGCAGCTCGTCTGCAGGTCGACTAGGCAGGTTCGGACGCTGAGGCAAAGGCGGGAGGGCGAGGGGCGGCGCAGAGCTGACGGAGAAGATTGCCTTGCGAGCAATCGCGACTCGGGCCCCCTCTTCTTCGCTATCTCCTCCATAGGATGAGGTAGAGAGTACTTCACTGCCGGCATCTTCCGACGCGGAGGTGCTCGAGCCGCTGAAGGCGGACCGTGGTTCTTGCGGCAACATGGGGGAAGAGTACCCGGACGTGTCGTGATGGGTAGGCAGATCCGGCTGGTCATCGAACCCGGGAATCTGGCTCGGCGAGAAGACGTTGTCCTCGTCGTAAGACTCCTCGTGCAAGTACTCGTCGATCTGGCCGACGATTTCATCGACTGCCGAGCTAGCCGTCGACACGACAGACTCTTCGGCGTCCGAATTGTGGTCCTCATCCTCTTCCTCACGAAGCGCAAAATGGGACTGTTGAGCCCAGGAGAAGCCACCGGTCCTCTCGTCGTGAACGTGCTCGTCCGTCGCCAGGTCGTCGTGCTGCTGCTGCTCCTCCTCGTCGTCCGAGCTGCTGTTGTAATACCGACCGTCGTCCGTGCTCGTTTCGCTGATGTTGCTCTGCCTCCTCTCGGACTCGACTTCGAATTCGAAAACTTCCTCCGTCTCGGCCCAAGCGACGCTCTTGCTGCTCGGTTGGCGCCGGACGACGTGCGGCAAGTCCTCGCGCTCCGTCTCTTCGCCTTCGTCGTCCAAGCGAGCAGAGCCATCGAGGGGTCGCGGTCCGCGTATGCCACGCCGAGACTGGGCGAGAGCAGACTTGGTCGCCTCGGAAGGCGGCGAGTGTACCGAGTCAGCCGAGCGGGGCACAGGAGCACCGAGATTCAACTGGCTGAGCGATTCGAGCACCGGCGGCGGCATGTCATCCTCGTGGTCGTCGCGGTGAAAGTCCATCGGCGCCGACTCGTGCGCGAGTGCACCGATCTCGTACGGGACCTGTGGGAGATCGGGCGAAGGGGCCGCCGAGTGCTTCTCGCCGGCCGTGAAGGGCGACGACGAGACGAGATTGTTCTTGCGGAGCGCAGCAAATGACGAAGTCTGACGTCGGGATGGTTGTTCTGACCCGTCGTGCGAGTCTGCGCGGATGTGCGTGCTAGCCGGGCGCGAGGGCTTGAACGGAGATGAAGACGGAGCGGCGGGCCTGCTCGACACTGGCGATGAAGGGTTGCTCTGCGTGACGGGTCGGAAGGGTTCGCTCGAGGAGAAGAAAGCTCTCGTCTTGGTGTTTGGAGACTTGTACAAGCCTGCCGGGACGGGCGAGGAGGATTCGGCGAGTTCGTTCAGGTCGGAAGGGTTGCTATTTTCCTTGACGGGACCCTGCTGCTCGCCACTGAGCCGCCTCATCCCTCTCTGGTTGCCATTCAAGGTCGGAATGGAGCTGGTCGGGCTCGACTTTGTCGGACTCGCGGTTGCGGAACCGACCCGTTGAGTGAAGGGCGACTTTGAGACGAGTCCGCCGGTCGCCATGTGCTTGAACGAGCCCGAGTTGCGTCGGCGAGCCGTGATTGCATCCACGCCTCCTTCTGCGCCCGGCACGCTGTAGATGATGGCTGAGGCGGGACGAGCTGGCGAAGCGCCGCTGCCGGTGACTGACGCAGGCGAGCGAGGCGAGAATGCCGGCGTCGTCCTCAAGGAGCCGTTCGTGGCCCGTGGCGGGGTCGCAGGAGCCACTAGTGGCGCTGCCATACTGATGTCAATACTCCTACGCGCAGATGGCGGTGCGGATGAACCTGTCGACACTGGAACGAGAAGAACAACAAACCGTCAGCTCGCGCAGGGAGATGGTCCTGCTGGCTCGAGTGTACTCACCTATCCGGTAAAGCGGGGAAATGAACAGCAAAGGACTCTTCTCTGCGTGCTTGTATGCGCTCGGCGTGGCAGCGAGTCGAGCGTGAGAAGCGAGCCTGCAATCTGCTCAAACGGGAAATGTTGAATGAACACCTCGACAGGCGACTCATTCACTCCGCTCGGCTGCGTGGGTGCTGCAAGGTGCGCAAACCTTTCTACTGGCAATCGAAGCATTCGTGTCTCCTATTTCGCCCCTCGCCACTCTTGGTCTAGCGCGAAGGAATTGCCTTGAAAGGTCACGTGACTGCCGTTCAGCTTCACATGAAAAAAGAGCTCGTGCACGTATGCAATGCAGCCTCGCCGTTCCCTTCAGTCCTGTCGAGAATAGTCTATGCGAGTGAAATTACAACAAAACCTGGGGGGAAGAAGCTGCGGTATTGGCAACGGAGCTAGAGCGCACGTCCTCACGACGAAGCTCCGACATGCTCGCCTCAGACGCGCACCGGAATGCTCGCGGCCGGCTTGGTACTCGGCTGCGCCTCGGCGGCAGAGTGGCCGTTCAGAGCGGGCGCGGCTCCAATGTGCACCTCTTGGTAGCCGGTCCAGCCGCGTTCGGCCCATTTTTGCCGTCGCTGGGCCATGCTGCGGGATGGGTGCACTGCGGGATCAGCGACCGGTCTGAATACAGACTAGACGGCGAACAATGTCACGTACAGCTGCTGAGCCCATCCAACCACGACCGGGTGAAGGATCCGAGGCAGAGTCGTCTCGAAAAACTCTTGCAAGTTCTTTGCTCCTTGACCTGATTTTAATGAGCGGTCAGCTGTTATTGCCCCAGCCTCGACTGGCGCGCGCGGCTATAAATGACGCACTGTTCTCGTATTCGACAGCTTGCACGCAGAGTTCGTACAGGTCGAGGTCCTTGACAAACTTGCTCTCGGCCGTTTCGCGCGCTTCGTATTCGTCCCACAGCGATTTGAGCCGGAGCGAGGCGATCGAAGGGTGACCGAGCAAGTCCATGATACGCTCCATCGCTTTCTGTGAGAGTGTTTGACATATCGCCCAGAATCAGCTCAGCGTGTGCGACGAGGAAACGAGACGACACTCACCTCCTCTAGTGCCAGCTTCGCCGCCTTGGACACGCCGGATGCGTGCTCCGGGGTGATATCGCCGACATCCGCCTCTGCCAGGTCGTGCACAATAGACAACATGACGCATCTGCGAGAGTTCGAACCGCTCTAGTCAGCTTCGTCTGCATCGCGGCTCCGTCGCTCAACTCGGACAGCTCACTTTGAGATGTCGAGCGACTCGGTCTCTGGGAACGCGAGGCACATCATCGCCATCCTGTATCCAGAGTATACAATCAGTCTATCTCGTACATGCGCTCGTTCAGTCAGTCTAAGAGCGTACCGGTACATGTGGTCGGCGATCGATTCCGGCTTCTGGATCCCCTGATTGACCCACCCGGTCCGCTTGTTCGTCTTGAGCCGCTCGAGCGTGTGGAAGAAGCCCAACACGCCCGTCTGGCAGTCGGCAGGGAGGGCGGGCGCTGTGCCGCTCGAGTTGAGCGAGGTTGCCGTCATGTTTGATGAAGAGATGAGGAGCGGGCGAGAGGGAACGGGGCGAGTACAGACGGCAAGGCAGGTCGTGGCCGGCTGCTCTAGTCGATCTATATCGGCGCTGTACAAGCTGGTACAGCGAGGAGTGCTCTGAATGTGAATGGAAAGCGGCCAAAAGTGCGGACCGGCGGCGGACGACGGGCAGCCAGGAGACGGCAACGGTGCTCGCGCAAAATACTGACCAGAAGGACGCACACAAAAGTCTCACGAATGCGAGAAGAGGTGCGAACGGCTACTTTGCAAGGTGCAGGCAATCGCACGAGGGGAAAAAAGCGATCAAAGCGACGCCGGGAGGGATGCGGAAACAGGGGCGGGCAGATATGGATACGACGGAGGGGTTCGAAAGCTTCACAAAGCTGGGTATCAAGCATGAGAACGCGGCAGGACCTGGCGAGCCGAAGGATGGGGGATGGGGGTAAAGCGCGGGACGACCATCAAGTCCTTACACCGACTCTTCGTCCGACTCCTCCTCGACTTTCTGCTTCTTGGCGGCCGGCTTGCGTCCGCCCTTCTTCTTCGGTTTCTCGACCTAGAGTACGGCGAACGGAATTAGTCGGGTACCCCGCGGTATAGACTGGACCAGAGGAATCCGCGTACCTCCTCCGGCTCCTCGTTGTCGGACTCCGCGTCCTTCTTCGCAGCGCGCTTCTTGGCAGGCGCCTTCTTCGTCTTCTTGGGCTTGCTCTGGGACAGGACAATGAAGAGGAGCATGAGTGTCTGCGAGGGACCCCGGCATGGTCGGCCGAGCAAGATGGACTCACCTCCTCTTCTTCCTCCTCTTCCTCCTCAGAGTCAGGCTGCTTCTTGGCCGAGCGCTTCTTGGTAGTCGCCTTCTTTTTCGACTTCTTCTCCTCTTCGACCTCCTCCTCCTGAACGAGGGGGTAAAGGTTGTCAGGATCCGAGGTCCCATGCCGCAACCTCAGCACAAGGCAAGACGTACAGACTCGACTTCGCTCTCGTCCTTGGCCTTGCTCGCCTTCTTCTTGGGGGCAGCCTTCTTCTTCGGCTTCTTCTGTGGGAGTGTTGACCGGTGAGTCACACGAAAGCTCCGGTGTTTGCCAGAGGCCAGCCATCGGAGCAAGAGCAGCGTCGAGCAGTCACTTACCTCGTCGGCGTCACCGTTCTCGTCGGCGTCCTTGGCCTTCTTGCCCTTGCCGCGTCCCTTCTTCGGCGACTCGATCGGGTTGCCGTCCTCGTCCAGTTCGGGCTCCTTGCGCGCCGTTTCGGGAATGTCTTCCTCCGCGACTGTTGATCCGGTTCCGTGGCATAATGTCGTCAGCTCACTGGAAAGTGCGTCCAGGGGAGAGACCTCAGTCACACGCTGGAAGAACCGACGCACCGTGTCCCTCGGCAAAGGCCTTGCGGAACTTTTCCTGGTCCTCGGGCGTCAGGTCCTCAAACCCATCGACTTCGTCGGCCTGGTCAAAGTCGGTCTTGATGTTCTCGAACTGCTTCGCCGTGATACAGCCATAGTGACGCCAGGCGAAGGTCGTGTTGCCGTCTGTGATTGGGATAATCAGGGCAGCAAGTCAGTTATCACAAGTCGTCACAAAGGCTCAGAATGGCCAGAGCGGCAGAACGGGTGCAGAGTGCACGATGGCAGACCATGCACTCTACGTCATTCCGGCGACTTACTGATCACGACTTGGGTTCCGAAGCGCAACGAGCCCTGTGTGTCGCCCGCATCGCAAGGACCGCGGTGCGATCAGCTCCTCTGTACAAAAGGTTTGGAGACCACTCAGGGTGTGCTCACCTTGGGGATCTTGCTGCCGCTGCAGGGTTTAGGTCCTTTGCATTTGCTCGTACCGAGCTCTGATCATCGGGATGGGAGTATCCCGTCGCAGCGTGCGATAGACGGCATGCAGTGATGAGCGTAAGGGTTGAAGTGGGGAACGGCGAAGCACGGCAGCGTCAACAGACGGCAAGGCAGAAGGAGAGACACGGTCAGTCAGCGATTTGTGTGGTGTCTGTCCCTGCAGCAGGAGTGCGACTGACTGGCGTAGCCGAGGATGTACGGCATCGTTGGATGTCGTCACTGAGAGGGAGGACGCGGCGGAGCGAGCGTGCGAGAGAGCCGAGAGCGCGTTGGACGGGTGTACAGAGGGTACTGCTGCTGTCAAAGCGGGTATGTAGATACTCCTTTGCACGCGTGTAGACCGAGCAGCTAGACGCTGCGAGAGAGCCTCGCCTTTCGTTTCGTCTCGCCCTTTTCGCTTTGACCCCTCACTCGTGACTTCAAAGCTGCATTTCAGGGCATGTTGCTCGTGTACACGCTGCTTCAATAATCTAATTCGCAGCGACAGAGACTCTCAGCAAGATCAAGCTATGCTGCCGCAACGCCATGTCCAAAGCGTTTTCGGAGGGCCTCGTTGTCAACTGCACCGCTCTTCACTGTACTTTCCACGCTTGCCTGCTGCGCAGTCGATCAAATCTTCTCGCGTCGGTGGAGAAACCTCGGGACGCCACGGCTCTGGTGTGCGCTCGACTTCTTGGCTGCTACCGGACGCTGCAAACCGCTCTTGAAGTCAACGCAAAGCTATCTGCAGACGCATATATAAGCAGCGACCACGCAGCAGTCACGCTCGCCAGCTTGTCAGTCGCAGTTGAGTATTCCTTCGCGAGATCTCAAGAGCAGCCGCGCGTATCCAAAGCATCATCTCGCCTCAAGCAAGGTCTGCTCCGTGCGCTGCTCCCTTTATTCCGCTCGGGATCGGCGCACTCCCTCCGACATGTCGCTCGGTGCGTTGAAGGAAGGAAGAAGAAGCGATGATTATTTCTTTCGCGGCGGCCGCGAGATAGCCGTCTGGGATGTTCCGTTGCCCTCGGGTCGCACTGCGTCCGCTCGTGCAGGGACGGCATTCGGCCATTAAGCAGCCAGTGGATTCCTCGGACCAGCGCCTAAACCTGCGGGTTCCACAGACCGATTCGAGACTCTGCTTGTAGCACTTTATCCAGGTGAAAGTGCTCCCACCGCGGTGACCTAAATGCATCCGAGAAAGCAGCGTGGCGACAAGCACCTTTTCACTTTTGTACACTCCCTCGCCGGAGCGCCGATCGGTTCTTGCACCCGGGCAACAAGGGATCGCTTCAGAATCGCTATGCAAGGAAAACGCAGGAGACGTTCACTGGCGGCGCGTCGCTCGAGCCTGCACTTTGCACGTGACACTCGTCGGAGAGATCGCCGCCGGCGCGCCCGCGCCTCGCCTTTGTTTCGTTCCTCTCCTTCACCCGGACACCCCCTGCTAGAGCATGGCACCTGTCCAGTGGGACTGGGATTCTAGCGACGACGAATACACCTGCATCGACTGCAACAACGACCACGACAACTATTCCGAACCGAGCAGGTTCGTTCACAAGGAGAGGCTGGTCGACCACTTCGAGAGAGCGCATTGGTACTGTCGCCGTGAGTCTGGATTGTCATGGGATTCTCTACCTTTCGTGCGAGCTTACAAACTGGCGAGGCTGGTCCCTCGGCGTGCGACAAAGCGTTCCGTACCGAACATGCCCGACAATCCCATTGGGAGCGTGCGGCGAAGCACGCCGGCGAGTGGTGCAAGCTGTGCAACGATCTGATTGCCGGAAACGAGAATAAGACCAAGCATGATCGGCGCAGGCATTGGCCGTGCAGAGCTTGCGGGGACGTTTTCGGCACATCGGACGAGCGCAACAATCACGGCGAGCAGGAGCACCAGTGGTGCGCTGTGCACGAGCCAGCCTTCCTAAATGAAGCCAACTACGATGCGGTGAGTGCGCGCGTTTTCCTCGCTTTCGTGTGGGTAAGGGATTGAGCTCCCGCGTCTCGTGAACAGCACATGCGCTCGGAGGCGCACGTCGGCCGCAGTCATCCATGCCCGTGCCGTTTGGGCGCTCTTTCACGGATCGCGCAACAGTAGTTCAGCACCTCGAAGCCGGTACATGCTCGTCCGGCATCACGCGCGCGGACATCGATCAAGCGATGCCGTCCATCGACAATAGACGCTTCTTCACCACCGACGCCGCCGCCAGCAGCCAAGGAGCAATTGCGCCTGCCCCACGAGTCGCCACAGAAGATTCGCATGATTTGAAGCGAAATGTGTATGTCTGCGCGCTCTGCAATAGCGGCTTCAAGACGCTGCCCGGCCTGAACGCCCACCTTGCCTCGCCGCGCCACACTTTCGCGGGCGCGAACGGTTCAACCGGCGAGAGACGATACAAATGCCCCAGCACAACTTGCGATAAGCGATTCGCAACGCTGAGTGGGGCAGTCCAACACGCCGAGAACGGAACTTGCGGCGTCGCTATCGTGGGCGAAGTGAACAAGGCGCTCAACAGCGTTCTTCGCCAGCTGGGGCAGCTCAAGGGGTAGTTTCGTTCCTAATATGAGTGACAACCTTTCAAGCTCTTGCTGTGGCTGAGTGGCTCGTGCTGACTGGACTGTGTCACAGATATCCCATTCGCTTGAAATGACGGAAGTTTGGTTCATTCCAGTCTCGCCTCCGGAGGCGTGGTCGCACATTTGTCTGCTCGCCAAGGCGGCTTCTTGCTCTCGCCTTAACCATATGTCCCCCGAAGATGAGGAGGGAACAACCGCGGAAAGTTGACCAAAGAGGACGAGATCCTCGGAAATGTTTTAGGGGGGCGCTATAGTCACCTCGAAGCTCCTACATGTGTGCCTCTTTGTCAGCAGCTGACAAGCACCGCCAGATCAAAGAGCATAGCCAGATGCAATAGCGATTGGATTGCAACCTTGAAAATGCTTCCATGGAGCACTTCGTTCATCGAGTAGCGACGACATGACTGGGGCAATTAACCTCCCCCTGCCTCCAAAGCCTCCTTGTCTCCCTTGCGCGAAGCTCTAGAGCTATTGAGCGGGAAAGCTGTAAGCTCAAGTCGGGAGGTGACTTCGAAGCGCGACTGCGGAATTGCCTGACATGTGAAAAGGCTCGCGGCCCTGCAGGAGCGCACGCGCGACCGCGGCGGCCTTTTTCCTTCCCTTCCCTCTCCGTCTTCTTGCGCTGGGTGGGAGCCCGATCTCTGTCTCGGCTTTAAATGGCGCCCGCCAACTGGTACTACGACAGCGACACGGACGACTTTGTCTGTGATGACTGTGACTTCTCGTTCTACCACAAGAGCCAACTTGTGCGGCATCTTAGCGACGACCACTGGTACTGCAGCTGTGAGTACGAGCGTCTAGAGCTACTCAGTCTGAAAGTCACTGACCCGGCACTCCTGCGTGCGGGTAGCCTGCGATCGAACCTTTCGCAGCATGGAAGCCCGTCGACGGCACTGGGCGAACGCGAGCGCCCACAGAGGCCAATACTGCACCCTATGCGATAGGCCAATTCTGCACCCTATACGATTGCCTCATACCATCCTACGAGGACATGGCGACGCACGAGTCGGAACGCCACTGGCCCTGCCAGGGTTGCGACTTGATCTTTGCGACCGAGGGAGCGCATGACCGCCACGGCCAGCAAGATCACCCATGGTGCCACACCCACAAGCGGGCATTTCGTTCGCGGGCCAACTATGAAGCGGTGAGTACAACTGCCGGGCAAGATCGTCCAGGTGAATGAATGTGCTGACTTGGAGACTGGAAATTCGTCGCGGATAGCACTTGCGCTCATCTGCGCATGTCGGGCGCGGTCAGCCATGCCCGTTCCGCTGCGGAGGCATGTTTGCCGACCGCGCCTCCGTCGCGCAGCACCTCGAAGCCGGCACGTGCTCGTCCGGTGTCACCCGCGCGATGGTCGACCAGTTCCTCCGCACGCACGACCGCAACCGCTTCATCACGACTGGGCCCCCTCGGCAATTGATCGGAGGTCCCGAGCCAGTCACGCGATATCGCGACCGAGAGGTCGTACAACCACAGTCGGGGAGCGTACGTGTGCGTTTTGTGCCAGGGTGGCTTCACGACCTTGCGCGGCCTGAACGCCCATCTCGCGTCGCCCCGTCACGCCTACGCGGGAGCGAACGGCACGAGCGGCGAGAAGGCGTACAAATGCCCGAACTCGGCGTGTGGCAGAAAGTTTGCGACGCTGAGCGGGGTCGTGCAGCACGCCGAGTCGGGGTCGTGCGGTGTTCTGCAAATGCGCGGCATGTCTCGCGCGCTCGACGACGTGCTTGGTGACATGCGCCGTCTCACGCTCTGACTGAGCAGGTGCTTATCGCTTGAGTAGACACCCTTTTGACACTTGCCCGCGCGTAGCTTGATGAGATGAATGAGCCTTGAGCAGTGTTGCGTCTTTCTGCGAGGGGAGTGCCCGCTCGGACGGTGAGCTGGACGTCCCTGTCCGTCTAGCTGAGTGAGTTTCAAGCGTCTAAGACTAGAACAAGCCGCAGGCTGGGAATTCATTTGAGCAGAATGCGTTTCGAAGCAGCAGCAGCAGAGCAGGCCGAGGTAGCCGCGGCAAGCCGTGACGAGGCCAGCACCATTGCTCGAGCATGTAGCAGGTCTCGTCGTCGCATCTGAACCCGCCGTAAGCCGTAGAGAGTGGTGAAACGTGAAGAGGCTCCGATCAAGCGAGCCAATTGGCGCGTCACGCGAGGCGAGCAGGCGTGGGCCGCGACGACCCTTCGCGCAACGTCCGAGCGACGGAGGAGCGGCGCATACGCTCAACAGAACCGTCGATCGCAGCTTGGCGCGCGTCTGAGCCCTTCGCGAAGCGAGAGAGGTCGACTAGCCGAGGTGGGCGGTTCGGGCGCCATCGAGGTCGCGAGATGAAGGTACGCCGCCACGACGCCCCGTGAGCGAGTCCAAGAGGCTCACAAGCGATCCTGCAGTATCTCTTTGCCGCTATCGATGCCAGGCAGGCCCGCTCGAGGAGCCAGAACGGTGCCCACCCCAACGGCAAACCCTCACGGCGCAAGTTTGACCCGCAGCAGCTCAAACGCCTCGTAGTGGAGGCTTCAGAAGCTGTCGTGAGTGCTCCAGCTTGGCGCTCCGTGTGTACAGCAGCGCAAACTGACCGCGCGTTCTGGTTGCCATCCCCGCCCTCGCTCGCTCGCTTGCTCCCAGGACGACAAATCGGCCGCGAACGACTTTCAAGAGACCCTCGAGCGCATCGTCAACGAGATCAAGAACACGACAGTGAGTAGCTACGCGTCCACGGGGGTCAAGCGGACGACTGACCCGCCGATCCTCGCAGGAACACTCCGGACCGTTTCTCCAAAAAGTTCGAAAAGCCGACGTGCCAGACTACTTTGATGGTGAGCCGCACAGACGTTGTTGCACTAGCGAAGAAAAGGCTAACGGTGATACACCGTCGACAGTCATCAAGCACCCGATGGACCTGGCGACGCTGCTGAAGAAGGTCAGGCAGCAATCGTACCGGACCAAAAAGGCGTTCGCAGACGATCTCGACCTGATCTGGTCCAACTGCTTGCTTTACAACAGTCACCCCGTGAGTAGACACCGCTCCATGGCCCGTGGGCTCAGGGTTCTACGCTGACGCACGCTTGCCTCGTGAACGCAGAGCCACCCCTTGCGCCATTCCGCCGAAGTGCTTCGCGCCAAGTCGAATCAACTCCTCGAGTTCATCACCGACCCGGCCGTCACTCAGCGGACTTTGCTCGTTGCTTCTCTCTCTTCTGCCGCCCTCGATCAGCGGCGAGACAGCAGCACGCGGACCGGAACTCCCGACGAAGATGCCGACGGCGAGAGCGACGACGACGTCCGGAGCAAACGCGCGCTGAGCCAGCGCTTGCTGAACCATGTCAACGGAGACGGTGAGCTCAAGGGCAGAATTGCAAGCCGTGTTGGGTCACCGAGCTGACCTCGGGCGTACCCCACAGCAACTCGGGATTCGTCTGCGTCTCCCGCGCCCCTGCACCGTGCTTCGGCTGGCGTTGCTCGGAGGCTCAGCCGAAAGGAAGAGACCGTGAGTCCTCCTGCGTATCTGATGCGTATGGGCAACTTGAAAGTGACGGAGAATTCGTGACAGCCCCCGCCCGTTTCGCCATCGCCAGAGCCGATACCGCCTACTCCTTCCGAGCTGCCCTTCGAGGAAACGCCGGCTTTCGTCCGCACCTCGACCGGAATGCAAGAGTTTTTGCTTCTCGAGCAGGAGCTGACAAAGCTCGAAGACTCGGGGTTCAACCCGACCAAGGCGTCTTCGATCCTTCCCCCTTCCGCTTACGACTCGTCGACGAACGGATCGACTGCGAATGGTGTGTTGCAGCAGCCTGGCGCCAAAACGCGCGACCGCGTCGCCGAGCTTGTCCGGCACTTGAATCCTCACGTTCTCCCCGAGCCTGCCGCGTCGACTTCGATCAGCGCGACCCCTTTCGCCGCTGCCGACACACCGCCGGAACCTTCCGCGACGGGTCAGCGGTCACGCCGCGACCCCTCCGAGCCTCTCGAGGCGCTGTGGTGGGACATTGTTGGACCTTCCCCGTCTTCTTCTCTGCTTTTTGGCGCGCCGGATGCAGTCGCACCCAGAGCGAACGGCACAAACGGAATTCACATGAGCGATTCGCACCTGCCAGAGAAGCATGTCCCGAGGACCGTCTTGCCCCCGCTCGCTCCAGCACTTGCCGCTTCGATGCCTCACGTGCCCTGGCTCGGATACAGCGCTACGCCCTATGAGACCTCGGCCGGTCTTGCGCTCCGATCGCCCCGCAAGGCGCACAGCAAGGACTCTGCTCTCAACTCGTCGTCGCCGGTGAAGAGCTCAGTGAAGGCACCTCGGCGAACGTCCAGCAAGAAGGAGAAGGAGAAGAAGAAGGAAACGGTCAAGGTCGAGTTAAACGCCGAAGCCAGCATTGTTTCCCGGATGCGGCGCAACTGCGAAACGCTGAGGAACATCCGCAGAGTCGGAGGGATCCTGGCACGCGAGAGCACCTCGGGCGACCTGGTAAGTGTTACTCAGCCTTTTCGGGCCCTGCAGCACTTGGCTAACAGGACTCCCCGTGATTTAGGAATCTCCTCCGCTCTCCGACGACTCGGATGACGACGAGCGACCTCGGAAACGGCGGCGCGTCTCCAACTCGACCTTCCTGGCTTCGAGCCTGTCGAAACAGTCTTTGCGGGTACCGGCTACTTCTGCGACCGCATCACAAGATGCAATGCGAACGATCAGCAGCGGCATGCTCGCTCACGCCGGGTTTGAGGGTAAGCACTTTGACAGAAAACCCAGAAACCTCGCGGCGCGCCTGATCTTGACATCAACGACTCCCCCCTACAGGCACAAGTCCTGCCGCTCTGGATGTTATCGGTCAGCTCGCGGGTCAGTACATTTCCAACTTCGGTCGAACGCTGCGGTTCTATGCGGATCGCTACAGCGGAGCTCTCGACAATTCGGTACGTCCTATCCGCTTCCTCAGCTTGTTATGCCAGACCGCTATAAGTCGCACACTTCGCACACTCGACGCAGCAAATCCTATGCCGATCACTATCGGAGAATGGCGTACCGACACCAGATCACTTGCGCGCCTACGTCGCCGACGACGTCGATCGCTACGGTACGCGGCTCTCCGATCTTCTGGGGCGTCTCGAGCGGACACGAGCCGAACAGCTCGAAGCCGTCGCCAACATCGACCCCCTCGAACAAGCACGAGTCGAAGAATCGCTGTTCGCCAACGACGGCGAAGCGTTCGTGGCAGGCGATTTCGCGGCTCGGATCGGTGAAGATTTCTTCGCATTGGCGGAGCAGGGTCTCGACCAGGAACTCAACATGTCCACCTTGGTCGTCCCGAAATGGATGCTACGCGGAGACCCGCGTCCGCTGGATAGCGAAGCAACAAGGTGAGCAGGCGCTTCTTGCTCGCCCCGGAATCGTGCTTGGTAGCTGATAACGGCCTTTTTCTCGCGCAGCTCGCTCGCCTACTCGCCGCCACCATCGTTCGTGCCGTTAACGATCGACGGCGTCGCCGACCAGATCGGACTTCTCCGGCCGTACTGGCTCCTGCGCACCTCCAAGCCAGAGCTCGGCCTTATGGAAGACCTCGCCATCCAGAACAGCACAAACGCGGGACGACCGAAGACAGCTGTCCGACACAAAGTGCCGCCGAACGGTCGCATTCCTTTCAAGGGCAAGAAGCGTCCCGACGACCCTACCATGCCTGCCAGTATCGCCGCGCAATTGGCCGGAGCTTTGGAACCGAAGAAGAAGCGCAGGAAAGCCCCCCTCGAAGAGGTTGTCGTCGCAGAGAGCGGAGCAGAGTGAAATGTGAAAAAAGGATCTGCTTCATCGGTTGGATGTCGGAGAGAGAAAGAAACATCCCCACGGAGAGAGCTACGGTTTCATCCGAAAAGAGAAGAGACATCGCGGACATCAGACTGCGCCGGCTTCTGATCGCGCCGCCATGCAGCGTCTGCGTGACTGCCGTGAGCAGCTGCCGGCGGGCTCGAGGATCGGTGGCCGAAGATGGCGGCCACGTCAGCCTGATTGTGCCCGGCGGAGCCACCGAATAAGGAAGCCGTGTCTCCGGCGCCGCCGAAGAGGCTGGCAACGTCCTGGCTTTCCGGTCGTGCGCGGGGCGCCGTTTTCGGCGGATATGTTGGTGAAGCTTGACGGGGTTCCGGTTGCGAGTGGCGTCCGTTCTCGGATCCGAGCCCCGAGAAGAGCGAGGTCGCTGCAGAAGCCGCTCCGCCGAACAGCGACGCTGCACTCCGGAGCGGTGCCGACTCGGCAGGAGCTGCGCCAGCCAAATCAGGTGGAGGCGACGCAAGATTGCGTCTGCCTGCTGGGAATTCGTCCTCCGTCGAACCGGCGATCGCCTCGAGCGTGTCCTGCGAAGAACGCCCAGCCCCAAAGAACGAGTTTGCAGTGCGACTTGCGGCCGACACTGCGCCACCAAACAAGGCCGAGACGTCTCTGGAAGGCGCGGTGAACAGCGACGTGCTCTCATTGTCGCCGTCGGCGAAAGAATCACCGCCGCCTCCGAAGGCAGCTGCAAGACGGTCATCGATTGACGTCCGGCGATCCTCCGCTGCCGCTGGCTGTGAGCTCATTGCAGATTGAGAATAAGTCGGCCCCGCGGGTGGAGGCCCTGCGGGAGTCGTGCTCCGCTCGGATGCTTCCGGCTCCGGTACAAGTCCACGAAGGTTGCTCGACTCGGAGGACGTCTGCTGCAGCGGAGAGGGCGCGGAAGGAGTTCCTGGAGCGAGAACGTGCTGTGGAGTCGAACGGTCGTTCTGCTGCTGCAGAACGTCGGCGGCGGGTGGAGGTGCTTCGTAGCTAGGTCTGGTCGACTCTTGTCCCGATGCGACGCTGGCAACGCTGGAGGGTGAGCCTGGCGGAGCGGTTTCTTGGGGCGCGGCTGCCTGCAACCCTCCGAAGAAAGCTCTTCGAGGTGCACTCTTGCCCGTCGCGCGAGGCGGAGGAGCGGCGGACGCTCGCGGCGGGGGAGGTGCAGAGGATCGCGGTGGAGGCGGGACACCGATTGGCGTCGCAGATCTCGGCCGAAAGTCTTCTTCGTCGACGACGTGCGGCTCGATCAACTCGCGACCTTCTCTTTCGCGCGGAGGGCGACGTGGAGTGGCGCGAAGCGAGTTCAGGGCTTTCGGAGGAGGTGGTGCCTGTTGGGGAGTTTGCGGCCGTTCTGATACCGGCGTAGAGGTTGCAGCCGCCTGGTCTTCGACGCCTGCCTGCGTCTGAAACAGCTCGGTGGCAGACTGCAGGTCTTGGAATACCGCCGAGCCGACTGGTGACGTAGACTCTTCTTGTTGACGAGCTTCCGCTGCGTCTCCGTTTGGCGGCGGGGGTGAAGTGGCGGAGGCGGCCTCGTAGTCGGCCGTTGGCAGCCGGTCTTCCTCGGTAGGTGCCTCTGCCTGCGGCTCGTACGCGGATGTCGGGGCGAACATGTCCGCAGAAGGTGCAGCGGCGGAGGCGACCGTATCAGCCTGGCCCGACGATTCGGGCGCAGCAGCTGAAATGGCGAATTCATCGGCAGTCTCGGTGAACAGCTCAGACGAGTCGCCGTACACATTGTCGCGAGCTGGTTCGGGTGCATGCTCTTCCGGTAGCGGCGGCGTGGTCGAAGGCCGAGGTCGATAAGGGTCATCGTCCGCATCGTCGAAATCTTGACCACCGTTCTCCGCGAAAGGTTGGCTTGCGACGTCTGCCTCCGGTGCTTCGACTACTTCCGGGGGATTCGATGCTTCAGGTGTAACCTCTTCTGTCGGTGCAGGCGGTTCAGATGCAACTTCTGATGTCGGTGCGTGCGGTTCCGATGGTTCCGATGGGTCCACTGCTGAAAGAGTATCTGCGTGAACCTCCTCCGCCGCAGCGTTGCCCCCGCCGTGGAGCTCGTCTGCGCCTGCCTCATCCCGCGCATCTTTCTCTTCTTCGAGGCCACCCGCCCCTTCTTCGTCCTCGTCTCCGTCAACCCCGTCCTCGTCCTCCGAGACCTCGAGCGCCGCGGCTCTCATGCGCCGCTTGTCCTGCTTGCGTTTCTCGTTCAAGTCGTCGAGCAAGACGAGGAGGTCTTCCTGCTCGTGGTCCACCTCTTCCTTTGCCGTCTGTGCAGCTTCGAGTTGCTGGCGGAGAGAAAGGATGGTGTCGGACATCGACGCGAATTCAGCTTCGACAGCGAGGCGCTGCAGGCGGAACGGAGTCTGGTCAGCTTCTTTCTCGCTAACAAGATACACAAACCAGGAATTCACCTCTTGATCGCGTTCTTGCTGCAGGGAGCGGAGTGCATCGCGCAACTCGTCCAGTTCTCGAGTTTGTGCGGCGAGAGACGCCCTCAAGGCGGCGAGAACTTCGGGAGAAATGCCGCTCATCGATTGCGCTGCAAGGCAGGGAGAAGGTCAGGCAAGATGAGGGGTTTGCAGGTATAGATGTACACGCACAGTTCCCGCACGAGGCATGAGGGTCGATCAGGATGGACCGCTGAACAGAGACTGCAAAAAGGAGGGTTGACGCGTGAGCGGATTCATCTCGCTCGAATCTTAGTGTTTCCGCACGATACCGTGCGTACTGTAGTTGGTCTTGAGGAACTCGACAAAGGAAAAGTCGAACCACAAGCCGTTCTCCTCGCCGAGGTCCTCGGCGAGTGCATCGTCCTCGTCGATGAGTTCGAGCACGTTTGGTCCGACGTTGCGGAAGCGGGGGTCTTCCCGAAGGCGCAGGATCCGCGAGACGAACTGATCCGGACCGACACGCGATTGCAGGATCGGGTGCAGAGTCTCGCGCGTGATCGGACCGGGTTCGCGGTTGTATTCGTAGCAGATGCCGAGGAGGTAGGTGCACAAGCCTTGAACGACCGAGTCGACGCCGGAAGATTGGGTGATTGGCTGGATGAGCTGCGGGCGAGATGAGCAAGGTTTGAGCACGACCTGCGCCTGCAGTAAAGGTCGAATAAAAAAAAAGGGGGTGCTCACCACCTGCAAGTTGGACCCTTCGCTGAGGAACTCTTTGACGGTGCCGGGACTTTCCCACATCCAGACGCTCAACGCGGTCAGGTATCCGACCATGATCCGGCTCCACTCGAGTACCCGCTCCGGTCCGAGTCCGGCATTGACGCTCTGGGCCTGCTCGCGCTGCGCCATCATCAAGTTGCCGACCAGGACCCCGACGAGCGTGATCCGGTCGTCCTCGTCGCCCATGCCGCCGGGCGACGTCTCGTCCCCTTGGAAGTAGATCTTGCGCGCGACTTCTTTGCACACTTCCGAGTGCATGATCAAGTGCGAGAAGAGGAGGCAGGCGAAGAAGGGCTCGTAGGAATCAAAGACGTCGTTCCGGGACGCCGCGGTCGAAGGGAACGATCGCAGCGCGTGCAAGATGACCGAGCCGGACGACGACGTGTGCTCCGCGTCAGGAGGTGGGGCGAGCATGGTCGAGAGGACGCCGAGCTGGGTCTCGGTCGAGCCGGCGACATAAGACGTGAACAGGTTCGCCGCCGCGGCCCGCACTCGGAGTCCTTCGCGACCGGGCGTACCGTCGCCGTTGACTGCGAGGTTCGTGACAGCGACCACGGCCGGAACCGACTCTCCGCGGCGCCATTTGGTCGAAGTTGGTCGTGCGTCGTGCTCGCCAGCGCCGTTCTCTGAGCGAGCCGTATCGACCGAAGACCGCGGCTGACCGTCGACAGATCCATCGTCTTCGTCTTGGGTGTACGTTTCGGCAGACGACGGAGCGGCGGGCGGGATAAGAGGAGTGATGATGAGCGACGTCAGCATCGCCTGGTTCTCCGGCGAGGAACGCATGATGTCGGCCAGAGCGTTGAGGGACTGTCAAGACATCAAGTCAGCACGGGCCACTGGAGCCCGATAGCCCCTCGAAGGTTGTACGTACCTGAGCCTTGAGCACCGCAGGAGCATTGCTGGCGAGGGCCAGCTCGATCAAACAGCGCGTCAACCCAGTCTTGAGCAACGCCTCCTGGTTCTGACTCCGACCGCTGCCACCGGCGCCCCCGACGAGCATGCGCACGATGGAGATGACGAGTCCGGCGTTGATGACTTTTTGCTCCGACCAGGACTGGAACGCAAAGGTGGCGAGAGATTGCGGCGACAGGGCATTGGGGCGGGGAAAGAGCAGGAGCGGCGCGAGCATCGGGATGCAGGTCGTCTCGCGGAAGTAGTTCTGCGCGGGAGAACGTTTGCCTGCGTGAGAATTGTCTCTCTTTGCGGGGGTCGACAGCCAAGGAAGCACCTGATTCGACACGTTCCAGCGCAAGAGACCGGCGACCGCAGCCAAGCAGTCCTGCACGACGATCCCGCCTGCGCCGATCCCTCCTTCCGACCGGACGATCCCAAACAGTTTGTCGAACGCGCCTTCGAACGCCATGAGTTTCTGGATGTCGGCGTTCTGGGTCGTGAGCGCGATCAAGAGGAGGAGCGATTCTGCGAATGGGAACGTGGGGTATTGGTGTCAGCGCCTTCTCGTTCTTCCCCTGACAATAGGCAAGAGCCTCTCACCATTTCGGATGATTTCGCGACTGTCGTTGAGCGTCTCGACGAGTTTCCCGATCCCTCCGGCGGCCGTGAGAACATACTGCTGGACCTGCTGTGGCCGGTTCGCGAGCAAGATGCCGAGGAGCTGGAGCGTGAAGAAGCGGAGGTAGAAATGGGACGGGGTGAGGAGGGTGAGGAGGGTATGCAAGGGTGTCGGAGTCGCGAGGAACACGTCCGAGTTGCGCAGGCCCGAGTCGTCGCGCACTGGCTGCTCCGAGGAAGGGCACAAGGAAGGGCACAAGTCAGTGACTTGCGTACGGAGCAGGATGAGGCGCGGTGACAGCCACGCACGCGTCCGTCGACTTCTTCTACTTCGCAGAGGAGACTGAGGGTCTCTACGACGGCCTTTGCCATCTCTGTGTCCTCTGCGGCATCGTCTTGGAGAACTCCGAGCAAGATGGGCAGCGCCTGCGATCCAACCTCCTGCAGTTCCCGGTCCGAATAGTCAAGGGTCAGCTCCTGTTTTCGTAGCGGATTCCGATGTGCACGCCCTGCACACGCTGCGAGCGAGCGAGGACGCGTCGTCGGGTCGCCCCACCTCGCACACGTGCAGGGGTTCACCCGGGTGTCGCATTCGCAGGAGAGAGACTGACGGTCTTCCAGTCCCTCGAGAGTCCCTTTAGGGCCAACAGGGCCGCTCGCCTGTCCTCGCGCTGCTGGCTGTTGACGAGGCGTTCGGAGAGTTTGTCGATCGTCGACGTCGCCGACTGCGGCTGCGCTGACGCCTGCAGCGAGTTGTAGCCCGCCCGGAGCGTAGAAAACATGGCCTCTGCTGCTCCCGGCTAGAGCAGCACTCTCGAGGCGAGGCGAGGCGAGGCGAGGCGAGTGTGGTCCGAGTCCGAGTCTTAGCGACACGACTTTGACTGCTTGCCGTTCACTCGTTCGAGGCTGAGACCACCCGGAACTCGATGGGGAAAACGCGCAACGCACCGCAAGCTACTCCTGCTAACAACGAAGCTACTCCGGCGCCGACCAAGCTGGCGTGGCCGAACCTCGAGCGCCCGTCTCGACCCCACTCGGTCATCGAAGCTGCTCCCGGAATCCTCCTCATGGACGACCTGTTCCCGCCCCGAGTCCGCAAAGCTTTCCTGAGCTTCTTGACCGCCCCCAGCTCGCCCATCAAACTGAACCCGCCGACGGCGCCGAAACGAGGC
This sequence comes from Rhodotorula sp. CC01, assembly GCA_021654155.1. Lineage (NCBI taxonomy): Eukaryota > Fungi > Basidiomycota > Microbotryomycetes > Sporidiobolales > Sporidiobolaceae > Rhodotorula > Rhodotorula sp. CC01. The sequence goes on from JAKEZK010000005.1 coordinate 297,894, forward strand.
GAGGCAGAAAGGACCAACGAGCGCACCTCGCTGCAGGATCCGGACTTGGCGACGCGGTTATGGAACGATACTGGACTCCGAGATGCCTGTCAGACAATCCAAGGTCGCAACGGTCGGAGAGCCGTCGGCCTCAACCCCAACATGCGCATCTATCGCTACCCAGCCGGCTCCTTCTTCGGTCGTCAGTCCGTCCTCCTGCCCGAATCGCGCGGACCAGGCTGATAAATTGTTCTCCTCCAGCTCACTATGACGACGACAATATCGTGCCAGGTCTAGGTACGACCGAATGGACGCTACTGATTTACCTCACCGGCAAGGAGGACGGCGTGGTCGGTAAGCTCTCTCTCGCATTCACTGCTCGCCCTCACCCTCGTGTGATTTCGCGCCTCGGCTCACATACACTACCTCCCTCTGGCTCACCATTGTCTAGGAGGAGAGACTGCGTTCTATCCGACACCGAGCCGCAAAGGGAACGGGCCCGCGATCGTCCCCGAACTGAAAGCCGGTCGCGCGCTTTTGCATCGGCACGGCCAGCACTGCGCCCTCCACGAAGGGGTGCGTTTTCCTCTCGCACTTGTCCAAAGGCTGTCGTCCTGATCCGGCGCTCTCTCTGCAGCGAACGGTCGAACAGGGCGAGAAATGGGTCCTCCGTTCCGACGTCGTCTTTGCTTGATCACCCTTCAGCCGGACATCGTTATCTCTGCTCGTTCTGTCAGACCTGTTGTTTGTCAGACCTTTATGCAATTCCGAAAGTGTTTAGTAATGGGGTTTGCCAAAATGGCCTCTCCGGCAACTCTTTCACGCGGAACGCTGTCGCACGCTGACCAGTTGGCCCGCGGTCCGGCTTAGACTCTAGACGCGCTTTCAATCGATCGATTCGTGCGGCAGGACTAGACAGCCGAATCAGTTACCCTCTCGATCGCCTCCCGCCGACTGCCCCTGCGAAACCCGAATCGAAAGCCCCAGCCGTGCCCTTCTCCGCTCCAGTCCGATCCTCGCCTTCTCTCCTACAACAACGACGATCGAAGGGAATGGCCTCGACTACACACGCACCAGCTACTGTCGACGTGACACCGAAAGGTGACCTCGTCCGCCTCGACTCGGTCGAAGACGCGCTCGCGGCGTTCAAGCGCGGAGAGTTCCTCGTCGTCGTCGACGACATGGACCGCGAGAACGAAGGCGACTTGATCATCGCCGCCGAACACGTAACCCAGCAGCAAATGGCCTGGCTCATCCGCCACTCGTCGTGAGTCGAGTCGAATCATAGGTCCCGCAAGAGATGACGGATGACTGAACTGACAACACCCGAGTGCAGAGGGTACATCTGCATCTGCCTGCCCGCCGAACGGCTTGCACAACTCGAGATCCCCATGATGGTCGCACAGAACCAAGATCCCCACCGGACAGCCTACGCCGTCACCTGCGACTACAAGCACGGTAGGCTCCGCCCGCCCGCGCTGCGTTGGCGTTTCACTTCTCTCGAATCTTGCTGACCGAGATTGCCCTGCAAATTCAGGCACGACCACCGGCATCTCTGCACATGACCGAGCCTTGACGGCGCGCAAGCTTGCGGACCCAACGACCGTCGCCAACGACTTTACCCGCCCGGGCCACCTCGTCCCGTTGCGAGCAGTCGAAGGCGGAACGCTCGTCCGGAGAGGGCACACCGAAGCTTCAGTCGGTGCGTCTTCATATCCCTACACATGGAGCAGAAAAGAAAGCTGACCCCTTGATATTGAAACCGTGTGCAGATCTCTGCCGGCTAGCTGGACTTCAACCCGCAGGCGTCATCTGCGAACTGGTCAAGGCGGACGACCCAAACGGCGACATGGCACGGCGGGACGACTGCTTCAAGTTCGCAAAGCAGTGGGGCGTCAAGATGATCTCGATCGAGCAGATTGAGCAGTACAGGAGGGAGAAGGGGCTTTAAAAGCAGGGGGACGTCTTTCTTCATAGAAACCGCTTCTGGGCGGAGAATCGTATGCAACCTCGCAATTCGCAACATCTTTTGTCTCCGAGTAGCTACCCTTGCGCGAACCGGAAGCGGTGTGAGACGCCCTTGTTGTCAAGCCTTTCAAGCCGGGCGGGGATAGACAATTGGATCATTTTGCAAGATGAACAGGTGCAAGGAGGGGCTATGACGGGGTATCTCGTATGCGCAGGTGTGGTATCGCAACAGGGTATCGGGGCTAGGCAGCGTACGGCTGCCCGAATTTTTGGAGGGAGGGAAAGGAAGAATCAGGGCACGGGTCGAGCGTGGCAAAAGCAAAACGTCGACCATTTTGGCAGGGTTGTACAGGGAAGACGAAGTCGGACAACATTCACGTCGTCGGTTTGCGAGCGTGAGGAGCCACATCTCCCGCAGCAGCAGGACGGGCACAAGCGGCAGCAGCCGGTCCGAAACTGGTCGCCGTGCTGCGACGGAGCGCACTCGTCGGCACAGACGTGTGGTACTCGCTCGCTCGTTTCGGCATCTCGAACCGTGGCGGGGACCGCGCACCTCTTATCCGAGCCGAAGCCGTAGTGAGATGGTGGATACTCATGCGGTCGGCCGAGGCTGCGAGGGCCGATATCGGACGCTCTGACGACGACGACGACGGCGACGGGGGACGGCGGAGGAGGAGCTGCGGCGGTGGCGCTCCTTCTCCATGCGCTACAGCCCCCGGTGCTGACGTCGGTCGCGTCGCCGTCAACCAGGACCGAGTCGAGCAAGTTTGAGACGGCGCTAGCTGCACTCCGAACCCGAACGCAGGAGCCGGACTGACACCCCCTCCTCCGATCCCGACTCCTCCTCCGAGTGGATTCATGTAGCTCGACGAGGGCGGGAACGCATGGACCGTCGCGTCACCTACGTTGGACGGGTAGCCAGAGTGCGCAGAGCCGAGCGATCCGGAACGGCGCTGCCTGATCGTCGGAGTGGCGCGTATACTCAGGCTCTGCGAAGCCGGTGCAGTCAGGCTCTGCGGAGCCGGTGCAGCCTCATTGCTCGTTGAGGCTGTGCGCACGAACGGTCAGCCGCAGTCGGTGCCAAGCGCGATGCTTCGGTTGCTTACCGCGACGCGCAACGCCGCCGGCCGCCGCAGCAACTTGCACAGCGTCGCCGCTGCTGCCACGTTTGATGCCAGAGCGAGGTCGCCTCGTCGTACCGCCACGTTCCAGCGGAGTGTTTGGAGTTGCTGGATTCTCCACCATATCGATCACCCTCTGAATGACTCCGGGAGGGAGGTGATAGCGACCTCCCTTGACCTGGATCCGACAGACAGCGTCAGTAAGCGAGGTAGAGAATGTCCGGCAAAGCAAGCGTGGCCCACCTTGAAGCGTTCACGTCCGATCTGCTCAAGCTCTTCAAGTATAGACTCGACGGAGCTGGAATCGGACTGGCCTGCGGACCATGCGCACGAACGTGTCAGCCTCAAGGGGAAGATCAATCACCAGCGCACAGAAGCAGCACGTACCGTACAGGACGCCGCGGTCTCTCTGCCGCTTCGCGGCCAGCAACCCGCATCCATTGCAGAGTGAGCGGATGCCGGCAGGCCCTTTTCTCCATTCAGGAGTCTCAGTGGCTGCGCAAACTGTGCAGAACGTGATCTGCGGCGCTGATGTACGGAAGAATCCTTCTGTAACCGCAATAGGCTACTCCGCGCAGGCGTAAGCAGGCCAGTGATGTAGGGAGAAGAGCGAAGGCAATATTCAGAGTTCGGCGAAATCAGAAAGCGGAACAACGTTAGCTCGTCTCGATCGACTACGCTGATTCCAGCTTGGCGAGGGTCACCGCTCACTGACTCACGCTCGGACGCGGACGCCGCTCTGTCGAGACGGACGACCTTGTTGCTTGACTTTTGATCGCAACTGAAGGTCGAAAGCCGGCGAGTTGCCCGGGGACGAATGACGCCGTCGGCGGCGGCTGAGCGGGGGCGGTCGCAGTGCTTGGAGCAGCGGACGTAGACGTTCCGTGAGGTATTGATGGAGGGAAGACCGGTAAGGTGGCCCGCGTGCCTACAGCACCGCGCGGCTGCTTTGTTGGCTGAGCCTGGACCCCATTCGGCATCAACGTACATGGGTAGCCTCTCGGCGGGCTTCTTTGGCAGAGTTGCTCGCTCCTGAGCGCTGCACGAGTTTCGGCTAAACGCAAAATGGGTGAAGACGGGCGGGCAAAGTGCGAGCTGGACGACGACTGCTGACGGCCGAGGAATGGCGAGTTTGGCGAAGGCGCCGTCGACATGACCCCGCTAGAAGAATGAGAATGGCCAGAGACACCGTAAGCGGGGGGCCTTGTTCGTGCTCTTGCATCTTCCCAGAAGCCGAGCTGCCGTCCTGGCCAGCTGTCGTCTCCGAGATCCGGCAGCGCGATCGAGCACTCACCTCGGAGAACCGCACACTCCTGTCCCGGGCGTGCAGAATGAGCAGTGGGGGAAAGGAAGAAAACGGAAAGTATACTCGAGACTTGCTCTGGTGCGCTCGCACCGCTCGACGCCCCCCCGCGCCGCGGCCTTGATCACCAGGAGAGACTCCTATCTCCCCCGCTCGGAGGGAACGCCGACTCACAGGCTCGAGTGGGTAGCGACGCACGCCAAAGGAGCTGATACGTAATGCGTCGGCCCTTCCCCTGGAGAGCAAGTATCGTCGACGATCAGCACCGCCAGACCTCATTATCACCGATTGCCTCCCTACCGCAGACTTCGTTCGAAGGCCACCGCCTTCGGGCCTTTAAAGTTTGGCGCTTCTTCGAGTTGGGGTCAAAATGAACGAAAGGGGGCCCGCCGCTGGGGGGGGGGGGGGGGGGGCGGACCGCGGACGCGGACGGGACCTCCGCGGACACGATTTGCGAACGTTTCATCGATTGGCGAACATTACAAGGCACCACGTGGGCCACGGTGGTCCTACAAGAGGTCTTCGGTACGATCTGCGGTGGACTTTGTGAGTATGCAGTAACCGGATAGAGATCAAAAAGGGACGAACCTGTGCCAGCTTGCTCGTCTGCTTCTAACATCGCGTCGACCTGCCCCAACAGACCGTCATCTCCCTCCGGGCCCACCCATTCCTCTCCTTCTCCTTCCGTAGCCGCGTCGTCCGCGAAACGAGGCCTCTGAAGAGCGGCCTGTGCGAGAGCCTGGACGTCGATATCGTGCTGCGGTATCGAAGTGCCGGAGGAGTCCTCTGTTTTTGCAGAGTCCGCCCACGGATTCTCCGATGTTGGATAGGCTGGCATGCGCATAGCCGCTGCAGATAGCGGATTGATGGCATGCTCGGGAACGGGCAGCGGAGACGGCTGTTTCCGTGACGTGGAGGTGGAGAAAAGCGTATCGCGCGCTTGAGGCTCAATGGCCGCTGCTGCTGCGTCGAGTTTGCCGATGCTTGGTCCTGCAGAACGACAGTGTCAGGTGACGTAGAGACAGATGCAGATTACTTGGATGAGACGAACTCTGCTCAACCGTGTGAATGTCCAAGCGTTTCCCGACCTCGTCGGCGAGCCGGTTGAACCGTTCCTGCAATACAAGCCCGTGTGAGCGACGCGGCTGAGGTACAACGGTTTGCCCGAGGTGTACCTTATTCTCGTCTGTCATGACCGCTTCGACCAATCCGCCCCACCAACCGCCGGCTCGGGTTTGGGGTTTGGGCTTTTCCTCGGGAACGAGCACTTCGAGTCGCCAGCTCTGCGTGAGGTCGGATTCAAAGAATTCTTCGAGTAGTGCATCCGTCAGGATGCACATGCGGAAAGTCGCGAGCGCCAGGAAGGGTCGTTCCGGATCGTCCTCCTTCAGCTGAGAGTCGGCGGGCAGGGCGGGTTTGGTCGTTTCCGCGAACTCGAACAGGTTCTGCAGCAGGTTGGAAACACTGCCGAGATACCGATCACCGGGCTCGTTGCGGAAGATGTACTGACCATGGCGTAAGGCTTTAGTTTCTCCAACGCGGACGACATATTGAGCGGCGAGAACTGAAGACTCACCAAGAGAGCCTCGGAGACTTGAAGGATCTCGTCCTTGGTCAGGTACCCGTCGTGGTCCGAATCGTAGATACCGAACAGCCAAGTGACGTTCTGCATCAGATCGTTGAAAAGCACGTTGTCGAGGCCGTTCACGATGTCCTGGGTGACCGAACGCAGGTGAGCAAAGAACCGGCCAAGAGCACCAACAAGGACGCGCACCTGCAGCGAGAGCGAACCGGCGCTTGAGGTGTCCCACGCGGCAAAGATGCGGTCGATCATGACGTGGTCTTTCGGCTGCCGCTCGATGTGCGAAAGGAGACCATTCTTGACCATCTTTTCGTCCCGAGCCCACGTCGCCACATCGGCGAGGAAGTTGCCGAACGCTCGACGGCCCAGGCGCTCCTCGGGCTTTGTCTCTTCGCGCGTCGGCTTGGAGCCGCCCGACTGCGACGACGAACTGCTGAACAGGTCGGGTGATTTCGGCGGCACGCGGGACGCGCTCGACGACGCTCGACTGCGCGAGCCGTTCGCTATCGCGGCCATCCGTTCGTTCTCCTTCTGCTTGAGCGCCGCGAGCTGAAAGTGGTCGTACGTCAACCCCAGCTGCTCGGCGTTGAGGCGTCCCGTCTGTTTGAGGTTCCGCAGAGCCGTTCGCTTCGCAAAGGTTTCGATGTTTACGAGCACTTCGGCACGGAAGCGCTTGCGCTCGTTGATGATGGTCTCGTCCGTGACACCCGCGAACTCGCGGAATGCGACAACAACTGCAAGGGCGTAACGGCGTCTCAGCTCATGTTGGTCGTTTGCCGCTGGCTCGATCCGGTAGGCTTACACAATTCCTGGAACTTGGTGACCTGGCGCTGCCGCGAGTCGCGCGAGCTGGGATGTGCCGAGTCGCCAAGAGTGGTGAAATAGTCTTTGAGAACGCTGTGACGACGCCAAGGTCAGCGGCGGTCGCAAAGCGAGATGAAGGGGAGGGCTGACTTGATAAATGCGCCATCGTCGGTGCACTCGAGGAGTTCGGGACCGTTGAGCTTGAGGATTGCGAGGCTGCCACGTAGGGGGTCAGTGGTCTTGTTCTGATCCCGCCGGTCCGAGAACTGACCTACCCGACCTGGAAGAGCACTTTCGGACCCATGAGGAAGAAGCAGTCGATAATCCTGCAATGTGTGCATTCGTCAGTCCTGTCGCCGTGGTCTGGTCGATCGGAAACGGCGCACCGGAAGGCGAAAATCATCGGCATCGAGGAAATATACAGAGAGAGGAACCAGGGAAGGGAGGCGACGGAGAGCTGAATGTCGGTGCGGACAAAGTGTTCGTGCAGAGTTGGAAGGCAGCGGCTGACGAGATGCTCGAACACTCGCTGATCGAGAACCGTGCCGTACATGGAAGGGCTGCATGGGCCTGAGCTCAGTTCCGGTGACTCCTTTCCATGCTGTCTGGAGGGGGCGCACCTGTAGTAGCCTGGCAGTAGGCGATCACATAGCACCGTGAGGCACCAGAAGCACTGCTCTTCCGACATGTAGACCAGGAACGACGCCACGATCAGGTTCATCGCCTGGGGAGAAGGAGTGATGTGAGCTGACGACAGCATTTTGCGGAAAACAAGCGGCGCCGTTTCCGCACCTGACAGTAGCCCAATGCCGGATTGCTCCAAGCGTATGCCGTCAAGACACGTCGCATCGTGTCGATGCCTTTTGGCTCTTGGTAAGCCGGGTATTCGGGCAAGCTAGGAAAGAGCGGTTTTAGTGAGCCGCGCTGCATGCGGGTCGGGGTAGAGGACGAGAGAAGAGTGACGTACGAGCGATGCAAATCCTTTTCGATGTCGTCTGTGCTGGCACTTCGCCGTCCCTTGTTGTCCTCGAGGATCTGAGCGTAGACGCCCGGGTTTTGTAACCGCAGAAACATCGAACCGCACGTGAGCTCCCAAATCTCGCCGCGGAGTCGATTCGGAAGTCCGACAAGGACGAGACGAGTGAAGGAGGGGTATCGAATGAGAGTGAGGTTCCGACCGTATTGTTCGAGGTAGGCTTTCCACAGCTTCATTTTCGATTTTTCCCGCAGCTTGCGCGGGTCGCCGGGGAATTTGTAGATCATCCCGCTGTGGTGATCCTAGTCAGCGATCGGACTGAAAGTCCCGACGAACTGGAGGACTTACAGGCCGGTATGGAAGCCCGCCTGCGTGCCCCATTCGGTCGTCCATGCTTCTTCCGTCTCTTTGCCCTTGCCCTTGTCGTCGAACGATATGAGCTCGCCTACTTTGTCATCCTCGCCGGCTTTTCCGTTCGTCTCGTCGTCGCGCTCGGTCGAGAGGAAGTACTCGGAAAAGAACGTCGCCGCAAACGGTTTCAGGGCTTTCATGAGCGGTAACGACGCCTTCAGTCGGATTCGGAGGTTCGCGCAGAATTGGTCGTTCGTCGGACGGAGAGAGTTGAGTTGTACGATCTGCGCTCGTGCGGGTCAGCTTGTATACTTTGTCGTGCTTCTAAGGGAGTACATACGATGCGCAGCCCGTGAAAAAGCGTGAGCGCCAAGGCAAAGGCGCCGACAGCTGTGCCTTCTTGGCCGGATGCAAGTTTCTCGACTCGTCGCACGGTCGCCAATGGCAAGGTGAGCCGGCAAGACCGTCGGTCGAGAGAGCTGAAGGTCAAGTAGGACGTGGAGAGGTAGAGTTTCCCGAGCTACCGAGCGAGCGCCTCGGCCGTCAGCGCTTCAGACCGCGGTAACGAGAAATCCCTGCCTGCACGTACATGCGCCTCATCCTGCCCGCTCATCAGCAGCATCGCATGCACTTCGCCGAGCGGTTCCTCCTCATCTGGAAGGCCGAACGCCTGCCGAAAGAGATCCTGCAGGCAACTCCCCGCAGGTCAGCCAGTCCTCGCGCACCCATGGTCATGGTGAGCCTGAGCGTACCTCCTTGGTGGCATCTCGCCAATAGGCTTTCGTCTGGTGTTTGCGAAGTGACATGTCCCGAAGCGATGAAAGCACTCAAGTGGGGAGTGCAACGAGCTATACGCCCCGCTGGAGGCGCGGCAGGACAGCTGTCCGATATCTATCAGCAGGTCTCTTCCCCTGCTGTGGATTACGAGAGCACCGGCAGAGCTGGAGGCAACAGGTTGGGTCCAACAAAGCAAAGTCGGCGAGGCGGTGCGGGCTTGGCTCTCTCCTGTACCCTACCCAGATAATACAGATCTGCGCATCCAATCTGATAGAGAGTACGAGAGCTTCAGGAGGCGGACAATCCGCAAGTAGGGACTCTTACGCCCGGACAGGACACCACGGAAGAGGTTTTCCCTCTCTTTCCCGCATCAAGTGAGCGAGCTGCGGAAGCTGGAGTGCTGTGTTCGGGAAATTATTTGTCGACTATACTTGTACAATACTCTCCGGATAGAGCTACAGCTCCGCTAGGCGTCGAGTTCCGATTCGAGCTCTTCGTGCGCGACATACTCCTGCTGCGGGCGAAGTCGCCGCTTGGGAATGGCGTAGCCGTCGTCCGCGCCGCGTTCCGCACGGTCCTGACCGTTCACCCCCTGCTTTCGCTCTGCCGCTACTTCCGCCGCGAATTCAGCGAGACTCCCGGACGGCTTGCGCAACCGGCGTTGCTTGCCCGCGCCTCCCTCGGTGATGACGCGATCTTGTTCGCTTCTTGCGGCTGCTTCGCGCGCCGCCGAATCCGCGGGTGCCGTGTCGCCGACTCGGGCGTTTTGGGCTTTCGCGGCGGCCATCTTTTTCAAGCGCTGGAACTGCTTGTCTCGCGGTTTCGACGCGTGCGGGTCCCGACCGGCTTCTGGCTCTTCTTGACGAGCTGCGGGACGACGGTGCTCGACAACGTCCGATACTTCGTCCGTATCCTCCGGACGCATCCGAGCTGGCCCTTGCCGACGCTTCGGTTTGAACCTTCCAGCTTGTGCTGCGCCCTCGCGCCAGCCGGGCTCGAGATGCGCATCTTGCCCCGAGTCCGCTCGCCCCCTCATCGAGTACTGTCGTTCGACGTCTTCTCCGTGCATGTTATGCAGCGATGCGCGGTTGTCGCTTGTCGGGCGCATGGTCGGAGATGAAGATGGGGAGTCGGCGTAGATCGACGGGAGGAAAGAGCTGATGTAACCGGCGAGGAAGATCAGGACGACCAGACCCGCAAGTCGACCCGGTGTCATCACCACGACGCCACGGGGATCCAGCGCAGCTTGTAAGCGCGCGACGGCGGACGGTCGCCGGGTATGGCCTTTCGAGGTTGTCCACCTCAGTCCCGCCGGCGTCGGCAGCGAAACTGGCGCCGCCTCGCTTTTCCGTCCGCGGTTCGAAGCATACTGGGTCCCGAGCCGAGGCGTCGCGGCGGAAGCTTGCAAGGCGTAGGAGTCGTCGTCGTGGCCGCCACCCTTACCCACTTTCGGAGAGAAGGGAGTGAAGGCGCTACCCCGCCGAGCCGGCGACGCCGAAGACAGGAAGGGCGAAGCTGGCACATTCGAGTACGATCCGTTCTGCTCGAGGCAAAGATAAATAAACGCTTGCACAACGCAAAGGACGCGACAAACGCACGAAGTTCGTCATCACAAGATTTCCGCTGAGAAGGACTGAGACGGCGGCCGGGTGCGAGCGATACAGAGCCGATGAAGCAGGGCAAAGCAAGAGAGTCCGCCTCTCAAGAGTCTCTAGAACGTAAAGTGCAGGACGAGTGAGCGGAAGCGATGAGAAGTTGCCGATGCGGTTTTCCTCGAGCCTCTTGCCGGACGGGCAGCGTGGAAGGGTCCCGACCCTACAGGCAGCGATCGAAGACGTCAAGCCCTCAGGCAGAGAGTAGGAAGGCACGTAGCACATGAAGCATGGGCAAGTTCAGCAAAAGGTCTCGGCCGAAATGGCTGGCAGCTTTTCTTGTCCGCTTCAGGAAAGGCTCCAGACGCCCTCCCCGACCGGACATCCGTGGGATGCCTGATTAGCTCAGTAAGCAAGAGGACCGGCTGTACAGTACCTCCTTGAAGCTGTTTTCTAGCATCTATGTCTCCAGAGCGTGCCTTTGTCCTGAGCTGGGAGGATCAGTGTGTGGCGTCGGTTCCACCAGGCACCTGCGACAAGCTGACTGTCGTACCGGACCGCGTCTGACCTGGTTGTGATCGTAGGACTATACTCAAGACGTGAAAGTCTTTTGCGTGAGAGTTCCGGCGTCTGTCTAGACTATGCATGCGGCGAAGGAAGGAATGGAACCGCAAAGATGGCCTTCTCAAGATGTGAGGGCGCAGTCATTCGGCAAAGCAGGAGGCGATAAGGGCCTTGAAGGAGCAGTCTACATACTAATTCTTCACATACTACACCGGCCGGTAAAGCTTTGTACGAGTGGGTCCGAGGCGGAATCCCGCCGTTCTTGCCGCAGCTCACGCCACTCCTCCGCCCGGCTGTACGCGCTCGTAGAGTACAGTTCGAAACTAGTTATTTGGGGCTCGTCGTGGCCGTTTTCGCTGCCACATGAACGTCTAGCCCATCGCTGTACGACTACCGAGTGCTTGAACGTCAGTCGCTGGCCTTTGTCTTGCCGCAAAGCCATGAAATTTACGTGACTTTCTTTAATGGCGACGGCGCGTGCACGCGGCGCATACAACTGTAATTCAGCCCGTCTGTTCCGAACGTACTGCATTCCAGCGCGCCGCAAGATAAAGTAGTCACGTCGGAGGGGATCCACCACGAGTGAAAGCCACACGAGAGAAACGCACTCGGGGCAGTCTCCTGCGCTACCATCGGATCGATCCTCGTACCCCCGCCTTCTGTTAACTCCCTGCGTTCTCGCTACCGACTCAGAGGGTCCAATGCGAAGAGAAGCTCTATACGCGGCCCTGCATCTGGAGGGCAATTAAGAACGCGTCGACGCGTTGACGCGCGGCTTCTCTCCCCCTCCTCGCGCGCAAGGACCTCTTGCGGGTCTGTGCGGCTGAGAAGGTCCTTGTTCTCCGTAAGTGGTTGTCTTTGTAGGTCGCCTAGGTACCCACGGACCTCTGCTGGAGCACAAAGAGAGCGGCAGAAGGGCCAAAAACGCGACCGCGAACTCGACGCGAACTTCCGCCGGACGTTGAGTGATTTGTGCGCGCGTGTGCCCTTCTCTCGGTCCAAGGATTGCTTCGTTCCTCTCACAAAGTCTCATCCTTGCGCCCTACCCTACATTCCGACCGGTGCAGCTCTTCCTTTCCGACCGGCCAAGGACTCCGTCAGCCGCCACCGCCTTCGCTCTCCTTGCTCGCCCCTACTTTCGAGTCGAAACGCGATGCACTTCTCACGCGACGCGACTGCGAGCACAAGCGCATCCAGCAGCGCCAATGGAGCGCCGCCTGCGAGGCCATCTCGACCAGGACGTGGTACGAGGAAACCGTTCGACATGGCAGAGCTCGCTGCGGCTGCACTCGCTCGTCCGCGGGCGCTCGAGCCGTGGGCCGAACGCGACGACCTCGCCGAATGCCCTCCTTCGCCTTCTTCTTCGGGCTCAGACTCGCCGTACCCATCATTGCCGACGTCGCCATGGAGCGACGCGACTTCGTGCGCCATGACGCCGTCCTCTTCAGCCGGCTCGTTTTGCCTGCCCCCGCCGCTCGCTCCTCCTCCCGTCGCTGCTGCGCCGAGGAGTCGCATCTCGCCCTCGACTTCTTGCCCGGCGATCCCCGCCTACTTACCTCCTCCTCCCCGGGGACGCGAACCGACTCTGCCTCGCGCGGTTTCGACCTCCGCCCTGCCGCCGTCCGCCCTTCCACCCGCTCCGCCTACCGATCCTTGGCAAGGAGTCGACTTTTCTCTCAAGCTCCTATTCACTCCGAGCGCGACTGGCGGACCCCGAACCTCGCCGAATGGAGACGAGTCACTCGAAAGTACTCTCCCTCCAGCATTCTTCCCCTCGCAGCGGATCTCGTTCTCGCCGAGGTTGCGCATCGCGTCGGCTGCCGGTCTTCCCTTCTCCTCACTCGGCGGCATGCACCTCGGCGTGACCGGCATGTGCGAACTACTCGACGACCAAGGCGCAGTGCGATGTCAGCGCATGATTGCCGACTTTTGCATCGACCTGACCAGCGGACTTCGAGTGTGGAGACGCGATGCCGAAGCCGCAGCGAGACATGCTCGATCTGGCGCTTCGGACGGTGACGTGCAGCTGCCCCCTGGCACATACGTCTTGCCGCTGAGCATGAAGGTGCCCAACTCGGATCGCCTGTGAGAACTTGTCTGCTCGGTTCTGTCCGGGAGACGCATCGCACTGACCCTTGGCTCCTTTAGGCCGCCATCGTACGAATGCGCCCACTTCCGCATCACCTACACCATGTCGATCGCGCTCTTTTCGGCTGCGACCAACTCGAATGGCACGCCGCGGCGACTCAAGGTCTTCTCGGTCCCATTCCACGTTCTTCCGTCGACTCTTCCTGTGCCAGCGCCGGAACTGCCGACCCTTACCCACGATCACAAGAAGGGCGTTTTTGAGTCGCTCATGCGGTCGCTCTCCTTCTCTTCGCCGAGGTTGAACGAGACCGGCTTCCACACGGTCATTCCCTCCCTGCCGACTTCGCACTACTCACCCGGCGCGTCCGCCTCGGTTCCCGTCACACTCCGGATCGTTGATCGTCCTCTGGAGCCGACAGACTTGTATATCCGCCTCGCGATCGTCCGCAAGGTGTATGTTCGGCAATCGGGCCGTGTCTCGCTCGAACGCGCGATCGAGGAACGCTGGGGCCTCGAGGAGGGCGTTCCCGTCTCGACGCTGGGCTACCCCGAAGAGATGCTTGTCGAGCCGTGGTGCGTCGAGGAGGAAGAGATCGTCTCTCGATGGGGTTGGATCCCGTATTCGGCGCGGCCTGGCGCCAACCCGGAAGAGGAGAACGAGATCCAACTCGACGACATCATGCTACCGCTGTGCGGGCCCGACGGCCGCGGCTGGACCCACGGCTACTCTTCTTCGCTCGACCTCGAACCGAGCGCGATCCCGACCACCACGCACGGAGATTGCAGCTGGTTCTCGCCCGCATTCCGGACTCGCGCGCCCGTCGCCAGCGAATACGGCCAGCACTTCCACGTCTCATCGCGGTTCTACCTCTCGGTCGAGATCGGTTTTGCTCCGCCCACCCTCGGCGAAACGCTCGCGCACCTCCGGAGTCAAACTCCGGATCTCGCCGTCCCTCGCCCGTTCGAGTTCACCGCCTCTTCGAGCCCGACCACGAGCGTCTACTCCGGTCTCTCGACCTCGAACCCATTCTTCGTTCCTTCCTCGCGGGCCACACCCCTGCAAGCCGCCACTCCAGCCAGTCCGCTCGCCTTCCCGGGCAAGTTGCGCGAGCTCTTGATCCCGATCACGATCGGATCCGTCGCCGAGCCGGGACTCGCGTGCCTCGGCGGTGCCGTCACCTCGAGCGCCGAGAGCGAGGCACGCCGCCGGGACCGGGAAGCCCGCGAGGAACGCGGCGAGGACGCGCGCGCCGTACACGGCGAGGGCGAGGAAGGCGCTTGGCTCTGCGCGCCGCCCGATTACGCCGAAGCGCTCGAGTCGGCACCCGCCTACGTCTGAGCGCAGCTCTCACCTTTGCCTTTCACTCCTGTCATTCTTTCTTCGCATTTCACACTATCGCATTTGTCCGCCAATTTGCTCACCATCACTTTCCCGGCTTTTCCTTCTTGTTCCCTTTCACTGCGTGCTGCGCACCTATGTTCATACCACCTCCTTCTCTTCATTAGATTCCTGTACCCTGATACTGAGACGAATAGTCTCAACCCACAGTCAATGTAGCAGCACTCAGCGCAGGGCGCTTTGACCTCATTTCGCTTGTCATCATCTCTCTCTTCGCGAGTCGCGAGCCGACCGCCAAACGGAAGGGAGAGTTTGCAGAAAGTATACGACAGGGCACATCACGGAGAACATTCATGGGAAGAAGATCGGGGCGGGCGGGGAATCACAAAGGCAGGGTCTCGCAGCTCCGCCGACTTTCGCGATGAGCTAGCTCATTTGGCGCCCCATTTGGCCGCGCGGTCCCTGGCGATGGCCCACATGTCACCGAGTCCGCGCGCAAGTTCGTCCCGCCAGGGCTTGGAACCGGCCGGCGCGATGCGAAGCTTCTCGCGGAGGGAGGAGAGGCGCGGTTCGGCAAACGACTGCGAGGGAGGCGGCAGCGAGAGTCCGAGCAAGGACTACCGAGCCGGCAAAGTTTTGACAGTATCCAGGCGGTATGCGGGTTATGCGGTATACGCAAGAAGAGGGTGATCGTGAGCAATGAGAGTGCAGAGTCAGTCACTCGCAGCAGAGCAAAAACACCCAGGCAAGAGCGGCCGGCGAAGCGGAGCTTCGCTGAAAGGGGTGAAGCGGAGCTTGTTTACGTACCTCGAGTTCAGGTACGATCTCTGCGCGGGATCGGCCGTTGACAAACGTGATGTACCGCAATCCGGGAAAGGCGTCCTCGTAGAGCGAATTGAGGACCTGTGCATGGACGAAGGCAATCCTACCGAGTTAGGACCTGCTGGCAGCAAAGTACGCCACAAGGCAAACTCGAAATGAAGCGGTCCTCGCACGTACCTGTAGCCGCTTGAGGACCTGGGCGGGAGTGGCCTGCTGACCCTGCTGCGGGGCTTGTTCGCCGGCGCTGGCCTGGCTCAGACCTTTGGTCTCTCCGATCCGCGGGTGCGCCGCGAGGAACGCGGCCTGGTCTTCGACGTCCCAAGCCTCGACCGTCTGCTTGGCGAGGTCGATCAACTCTGCGTACGATTTCGGGCGGGTCGAGGCTGGGAGGGCTGCGATGCGGGCATGGAGCTGCGGAGCGAGGAGGGTCGAGAGCTGCTGCGACGGTTCGAGGAGTTGTTCGAGTACGGGTCTGTACGACGCTGGACTCGGTGCATGTACGAGGAGGTCGATACGGGGAGGAGGGAGCGTGTCCATGAGTTGATAGATGGCGAGGTTGATCTCGACGCGGGAGGCTCGGAGGGGTCGCGGACCGGACGGGGTCGGAATCGATAAACTATCGGCGTCTATTCGGGGTATCACACGAGCAGCAGAGCGAGTGTGCGTGGGACCAAGGTGTGCTGAGTGATCGAATCCGCTTCTCGGCCGCCGTCTCCGCGGGCCAAAGGGCTGCTTCCGCGTGAGAGAACATTTGATTGCCAGACTCCTCTAGCGTCCTCACAAACTCGCTCATATACTCTACGTGTACATATACCGCAGTCTTGTATCGCCTGGGGACCGCCATTCGCAATCGCCGACCCGCTTCGACGTCACGACTTTGACCACCCACCGGACCTTCCTCCACGCTCTCGCTCCGTCACCATAAACATGTCTGCCCAGCCCGCCCTGATCATTTGCATGGGCACATCTGGATGCGGGTGAGCTCTTCGTTCCCGCCCCAACCAAGTCCGGTCTCTTCCGTCCGAGCCCGCCCGACATCCTAGCTGGTGTTGCGTTACCGCCTCTCGGATCCTCGCTGCTGCCTCGCGTCTGCCATAGCTGACACCTTTTCGCACCGTCAACACAGAAAGTCTACAGTTGGGTTGGCCCTGGCAAAGGCGCTCGGAGTCCCGTTCATCGATGGCGACGATTTGCATCCGGCAGACAATGTTGCGAAAATGTCGGCGGGCCACCCCCTCACGGACGAGGTAACGCGCAGACATGTCGAAACAGGGACAACCAGATCTACAGCTGACCCTCATCTTGATCCTGTGACTGCACCCTCGCAGGACCGCATCCCTTGGCTGCACAAGGTGCGCGAGACGGCCGTCCTCTTGACCTCCCCCGCCGGACTCGCCGCGCTGGATCATCCCGCCGTACCCGAAACCGTCGACGAAGCGCAAGATCGCGCAGTCGAGCACGAGCTGCACGCCGCCTTGCAGCGAATCAACCCCGAGTCGCTCGCGGCCCGGTTGGAACGGCGCAGCGGCGAAAAGGGCCAGAAACGGCAGCGCGAGGCGGTCGTCGTCGCGTGTTCGGCGTTGACGGTGCAGTACCGGAACCTGTTGCGCGGCGAGGAGGCGAGGTTCCAGCTGCCGGACGGACGAGAAATCGTCACCGAGAAGAAGCTCGAGCCGCACATCGAGACCTTTTTCGTCTATTGTGAGCGACTCGCAGGCCACCAATCAGCTGCTCGTGAACCGCTTCCTTTAGCATTCAGGTCACGTGGTTGATTCTGCTTCTCTGCGACGCTCACAGTGCAAGGCTCTCGCGCTCTGCTCCTGAACCGGATGCAGCATCGCGCCGGCCACTTTATGAAGGCGACCATGCTCGACTCGCAACTCTCGACGCTGCAGGAGCCGCATGAGACGGAAGAAGTCAACGTCTCGGTGGTCAAGCTCGGTAGCGGACCGGACGAAGCGACGGAACGAGGCAAGGAGGCGGTCATCCAGGAAGCGGTCGAAAAGATCAGCCGCAAGGTCGGACCGTAACATTCGCCGCGCGAGTCTCCCTAAATATCTGATCATGAAGTACTGCATATAGAGCCCTCAGTAGACTATCCCTGGAGGACGTGGGGAAAAGATTTTCTTCCTGCAAACTCGCGGCGCGTCGCGACTCGCTCGCTTGGAAAAGTTGACGCAAACCAACCTCTTGCACCTGCACTCGCTTGTGGCTGAGGGAAAGCATGGACGGGGAACCAGCTACGAAGAAGCGCCGCACGACGCCCGAAGTCTCGCAGGGCGAACCGGCGACTCTGGCAGGCGAACCGACCGCTGACGCTCTCATCAGCGCCGGCAACGACGAGTCGGCATCCGCTGCCGCTCTCGCGAACGCCGAAGGAGGCGAAACCCAAGCCACCGTCAATGGCGATGCGAACAACAGTACGCTGCAGACTCCGCTCGACGCAGTGCCCGACGAGGAGCACGCCGCGCCGCCTTCTTCCGCTGCCGGCGCGCACGCGAAACCGCTCTCGGCGCTGTTCAAGGCAAAGACGCCGAGTCCGAAAAAGAAGCGCACCGCCACCGGCGCGAAGCCGCTTACGAGGATCGGCAGCAACTTGAACAATGGCGACGACAACAAGGAGAACTTTACTGAACTCCTCGCCAGGTTGAACCAAGACAGTACGTAGCGCCGCCGGGCGTCTACTTCAGCGGGCGCTACATAACTCTCTACTGATACGCTTTCGATCTTTCCAGATGCCGCGGAAGAACAAGAGAAGTGGGCGCGACCTGCTGCGCCGAAACTCGATCCGCTGCGAGACGGGCTCGGTGCGCTCGCCACGTCCCTAATGACCTGCCTCGGTCTGCCGCTGACTGACTTACACGTGTAACTCTCCTAGTTTTTCAACAAATCGATATCGAGGAGCACACGGTCGGAGGAGGGGCACCGACGATTCGGGCATTTGGAGTCACGCAGGTTCGTGCCATGAAACCGCTTGCTGCTAAGACCGGCTCTCAGGCAGAAGCTGCGTCAAATAAAGCTGATGGCGTTTCTCTCGGTGTCACGAGCAGAAGGGCAACTCGGTCCTTCTTCACGTCAAGGGCTTCTTGCCGTATCTCTGGGTGGCGGCGCCTCGCGGCTTTACAAACAGCGATTGCCTTCCGCTCATGGAGCATCTCAACGTCAGTGCTCGTCTCTCTGCAGCGTCGCAATCTTGCGAATCGCTCACGCTGGGAAAAGCCCTTGCAGACCGCCCACTTCAACGGAATGCGACCCGTCGCCGCTGTCTCTCTCGCCAACAAGCGTTCCCTGTGGGGGTACAAGGGAGATTCGGTCTCGCCGTTCATCAAGATCACCGTCGTCGACACGAAGCAGTACCCGAAAGTTCGAAACGCCTTCGAGCGAGGCGAAGTTCAGTTCAAAGACTTCTTTGACGGGAGCTCGCTCCTGACATTCGAGAGCAACATCGCCTACACGCTACGCTTCATGATCGATCACCACGTGCGTACGACTTACTCTACCTTCGCTCGCGAGCTCATACACTGACGAATGGCGGGTCCGGCGTCAGATCCTTGGCATGAATTGGCTTGAACTGAAACCCGGTCGGTGGGAAATGACCAAGAACAGGGTCTCGAACTGCCAGTACGAGATCGACTGCCAGTGAGTTCCACCTTTGTCAGCAACACGCTCACTTTTGGCCAAACGAGGACTGACCCGAATGGCCGGGCGGCAGACACGACGACCTGATCTCGCACGCGGCGGAAGGAGACTGGTCCGGAATCGCTCCGCTTCGGATCCTTTCGTTCGATATCGAGTGCGCTGGTCGCAAAGGTATCTTCCCCGAACCGGAGATCGATCCCGTCATCCAGATCGCCAACATGGTCACGCGGCAAGGTGAGTGCCCGATTCGAGCCCTTACGAGGACGTGTCGAAGGTATGACCTGACCGGGCTAACCCCGTTGCCTCTCCCCGATCCCGACAGGCGACAGCAAACCTTTCGTCCGCAACATCTTCACGCTCAACACGTGCGCACACATCGTCGGGTCTCAGGTGCTCGAGTTCACCCGCGAGCAAGAGCTGCTCTCGAAATGGCGCGCGTTCGTCGAAGAAGTCGACCCGGACGTCATTATCGGCTACAACACGAGTCAATTCGATATCCCGTACCTCATGGACCGCGCCAAGGCGCTGAAGGTCGCCGACTTTCCGTTCTTCAGCCGACTGAAAGGTGCGCGCCGAGAGTTTGGCACACTTAGTCGTCTGCACCGGTTGACGAGCTTGAAAGCGTGCAGGGTCCAAGACCGAGGTCAAGGAGACCCACTTTTCGTCGAAGGCGTACGGAACTCGCGACTCGAAAGAGACGGTCATGGACGGACGGCTGCAGCTCGACATTCTGCAAGTCATGCAGCGTGACTACAAGCTGCGATCCTATACGCTCAATTCCGTTTGCGCGCACTTCCTCGGTGAGTCTCCCATCGATTCGAGGCACTAGACCGTTCGCGGAGGACTAATACTTCTGAGCGACTTAACAGGCGAGCAAAAGGAAGACGTGCATCACTCGGTCATCACCGATCTCCAGAACGGTAACGCAGAGTCGCGGCGTCGTCTGGCTGTGTACTGTCTCAAGGTTCGTTGCAGACCAGAGAGCGCTTGCTGCTGATCCGCTCCGCTTGGCTGACAACGGCGCAATTCGCAGGACGCATACCTGCCGCAGCGATTGATGGACAAGCTCATGTGCTTCATCAACTACACCGAGATGGCCCGTGTCACGGGTATCCCTTTCAACTACCTCCTGTCGCGAGGTCAACAGATCAAGGTCATCTCGCAACTGTACCGACAAGCGCTCAAGACGGGCTACCTCGTGCCGGCGCTGAAGCAGGAAGGCTCCGACGAGCAGTACGAGGGCGCGACCGTCCTCGAGCCCGAGCAGGGTTATTACGACGTGCCGATTGCGACGCTCGATTTCGCGAGTCTGTACCCTTCGATCATGCAGGCTCACAACCTCTGCTACACGACTCTCCTCGACGCTCGGATTGCTCAGACACTGGGAATGCGCGAGGGTGAAGATTACGAGAAGACGCCCAACGGAGGTGAGTCACCGCGTCGAGACCAAAGCCCCAGGAACGAGGGATTGACCGTTCGGTGCTTTTGACGGCAGACTTCTTCGTCAAGGAGCACAAGCGCAAGGGCCTGTTGCCGACGATTCTCGAGGACCTCCTGTCGGCTCGTAAGCGGGCGAGGGCAGAGCTCAAGCAGGAGAAAGACCCGTTCAAGCGTGCCGTGCTGGACGGTCGACAACTTGCTCTGAAGGTGCATCCGAAGCGCAGGCAAGTTTCCACGGATGAGCACTGACTTTGCGGTCCCTCCGCGCAGGTCTCGGCGAACTCGGTTTACGGATTCACTGGCGCCACGATCGGAAAGCTCCCGTGTCTGCCCATCTCGATGTCTGTCACGTCGTACGGTCGACAGATGATTGACGAGACGAAAAGGGTGCGCTAGCCAGCTTACAAACGTCACAGGACCCAACGAATCTGTGAGGACTCCTCGGCTAACCACTTTTGCGAGCCACAGGAGGTCGAGGGTCGATACAACACCGCCAACGGCTACGACTACGACGCGCGGGTCATCTACGGTGACACGGATTCCGTCATGGTTCGCTTCGGTTGTCCAGATCTCGAAACTGCCATGGCTCTCGGTGAGTCTTGACCGTGTGCGAGAGGCTCTTTGGCATCACCCGCTGACCACAAACCTGTTCAATAGGCGCGGACGCGGCCGAATACGTCACCTCCAAGTTCATCAAGCCGATCAAGCTCGAGTTCGAGAAGGTCTACTTCCCGTACCTCCTCATCAGCAAGAAGCGATACGCCGGACTGTACTGGACCAAGCCGGAGAAGTACGACAAGATGGACACGAAGGGTATCGAGGTGCGCCTTCAGTTCTGCCTACGGCTTGTTCGTGCCGTCCTCGAGTCGCCCTGACAAGTTCTTCCTATGGGCAGACCGTTCGCCGAGACAACTGCCGGCTCGTCGTGACTGTGATCGACACCTGCTTGCGCAAGATGCTCATCGAGCGCGATGTCAAGGGCGCCGAAGACTACGCAAAGCAGGTCATCTCGGACCTCTTGCAGAACAAGGTCGACCTGTCGCAACTCGTCATCACGAAAGCCCTGGCCAAAGCCGACTACGCCGCGAAGCAGGCGCACGTTGAGCTTGCCGAGCGCATGAAGAAGCGCGACGCCGGTTCTGCACCAGCTATGGGCGACCGTGTCGCTTGTGAGTCATGGCGCCTGCTCCTTCTGCTGACCACACCGTGCCACCTCAAATCCACAAGCTGACCCGAACTCCGACCGCTAGACGTCATCATCAAGGGAACGAAAGATGCTCGCGCGTACGAAAAGTCCGAAGACCCGCTCTACGTTCTCGAGAACAATATCCCGATCGACACCAAATACTACCTTGAGAATCAGCTGTCAAAGCCGCTCATGCGTATTTTCGAGCCGATCATGGGTGAACGTGCTAGCTCGCTCCGTACGTCGCTTCGGATCGGTGGACGTTGCCGCCCCGGAAATGCTGACCATCCAATGCTGCGAATCATCTGCAGTCGCCGGAGATCACACGCGAACGGTCACTATTATCGCGCCGACCAGTGGTGGTCTCATGAGCTTCGCCGTCAAGCGCGTCACGTGCCTCGGCTGCAAGACTCCCCTCAAGCCGAATGCCCTGAGTGAGCTCCTGCGCTCCCGCCGCGTAACGATTGTCCGTGCAGCAGCTCACCCTTCCATTCCCATCAACAGATCAAGCAGTCTGCAACAACTGTCGACCAAAGACGGCCGAACTTCACGCTCGGCAGGTCGCGCTCACCTCCCAAGCCGAGACTGCCTTCGCGCGCTTGTGGACGCAGTGCCAGCGTTGCCAGGGTTCTCTGCACCAGGTGAGCTAGGGACAATGACGGCGACCGCTTGTCGCTCGCTATTGAGACTGACCACGTTCGCCCCTCGCACAGGATGTCCTCTGCACGTCGAAGGATTGCCCGATCTTCTACATGCGCAAGAAGGCGCAAATGGAAGCCGTCGACTCGGTCGCCACTCTTCAGCGCTGTGAGTCTGCAACGGATTCCCCCTCGTTCCCGCGAGAGAACAACGCTGACTGCATCACTCTGTGTAGTCGACGGCGAGTGGTGATTCGCAGCTTCGTCAACTTTGCGCGTCCTCTGATTTTTTCGACATTGTTTCGGGGTTTTACTGCTCGTCTGTCTGTACTCGCTGTTGTAGCTTTTACCATCACTGCACATCTTTCGCATAATGTTCTGAATGTGTGCAAGAAAGCCTGGTTGCAGGTCGAAAAAAAAGGTCTAATCGCGCTCTTCGTTTCTCGGGTCGGCGACGACGTTGTACTTCCATCCAGCTTCGTGCTCCCATGGCCAGGTAGTATCATTCTCACCTGGCCATATCAGCTCAACCTCGCGGAAGATCTCGACGCGCTTGCCCTCGACGAATCCGAGCTTGCGGAAGAGGCCGAGGCTCTTTTCGTTGTCGAAGCCGATCCGAGCAAAGAATGACCTCGGCGGTATTCTCAATTCGGCAAGGGCGTAAGAGAGAAACACTTGGAGCGTGTGCGTGGCGATTCCGGAGCGTGCAGGGAAGGAGGGAGTAGGCGGGAACATGATCTCCATCTCTGCTCGAGGCGGGCGGGGCGTTCTCGGAGTCGGATCTGCGGTTTCTGGCTTGGTCTGACGAGTTCCACCATCTTCGAGATCTGTCTCCGGGTCCGCTTCGTGCAGGAAGAGATTGACGTCGCCCAGCATGGTTGAAGCGTCGTCGTGGGCTTCGAGAAAAGCTTGCGGGTCGTCTTTCGGGTCCGGAGCGGCGGTTCGTCGCGAGTGTACGATGAAAGTGAGCTCTGTCGGGATACATATGTCAGTCAGACCGGACGAATCATACAAGTCGTCTTGGAGCAAAAGCCGAAAAAGCCGACTTGCTGTCCTCGTCGAGTCGCCACGACTGTTGCATTTCGTATTCTTGTTCCATCGTGAGCGGCTCGCTCCTGCGCGACCCTAGAGGTCAGCATGCCAAGCTGAACTATGCTAGAGGGCGTTGCTGCTGCCGACACCCACGCTGTCGCCTGCTGCATCTCCTCG
The DNA here is from genome assembly GCA_021654155.1 of Rhodotorula sp. CC01. Lineage (NCBI taxonomy): Eukaryota > Fungi > Basidiomycota > Microbotryomycetes > Sporidiobolales > Sporidiobolaceae > Rhodotorula > Rhodotorula sp. CC01. The sequence continues at coordinate 321,272 of JAKEZK010000005.1, forward strand.
CTCGCCATCCACTCGTGGTACCGCGGAACATGCCATCGTCGATAGGGTCGCAGGACGATGCGGTCCGTCGCCAGCGTAGTCGCTTCGTTCGACCGCATCGCTTCGGTCGAGTAAAAATTCAAAATGAACTGGAGCAATTTGATCTGAAATCTGCAGTGCGGGTGACACGTCACTGTCGATCACATTGGCGATACAGACGCGCTCTGATTGGCTCGAAGAGAGAGAATTGCCGGCACAGGCGGAACCGAACTGATCTCGCGTCGTGTTCGGTCTCTACAGCTACGCTGAGCGCTCAGAGGCAGTTGATTCCGTAACGAGCCGACTGCACGACCCCGATCGTGGCTCAAAGCCTGCGCCGAGACACGTCGAGACGCTGTTCCAGCTGCTTTTCCGCGCAGAAGGCGGCGTAGTCAGCAGCGCGTACACGCACACGACAAGGTGCGGCTGATCGGGCGACATGATGAGCATACAGTCGATGCTGTCACCTCAGCACGGCCACGAACAAGCTCGCGTGCCGACGACGGAACCCTCGTCAGCGCCATCGTCTACGTCGGCTGCTGCGAACACGACGATGCAGGCTTCCACCTCAGCAACAACGGCACCTGCGTCTGCGCCGTACTCGAGTCAGAGACTACCTTCGATCGCGCACTTGACCGCACCGTCCGGGACGCAGTCGCCGCCGATTCGACTCGGCCCGTGTCCCCTCCCGGGAGCGAACTCAAACTCGTTCCCGCGGCTCGCCGGTTGGTCGACAGCAACAGGGAGTCGATCGCCAGCGGGACAGTATTCGGATCGAGAAGCGAGCTCGTCCACGGCGGCCGACGCCGATGCCGCCGCCATCCTGTCCTCGCTGCCCCGCGCAAAGAGTCATTCGCCACCACTCGCAGCCGACCAGAACACCGGAGCGCCGAGCAGCCAGATCCCTTACTACAACAGTCAGAGCACGGATGAGACTCCATGGGTATCGACTTCGCCGCGGGAGGAAGGTCGGCGGGCTCTGGCGACCGCTCCGCCACTCGCAGACGAAGTCAAGGCGCACGAACTCGCAGGTTCGCCCGCAGCGCCCGCGGCTTCTGCCTCGGGAAAGCGTGAGAAATCGATCAACGTGTGCTCATCGTGCGGGACGACGACGACACCCTTGTGGCGGCGCGATCCGCAGGGAAAGACCATCTGCAACGCTTGCGGTTCGTCGTCATTTCGTTGTGTGCATGCTTTACGCGTGATGCAGCATTTCTGACACACTGTTATGATTCCTCCAGGCCTCTATCTCAAGAATCGCCGCCAGCCAAAGTCGTTGGACCCGACACCGGCTGGAACTCCTTCGCCCGGCTTGACTGGTGGAGCTGGAGCACCGGGGCTGACCGCGATTTCGAGTACCCATTGGCCCGTCACAGCCTCCACCGCCAACGCCTCGTCGCACTGGACGCAGCTGGCCGCTGCCGCGGGTCAGCACCTGCATGAAGCCGTTGCCGCGAACTCCAACGGGCGCGGACACCCGACTCCGCACGGTCCTGTTTCGCCTCGAGCAGCGACCGCTTCATCAAGCGAGAAGAACGTCGGTCATCTCGCGTTACCGGAACTGCCGGGCCTACCGACGCCTCCAATCGCTACTACCGAGGGCTCTCCCGCCGTCGCCGCCGCCGCCGCCGTCGCGTCTCGCGACAACGCAGATCCCCCTGCCGGCTCGTGCCCCGGCGGCGGAGTCTGCAACGGCTCGGGCGGACAAACCTGCTGCCAGGGCTGTCCGGCTTTCAACAACCGCGTCATGTACCGTACCGGTCCGGGCGGGAACGCGTACAAGAAGGGCAAGAAGCGCGCCGAATCTGAAGCGGCACAGAGCGGCGGTAGTGATGGTGCCGCCGCCAAGGGACCGCTTGGATCGACCTCGTCGACGTCGACTGGAGTTTCGTCGCAGCTTCAGTCCGGCAGCGGAAACGGACGGATGATCAAGGTGGCATCGACGGGAGCCGCGGAACGCGATAGCGCTGTGGACGCTGCCGACGGAGGAGAGGCATCGAATGTTGGGGTGATGGAATGTCACAATTGCGGCACCCGTACGTTGACTTGCTCGCTCATCGGAAGACTTGGGTCGCCGTGTATGACTGACATGGCAGTTTTGCGTTGCAGGAACCACGCCGCTGTGGCGCCGAGACGGAGAAGGCCATGTCGCCTGCAACGCTTGTGGTCAGTGCCTCTCTTTCTCCCTCTTGGCGGTATCTCTCCCAGCTCGTGTTTGACTCCTGAGCCGTCCGGCACATCCTCGTGCGCGGAAACGTCGACCGCTTGCGAACTCGAGGGCCGCAGGGGAGGCGCAAGACTTGGACTCCACTCGGGGAGATCGCCGAATCCGGCTAATCTGATGGGATTCCGACTCTTCTTCCGTCGGCGGCGGTTCAACCCAAGCTCCAGCGAACGGGTGACTTTGGCACGGCATACTGACTCGTCGCTGCCCTTCATCGTCTTTGCCCTGCGGCCTGCACCTTTCGTCCCCTTCGCTGCTCCGTCGATCACCTTCTCGGTACTTCAACTCGGTCTTTTCTCCCTCGATCAGGTCTATACTACAAGCTGCACGGTCAGCACCGTCCCGTCAACTTGAAGAAACCGGTCATCAAGCGGAGGAAACGCGTACCAGCTGCGGCGCCCGGTCAGGTGAGAAGCACTTGTTCGTTAGCTGCGCGCGTGCAAGCTGTGCAGAGCTGACGCCCGACCGCGCGCTGGGACAGAATCGTGCTGCTATGATGGAAGCCCATGCCCGCGCTTCAAACGGCGCTTCCGACACCGCATCGCCGCCTCCGATGGCTCATGACGGCGCCGATTCGTCCCATAACGGCGATTCTGTCGCTTCCTCCAGCACGGCGCCTCCACCCTCGAAGCGCCGAAAGACGGCGTCAAAGAAGGCGATGGCGATCGCAGCAGCGACTGCTTCGCCAGGACCGCAGGTCGAGGAGGACCGCGACGCCGCGGCTGGATCGACGCTCCAGACGTCGCCTCGAAACACGCTCTCGGAACTCGCAGCCATCGCGACCCACACGGCGCAGCAGCAGCAACACCATACTCAAAAGCCACACACGCATACCACACCAGCAGCAGCGAACAGCCCTGCACTGACGACAGGAGTCGCGCTGCAACCGTCAGCGCCGCATACACACGCGCCTCATTCTTCTCACGCCCATCACCATCACCACCATGCCGTACCCCATACCCACGCACCGCACTCGCATATCCATACTCATATGCCATCGCGGCCACATCGCCACGTTTCTGCGACTCCTCTCGCCATCCCTTCGCCTGCCGGTCTCGACACCCCGCTCAACGCCGCCAATCTCACCCTGCGAGACTTGGCAAGTCTGCGAGACTCGCTCCGAGAGGAGATGACGGGCGCGAGGGAGCACATGACTCGTCTGGACGCGTTCATCCGTCGCGGCGACGGGATCGTCCGCCTCCTCGACGAAGCCGTGCAGCGCGCGTCCTCCCCACAAGTGGAATCACTAACGCGCGACGCAACGGCCGTCGTCCAGTCGAGCTCTCGTACAGGTGTCGCACCTCCCGCAGAAGAGGACGAGTACGAGGCGTACCTGCGGTCGCTCCCCGCTGCAGAGGCGGTCAAGCTCCCTCTGCGCCCGGCCTCGACGAACACTTCTTCTTTGAATGCGCCGGATGGCGCCGAAATCAAGCGCGAAGGGAGTACTCAAGCTCCGAATGCGCTATCGTTGACAACGGGCGCCGCCCGCCTGTCGCCGCATTCCCGTGAAACTTGAACTCGACGCCTTTCGTGCTACGACGTCGCGCCCTGCACTCCCTGAATTTTCCCCTGCCTGTGACTCCGGTACCCCCATGTTGTCCGTCCACTACCTCGCTCTACCTCGTTTTTCCGCGTTTCTGCAGACACATTTTGCTTTCGAACTTTTCGATCCCTGTCCGCGATTCGAGTGTGAAAGGCATGAGATGCAAAGAAGCTATGCAAGCGAGAAATGCAAGAAGGGGAATGTGACAGGTAAATGTGAAGGAAAGGGAAGGACAAGTCGCAAGGAAATGAATGGAAAGCACGGTATGTACAGCACAAGAGAGGGTGCTAGTGGGGGAGTGGTATATAAAGGCGTCGGGTAGGTTATATTTCGATATTCAAAGAGCGCTCAAAAGGGAGGGTTCGTGAAGAGGTCGTGGTAGAGATCGTGCATCTGCTGACCTCCCGTCACGACCGAAGCCGGAGCATTGAGAGCTGTCAAGGCAGCTTCGTTGATGTCGGCGTTTGAATCCGCGGCAGTGGCGGATTGTGTGGTCGAGCCTGTCGAAGTCTCGCGCGCAGAGATGAGGCCCAGGAGGCGGCTCACGGTTTCGCGATCGAGCTGAACCTTCGCCTCCTCGGATCCGAACGAGTGCGCAGCGCGATCGCCCGAACCTTGACCACCGCTTGCGCTGCCTGCACTCAGGGACTGCAAGAGAGCAACCATCGCTTGACGAGTGTCGGCATTCGGCTCGCGAGAGACGGTTTCGGCGACGGCCTCGAGCATACCCTGCTGGGTGGTGGGCTGCTCGCCGCCGTCTGCAGAAGGCGTGACGCCTTCGAAATCGGACGGCGTCGGGAACGCATCGCTCGGGAGCATGGGCGGGGAAGACGGCGGTAGAGAACCGAGGTCGAAGACGTCAGTCGCATCCGACGGCGCGAGAAGGTGGGCGGGAATGAACGCTGCTCGACGAGGAGGCCGACTGCGGTTCGACGCGCGCGCTTGAGAGTGGTCCAAGGTGTGTGAAAGGCCGTCGCCGAGACGGAGGGTCGTATCCTGCTCGGCTTGCGCATTCAGGGGCGACCAGGCGTCCGAATCGCTAGCCGGGGTCTTTTCGGGACCTGCCTCTGCCGAAGCATCCAGCGCGAAGGCGGGGACCACTCCGTCCAAGAACGAGTCAACGATAGACGGGGCCGGTCGACCGGAAGATTGCGGCGCTTTGCCCTTCGAGCCAGGAGTCGCGGTACTGGTCCGCGGCAGCACGCATGGGCTAGACGGCGCCGGCGAAGACGGAGCGGTAAGAGCATTCGACGAGAGCCGGTTGTTAAAGTCGCGACGCAGGGAGGAGAGTACGTTCTCGAAGGAATCGGCATCTGTCACCGGCTGAGCTGGATCGGTCGAAGAAGTGACGAGACTGGGATGCGCATTCTCCTTCCCGACGGCGGCGGGACTCGAGCCTTTGCCAAACGTCGGGCTGCCCGGCTGCTGGAGGAAGAAGCTGAAGTCGGAGACGGCCGATGCGTCCGGGAGATTTGGACTGCCTCGCTTGCCAGAAGCGGCGCCACCGTCGTATGCGCTGATCGAGCCGATGTTGGTCTCGTTCAAGATCCGGTCCAGCGCCGTGCCCGGACTAGCCGTCAAGAGGTAACTTGGCATGTCCCTGCTGGCAGGCTCCTTGCCGGTCGACGACTTGCTCGTGCGCACCGGGCTCGGACTCCCGGTTTCCATCCCGAAGAGACTCCCAAACTCGAGTGGATTCGGCCCCCGTTCCTCGCCATCCGACTCGTATGCACCTCCTGCTGCTGTACCGTTTCCGCGATCAGGACGCCGCGCTTGGGCACCGCGGACGGGCGACGTGGCCGCGAACGGGTTTGACACGTTTCGGTACCGCATGCGAGGCGAGCGACCAGGCGAACTGAGCGACAAGGTCTTTCGAGGGGACGACGGGTGTCCAAACGCCGCCGCAGCAAAGCTGAGAGACGGCGAGCGCGGCCCGACGTGCTTCGATGGCGACAGAGGCGGGACCAGCCCGGTGGCAAAGATGGAAGCAGTGCCAGCGGCGGTGGGCGACACTCGAGCCTTTTTCGGCTTGGTGCGTTTGACCAAGTCGGCTTCGCACGTCGCGGTGAGTCGTCCTTGCAACGGTCGGCTCCCGGCGACCTTTGCGCGACTGCGCGGAGGGGAGGTGCCCGGCAAGCCGGAGCGCGGTCCCGGAGCAGACGAGCTCGGTGCGGCCGGCGCCTTGGTGCGGTGATAGCCGTTCTTGTTGAAGAATGTGCCGCAAGCTGGAGGTGGAAAGGGTCGAGGTGGTCAGTGTGCAAGTTCCGAAAGTTGCAAAGAGTGATAGAGCGGCGCACCGTTGCAAACGCTCGTCATCGTTCCCGCTTTGTCGCGACCTTCATGCCAAGTCGTGCTCTTGCGCCGTTTACAGTTCGCGCATCCGCCCCGCGGATCACGAGGGTTCTGTTTGCCGACCTGCTCCCTCTGTAACGCCGTCATGTGCGAAACGTCGATCGCGACGAAGCGTTCGGTAGCTTGCACGGCCCGTCTCGAGTTCGATGATACAGCGGCGGGAGCGGGAGCCGGTACCGCAGGAGCAGCAGCTTGTTGAAGCGGTTCTGCCACGGCCGAGGTCGGCTTAGGTTCGCTCGAACGTGAAGTGGTCGTGACGATGGCCGGCGTGGCGAGGGTGGCTGCAGGATCGTTGCCCACCGAAGGCGGCGAGCCGATGCCGTAGAACCTCGCGAGGGTCTCGATCGCAGGGAGCAACGCCTGCGCTTGTGAGATATCGATTCCGTTCGAGTCGAGGCTGCTGCCGACGCTCTGGCCGGTCAGGGTCGGCAAAAGCTGTTCGAGCAGAGCGAGCGTGCGGGGATCTTGCAGGCCGTTCGCGCTCGCGCTCGTGGGGAGCGCAGCCGCAAGGGGTTGGGCGGCGGCGGACCTCACCATCTCGGCGCTTTGGGAGAGGGGTTGCAGTTCGGCCGGTGAGGACGCCGCTTGAACCGAAGCCGAGGTCGCAAAAGGTGCCGGTCCGCTCGTAACGATTGGTACCCGCTCTCGAGGTCGTTTCGCCTTGACTGGATCACCACTCGAAGTCGACAGAGGCGGGAACAGTCCGTCGCTTGTCGTGGAAGCGACGGGACCGGTCAAGCACGAGTCGCGACGTTTCGGAGGGGACGAGTTCATCTCGGACAGTTGCGACTGAATCTGTTGGATCGGGTTGTGATAGGATCGCAGGCAGTCGAGAAACTGGCCTTGAGTGAAGGCGTCGCGCTGTTTGGAAACGAGTTTCCGCACCGTCAGTATTTCTTCCGGGGCTCCTCAAAGCCATGTTACTGCCTGCGTACCTCGGTAAGCTGCAGCCAGATCTCCAGCGTCTCTTCCGGCTCGTCAGATTCGCTCTCGTCGTCGTCGGACAGGTCGACCTCCCCAGTCGTCTGCGATCCCGCCTCGATCCGTCTCCGCTTGCTCGGTCTTCGCAGGTCGGCGGGCCCGCCGTCGTCCGGTCCCATGACGCGTCCACAGACCATCGTCGTGCCTTCCTTCTTCTCGGCGAGCGTCCAGGACAGCATGCCCTTGCCTTCGACGAGCGCGTCGACCGGCTCGTAAGGGCGGCCTGGGACATTGCTGGTACCGGTCGCCGACCCAGATTGGCCGGCCGTCTGCTGGTGCAGAGACTCGTAAGGGTCGACTGCTGCTACCGAGTAGTCCTTGGTCGAATCGATGACCAGCTCCGGTCTGTAAGGGGAATGCAACCGAGTAAGAATGTCACCAAATCGTCAGCACCGATACGCCGTTGTCCGATCCGGTTGAGAGAGGAACGCACCGCGAGATACAGATGGCGCTGAGGCACGTCTTGAGCGTGACGCGACCGAACTGGGGATTCCGATCCTGCTGCGCGTCTTGCGGGCCCGCAGGACGCCGACTCGAGCCGACCATTTGCACCCAAACGGGAGTGGAAAGCCGAGCCATGCACGTGTACTGAGATGGCGGTTTCGATGCAGGGGCAGGTGTGGGTGCAGCACTGGTACTGGATGCTGGTGTTGGTACGTTGTCGGGTGACGGCGCCAGAGCTGGATCGAGGACGGCAAGAAAGTCGGGAGAGAGTGCGTTGCCGGCAGAAGGCGGAGCGTTCGCGTTCGAGTTCGACGACGGCGGCGAGGGAAAGCGCGGCGAGTTGAGGGCATAGAAGATCTTGACTGTAGTCGACCGGTGTCAGCTCCTCCTTGGCCAGGGAACAAAAGAGGTGGTCGGAAGGCGACTCACGCATCATCTGCCGTCCTCGCCCTTTGCCCTTTCTCCTGGTCGCGGCACCAGCGCCTGGTCGTCTGTTATTGACGTTCGACATTGATCTCCTCGGCTCGAGCCCGTTCGCGGTGCTGGTCGAGGCAAAGGGCGCGTCCGACATGTTGTTGACCGGCAGCGTCGCGCGCGCGCTCACGCCTTGTCACGGTCGTCGCGTGGAGGCAAGACTCGTCTGTGGGCACTTGAGCGCGCTTCCAAATCTCGCCGGCTGTCGTAGACGAGCCGCTCGAGTGAGTGTTTGTCGGCGAGAGGGAAAGGAGCGAGTGTTGGTTGGTGCGCGGTCCCTCCGCAGGCGCAAAGATCTGAACAGCAAGAGGCTCGGCTATCTAGCTCTTGGTGCCTGCCTCGCGTTCACGTCCGCCCTCTAAGTAGCGAGATGGGTGGGAGTGACGGGCCTCGCTGCTGCAGCTGCCGGCTTGCGCGCGCGCGTTGACGACGCGTGCAGCGAAATGCAGAGCCTCCCCTCAGTCACCTGGGGCTTGAGGACCGCCCTCAATCCTCCCCTCAGCCTGTCGTAGGAATCGCTCGCCTCGACCTCGCAGCGAGCTCGCGCTGCTCTCCTTTCTTCTTCTTCACGAACAAATAAAATCCACGAGCCGCACAAAGGTGAGCCTACGTCGATTCCCCGTCCCATATACTCGCCTGCTGACCCCCATCGTCCTCACCGCAGTTCCAGGCGCGCCTGCTCTTCTACGTCGAACGACCGTGGCACGCTTGGCGTTCCAGCTGCTCCGAGCGAACTACCCCTGGCCTCTCCGTCTCTTGATTGAGGCGTATGGCACTCATCACCCCGGCTCACACGTCCGCGCCGGATACAGCCGCCCGCCGCTGCCTTTACGGGCGCGGATGTGTGCTCTTTGGCTCAATGATGGCGCGGGGCAGTCGGGGCGGGTGCCGCTTTGAGGGGCCTACATTCCACTCCTTCCCCTTCCCTGGTCTCTTGTGTAGCAGACTGATGCGAGGCGGCAACTGGATCGAGAGGTTGTGTGCGAGCGCTCTCCCTTCCTCTGCTGCTGTCGCCGCCTCGCTTCTCAACTTTTCCCATCGCTGTAACTTGCTGTTACACGCTCCCTGTACATTCTCTCGACTGGTGTATCTGGCCTGCGCATGGTGCTTCTCTGAACGAAAGACTATGACCGCCAACATGCGTCTGATCGGGGCTCAGGCCGAAAACACATCGGGCACCTCGGCCTTCGGTCTCGCGCTGTAGCTCTCCGAGGGCCATATGCACGGTACCGGTCGACTCGAAATTCACACACGGTGATGGCTAGCTAGGTCCGAGGCTCCCGCTTGTCGCGGTGCGTGCCGTGCCGAGTTTGCTCGATCGAGGGTCGACGCGCTCGCTTCGCGCGGTCTGCAGTTGGCGTTTCGCCCTCTTCTTGCTTCTCTCTCAGCTCTTGCTCCGCGCTTCTTGTCCCACTCGAGCCCGTCGACTCTCGCAAGATGCCCAACCCTGTCGGCGCCGGTCCCGTGCACTCGCTCCTGCACGCTCTCCCCCTGCCGTCGCTCCCGCTCAACATCGAGCGTTGGATCCCCGGCTCGACGCCCATCTCGACCACCAAGGATGTCGCACTCGCAGTCTCGGTCTACCTTGCCATCATCTTTGGCGGTCAGGACTTTATGGCCAACCGACCGGCGTACCGTGAGTGCGGGAAACTTCCTCTCCCCAAAAGTCGCGCCTGTCCCTTTTTTCCAAAGCCGAACCGGACGCGTCTCGGCCAACGTCGACGCGTTGGGTGCGTGCAGCGCCGAGCCTGGCGCACCCTGCACACAAAGCGCATGCCAGGGGTTTCATGATGCTGTAGGGCGGCCATCCGCAACGGTCAGCAGGCTATCCTACGCGGCAATCGAACCAAAACAACCACCTTTTTCCGGAAACGTGCACCTTGGCCGACCCGATCCCTTCGGCGTCCAGCATCTTGTTACAGCTCCCGATACACTATTTAAACAGCAGCTAACGATACTGAATCGCGCATGGGCTTAACAATACAGGGTTCAAGCCTTTGTTCATGCTGCACAACTTCCTCCTCTCGGCCGGCTCCGGTCTCCTCCTCGCTTTGATGCTTGAAGAGGTGCGTAACCCGTCTCCGCCGTCGCTCGAAACGCAAACGGGCAGCAGTACTGACGTGAAGCGCGCGCCCGCACTCCGCAGATCGTCCCCATCATCTGGAAGCACGGTCTCTTCTACGCCATTTGCGCCGACGACGCGTGGACCCCGCGCATGGAGACTTACTACATCTTCAACTACTTCGTGAGTACATCCATCCTCTCGCGTCCTGTCGTGCTCTGGTGCGGAACTGCTCTGCTAATCCCACGCCTTTTCGGCCTCCACCCTGCTCAGTTCAAGTGTAGGTTACCCTTTCGCCCCGGCATACTTTCCCGCGAGCAAGTTCGACCGGACGCTAATATTTTTCTCACCGCCACAGACTGGGAGCTCTTTGACACTGGTTTCCTCGTCGTTAAGAAGAAGCCGCTCCAGTTCCTGCACGTGTTCCACCACACCGCCACCGCCGTCCTCTGCTACACTCAGCTGAACGGCCGCACCTCGGTCTCCTGGGTCGTCATCACCCTCAACCTCTTTGTCCACGTCCTGATGGTGCGTTCCCCCAACTTTTAGCCAAGCTGGACCCGTCGTGACTTACGCTGACGCGCGTTATTGAACAGTACTACTACTACTTCATGACCGCCGCCGGCTACAAGATCTGGTGGAAGAAGTACCTTACGACCCTCCAGATCACCCAGTTCGTGATCGACCTCTTCACGGTCTACTTTGCCAGTAAGACTTGGGCATTGTCTCGCTCGCATTCCACCGTTTGCTGACGAGCTGCGGGAACAGCCTACTCGTACTTCTCCGCGACCTACTACCCGACGTTCCCGACGATGGGATCGTGTGCTGGTACCGAGGGTGCCGCCATCTTTGGCTGCGCTCTTCTCAGTACGTTCCGTCGACTTTTCCCGCCCGTTCGATTTGTCATCGCTTCTGACATGCGCCGCCTTACTCCTCTACAGCCTCGTACCTCTTCCTGTTCATCGCTTTCTACCAGCGAACGTACAAGAAGACCAACACGGCCGCCGCCAAGGTTGCCGCCACCAAGGTCGCCAAGAAGCTGCAGTAAATCTCCCGACTCTTGTCGACCTGGACCGCCGATAAATTCCCCGTTTCTGGCTCGGAACTCCAAATAGACTCGAGCACCTCACCGTCTTTTATCTCCTGAAAACATTGCCGGCAGACTCGGTTACCCGCCGCTCCCTTCCCGGCCAAAACGTCCCTCGACACCCTCCTCTCCCTCCCAGACACTCCCACCCTCTCTTGCTGCCTATAATACACCATACTGCCCGCCCGCTGCACCTCTCGCCAGTATCCCCAATATACCCCATCGGCTCTCCCTCGCCGGATTGTACTCCTGCCGCAGGATCTCTTTCCCCTCCTCCTTCTTGATTCCCCCCTCCCCCTCTTCGCAGCAAGCTTGTCGCGTGCGGCGCTCTTTCGCTTCCGATGATGTCGTTATATGGTTCTTTCCTCCCCGCCCACCCACTGCCCTCGGCGCCGCGACACTCCTGCTGCCTCTCTCTTTCTCTCTGAATACCATTCCTCAGCCTGCGGCAATATGCAATTTCTCCTTGCACTCAATGGTGCTTCGGAGTAATCGTTGACAGTCATTCGCAAACGTCTCTTGCTTGCGGGCCGGCGTATAGTCCGTCGGCTAGCTTCAGCGGCTGTCAGGGATTTTTTCTCATCAGCGCGCCTCGACGCGAACTCGTTCAAAGAGCAACCTGACCAGGCCCATTAGGGCATGCTGAGATGGCTACAAGCACAGTCTTGAGCAAAGCAAGACTGCTCTATGCGCTGCCAACCGCTCCGCCGATCCCCTTTGCAGCCCGGCCGACCTATCCGATCCGGCTGCCAACGCGCGACTTGGGAGAGGCGTACAGGGCAACGCTATGGCCCGGGGTGGACCAGACGGACGTCCAGCAGCTCGTGAGTAAGATTGACTCTCGAACGTGGCGAGCGGATCCCATATTCTCCTGTGGATGAAGCGCGCTGACGTCGCTCCTGTTTGCAGGCCGCTCTGGAAGCGTTCGCTCGTCTGCTCGTCTCGCTGCTCCACGACAAGACTCCCGCCGACTTCAACGCCCTCATTCGACAGCGAGTTTTTCCGCTCCAGAGCTTTGACAAGCGGTGGCGGAGTGAGATTCCGGCAGTGCTCGACGAAACGGAAACATCATCGCCATCTCAGACTGACGACGAAGAGCGAGGCGCAATCCTCGGCGACTACAAGCTATGGAGCGTGTCGGAAGGTCGCCGTTTAGAGGAAGATCGGAAGCGACGGGCGAAAAAGGGCAAGGAACGCGCGATCGAGCCCGAGTCGGAGTCGCAGTCTGACCGCGAGATTGGTCGCGACCAAGACGATGACGAAACGGGACCTCTGGAAGTCAAGCCGGACAAGTGGATCGAAGCAAAAGAACTCTTCGAGTGAGTATAGCAGGCTCTTGACTGTACAAAGGCGCTATCTAACGTACGTCTTCCGTCGTCCCTCTCGTCGCAGAACCCGCCTACAAGCTCTTCTCCTCCTCGGCCTACTTTCCTTGCCCGTCACGTTTCAGCCGGAGAGACCAAAGAAGGGCAAGAAGAAGCGCGCGCCAGAACTCTTTGCCGACACGCTCGACCCGGCGATGCTGCTCGACTTCCAGACAGACCGGCTGCAGATCTGGCGCGTCATGCAGGACGTAGCCGAACCGAACGTTGCCGCGATCGCTTCTGGCGAGCAGGCGACTGCGAAAGAGAAGGAGATGAAGCAGATTGCTGTCCAGCGCGATGTCGTGCAGGACTGGTGGGCTGATGTGGTGGAACCAAAGTGAGTCCCCTTCCCCGCAGCTCCGCAGGATTCAAGGCCTATGACAGCGCGCATGGACCTCTTCTGATACGATTCGCTTCCAAACAGCTTCCGGACTCGCGTCGATGCGACCACCTTGTCGCACCATCGCATCAAGCTGTTTCCTGCTTCGACCTCGCAGGCCGACCGTCTCTCTCAACGACTGGCGCCCGCGCCGTCACCGTTCAAGGCTCGGTCGCTCCTCTCTCTGGAGAAATCGGCAAGGAAACGCGAAGCCAAGGCAGGCGAAAAGCGGGTCGCAGAGAGTCCGACGATGAAACGACTCCTGCGAGGCGCCCCTTCCACTGCCGGGCAAGCAGGCGACGACGTCTTCAAAGTGCCGTCCTCTCGCGCAGGCCGCAAGGATAGTCAGGCCGCAGAAGACTCGCAGGCCGGCGAACAAGACTCGAAGTCCAGTATGGCGAAATCGCGCCACGTCGTGAAGTCGGAGCGCTCCCGGCCACTGCCGCGGGGAGACAGCACAGCCGGTGCGACGGACGTCTTGCAGCGGAGGGTCGTCAGCCTCGGCAAGCGAGCGAGACCGAAGCCAGTGACGGCGAGCGCTAGTCAGGCCGCTCCTCCGGCTATGGGTACAGTCGTCCTGCCGGATGACGATACCTCGACCGAGATCGTCATGCGAAAGAGGAAACGCAAAAGTCTCAGTCCGAAGAGTATGCTTTCGAATTTCGCAGAGCGTGATGTTTGCCTCCTGACTGACTTGTCCTGCACTCAGAGCTTGACCCGTCTGCGAGACCATCTCGCGACCTCATTCTCGCCCCTGACACTCCAGTCAAAGCTTCCGCGCCCGGCAGCGCCTCGTTCCGCAACCCGTTCTCTCGCGCTCCCTCTCTTCCCTCGTTCGCGGCCCTCGGCGCGGCCTTTCGTGCCGGAGCGGCTCCTCCAGACGACACTTTCTCCTCGTTCCGTCTTCCGTCGCCGCCGCCAATTTCGAACACGCATGTCGGGTCGCCAGGCAATTGGCGAAGCTTGTTGTTGCCGAGTGAGCAACCGCAAGGCGATGATGGGGGCGCTTCGGACCCATCAAATGCAGGCACCACCACGCCGAAAAGGCCGCCGCGAGTTTTGGTACCCGACACGTAGTTCGGTTCCGCTCGTACGACCTGTCATACACCGTGTGACTACATTCGAGCACCGTGGGGAGCCATGGGCAGATCTGGATGGGCGTGTGGCAAGCTTTCTTCCGCTTCGGCAGCATTTTCTCCGGCGCCTGTGCACTTTTGTGCGATGGGATGGTCTTGAGCGTTTACATTCACGACGCAGAGGCAAGTTAGAGCTTCGCGGTAGCTGCGCTCGCTTCAAGGACGGAAAGCGCGACGTTGTGAGCGCCGCACGGACCTCTTTGACCCAAACAAGCAGCCGGCCGGAACGTCCGGCACTCAACTTTGCTCTCCCCCTCGTTCGGAGCCCTCTACCTACCGGGAGAGCTTGTCGCGTGGCTGACCTGCTGGAAAGCAATACTAGTGACCGTGCCGCCAGGTAGGCCCAGCTGGGAAGGAGCATCATAAGCCCGCGTCGCATCAGCGTTATCGTCCTTGGCTTTGCTTCTTGTGTGCAGCTACCGACTGAAGGCGTTTCCACCTTATACGACGTCGCTCAAGACCGCTCTCGACCGTCAAGATGGAAGAAACAGCGGTTCGTGGTCATTGCCGGGCGCTGTCCCCAGGTGGGTCAAATGTTTGGCTGACTTCGCTCGCATGTCATCAGAAGAACGGAATCGGGCAGCAAGCCCTCCTTGCCCGCACACAGCGTGTTGAGCACCGGCTCGAAGACACTGTGGTTGAGCGTGATAGTCTGCGGGAGCAAATGACCCAGATCACTCGGCCGGAGGAAAGCGCACGCGCCAGTACGCCACCGCAGGGGGACTGCGACACGCAGCAATCCGGACTTGTCGACTGCTCGCGCGGAACGGACGGTGATGTAACTGTCTCTTCGCAAGACCAGCCGACTTCTCGCACCGAGGGACTGACGACGCACGAGGCGAGCAAGCGCATTTGTCCCCCGTTCGGAATTGGGCGAGGCGCAGCTGACTGGGCCCGGCCTCTCCGTGGTCAAAGGCACAGTGCCAAGTTGTCCTTGCGGGTGTGCAGGCTGAGAATGCTCGCCTCCGTCGCCAACTTGAGAAGGCCTTGGCTGACCTGGAAAGAGCTCAAGTTCGCGCTCCCTTGCACCCCTTGCAGTTGACGGTGGCCGTAGCTGACGGTTGCGCCCCGACTGACAGATCGAGCACGAAGAGCAGCACGCGGCTTGCGCGCTGCTGATCGAAGAGCATGAACGCCTCGAGTGGTCGTACAACGAAGCGCTGGAACAGGTACGGCCGCCCTGACTCAAGCATAACGAGTTGCTCGACTTTGAGTCTGATGGTGACGCTTCCAGATTGAGTACTGGCGCGCAGTCGTCGAGATGGGGGATAGTGGCAATCGTTCGGTACGCGGCGCCGACCAGCCTTCGCCGGTTGAGGCGTTCCACCGTACACGCTTGCTCACGTTTGCACGCTCCGCACAGACACAAGAGGCTCCCGAGGACGACCAGGTAAGTACCAGAATGCTTAGAAGGGTCTACATTTGCTGGCGCTCAAGCAAACTGTACCCAGATTGACCCCTCGTGGGAGATGTTATCGAAACCGCCGTACATCCAGCCAGAAGCGACCGAGGGCAAAGCGCGCGGCAAGAGGAGGTTTGTCAGTGTGAGTAAACTATAGCAGATGCGAGAGTGGGTTGGTCCGAGCTCTCACACCGGCCACACACGCGCGCAGCGTCGCCTCTCGCGCGTGCTTTCGCAGTCCACACGTGCGCGGTCCCCCGACCCGACCTTGACGGCCATCCAGCGGGACGTTGACCAACTCAAGAGGTGGGAGTGCGGTGAAAGAGTGCAAGAGTGGCATGCCTGGCGCTAATTTGTCCCACCGAGTCGTTCTGCAGGGCAATGTCGCTCTTGATGCAAGACCGGCGGGGCGACGATGCTTGCCTAAAGATGCGAGCGAATCCTCCCAGCGCTGGGATCATTGAGACTCGTCAGACTGTATTGACTGCAGTCGTGTTAGTGCGTGAGAATATCGAAAGCTGCGGAACTATTGCTTGCTCTTGACGCCACCGGAGCTGGGGCACGCGCATCCAAGCGCTACAGCGTAGGAAGTCTGCAATGTACAGCCGATGTACTTGGCTACACGGATCCCTGTGTTCCAGAGCTCACAAGAGCAAACTCCGCCCTGCTTGTGGGCGATGGCCGCGAAGCAATGCGCTCGCCGACCTTCCCTTCCGTCTCTTTTCCCGTAGAAAGCACTCTGCTGTTCGCCGTACTATGCAAGCTTCAGCGTCGAAGCTCTTCTTCAAGCGAAACACGGTTGCTGCGCACAAACCTACGATGCCTCGAGCCTTTGTCCTCCGGTTCCACTTAGAAAAGTGGCGCAACGACAGAATTCGTCGCGAGCACTTTCTAGGCGAATGGTCGTCTCTGAAACATGCCACGCTCGTTCTATGACCTGCTGCAGACGATCGCTAGCCTCAAGTTTACTGTCTCGACGACCATTGCGCGCGCAGACGATGAACGGTGTTCGATGCCACCGCCGCCGTCGATGCCGCCGCCTTCGTCGCAACGCGAGGATCTTGAGGATCTTGATTGTGCTTATCAGCAGTCGATCACGAGTTGCGCAGAGACCTGCTTCTCCCGCTCTCGCATGGCGCTTGATCGCGAGATTTTCCAGAGTCGAGACTCGATCACGGCCGACGAGCAGCGGGACGACAGCGACACGACCTCAATTTGGAGTCTTCGCCCGGGTTCATTCATCAGCCAGCGAGATGCGGACGAGCTGGCAGCCATCAGCCGCCTTCTGCGGATGCGATTCGAACGGGAAGGGAGCCGGCTGGAGCGCCAAGCCGAACAAGGTGGAACGAGACCGCCGTCGACGCATGTCGAAAGATCGCCGTCCGCTGCACGTCAACTCTCCTGCCCGGAACCGCATCCGGGTCGACCGTTCTGCACACTGCCCGACACGAGACATGCCTCACTCGAACTCCTCGACCGAGCAGGCTTGACTCTCGCAGAAAGTGGTGAGTCAGTCGATTGCACTGGGAGTTCGAGCAGATGAGCCGGACGGCCAGTTGCAACAAGCGGGAGTTGTCGGCGTCATGTATGCTGGACGGCAGAGGAGAGCGCTCAAGCGACGACCGGCTGGGCGGAAGCTGTGAGCGGGTTCACGTGAACGGACCCTGAGTCTATTTCGACGGCGCAGGGTGTGCCTGAAGACTAAAGCGACACGGCTTCCGCTCACGGAAAGGGTGCACCCGGCACCGGATCACCTGTAATTTGGCTTTGGGCCAATTGGCGCAGCGCTTCCAAACCTTTTCGCCGTGCAGGCCTTCGGCCAGATGTTCCTGCAGAGGTCCTCGACCCGCTGCACACATCGTGCCGACTCTGTGAGGAACGGCGGGCGCGGTGTGGTCAGTCTTCCGAGAAGCCTGCTGCAGCCGGTCGACGACTCGAGCGATCACGAACCAGGCTGGAACGAGGACAACTACTGACGTCCTTTCATCCGTCGACCACTATATCTCCCCTCGCTGCTGATTCCCGCCGCTCCGCCGCTGCCGCATCGGTCGGATTCGCCTGCCTGTCGCTGCGCCTCGCTCCGTGCTTGCCGCCATGCTGGCCGTTCAAACGTTGTGCACAGTCCCGACGCAGAGGGCGCCTTCACCTGCGACAAGTCGAGATTCGCTGTGCAGCCGTACCCACGACGAGCCGATCTCTTTCACCTCCATGCCCACATCTCGGGCGGAGAGTGCAACTCCGCCGACAGCTTCGAAGAACCTACTCGATTACCCGAACCATCTTGGTCTAGAGGACGCGGACCGCGAAAAGGCTGGGCAAGCTCCGGCACAGCGACCTCAGCCTGCCTCGCCGCTCAGAGAAAGAGAAGACTATTTCGGTCTGAAGGATTTCGTCAAATCTTTACCGAGTGAGTTTATCACATTCGCCTGTGAGACCGAAGTCGCTGACTTTCTTTCCCTCAGCTATACCAAATGACCAGAGTCCTCCCAGTGCCCGAACCTCCCTCCCCTTTCCTTCGCGGCCCAGCGCGACTCGTCCGGATGGAAGTCGCCGCACGAGTGGCCGCTCCTTCGGTTCTACACCGCCCACCTCTCCGAGCAGTCTCCATTTTGTGCCAAACTCGGCCGGTTGCCGCGAGAGCGGCGAAGGCAGACGCATGGCAGCTTTCCTCGACAAGACCGCCACAGCGATGGAAGGTGGCAAGTCACTAGCTATGGTTCTGCCGCCACGAGTCGGGAAGGATTCGACAGACGCCGACGACGAAGCCGACCTGACGTTCCTCGAAGCTCTCGCGTTCGAAGAACAGCACGCCCCCTTGGCGACGAAAGGCAACGTCGCTGCCGGCGAGACTTCAAAGGCCCCGCCAGCGAGTCCGGCACGTGTCGATGCTCGTCCCGCTTCTCCGAACGGCTTTAGCGCGCCGAAGTCAGTCGCGAACGATGCCACGGACGCGGGGACGAGGAGCTCTCCAACGCTCGGATCCCCGCGACTGCTCGAGAAGCGGAGACGAGTCATTCGAGAGCTCGTCGACACCGAACGGAGCCACGCCGTCGACATGGCAGTCGTCCGAGACATTTATCTCGCACGCGCACGCGGAGCTCGTGAGTTATGCATTTTCGGAGAGGCAAAGACTCTCGCTGACCAACCTCGCTTAGACTTGACGCAAATCGCCGACCATGTCATGGGGACGGGTTTGGGTTTGCATCGCGAGAGCGGACACAGGCAGCGGACAACCTCGCAGCAGGCGCCGAACTATCGCCTGGGCCAGTCGCTGATGCAGGAAACCGATATCGAGACGATCTTCATCAACCTCGAAGAAGTCGCCGCTCTCGCCGAGGCGTTCGCGGACGCGCTCGATGACGCGACCGGAAGCGAGGACTCGACAACGGACGACCATATCGGTCGCGTCTTTCTCGACACGCTGCCCCGGATCCAAGAGGTTTCCTCGCGGTATTGCGTTCGACATCACCGAGCGATTCTGCGTCTGCAGGAGCTGGACCCGACTCTCAAGACGTATCTCTCGGAGTGCGCAAATCTTTCGCACGGCCGGACGACCGCCTGGGACCTCGCGTCTTTGCTCATCAAGCCTGTCCAGCGGTGCCTCAAGTATCCCCTCCTTCTCGACCAGCTCCTCGCGGCGACGCCCGGGGACCATCCCGACCGTGCGCATCTCCAGCGCGCTTACTCTGAGATGCTGCTGGTCGCGGAGCACATCAACGAGAACAAGAAACGGACAGATCTGGTCACTCGAATCGTCTCCAAGGAGAAACCCGGCCATCGTCGCGAGACGTCTCGCTCGATGTCAGACTCGCTCTCGAAAAAACTACGGCGCACCTCGCAAAGGACGCGCAACGCTTTCGAGACTACGCCCGACCGGAACGGCGACGAGATGTTCGACGCGCTCGTTGCTCTCGTCCACTCGACGCGCACGGGTGCGCAACGCTTCTGCCAAGAGATGCAGGAATGGGCCGGCAATACGAGAGTCGCTCTCGAAGCGCAGGTACGACTCGTCGAAGGTTGGATCGACATGTACGCCCCGCTCATGGGAGAACGGCAGGCTGCTGCGAGCCACGAGCGTCTCTGCGTCTTCCTTGAGCAGGTCCTGGTACCGGTGATTGCTGGACCGTGGACTCGCCTGGTGAGCCTTCTTTGCGAAAGGGATTGGCTGCCTTCCGTTCTGACACTCCTCCTTTGCAGGACGAGGAAGTCCGGTCGTCACTGTCCGTCATGGCGCAGCACCTCCTTAGCCTCTTCGACAACCCCATGCAGGTCATCTCGAAACGTAGCGACAAGGCGCTCGACCACGCGCGCTACCTCGCCAAGAAGCAACCGGTCGATAAGCGAGGGTCAGAAGAGTTTCTGCTCCTGTCGGCTCAGCTGTCGGACGAACTGCCTCGCTTCCTCGGCAGCGTTTCGCGCTACTTCAACATCATCGTGTCGCATTTCGCGAGCGCGCAAGCGGCATACCACGAGGCAGTTCGCGAGCGCTGGGACGCGTACGCCGACCGGTGGATCACCCAGATCCCGCGAGGCTCGCCGCGGACCGTACAGGCTGCATTCGACGCCGAGCATCAACCTTTCGCGATCATGATGCGTACACTCGCAACCGGGCTCGGCTTGTCTGTTAATCGTGCGTTGACGACTCATTCTGCTTCAAAGATGGTTTTGGTGAATAGCTGATCCCTGTCCTTCCGCAGACACGACAAGGGGTATCGGGGCAGCGTCTAGTCCGCGCTTGACCTCCGCAACACCAGACCATGAGCAGCCTCGGTCCCTGCCATTCCAATCCCAACCACGACGCGAGTCGCACTTTTCGACAGCGAGCGAGCGCACAACCGACTCGGAACACGCGCTTAGCTCCATCTCGACTCCGCGCACCAGCGTCACATCCGCGTCCTCACACGCTCCAAACGTCGACGATGCCGAAGTTTCCTTGGCCGGCAAGGCCACTCCGGAAACTGGCCTGCGCACGCCCCTGGCGCGAGAACACGAACAGGGAACAACGTCGACGTCGGCTCTCGACGCTCCAGCCTCGCATGGACACGGTGTTGTCGGCGGGTGCCCCGTACCCTCGACTACTGCCGACGCGAACCCGCTCGGCGAGTTTTCTTCGCACCTCAGGCCTCAGCGAGCGGACGGCCGGCGAGACGCGGCAGCTCTCCGGAGTCGCTACTTGTCCCAATACAGCGTCGTCCTGCCGAGCGAGTCGGGCAGCGAATGCAGTGACGATAGCGTCGTACCGCTCTATGTCGCGGAAGCGATCAGCACGAGTCGGTCGTCGAGCTACCGCTCCGGGTTCCCAATCCTCAGCTTCGATGCCGGGGACCGCTTCGAGGTCGAGTACGAGGAGGCCGACCGAGCCGAGGGCGGCAGTGGATGGCTGCTCGGTCGCAAGCCGCACGATCGAAGCAACGTCGGGTGGGCGAGGACCGAGGACTTTGTCTTGCTGGAGGATGTCGAGGAGGAAGACGAGGACGACTTGGCATTTTTGTGATCGGCAACCATCTGTGAAGTTCTTTTTGTGTAGCCTTGACAACCCTATGCATTTTCAGTCCCTATGCGATCAGCTTTTTGACTGCATTGACGGGTTGTATGCTGAGTAAGCGAGACTTCAAGTCGACCGATTTCACTGCCGCCGTTCGTTCGCTCTCGTCACCCACACCTCGTACTCTGCACGATGAGCTCTGAAGCACCGGTCACGTTCATCAAGAAGCGCAAGGGCGCACCGGCTGGCTTGCGCAAGAAGGGGACGCTCGGCGGTGACAGCGCCGCCGAACCCGCGGCGCCGTCGACGTCCGAGGTCGTGCACGCCACGAAGCGATCCGTCGCCAGCCACCTAATCCAAGGGACCGGCAACAAGCGACGACGCACGCAGCAAGACCTGGCAGGACTCTCAGACTCGGACGATGAGGACTCCTCAGCCGACAGGAAGGAGTCGTTCGCGGTGCGCCACTCGACTGAAGGACGTGCGCAGAGGCGGCGGAGCGAAAGTCCGCCGGCGTGGATGAGCAGCGAGCAGGTCAAGGAGCTCAAGCGGGACAAGAACGCGGCGCCCGAAGAGGAGGTCGCTGAGGACGGGTTGTACCACGGCAGCTCGAAGCAACGCAACCAGGTGCCAAAGGCTGCAGGTCCGGTCAAGGCGGGTCCAACCAACGTCAGGCAGATCACGCTCGTCGACTACCAGCCGGACGTCTGTAAGGACTACAAAGGTGCGTACCTTCCCTGTCCAGATCCGACCCTCTCCACCCGCAGAGGCTCTGTCGCGCATCGAGACTGACCCGTGACCCTGCGCAACCCCAACAGAAACTGGATTCTGTGGTTTTGGAGACACTTGCAAGGTACGTCGGGTGACTGGGCTCGGTTGCGCGAACCACGGGTCTGACATTACGTTTTCCGCACTCGCAGTTCTTGCACGACCGCGGCGACTACCTGCACGGCTGGCAGCTCGACAATTCCTTCCTGTCGAATCAAGCCGCATCAGGATCCTTCATGGCGCAGCAAAAGGCTCGAGACGAAGGCGGCGCCGATTCGGATTCCGACTCGGACACGGAGGACCTGCCGTTCGCCTGCCTCATCTGTCGGAAACCATTCGGCCCCGATCCGATTGTGACACTCTGCGGTCACTATTTCGATTCCGCTTGCGCGATCAAGCGCTTTGCCAAGACCGGCAAATGCTTTGCCTGCGGCGCAAGCACGAACGGCGTCTTCAACCGGTAGGTTTTCGGTCTGCTCTCTCACGGCGAACCTTTCTCTCTTTTGCTGACGTGGTTTCACTTTCGCACTTCAGAGCTACAAAGCTGATCGCACGACAGAAGGAGCGGGAGGCGCTCAACGCGAAAGCTCGTGAAGAGGAGGAAGGCGAGGCGGCTGGAGAAGAAGGAGGCGGAATCGAGATCGAAGGTCTCGCCGATGCGGGCGAGCAGCCTGAACCTCGACCATCCCGCCGGCAGCGATCCCCGAGCGAGAGCGGAGGCGAATACGAGGAAGAAGAGGAGGAAGTCGTGCCGCGGCGGCGGCCGATCATTGAGATCCAGTAGACTGGTGCAAGACGGCGATTCCTTACATAGTGCACGATCGGGCCTTCGCGAGAGAATGACATGATGCAAGAGAATAAGGCTACAGATCTAGCGCATGGGTATGGATGATGGTGGAAGAAAGGGTTGCAATCTATGCTTGCGCGAGCATGTCCTTGAGCTTCCCCTGTTGCTGCAGCTTCTTCAGGTCACTGCAGCCACCGATATTCTGTCCCTTGATGTAGATCTGCGAGTCAGAAGCGCGGTCAGCCAGAGGAGTCTTGACTCTTGCTCTCCGAGAGTCGAAAGACTTGCCTGCGGGACCGTGACCCTGGTCGCGCCGGCCTTTTCGGCGAGGTATTGCTGGATCGGACCGCCGAGAGCCTCACGGTCCAACTCGATGACCTGTCATAGCACCTGATCAGCGTCGTGCTTCTCGCCACCGGCGGCAAGACGATGGATTACCTTCATCCGCGATGCGACGCCGTGCGACCCGAGGATGCTCTTTGCTTCGGTGCCTACAGTGGAAAGGAAGTCAGTACCCGTGTTCACCGCCACTACCTCAGAAGGAACTCCAACACGGATGCCCAAGCCTGCTCCACGGAATGTCATCATTCTCGCTGCACTTACAGTACGGGCAGTAGCTCTTGCTGAACACGGCTATGGGAGACCCCACCAGACTCTGCACAGTTCCAAAGTGTCAGCGACGAGGTTCGCACGACCCTATGCTGATTGTCACCGCTGTGCTCGCTGAGCCGACTCACCTCGACGGTATCTTTCGCTGCCTGCGCCTGCTCCTGGCTGATCGGCGCACTGGTGAAGAACGAGCGAGCGTAGCGTGTGAGAGACGAGAGCATTATGATATATCGATCAGCCCGAAAGCCAGTAGACGAGTGACAAGATGGTGGCAAGTTGCGCAGATCTCGCCGCAGGGACTTTTTGGCTTTTCTTGATCTCTCAGATCTGCCGGTTCGTACACGAGTTGCAATTCTATTCACACACTATGCAATCTACTATCGAGGTATCCGACTTGCACCGGCTTGCTATTGGTCCAATTGTCTCTGGGAAAACAAAACACCGAATCGGCAATCGAGAAATTCTGAAAGAATCGGCCACAGCTCGAAGCCACTGACAGTCACGGTACGCCGAAAGACAAGTAGTCGGCGGAGGCGAACCAGCACGGGCGTGCATCCTTGACAATAGGCGCTCAGCGCGCTCGAGTGGACGCGCAGCCCTCCCGGTCAGCATCGCAGCACGTCGAGCAACGTCGGAACGGCCGCTCCACGCATCGTCCAGCCTCCTGTACGCTATCTACTCTTGGCCGAGCGCGTATAGTCGCTCCGCCTCGTTGTTGTAGCTGCGTCGACGCAAACGATTACCACTTTCGGTGTCGATAAGCGCCGTTGGCTCCCGGGCGCTCGAAGGGGAAGCCGGCGTCGGTAAGCGGCCAGCACGAGCGACAGCGAGCGGGTGTGCGGCTTGTGACGCGGGTACGCAAATGAGTCGCGGTCGGTTTTCTGCGCAGGACAGAATGCGAGCCGGTCCGTCACAGAAAGTTTCAGGCCCATATTGGAGCGACATTGCGGCTGGACAAACCGGGTCGAGCGGGCTTCAGCCATAATGTGAGGTGTAAACGCCGACCGACATTTTGACCAGCGAGCAGAAGCGAAAGGTGGTGAGATTGGCCATGTCGAAGAACCTGGCAGCAAGAGAGAGGGGTCGTCATCATCGTTTTTAGGCGAACAGGCTAAGCCAAAGCAGGTCAACCCGAGCACCATGAGTCAGCCGTTCCAAGGGCTCGCGCAGAAGATCAAGGCGCAGTACAAGGCGGCGCGCGAGAGCAACGCGGTCATCTTCTTCGACAGCGAAGTGGTCGAGTTGGATGATGAACAGACGGGCATCCCGGCAAGTGGCAAGGTCCTACGCATGCGAGCGGTAGCTGACCTCCTGTCTGAGCAGTTTGAAGTGCGCCTCGTCCCTGGCCTGGCGAAGAAGCCGCAGGGAGAAGGACACTCTGCCGACAGCGACCGCAAGAAGGAGCACGCTGCTCCGTCGGATCCATTCGCACCCCCGTATATCGAGGAGCTCTTCGTCGCAGAAGAGACCGTCAAGGAGGACGAACACGATGCAGGCGAAAGCTTTGTCGTTCTGGTGCGTCTCTTCCCTCCGACCACGAACGAAAATGGAAGACCGGGCTGACCTTTTGCCCCATCCTCACTCAGTTGAACAAGTTTTGCGTCGTGCCGAGACACGCTCTGCTCGTCACGAAAGAGTTTGTGCGGCAGGCGACTCCCCTCTCTCCGCTCGAACTTTTTGCGACGTGGTCGATCGTCAAGCAACTCGGCGCGAGGGAAAAGCACATCGGGTTCTTCAACTGCGGGCCGGAGAGCGGTGCATCGTACGTTCAGGCTTTCATCGTCTATACGCTCACAAGCAGGCTGACATGGAAGAGCCCGCGCAGACAACCGCACAAGCAGTGAGCGCCAGCAGCGATAAAGGTCTCTACAAATCGCCGAAAACTTAAGCTCTACCATTGCAGTCTACAGTTCATGCCGCTGAGCGGAGGCGTGGCGCCGTTTGACGAGATTATTGACGCCCACAAGCCGCAGAACCGGAGTGAGTGTGCCAGTCCTTTTGAAGTGGCGGGACAAAAGCGCTGAGATTCTCATCGTGGCGCGCCGCAGAATCGTGCTTCCAGTTGCCGCTGCCATACGCCAACTTTACCGCCCTGATCGATGCCCCTACTTCGGCTGCCGACGTTCCGGCGTACTTGGGTCAGCGGTTCCTCGAACTGCTCGACTTGATGATCGACCACCGGCGCCGCCTCGTCGAGGAAGACGCGTCAGTCGCCCCGGGAACGGCAGCAGGCGATCGCGTCCGACTCTCAGACCTCTCGTACAGCCTGATCATCACACCGTCTTACCTGCACCTCGTTCCGCGGCGGCACGAGAAGTACACGACCGAGCGCGGGCACGAGTTGTCGATCAACGCGCTCGGGTACGCGGGCATGATGCTCGTCAAGGATCAAGAGTCGCTCGAGGACGTGCAGAAGGTTGGAGTGCTGGCGATCTTGACCGAGTTAGGCTTCCGCCCCGTCGGCCAGGGCGAGACGAAGGAGGCAGAAGCGATCGTGCGCCAAACTGCGAGTGGCGGCGATGAGCTGCCTGATGGCGCCTCTCAGCCGTCGGAGTAGGCCACCACCACCAGCACCTGCTCGCTTGACATTGCACTCTCTCCTGTATCTCGATCCTTTGTCGTTGCGCTCCGCTCGATGCAACCCACACTTTCCGGCTCGCATGTGTATTTTCCCTTTGCGGGCGTGATCGAGCGCGACCGCGGCTCTGTACGCCGTTTTGCATTCAGCACGCCGAGTCTGAATGGTATGGACCATTGCGCGGGAGTTGTCTGCACGAGTCTGCAGCAC
Organism: Rhodotorula sp. CC01; assembly: GCA_021654155.1. Classification (NCBI taxonomy): domain Eukaryota; kingdom Fungi; phylum Basidiomycota; class Microbotryomycetes; order Sporidiobolales; family Sporidiobolaceae; genus Rhodotorula; species Rhodotorula sp. CC01. The sequence goes on from JAKEZK010000005.1 coordinate 347,175, forward strand.
GTCGACAAGCGAGCGCGATTTCGGACAGCTGGGCGCCGCGATGCGATCGAGCAACGAGAAAACGGACACCCCGATCTAGCTCGACTTGGCCGCCGCGGGTTCTTTGATGGTATGCACTTTCATTTGTATCGTTTCCTCCGTGGTCTACACTGCAGCTAGTGGTCGAGGGGCGGTGGAAGGTAATTGCTCGGCTGGCGGTTGAGCGCGACTTGGCCAATGGCAGAAGCGGGCTCACTGCTTCCTCCACCGCTCGTCGTTGCTCTAGTCCTACGGTGCTCGAGTGTGATCCTTGGCTGGCACGCAGAGAGGCCAACAGAGCGACCTGCATCGTCTCGTCGGAACTCGGAGGTGCGTGCATCTCCTTCTCTTGATCTCTCGATTCGCTCGGTTGCATCGCCCCCCGCGACCGCGCCCTCTCGCTCTCGCCCAGACAGCGCCCAGGCAGGCGCACGCATCGCCTACCTGCGATCGCATGTACGGTTGCCCCCACCCGATTCCTACAGTGTGACGGCGCGAGTGTTTGGGGCTGCGGGATGCGGGGTGCACAGGCGCCGTTCTTCTTGCGCCGCCTCGCAAACACGCGCGCGATCTCAACCGTGGCTCAAGCGCGCAGAGGGACGAGCGGCAGAGGCGGGACGCATAGTCCCTCATCACCATGCAGTTTTGCGCCCTGTACCGTCACCCAGGCTATGCGACACGCTACGCGGTCGCCTCGTCACGCTCGAGAACCAACAAGCTTCTGCCCCGATCGGCGTCCTGAATAATTCGAAAGCTGACCGCTGCTTTGCCTCCCTCTTTCTGCTTGCATCGTACACCATCACTCGCGACTCTGGTTCCTTCGTCACCGCAGATCGTGACACCTCCAGCGACCGAGCCACGAGAAAGCAGTAGCAGCAGCAGCAGCAGCCTCGCGCACCCGCGATGTATTCATCCGCGCACAACCAGGGCTCGCCCGACTTTGACCACCACGCAGGTGCTCACGGTCAGGGCTACAGCGCCGCAGGCAACCTGCAAAGCCAGAACCCGTCGCCTTCGGGCTCGAACGACGACCTCGACCGGTCACCCGCTGGCGACGCTCACGCGCGCGACTCGTACCTCGACTCGGACCTCGAGATGCGCAAGTACCAGGGCTTGTCGGCTGCCGGAGTCTCGGGCTACCAGGCCGTCGGCGACGTGTCCGAGCCCGGAAGTCCCGTCAACGAGGGATCGTACGAACGCAGCCACGAGAGCAGCAGCTCGGGTACCAAGGTCGAGGCGGCGAGCAGTTCGCGCCTCCCGAGGCCAGAGACTATGAGCAGCGAAGGCAGCTACGATGCCCGCAACAACTACCCGGTGCGCTCTCCGACCGTCCCGCGCTCACACAATGTCCTGCCAAGTCTCTGACATCCTTCTCTCGCCGCAGTCCGACTCGGGCCACAGCCACCCCCAGTACGGCGGTGCGTACACCGGCTACAGCGACGGACACGGCCAGTACAACACCAACTCGCCGCCGGCACACTTCGGTCGTTACCGCGAGGGCTCGTTCGGCCAGCACTCGGGACTCGAGTCGGGCCGCGCCTCGACGATCGGCACCGATCACATGCCGCAGAACAACATGCCGCAGAACTCGTCCCGAGTCGCGCTCAACAGCGACTGGCGCAACTCGTACGACCAGGGTAGCGAGGTCAGCCGCAACATGACGATCGCCGAGATCGCGCCGGGCAAGGAGGGCTACGGTCGCGCCGAGTCCAAGTACGACGACGAGAAGAAGGACCCTGCCTTTGCCGCCGGTGGACAGACCTATGCCCCGCTCGCGCCCAACTCGCCCGCGATGGGCGGCGCGCCGAAAACCGCCACCGGCGGCGCGCCCGCCGTGGTCGTCTCGCGGACAAACCGTCTCGACTGGATCGACGGCTTGCGTGGACTCGCGTCGATCATCATCTTTACTCACCACTTTGCCGACTTGACCTGGGCCCAGTCGCACCCGAACACTCTCGCGGTCGGCTCGCTCCCAGGTTTCCTCCAGAACGGTCAGCTCGCCGTCTGCATGTACTTCCTCGTCGGTGGTCGCGTCCTCGCAGCCTCGTTCCTCAAGTCGGCCTTCACGGTCCCGAAGGCCCCCGTCGTCCACGGCGATGACGAGCCGGAGAAGCCGGTCGTGGTGCGCAAGCCGCCCGGTCCGCGCTGGCTTACTCTCTCGTCGTCCTTGTTCCGCCGTTCGATCCGTCTCGCGTTCCCGGCCATCGTCGTCGGTTTCATCCAGTGGAAGGTGTGCGTCGACGGCCTCGTCACCGACGCGCCGATCCGGGCTCAGAACGAGTTCCTCACTCCCTCGGCCATGTGGGAACCGACTTGGTGCGAGATCGGCGACTTTGCCGGCTTCCTCCAGTTCTGCCTCGACCTCTTCACGAACCCGAACCACCAGTACATGCTCACCGTCGGCTCGGCGCTCTGGACCACGTACGACCAGTTCTGGGGCTCGGTCCTCGTCTACATCGTTGCCGCCACTCTCACGCCGCTCCCGTTCCGCGGCCGTTACTCGCTCTACCTCATGATCTGCGTCGCCCTGTGGTGGATCAGCTCGCCCAACATGCTGTGCGTGACTTTTTGCTCGCCCCCGGAGCAGCATCACCGTTCTTGAGACTAAACGACAACTCTTCTTTCACAGTTACATGATCGGACTCTGGATGGCCGACCTGTACGCTTCCGGCTGGGTCCGCAAGCTGCAGGACCACTGGAAGCCGACTGTCGCCGTCGAGGTCTGCGCCATGGCGCTCGCTCTCGCCTTTGTGGCCGGCGGCGAGAAGGTCGCGACCCCGGCCGACAAGGCCGTCGGCTCGATCCAGGTCTACGCCGGCAAGTTCTCGTACGACCCGTCGTACGTGTGGCCGCAGTACATGCTCATGAGTAACTGGTGAGTCCCGTTCCGCTCGCGCTCGCGCCACGACTCCTGCTCATCCTCCTCCGCCGATCGAAACAGGATCCCGCCCACGATGATCCTCATCTGGGTCGAAGTCTCGCACGCCATGCAGTGGTTCTTCTCATGGGGCCTCTTTGTCTGGACCGGCAAGATCTCGTACGGCTTCTACCTCATGCAGTTCCTCACGCTGTACGGCCTCATGCCGATCATCCTCTTGCACTTTGCCGAGCAAAACCGGTCGTCGTACTGGAACGTCGTCACGCCGACCTACATCCTCTGCCTGATGTTCAACTTCTTCGTCGCCTGGTAAGGCCCTGCTTACCGTCCGGTCGCGATCCGAAACTGCCTCTCTGACCTTTGCTTCGTACCGGCTTGCAGGGTTTCTTACCACCTTCTCGACCGCGTCGGCCTCAAGCTCGGCAAGTGGATCTGGGACGGCTTCTTCGTCACCAAGCCCAACACGGCCGCCCAGCTGCCGTGGAAGTTTGCCCGTCACATCTTCTGGTGTGTCACCAAGGGACCGGTCGTGCTCGTTCGCGGCTGGGGCAAGTCGATCTCGGCCAAGGGCAAGGCGCTCAAGCAGGGCTTCCACACCGTTCGGCACTGGCGTACTCCGACCACGCGTCCGTCGATCCCGAGTCCGACCGACCCGGACGTCCTCTCGCAGCTGCACTCGACCCGCTGGACGTCGGACCTCAGCCACGACAAGGAGGCGATGCGCACGCGCCGCCTGTTGCGCATCCAGTCGTTTATGTGGATCCCGCACCTGTTCATCATCCCCGGCATGACGGCGCTCTGGGTCATCACCCACCCGATGGGCGCGTGGACTTACGACGCCCTCACCTTCTCGTCGCTGTGGCGTTTCCTCTGGATCATGTCCCTGCCGAACTGCTTCTTCGCCTTCCTCGGCTTCATCACGCCCGACATTGCGCCGCAGCCGGGCGCGCTCGAGGACAAGCCGGTCTGCCGCGAGTACATCCGCAACTTCTTCATCGTCCTCGTCACCAAGGGATCGAACGAAGCCGCCGTCCGCCGTGGTTACAACAAACTGCACCGCCTCGAGCAGTTCCACCCCGCCGTCAAGGTCGTCGTCCTCACCGATGAGCCGTATGTCTACCCCGATCTCCAGAACATCGTCTGCCCCAAGTCGTACAAGTCGCCGCTCGGCAAGGCCAAGTACAAGGCTCGCGCGCTCGACTACTTCCGTTACCACGTCTCGCTCGGCGTCTACGACTGGATCCTGCATATGGACGAGGAGTCCGTCACCGACGCCGAATCGCTCCGTCACTGCCTCGAGTTCATTCGGTACACGCCGCACCAGTTCGGTCAGGGTATCATTCTCTACAACGGTATCGGCTACTGGGACAACTGGTACTTTACCGTCGCAGACGGCATCCGTGTCGGCGACGACTTGGCGCGTTTCCATCTCCAGAACACGATCATCCAGCGGCCCGTCTTTGGTGTCCACGGATCGTTCCTGATGACGAACGGCGAGATGGAGAACGAGTGCACGTGGGACTTTGGTTCGCTCGCCGAGGACTTTGAGTTCTCGCAGGACGCGTGGCGCCGTGGCTTCACCTGCGGCCGAATCCACGGTATCGTCCGGGAGCAGTCGCCGACCACTCTACGCGATTTCCTCAAGCAGCGTCGTCGTTGGTTCATGGTGCGTCCAAGCTCTCTCGCGCTATATAGACAAGCAGCTGACGTGGGTTTTGCGTGTGCAGGGTATCCGTGACATCAAGGGTCTCTACGGTCTTCCTCACCTGGCCATCAACTTGTGGACGATCGGCGTCTTCACGCTCGGTGCGACCATCATCAACTTGCCGCTCGGCTTCATCGAGCACTCGAGCACTCCGATCTGGATCGCCGTCTGCGCCAACTTCTGCTTCATCACCTTCTTCGTGAGTCGGATCGCGAAATTTCGCCGTCCGGAGTTTGCGCTGACTTCCCGTTCCGCCCGCAGACCCTCTACCTGTGGGGAATCTTCTTCCAAGAGCTCGATTTCGGGCAAACTTGGTGGAAAATTCCGATACATTTGCTCTGTGCCATCATCATCCAGCGTGCGTTGCCCGGCCGGTCGACTTCGGGGTTTTCCGCTCTCCGCCGGACTCACGTTCAACCCCTCCTGCAGCTTTCGCCTCCATTGCCGAGGGATTGTCTGCCATTTGGGCCATGGCATCGGAGGACTTTGGAAAGGTGCGTCGCCGTCGTCCCGTATGCTTCGATGCGCGAAGCGCTGACTCTGCCTTCCTGCCCATTTCTGCCACCCTTGCTGTGTTTCTCTGCCCGCCCGCCTTCCGCCCACAGTTCGGTAAGTTTCGACTCAAGAATCTGCCTCGAGAAGCAGACGTGACGCTGACCTCTCCTTCCATCGCGCAGAGGTCATTGTCAAGAAGTAATCTCGCTTTTCGCATCGCCAATCTCGTGCTCCGTTCCCCCCCCTTCCGCCCGCATATACCCATCTCAATCTCTCAACGGACATTGCGCTCATGCTGTTCGACTCGTCAGTCGATCCCACCCTCATCATCGCCTCTCTCTATCGCCTCCTACGTTTACGCAAACCATCACGCCCGCTCGTTCCTTCTCTCTACTTTCTCGTTACTCTTCCTCGTGGACTTTAGAAATTATCTCCGCCCCCCGTTCCTGCTTCCTGTGCACACACAACTTGTTTCAGCTTCAGATCGAAATCCATCGTCATGTTCACCGGCGCTTTTGGCGGTTCGGCCCCGTGGAGAGGAAAGGGCTCGTCGTGGTCAAGACCGCTTTCAGTTCACGTCGTTGGGAGGCCCACCCCTTGTCACACCCAGCTCGGCGTGAGACAATCACGCTGATTAGGACAGCTTTCCTCAGCTCTCGGGATGAGCTTTCGGCGCTTGCTGCGAGACCGACTGCCTAGCCGACTGTGATGGTATAACACGCAGACGAATGAGAGGGTCTGCTACGAGACGAAGCGCGGCCTAAGCTTTCTTGTCTGGTCTGGTCTGGATGGAGAGCGATGGAGGGGTTGGTACTGCTTTTGATAGTCAAGAGAGGAGAGAGAATGCGAGGAAAGGGGGGCAGGTCTATCGGAAGAGGAGCGAGATCGATTCGCCGTTGTGCGTCTGGATAGCAAAGAGGATCGAGAATGAGCATCAGCCAACGCGGGGGCAGCAGTCAAGGCGCAGCGACGAAAGACTTACCCGGCGGATCGACTCGGCGAGGACGGGGCTGACGTCCATGATCTCGAGCTTTCCGTTGGCCTGCTTGAGGTGCTCGGCTTGAGAGACCGTGTTGGTGACCTGGAGCAGCAGCAGCGAAAGCGGAAGAGAGGGTCAAGTTGCCAACTCTATAGCTGCGGTGCGCAGAGTCACAATGAAGAAGAAGACCGGACTTACGACGACCTTGGTCAGAGGCATCTTGGACAACTCTTGCAGACTCTCGCCCGAGAGAAGACCTGCGGCGGAGGGGTAAAGAAAAGAGAACGTCAGAAGATGCATCAGTCAGGAGGGCACGGAGGATTAACGCACCGTGCGAGACGAGGGCGTAAACCTCCTTGGCGCCGTTGTCGGCGAGCGTCTGCGTCGCCGTCTTGATCGTGCTACCCGTGTCGGCCATGTCGTCGATCAAGATGGCAATCTTGTTCCGTACGTCGCCGACGAGGAGTTCCATCTTGCCCTCGGCGTCGGGACCGTCGCCCTTGGCGCGGTTCCGGTTGATCAGGGCAAAGTCGCAGTCGAGGCGGTCGGCGAGGTTGGTTGCCCTGTTCAGAGTGAGAGTTGCGCAGACAATTCAGCGGCGACTCGCCGACGGAGACCCGGGACGGAGAAAGCAAGGGGGACGCACCGCTTGGCGCCGCCTGCATCCGGCGAGACAATGATCGCATTCTTCCAGTCGGGAATGTTCTCCTTCACCCACCTATTCGCAATGACAGGGCATCAGCGCGTTTGCTCGGGGAAAGTAGAATGGAGCCCGAGGAGGAAAGAGGGCGCGCGCACCTGACCATGCTCGGTTCGGTCCAGAGGTTGTCGACGGGTACCTCGAAGAAGCCCTGGATCTGGCTGGCGTGGAGGTCCATAGTGATGACGTGGTCACACCCGGCGATCTGGAGCATGTTGGCGACGAGCTTGGCCGTGATAGGCGACCGCGACTTGTCCTTGCGGTCCATGCGGGCGTACGGGAAGCACGGGATGACGGCCGTGATCCGGCGGGCGCTCGCCGTCTTGCACGCCGAGATCATGATCAGCAACTCCATCAAGAGGTCGTTCGGGTCGTTGAGCGGCAAGGGGGACGGCTTTGACGGCGAGGTCGGCCGCGACTCGAGGTCGTTGTGCTTGGCGAGCGGCGGCAACGGGGTCCCGGGCCGCTTCTGGTCGATGGCGCCCTCGTGGCCGTAGTGGCGAGCTTTTGCGCCGAACGGGAACGGCGAAGGGTTGAAGCCGGTCTGGAGGATGAAGACGTCTTCCTCGCGGACCGACTCGCCGATCTGGACCGAGGTCTCGTTGTCGGAGAACTTCTTGACGGTGCACTCGGTCAAGGGGATTCCGAGCCTGGATAGAGCTCATTGCTGAGTCAGCTCTCCTGCTGCGCTTAGGAGCGAGAAGTGCGCGCTCGAGAGAGGTTGCGCCGCGGGCAACGCGAGGGAACTGACTTCTGGGCAACCATCTGGGCCAACTCGGGGTGCGAGTTGCCTGCGCATATAGATCGCGTGATGATATCAATGTCATAAGCGCCGGTCCCAACAGAAGCAAGCAGTCAGCGGCTGAAATCCCAATAGCCGGAGGTGCGCGATGAGAGAGTCGGGCTCAGAAGAGTCGGGCGGGCAGCAAGGGACGCTCACCGGTCAAGAGCTTGATGCTCGATCCGTTGTGCATCATCCTGAACGTGTCTGCTCCAGTCTCAGTGTCGGTAGGCGAGGGCGAGCGGTCTTTCTCTGCGAGCTATAAGCAGACTTGAGTTCCTGAAGCAGCTGGCAGAGAGGGCGAGCCACGAGTTTCCGCGCAGTGGGAGGCGTACAGTCGTGCACAGAGTCGCAATCGACTGTATGGAAACGCTGAACCCGTCGGCGAGGTGTGTAGAGACTCTCGAGAGCCTTTGCGAGCGCAGACACGAGCATCTCGCCCGACCCGCACTCGCCCGGGGAATTATCTCAGATCTCGTGCACAGGAGGCAAAACCCGTGATACACCTACACAGCAAGCAAAAGGGTCGGTGGATGAACCAAAGTACTACAACTCGCTTTTGATCGTGGCAGCCGCAGCCGTCGACGCAGATGCCAACGCACTCTCATCGAGCAATTTGGCCTGCACAAAACAAAACACACAGATCAGGTTCAGTCTCGGGTCCTCCACACGCAGCGCGAACGACGAGCGAACGAAAAGCAAAGAAAAAAGAGGGGAGAGGAAGCGGTGGGGAACGCACACTCCACGGGGCGTTCTCGCGCAGGGCGAGGAACCAGACCGAACCGCCCGTGATGCCGAGCACCAACAGCGCCATGAAGAGCATCCCGCCAATGACCATCGCAAGGAACGTGTACTGCACCCATACGCAGGCGGGGAGATAAAGTGACATCAGCAAACGTGTGAAAGAAACGTCGGAGAAGAGACGTAGGGGGAAAGGGAAGGAACAACTCACGTCGGCCTTGCCCATCTGATGTTGCCGCAGTTGCTCGGCGCGGGCCCTCCGCTCCAGCACTTCCTGCGGCGGTCCCGGAAGCTGCTTGATCCGCGCGTCGCGACCGAGCGCCCAGTCCTCGCTCGACTCGGGCACCGGCATACCCACCTGGATGAACGAAGGGTACCGAGTCTCGGTCCATTGCTCGATCTGGTTTTGACGCACGCGCACAGGGAATGCCCCGCGAGTCGTGATCAGTCCCTCGAACGATGCTGGCAGAAGACTAATCGCGAAGAACAGAAAATCGGAGGGCTCACGCGACCGGTCAGGACGGCAATCTTGACAAACGAAGGGTCGTTCGGCCGCGCCTTGGCGTGGATCTTGCGCGCATAATCCCGGAACTTGTACGCCACGTCGCGCGGATTCGTCGAAGCCATGATGAGCTGCCGAGCGAGCAGAACGCAAGTGGCAGTCAGCCTCGAGCCGAACGGAATCTACCTCCCACCGTTGCAAAACACGGGAAAGGGCCTCGGCGGAAAAGGGCGAAACGCACCGAGACGGCTTCTCCCTTTCGGATCTTGACGTTGCGCTGGACGACGTCATAGTTCATGAAGCAGCGTTCGAGGGTCGCGATGGCCATGACTTGGGGGATGGCGCAAAAGTTGAACACGGACTGGTTCGACAGCAGCGAGAGGTAGTCGAGCGCGTCGGTCGCGTGCGCGAGCGCGTCGACCGTCATCTCGCTCAGCGCCCACAGCGCCTTGTCCTCGTTGCCCGGGGCGTGCAATTCCTCCGGCTTTGAGACGTACTTGCTCCAGATCTCGGCGGGCCAAAACACGCGCCCTTCGTCGACGTCTTCGCGGAAATCGCGGAGGATGTTGGTCTTTTGGAGCATGAGCCCCATCGAGTTGGACAGGGTCAACTGCTCGCCGAGGTAGGGAGACTCCTTCTCCGACGCCGAGAACAACCGCGACAAGCCCTCGCCGACGAGGCCGGCGACGTAGTGGCAGTACAGGTCGAACGATGCGAGCGTGTCGACCGAGAATTTGCCGCCACTCTCGGCGTGCAGCTTGGCGTACCGCGACATGCCCTGACCCATTAACCGCGTAATGTCCCGGATCGCCTTCTGGTAGCTGCGCGGGGTCGGGTCACGCACGCAAGCTGGATCTGTCAGCCCCCCTTCGCGCTACGTGTGGAGACTCGCGTGTCTCGAAGCGGACGTACCGCTCGTCTAGCCGCTTGAACTCGGCGACCACGACCTGGAACTCTTGCAGCAGCACGCGGTCCTTCTCATCGGGACCGGCTGTCGGCGTGGGTGTGTACCTCTCGTCAGTGACGCGCCTCTCTTCTCGAGACTCGTTCGGGGTTTTCCACTACTCACAGTCTTGAAAGTTCCAGCCGTCCTGGTCGAGTTTCTGGTAAAACGCCTCGAGCAAGGGAGCCTTGGTCTCGATCGGGAGGGACATGTCGTCCTCGACCGTGTCGAGGGCGCGGAGGACGAGGTAAAAGATGGCGACGACGCGCGAGAGGTCGCCGTCGAGTTCGTGGATGACGGCGGCGAAACTGCGCGAGGTGAGGTTGAGGAGTTCGTAGCAGCGCTTCATGTCCGGGCGGTCCCTGTCGATGCAACAGGACTCGACAGTTCAGCATGGTCTCGTCTGGACTTGGAAGACTCGTTTCGGCACGCGTGTCGAGGGCGCAGAACTAACCATCCTGATTCCGGGTTGGACTCGATCGAGTTGAGCGGGTCGCGCCAGATCTGCGCGGAGAGGGATGTGAGTCAGCAGATCTGCTGCTTGCTCGGAGGAAGAAGAAGAGGCGGCGACTGTACCTTGTAGGTGATGAGGGACCTGGCCTCGCCCGGGTGGGACAAGGCGAGGAGCAAGAGTTTGCCAATGTCGGCGACTTTGACCATGCTAGTACCTTGATCGGGGGGATCGGGTTGTCTTTGACGGTGGATGACTCTGAGTGGAGTAACTGCTGGGTCGTGTACTGTACTGTACTCGCAGGGCAGGCGAGTGGGGTGATTCGATCCGAACTGGTGAGGATGAGCGAGCGAGCGAGCGAGTGCAGATTCGGGCGGTCGATAAGCGCAAGTTGAGTGACAGGGCAGGTCTTTCCGCCCACGTACAGCCCAGGCTCGACTGCGTGGTCAGAAGCACGCGATGAAGGAGAGCAGACCAACTTTCCGCAAACTCGACCTCTTCTCTCAGCTCTCTCGCCTCGCCTCGACCTACGTGTCCAGTGACCCTTCTCCTGACGCCCGACATGGCCCTCACGAGCGCCAAACTGCCCGCCCCGCTCCGCCTCCACCCCCAGCCAGGCTCAATCCGCCCCCTCTCGACCGCCGAAGCGCACCAGCACCTCGCCGCCTTCCTCGCCTCGGACGCCTCCACCCTCGTCGCAGGCGCGGCTGGCACCGGCGCAACTCGCGCGAGCATCGTCCGCCTCGTAAAAGGCCTCAAGGAATCACTCGACGCTTCCAAACTACCCGTCGCCGCCGTCGTCGACTCGAAGGACTCGAAGAAGCGCAGAAAGGGCGGCGACGACGGCCAAAAGGACAAGAAGCGCAGGAAGACGGTCGCATAAACGGCTTGCTCCCGACGCTCTCGCTTTGATTCGGTCAGTCCGCAGCGGGCGTGTCAGATTGGCGAGGCGATGGCCAGTTCTGTTTCTGTTCAAATGGCCGTCGACCCGCCAAGAGTACGCGCGCACCCACTCGCATACTCGGTGCCCACTCTGCAGCCTGCTGACATGCAACCTCTGCCTTGATCGCACAGGACTCGCGCCGACCGCGACAGCTTCGACCGCTTGACAGCGCCCCTGCTCTCGGCGCGTTCTCTTTCACCGCCATAACCATCTCGGTACTGGCTAGGAAGGCCACCGGAACGGTGTAAACAGCCACACACTTGTTACCAATGTAAGGATGTCTGCGAATCTGAACCAAGACCGGAACCCGCGGTCAGGGAGGTAGACCCATTTTTTTCTTTCTTTCTTCTTTACGCGCACCCGCAGAAAACCACAACCCGCAGACTTTGTTGTTGTTGTTGTTGTTGTACTCTCTTCTATCCACCTTTCCGGATGTATCGTTTACACAACATATGTCTATTCTGCCTTCGAGTAGAGGAAGAGAGAGAGAGAGAGTTTGAAGCGAAGCTGAGCTTGTCGGCAGCTGCTGGCGACGGCACGGGTTGCAATGCCAGAGCGCGGCAGGAGTCGGAAATCGACCAAGGCTGCCTAGCATGTATAGTAGACTCCTGTCTCGCAGTAAGGGGGCGTTGTCGAGTTAATGAAAGCGGAAGCCAGCCTTAAAGTGAGCGCGGCCGGCCGGCGGCGCGGTGAGCGAGTCGAGAGCGCGAGCGAGTTCGGCGCCAGTTTCTGGTTTGCCCTCCGGACCTGCGCTCACAGTCTCCCGTAAGCCTACCTGGACCTCTACACTCGACACTCTCAACCCTGTACGGTCCACCTCGTCCCGACTCGTACGCTCGCCAAGTCCCCGTCGCCGCCGCCGAGGGGTCGTCGGAGCTCGCGACCGTCTCGAGCTCGTCGTCGTCGTCGGCCGGCTGGCACCGCCTTTCGAGACTCTCAGGACCACCAGGAGGGGTTTTAGGCACTAGGGATAGCTTGCTTGAAAGTATGGACGGGAGCGGAGAACACTGGTCCGACAAGAAGGATCCCGTGTGCAGCAGGGTCGACCGCTCGCCAGCGCTCTCCAAACCGGAGGTCGCCCCGAACCCAATTCGCCAATCCGCCCGACCCGTCCCATACAGCAATGCAAGTCCAGAAACGAGGGGAAACGTCTGACTGACCCCCCTTACTCTTCGCATGTTCGGTTCGCCTTTTGCAGACTTCTTGTCGAGATGGCCAAGGTCCGTCTCTCTTTTTCCCCGTCTCAACTCGCTCACCTTTCCGTTAACCTGTACTGATGCTGTATGCATTCATGATCTACAGTCGAAGAACCACACGAACCACAACCAGAACAAGGTGCGGAGGACCGAGCAGGAGGGAGTAGCGTGTTAGGGCGGTCCTCACCCGCGTGGACCACGACGGAGGGAAGCAAGATTCGCTGACACCGGCACATACCTCTCTTTACTTGCGGGTACTTGATCCACCCCCTTTTACAGAAGGCTCACCGTAACGGTATCAAGAAGCCCAAGACGCAGCGTTACCCTTCGATGCGTGGTGTACGTGCATCCATCCCCCCTTTGGCTCGAGTCCATGACGGGCTCCGCGAAAAAACGTCCGCGTTGCTGACCGTCTTTCCATCGGCCGTGTTTGACGTACAGGTCGACCCGAAGTTCCGCCGTAACGCCCGTTACGCCGCTCAGGGCACCCAGAAGGCCATCGCCGCCGCCAAGAAGGAGGCCGCCGCGTCCGCATAAACCTCCCCTCTTGCCCCGACGCCTTCCTTTCTCTCTTCCTTCTCTCCCCCTCCCGAAACCGACTCTTCCCCCCTTTCGACTGGTTCGGGGCGGCCCACGTTTGTGCGCAAAAAGTCAAAAGAAAACCCCTCCGAGGAAAAGATGCGTTTCCCTTGCGGGAAGTGAACGACCTTAGGGGGATCTTTTTTTCGTTTTTTTGCGAACAACGTGTGTTCGTGTGCGTGTTCGTGTAACGCAAATGGCAAAATCTCACGAGTCTGCTCGAGCGACGGATGTTTCCGTGACGTGACGCGGCGCTTTATCCGAGTGAGCGAGGGAGGGCCAGCAATCCGGAAGGGACGCCTTTCGATGCGCGGGGCTGATCCCCCTCGGAACACATTCATGCCTTGAGAGAAGACTCGATTCTCGCTGAGCTGGAAGAACCGTCAAACACGGACACGAAAGCGAAAAAGGGGGTGTATCGGAATCCGTCGTCCGTGAATTTCTGGACCCTGTTGCTACTCCTCGCCTTCCTAAGCGCGCCCTCCACCGTTCTGACTTCCGAACAGCTGATCATGCAGAGTCTTGGTCCATGTCTTCGCCCGTCTCGGGATTAACGCGAGGTGGCGCCGCCGGCGGCGCCCGCTGCGCGCTCCTCCTCGCCGCCGCGAGGTTGACGCGCGCAAACTGGTGGAGGATTGGAGCGGTTAGTCTCAGTCTCACATCGAACTTCATGTGTCGACAGCATTTGTCGCAACACATTGCCGTGAAGTTGAAAGAGAGAGGGAAATCGAGACTCGGAAGACTCACCAACTCGGCTTCCGTCTCTGGTTTTTTCGCCGACGGCCGCTTCTTCTTCGGCCTGTCCCACGGCGCCACCACCGCCGCCGCGCTGCCTTTCTTCCGCTGTCCTGCGCCACTCGGTCCGGCTCTCGGCACCGGCGTACCGGTCGCCGTCGTCGAGGGAGACGAAGGACCCGGACTGCTGTCCCCCTCCCCGCCACCGACATCACCACCACCGTCATCGTGATCGTCACCGCCGTCTTCGCCACCACCAAGAGCCCCGCCGCCGCTGCTTTCGGTCCGCCTCGCCCCGGCGTTCGAGCGGAGAGTCCGTGTGCCACTCGCGCTCGCCTCTGCCCGCCTCGCGGCATAGGCCGCCTCGTCCGCCGAATCGAGGCTATCGTCATCATCCGAAGTTTGGTCCGACCGCCACACGTCGCTGCCACCTTCTCCTCCTCCTCCTCCTCCTCCTCCTCGACGTGGTCGCGAGCCAGTGTCGGAGGAGGAGGACGAAGAGGCACTGCGACTCGAGACGGCGCTACCATTGTCGTCGTCGTCGTCGTCGTTGCTCGCGCCGGTGCCACTCCTCGCGTGGCGCCGACTCCCTTTCTCACCTTTGCCACCATTCGCCCCCGTCCCCGTCCCGGTCCCAGCCATCGACGCCCGACTCCGTCTCGGTTGCCCCGCGCGACTCTGCTTGCTCAACTCCCACGCGAGCAAGTCCTCACACTCTGCCGTCGAGACCCTCACGCCGTTCAACAACCCTTGCCACTTGCGCCGGAGGATCTGCCGGATCTGTTCGAGGTAGTCGTACGCGTACCAACCCTCGTTCGGGTCGCTCGAGCACGCCGAGAGGACTCCGTCCGGCGAGTCGATCAGCGATTTCAGGAGCGGGTCGCTGATATCGCACAGCTGGAAATGGCCAATCTTGCCATACACGTGCTCGCCGTCGAATTCGTGAGACAGGCTGGGCGGATAATGGGGGCGCTCCCGGGTCAGTGTGCGAGCAGCGATCGGGAATGAGCTCCTAGCTTTCGAAGCAGCAACTCACTTTGACGTCGTCGGCGCCTTGTCTGCCCGGCGTGACGAAGCCGCCCCGGCCTGCGCTTGGGACCTCGTGCCAGGCTGCGCCCTCGTCCGGACGTTGGCCAAATTGCGAAGCGCAATGTGTTGGTAGCTTCGGGGTGAAACAGGATCATCAGCTGTGCTATTGGGGGCCGATTGAGATAACGAACAGGAGGGGGAGAGCGCACAAGCGAGCTTCTGGATCTGTGCGCGGGTCGTAACCATACCGGATGACGAGGTCGCGGAAGGGCCCGTCGGCAAAGGTGTAACTGATCATGGGCCAGCACGACTTGTTCCTGCGACAGTTCGGACGTGTAAGCTCCCACGAGGCCGAGCTCAAATCCAGGCGACCGGAAAGAAACGCAACGACGCACGCATTGATGACCTTGTGGTCGTCGGCCGAGAGTTGGTTCAGCAGCGCCGTCCTGGTCCAGCATGGCCGCTTTTCGAGCAAGTCGTGCATCTTTTGCTCGAGCGGGCTCAACTCGTCGCGGCCGAGTTCGGTGAGCAAGACGGATTCGGGTCCGGTCGGGACGTGGCGCTGGACGTGCAGGATCGACTGGACGGTGCGGACTTTGTAGCGGCCGCCGTTGATCAGGCGGGTGACGCCCGCATCGGTCGTGACGCGGATCGTGCCCGGGGCCGGTTGCATGCTAAAGAAGAGACCGAGTGGTGTCAGGTCACTCTGCTCGGGAACAAGATATCAGAAGAAGGGGAGCAGGCGCACTCAAACATGGCTGGGAGAGGATGGCGACTGAAGGTCGGCGGGGGAAAAAAGGCGGATTCGGGGTAATCTTCGTTCGGCGGTGGCATCTCAAACTTGCGAATGCCGTCGACTGCCCGGGGGCGGGGGGAAAAAAGTGAGCGAAGTTTGCGCAGTCCGAGGTGTTGGACAGCCGGTCTCACTGTCTAGGTTTTCGATGGCTTGGGCCATATCGAGGGTGGGATCTCCTCCGGCGTGACGGGACGGCGTGTACTGGTAGTCGGCCATGGCTGCAAACGGGGGCGGGTCAGGGTACGTGGGTAAAAGAGGAGGAAAGAGGGAGGGAAGAAGACTAACCTCGGAAGCGTGCGAGTCGGTGTTCCACTGCGACGGGTTGGATCTGGTACATCCCTGCGTCGACAATGTCCCCTTGCTCATTGCGTAGGGGTTTCTTCCTCCTGCGTTTGACGACGCGGCAGACAATGTTGTTGGTCTGGGCGATGTGCGCGCTGACGGGGTGCGAGAAGCGGTTGCGCGGGTCGAGGTTGTACTCGAGGGGGACTTTTGCGGTATTGGTGAAGCTACTGGCTACGCTGGCGAGTCCTCCGAGGGCCTCGAGTGCGTTGTCGAGCGAGTGTACGGGTCCCGGGTACTCGACGGTCGCGAGGTGGACGCGCTGCTGGACGGGGTCGAGGCGGTACTTTGGCGCGTGCACGATCGGAGGCGGAGTCGGAAGCCGTAGCTCGTCCATCTCGCCAGTCCGCGGTCTAATGCGAGACAAGAGGGGAACCTCAGTCAGCTCCACCTGCGAGTTGTCAGTTGCGCGTGAAGTCGAGTCGACACGTCTTGCAACCTCTCTCTTGCGCACCCGTAACGAGGATGGATCGCTCTGCAGAGTTCAAAGAGCTCGTCCAAGCCAAGGAACAACAGTACCCGCCTGCCAAGCGCCAGCGAGTCAAGTTTGGGCACCTCCGCCAAGGCCCTGACGCACCCAAACTCGACCCGTGGACAAGGCAGGCAGACCAGGTCGCAAGTCTAAAGTACCTGCACCTTACACACTCCCAGACCAGGGGCTGACTTGCACTTGGCACCAGGCCACCAACTTGCGCTCGTTTGCCAACTTCCTCTCGTCAATCCGGAGAGCCTACCTCGACCTCGGCTCGTCCACCTCGAGCAGCACAAGCACTGCAGCCCCGCCAAAGCGCACCTTGGACCCGAGCAAAAAAGGCCTCGCAGCGTGGGAGGGCGTCCGCTGGCTCACCGACAAGGAACGAGACGAGATCGACTTTGCCGTCAAGGTCGCCCTCCGGAAATCGGTCGACCGCGTACGCCAACTCGAACAACTCGAAAAAGGTAAACCGCGTCGCTTTCGAAATTCCCAGTGACGCAGATCCTCGGGCGGGAGCTGATTCCTGGACCGACCACCCGCAGTCCGGATAGCGCGCCTCGAAGCCGAAAAGCGCGACAACCCCGCGACCCCAGGCGGCGCCCTCTCGCGCCTCCTCGGACTCGCACCAGCCGCTTCTTCAGAAACCCAAGACGCCTCCGCCGAACAAGCCCTCGCGCAACACCGCTCCCTGATCACCTTCTACTTGAACGCTTTGCTCGCCGACGTCTCGCAACGGCAGCGAGACCAGCAAGAGGCGCGCGTTCAGCGCCAACTCGAGAAAGCCCAGTCGCTCGGCGCACTCGGAGCGAATGTCGGGCCATTCGGGACAGATGTTTCGACTGCGGCCGCGGGCGGGAGCGGAAGCGGAAAGGGCGCGGCCACGGCGCCGATACCGTCGACGTTGTCAACGTCGTCGTCCTCATTTATTCCTCCCGGGATGGACGACGACGACGACGAAGACGATGACAACCCGCTCGGGTCGACCCTGACGGCCGAACAAGTGCAGCAATTCGAAGCCGAAGAGTCGGCCCTCCTGAAAGCGACCCAAACCGACCTCGATGCGCTGCACAAAGCCGAGTCGTCGTTGCTCGAGATCGCCGCCCTCCAGACCCAACTCGTCTCGCATTTGACGCAGCAGTCCGAACTGACGGACCAGTTGTGGGAGGACGCGATCACCGTTTCGGGCGAGGTCGAGCGCGGGAACAAGCAGTTGAGACAGGCAAAGGAGCGCAGTCGCGATAGCCGGATCTGGCTCCTCGTCTTTCTTTTTGGCTCGTCCTTCACCTTGTTGTTCCTCGATTACTATACGTGATGACCTCGAGTCTCCTTTTGAAATTCGGAGAAAATGCTCTCTCTCTCTCTCTCGCGCGCGATCATTGGGGTGGCAACACATTTTCGAGGGGAGAGGAATCAGTCTATCCGTTCCTTCTTGTCTCGAGCCAAGTCCACAACAACCGGCGGCGATGACTGCACCTCCTCCGCGTCGTACAGAACGTCCCCCACCCCGGCGCCGTCGTCGTCCTCCTCCTCCTCCTCGAGTCCCCAAGCGGCCGAATCCCCCCGAGAGTGACCTCCCAGACTGCCCGCAGGACCGAACCTAGCAGCAATCGAGTCCAGCTCGATCGAGTTCGAAGAAGCGCGCGCTCTTTCCTTCTTCTCCTCCTCCTCCTCTTCTCGCGCGCTGTAATCCGAAAAGGCGTCGCCCCACCCGCCGCCGCCATCACCCCCATCTTCTTCGCCTTCTCCTTGCGGTTGCGAGGGCGGTTGATTTGTTCGGGACGAGCTCGGCAGCGGCGGTCGAAGGTCGTCGTCGTCTTCGACGTCGAGCAAAGCTCCTTCGGGTACGCGCGGGCTCGCATCGTAAGCCGAAGCGAGTGGTCGTCGTCCCGCCGCCGCCGCGGCTGCGGTTGAGCTGTCGTCATCGTCCTCCCTTCCCTCGGCGTCAAAGTCGACGTTGTCGCGAGAGGAAGGCCCGTTATCATCCTCCAGGAGTTCGTCCACATCTTGCAACAAGCCCGCTTCGAGCGCGTCTTGCTCTTCTTCTCCTTCAGCCGCTTCCTCGACGTAGCGCATGGTCAACTGTATTTACCCGCACAAAGAAAAGGAGAAAGGTGTTAGTCGAGCTTCATTCGTCGGCGCACAGAGTGCCGCCCGAGAAGTGCCACCCACCTTGTAAAGGTACCACGAGGTGGCCATGCCGAGCAAGGTCCCTGCGACCATAAAGATACCGCTGCGCGCCCACGCGAGGAACAACGACCTGTGGTCAGCACCACCCCGCATCACCTCAAGCCAGCCCACCAGGACGACGAATAAGCGCCGCCGATACTCACTTGATCCAACGGGTCGTCGAGTCCATCTTGTGCCGTGAGGTCGGATCCGCAAAGAGATAGGTGCGGTGCCCGATAAAAACATGCCTGAGAGATTCGAGAATCCCAGTTCGTTCTCAGCACTTCTCACTGAGATTATTCAAAACCGAAAAAGAAAAAGGTTTCAAGACGAGAGCAGATACGCACAGTAGCAGCTTTGGTGTGATGGCTCTGCAAATTCAGAGGGGACTTGTGAGTGACTAGCACGCACTCGAAAAGACGAGACTGCGAACGAGACTTACAAGGTGGCAAGCATGAACTCCTGCAACGAGACTGTCTCGATCGAGGCGAAAAAGGCGTTGCTGTAAGGGTAGGGGAACGGGCACAGTCGCAACAATACGATCAATGGCAAGCCTGTTTCCGGGAGATCAGCAGGAAGACTATCAGGACCAACGCGCCTTTTTCCGGTCAAAAGAGCCGGCGCAAACGTACCCTTGACGCGAACTGCACGTGACAGGGCCGCGAAGGTCTTGTCGCGCTGGATGTACGGGGCAAAGAGGCCGATGAGGCGGCGCACGACGAGGAACGCCAGCGCTCCGCCGACGAGGCAACTCGCGGCCGAAATCCAGAAGCCGGGCAAGACTCCGTACGCGAATCCGACGAGGGTCTGGGCGGTGCCGTAGCCGACGAGCGGGGGTATGGACGTGACGACGATCACGACCGAGAGGATCAGCCACCCATGGGGGGTCTCGCGGACGTCGTCTGCGAGTCCGGCGAACCAGGCAAAGATGCGTTCGGGTCCGATGAGCCAGAACAAGGCGCCAAAGACGACGTGGAGCGAGGCCCAGAGCCAGACGGCGAGTTTGCCGGGTTTCGAGAGGGCGCGGTAGCGGTCGAGGGCGAGGGTGCCGAGGTGCTCGGAGCGCTCGAGCGCGAATCGGACGTACT
Source organism: Rhodotorula sp. CC01 (assembly GCA_021654155.1). Lineage (NCBI taxonomy): Eukaryota > Fungi > Basidiomycota > Microbotryomycetes > Sporidiobolales > Sporidiobolaceae > Rhodotorula > Rhodotorula sp. CC01. The sequence continues at coordinate 366,717 of JAKEZK010000005.1, forward strand.
CGCGTGCGGTCATGGTCCCCGGGAGCGTCTCGGATGATCGTCTCGCGGCAAGACTGACGAGCGTGGGCTCCTCGTCGACGAGATGACCACTCCCGAAGAGTCGAGTCGGGAAGCACTTGACTTTTGGGCTTTGCGGGGTGCTGTCGATTGGCTGTCTTTTTGAGCGAGCGTAGGGAGATGGTCAGCCTGTACTGGATGCAAAGGCTTGTAGCGAGATGGACTCACACGAGAGGTCTGTAGAGGGATGGCCCCCACTTTGAGAAACTTGAAATCGCCGAGGGTGAAGCTGGATGAGCGAGCGGCGGGATGAAGCGACTTGTGCAGGGACGTGTATCAGCCTGTGCGTTCGAGCAGTCCTCGTTGGATTCTAAGCCCGTCAGCTGTTGACTAGAGTTGTCGAGATGAGATGGATCAAAGCGAGAGCGAGGCGATGCACCCCGAGTTCCGACTCTACGCTCACCTTGATCACAGGGGAAAGGCTATCAGGGCTACGCTAGACTCGCGCTGATCCATCCGACAGCGCTGCACTGCAACCTCGGACTGCCCTCGGCTCTACAGCGAGACAACCAGCCCGCCTCGCTCTCGCCCTTCGTCCAACCCTCGACTCGCACCTCGAGCCACACCCGCGCGAGCAGCAGGAGAGGCAATCGCGACCATGGCAGCCTACCTCGGCGTAACCCCGCCCATCTCGGTCGCACCCCCGAGCGCGAGGGACTTGGAGGTCAGCAAGACCTTGATCCAAGAGCTCCAGGACCGCGGCGTCTACGAAAAGCCAGAAGAGGGCAGGAACCGCGAAATCGTACTCGCCAGGCTAGACAAACTCGTAAAGCAATTCGTCTACCAGTCCAGCTTGAACCACGGCCTGTCAGAAGCCAAAGCACGCGAAGCGTCAGTTCCCACCCACCTTTTCTCCTCTCGCTCGCATAGACTGACTAGCACCCTGTCTTCTCAAACAGGGGCGGCAAGATCTTTACCTTTGGTTCGTACCGGCTCGGCGTGCACGGTCCCGGCTCAGATATCGATACCCTCCTCGTCGTCCCGCGCCACGTCGAGCGCGAAGAGTTCCACACCCTCTTCGAGTCGATGCTCAAAGAGACCGACGGCGTCGTAGAAGTCACCGTGAGTGCTGCTGCCCGCTCAAGAAGGAGCCCCTTGCCTGCCGCGCGCTGAAATGGTCAATTGGAACGACTCGCGCAGTCTGTCCCAAAGGCGTTCGTGCCCATCATCAAGTGCACCTTTGCCGGCATCGACATCGATCTCCTCTTTGCGCGCCTCGCACTCCCGACCATCCCGGACGACCTCGAACTCAAAGACGACAACCTGCTCCGGAACCTCGACGAGCGCTGCGTCCGCAGTCTCGGAGGCTCCAGGGTCACGGACGAGATGCTCCGACTCGTGCCGGACGTGCCCGTCTTTCGGGAAGCGCTCAGGACGATCAAGCTGTGGGCTCAGCGTGAGTCATCTCAATCGGCGGCAGGAATCCCAGGCTTTGGGGCCCGCGTAAACCGTGCTCACGTGTCTCCTTTCTTTTAAATCGCAACAGAACGGGCAATCTACGGCAACGTGATGGGCTTTTGTGGAGGTGTCGCCTGGGCCATGCTCGTCGCGCGCATCTGTCAACTGTACCCGAAAGGATGCGTCGGCAGCATCATCTCTCGGTGCGTGGCAGCTCCCCCTTCCGTCCTCTCATCACGACCACCGCCGCCGCTCATCTCGTTAGCGCCTGACTGATGATTACGATGGGTTCCGCCTCGCAGTTTCTTCATCATCATGCATCAGTGGCAATGGCCCGCGCCGGTCTTGCTCAAACCGATCGAAGAGGGACCTCTCCAAGTCCCCGTCTGGAACCCAAAAGTGCGTGCCTGATCGCGTTTCCCCGTTTCTGTTAAATCATCTCGACGGTATGTACTGACCGTCGTTCCAACCTCAGCTTTACCCGTCCGACCGGTCACATCGGATGCCGATCATCACGCCTGCGTACCCTTCCATGTGCTCCACTCACAACGTGACCCTCAGCACTCAACAGATCATGACCGCCGAGTTCAAGCGAGGTCAGTCCTCCCTGCTTCCCTCTCTGTGAACGCGCTCCTTGCTGGCCTCGATCATTCGGGCAGTCTCTTCCGGCACTGACGCGGATCGAAAATGTTACCGGTCCCATTTCTCAGCGGCCGAGATTGTCGACAAGGTGTTTGTCGGGACAGCGAAGTGGGCCGAGCTGTTCCAGCCGCACGACTTTTTCAGCAAGTACCGGTATTACCTGCAGATCACGGCGAGTTCGAGCAACGCCGACGTCCAACTCAAGTGGTACGTCCTACAGTCTCTTTCACTTTTAGCGAGATTTGGACCCTCGCTTAGCATGAAGGGATCTCTCACGCGCGCGCGCGCGCCCGGGCAGGTCCGGAACGGTCGAGTCTCGAATCCGTCAACTCGTCATGAAGCTCGAATACGTCGACACGCTCTTGCTCGCGCACCCGTTCGTCAAGTCGTTCGACCGCACCAACTATTGCCTGAACGAGGAGGAGCAACGGGCCGTCTCGATCGGCGAGGTGCCTGTCGAGGTTGAGAAGCGGACAGAGAAGGATCTGAAAGACGGAGAGGGCGGGACGGTGTATACGACGACGTTCTACATTGGCCTGCAGATCGAGCGGAGACCGGGTGCGTGTTCCACCTTTTCGCTTCTGCCCCAAGTTCGCTCGCTTGCGTTTGCAAGCGAAAAAAAAAAAAGCGCGGCCCGCCGCATCGAGAACGCCGCCCACGACCCGTTGACTGACTGTTGACGCTGTGCCCCCTTCTTTATTCCGAACAACAGCTGGAGCTCAACAGGGCACTCGGAAGCTCGACATTTCATACCCGACCAACGAGTTCACCAAGCTCGTCAAGCTGTGGGACAATTATGATGCCGAGACGATGGGAGTCATTGTTCGATACATCAAGAGGTGAGTGAACCAACTCCCAGATCAAAGTAGGCTCGGACACGAGGTAGTGGGCACTGATGTGGGACGAGTCGCACAGCTCTGCCTTGCCGCCGTACGTCTTTGCTGGGAGAGAGCCGGAACCTCCGAAAACTGGCGGCGTCAAGCGGTCAAAGACAAAGGTGCGCCCAGTCCGTCGCTACGAACCGCTTCACTTCGAGAATATGATTGCTCCCCGCCGCGGGATCGTCGACACTGCCTGCCTGGAGGAGCGGTCTCCGTTGACTCCCACAACCGTTCCCCTTTCTACCCCTCCCTCCGCTTGCTCTCTCTCTGATCCCCTTCTTACTGTCGCTTCCTCGGGCGGGACTGACCCTCTTGCAGAAGGCCAACGGCACGAACGCGTCCACCGCTGCCGCCACTGCCGCTTCCTCGACTGGCACGACCCCGCACAACCACAACCACAACAACCACAACGCCGCTGAAGACAGTGACGCCGAACGCCTCAACAAGAAGCACCGCGCGTCTTCGTTCGTGCCCGAGAACGCGACCCCGACTCCTGCAGGACTCCCGCCCGTGCCGATACAGCCGCCGATTCCGACGAACGAGAACGGCACGGCCAGTGTCCCGCAAGACGTCCGGCAAGCGGCGGAAGCTGTAGTCGGGATCACGGGATCTGCTCCTGCTGCTGCTGCCCCCACTGGGTCTTCGCAAGGGGATGCGGTCGCGTTGCCCGGTTTGGAGACGAGCTTGCCTGTTGGGGAGATTACCGGACTCGCTTCGGCAGTTACGAATGGTGGGCCTCAGAACGAAGCGGCCATTATGGCGGGCGAAAACGGTACGGGGACGACGCCAACGGTAAGCGCATAGGGTTGAAGAAGTTTTCCAATGCTCTCTCCTCTGGTCAAAAACTTTGCCCCTCTTTGATGGCTCCGTCGTCATTTCCAAAACCCTTATCATGCGTGGGCATGCGACTGCCGACAGGTTGATTCTTCTCTCTCGTCTCCGCTTGTGTATGTAATCTGATCAGCGACCTAAACCGGCGACGAGCAGTTCCTGCCGTCCTACCCTTCGTTGTACTATCTCTCTCCGGCGTCCACACCTGCATACCCTCTGTATTCCTTGTAGAAGCCTGTGAAATCTGCCAGAGCGATCATCGCTCCCGTTCCTACACGAAACGATCATACCATTCGGAAGGAAGAAAAGAGACGCTTCGAACGAGGATAATGGCACAACATGGGTCTACAAGCTCGCCCTCCCTCGCATGCTCTATGCGTACATTGCCGCGAGGCCCGCATCGTCACGGAATTGACGTCCGACCCATCGAGAGAAGAAGATGGCCGCAGCGGCGAGGAGGAAGACGCTGTCGAACAAGCGCGAAAAGACGTTGAAATCCGGCAGCGTGTCCAGCAGGCTCGTGGTCGTCGCGCTCGGAGACGAGGGGAGTGAGATGAGCGAAGTGAGGAGGTAGATGGCCTGCAAGAGGGTGAGAGGGCGGGAAGAGGTTTGTCAGGTCAAGCTTGTACTCGCTTCGGCTGGTGCAAAGACTCGCCATCAGTTGAGCGAGGAAGAGCAGCATGAAGGACGCGCTGACACCCATCGACGTCGCTTTGAATATCTGTGAAAGATGAAGCGTCAACACGAGTGAAAAGAGCACCAGGAAATAAAGCCGCGGACACAACACACCCTCGAAACGCTGCCGAGGACGTTCCGCATGTTGGCGAGGAGGATACCGCCGATGAGGGCGAGCCCGATCATTCTCGACCACGTCGCAATGTCCAACTCGATGTTGAGCAAGACGGCGAGGCGCGTGAGCAACGAGGTCAAGAGATCGGTGCCCTGTGCTGGGACCGTACTCGGGTCGGCACCGTCGAGCCTCTGATGGCTCTTGCGCGAGTAGCCAAAGATGAGGTTGACGCAAGACTGTCGAGTTTCGTGGTCAGTCTTCAAGCGTTCAATTTGACCACCGGTACCGAACAGAAACGCACGATGAACACCCTCCAGACGCAGTAGAGGCTGAACAGCCAACCGACCATGAGCCACGCGCGACCTTTCCAGCTCCGACCAAGCTCTCGCGCCGTCTTGCGCTTCCGCAACCGCGAAACGTCGTCGGCCATTTGGCGCTCCATCTTCTCGAGCGCGCCGACTTCCAGCTCAAGGTTCTTGACCTGCGCGGCGGCCGGGGTGGAGGAAGTCCAACGAGCGAGGAGCGATCGCGAAGCCGCTGCATCGGCTTCTTGCTCTGCCGACCCTTTTGCAAGCGCCAGAGCCTGGATGCGCTGCTGGAGATCGTGACGGGTCCGAGCGTGTGCGCGCTCGGCTTGAGCGATGTGTGCGTCCGTGACCGCCTCCCTGCATGGTTCGTCTCGTCAGCACGATGTGTTTCTCCTCCTCTCAGCGAGATGAGCATACGCAGACGAGACGGATCGCCATTCGTACGCTTCCCAGGCGGTGTTGACTGCTCCGCCGCCCGATAGCGTGGCAATTAGCACCACTCCTGGCACGCAAATGCGAGAGAGCAGGCTGTTGACGACGCCTGTCCTCTCGTGAGAAGGATTGTCAGCGTGACTCCGTCTCATATGAGGACAAATGGGACTCGCCGAAAGAATGTGAGCCCTCTGTTACGAGCTTGTCGGCAACGATCGAACCGACTTCGTAAAAGAAGAACAGGTAGGTGCCGAACGGGACGAGGGTGAAGGCGAGGGTGCGTACAGCTCCGGAGCGGGAGCGCTCAGTCAGGAGGAGACAGAGGCCGAACGGGATGAGGAAGACAATGAGAGCGAGGAGGGTGAGGAGGCTGAAGGACCAGTTCTGGCGTCGGGCTCTGCAGACGGCAAGCTGGATCAGCGGAAGGAACTTGGCGCCCTCACGACGTGAAGCAGGTTCCGCTTACTCTTCGCTGATAGCGTCGCCAAAGAGCAGCAGGGTAAAGAGCATGCTGCTCTCGGAGAAGGCGAGGCAGAACAAGGCAGAGGCGAGTCGCGAGTACGTCTTGCTCGACGCGGTCCGGCCGTAGTGCGAGTCCCGCCTTTGCATGTCGACCGCTGAGCTCTTGCGCGTGCTCGTCGGCAACAAGGGCGAATTGGCGCCGTCATCTCGAGCTGCAGCTGCTGCCCCACCACCCGTAAAGACGCCGTTCTCCGCCTCGTCGAGTCGTATAGATACTCCGTCTTGACCGTCATCCTCTGCAGACAGCCCATCCTCGCGAATGACGTCCTTCAAGCCGGCGAGGAGGTACGCGTTGACGTAGTGTCGACACGCGAGAAAATAGACAAACCGGACGCAGGTCAGCAACCCCGACTCGAGCGCGACCGAGTGCGCCGGGCCAGACTGCAGCCGATCTGACACGGCGCCGCTCATGTCCTTGCAGAGCCGCTCTGCTGTGGTTCCGAGAATTGACGGCAGGAGGCGCAACCTGCTTCGGGTCTCCGAAGCCCTCTTCGTTTTCGCGGCACGTGCAGTTTGCCTTCGCGAAACGTTTTCTCGCGAGCCATGACGCCAAGTATAGATGCGGATGCAGATGCGAGTACGGGGTTGCAAAAATGCTACAAGTGGAGATATCGACACAGGGCGGCGGAGGGTGGGCGAGTCCTATCTGGGCTCTTCTTCCCCTTCGCCATCTTCCACAAGGCTGCCCGCTGGCCTCGCCGGAGCAGGTTCGGAGGATTCGGGGGAAGTCGGCGCCGCCTCTGCAGGTAGTGGAGTGGCGGTCTGAGGTGCTGGCGGTGCGGGAGGCGCCGGAGCGGCCTGCACGGGCGCAGCGGGAGGAGGAACCGGCGGCGCTGCATGTATCGCCGCCACCTGACGATGATCTGGCCGGTGCCGGAAGTACAAGAGCCAGCTGCGGGAACATGGAAGTGTTGTCAGTGAAGGGATTCCAGAGACGAAGGCGTGGTGAAGCCCTCCAACTCACGCAAGCAGCATGGAAAGAGCGACGATCGCGACGGTTCCGCCGAAATCGCCTTCCTCCTCGAGGTAAAACTCGTCTTCTTCTCCCTCGCCACGGGCGTGACCCCGAGTACGGTACCCCTCCCACTCCATCGGGTCCTCTTCGCCTTCAAGCGCGCGACGGGCCGCGCGTTCGGCTCCCCCTCCAGCATCTTCGCCGGCAACCGGTCCCGCTTCCGCTGCTGCAGGATCTTGATGACCATGCACATGAATGGCCTCCGGCTCGGGTCCAGGGTTGACTCCCCAATTCCGCTGAATATCTCGCCACGCGCGCCCAAAGTTCCACATCCCATGCTCGGCAAAGCCCGCGCCGACGCCGTCCGGGTCCGGATCGCGCCCAAAGAGGCTCAGCGCACGGAGTTCGTCGTTGCCCGACCTGGTGATGGCGTGATAGAGCGCTCGGGCGTACAATCCAATGAGCGAGAGGGTCGACGGGAAGAAGGCGTCGGTCGAAGTCTCGAGCGCCATGTCATAGTTGCGCTTGGCGAGGTGGAAATCCTGCCCAGGACGAACGTCAGCGGACCAGAGCCACAACGGCCCATCTTTCTTTCGAAAAGGTCTGCTCACCTGCGGAACGCCCTTGCCGACCTCGTGCATCCATCCCAGGTTCCACATCGCCATCGCCGAAAACCGCGTCGTGGCCGCGCTCTGATAGCATCCAGCCGCTTTCTCCAGTTGCGGGACGCCATCTTCCGTTCCGAGACCGGCATAGTAGTAGTCCCCCATCTTGACGAGCGCGTCGACGTTGTCTTGCGCCGCCGAGCGGGTCCAGTACGTCAACGCGAGACGGTCGAGTTGCCGAACGGCCGGAGTGGCAGTCCTAGGCGGAGCGTCGAGGATCGGGAGACGCAATCGCTTCTTGTCTGGCGAAGCGGAGAGTACCGGCTCAGCATTCATGTCGGACAGAGGGAGGAGGGGGCATGGAGAAAAATGCAGGGGAACGCACCCGAGTCGAGGATCCATGCCACATTGCTCTGCGCGACTTCGTACCCTCGTTCCGCCATCATCCAGTACCCAAGCAACGCCGTCCGTAGATCTCCTCGCTCGCGGGCCCGCTCCGCCTCCCACCAAACTTCATGGTCCCAATCGCCACGTTCGGCGACGCGCTTGTAGAACGAGACGGCGACGGGGCACGAGTCGGTCGAGGAACGCGCGGCGAGTTCGGCGAGGTAGTAGTACGCTTGGAAGGTGTCCGGGTTGCGCATCGAGTCGGACCGGATCGCGTGCTCAAAATACGTGTTGGCGAGCACAAAGTCGCCCATGCCTGTTTTCCGCGCACAAGAAATAAAGCGAGTCAATTTGATCGGCTTTGCGCATCGCATGGAGAGCTTTTTTTCGTTTCTTACCAAAGTGGAATTTGCCGAGGTTGACCTGCGCTTCGGCCAAGTCCTGCTGAGCGGCGGCATGGAACAGCATGTTGGCTTTCTTCAAATCGCGTTCGACGCCGAGTCCATCGCGGTACATGATGCCGAGACCGTTGTTCGACTCGCGGTCGCCCTGCGCCGGGTCCCGAGTCTCATATCAGCCATCAATCCGGGGACTTCACTCGCTTGCACGCCGCCGCGACGCACCTGTTTCTGCCCTCGCGCGAACCACAGATGGGCCTTTGCGTAATTGACGGGCAAGCCTTCCCCGCGGAGGTACATCCTGCCCAAGTAACCCGCCGCCAACCCCGCCACCAACGTCGAATGATGATCGAGCTTGTCGTTCTTGCGATCCTTGGCCGGATCAAAGTACCCGATCCGAGGCGCCGCGCCCCCGTTCTTGGTCTTTGTCGCCACCGGACCCTGCGCCGGATCCCAGGTCGCTTCGCGCGGATCGGAAGGCCACAACCTCCTCGCGACGCGGAGGAACCACTTGCTCGCGCGGTAGAAATCGCGCCCGCCGTCCCAGAGTCCGTCGTCCGCCGCCGGTCCCGCCCCGAGTCGAGTCGGCTGCACCCTCCCGCGCTGAACATCGCGAGCTCCTCCCAGCCCGTGCGCTGCAAAGCCTTGGTAGTACAAGCGACCGAGCCGGTACTGATACGAGACGTCGCCGTGCTCGGCGTGGAAGAGGTGGTACTCGATCAAGTCGTCCCACTCTTGCTGCGTCTGGGCGTTCGAACCCCCTGTCGTCAATGAAGGCCGCGCCGAAGAGGCCCCGGGACCGTACGGCCCGCCTTCAAGGTCCGAGAGGCGGATCTTGGGCGGCGGGAGGTGTCGACCGCCGGGCGGGCCGGCGTTGAAGGACCGGAGCGCGGCGTCGGCGGCCGACTTGTACCAGCCGAGCGCGTCCTTGCACGACTGCTTAGTCCCGATGCCAGCCCAGTACCGGTATCCGACCGTCATCGAAGCCGGCACGTCGCCCGACAAGGCCGCAAACGTGTAGTGCAGTAGTGCCTGTGGGCGTGACATCAGTCCTCTCTTTTTCGTTCAAAGCTTCAGAGCACAGTGACCCCCGCAACTCACGCTACCTTGGTGCCCATGTCCTTCCAGCCCGCCCATGGCGTTGCCATAGTTGCTCCCGTACAGGAACCCGAGCTTGTACTGCGCGTCGCCGCGACCGTGCAATTCCGACGCCTGGGTGTAATACTCGACGGCTTGCTGAGGGTCTGCACTGAGCCCGGATGCTCCAGCCTAACGCGTGAGGGAGAGACAAGAACCTCAGCTTATGCAGATCGATCGAGCCGAGCGAAAGCTAAGGGCCGCGGGAAACCGCCGAAGACTCACGAGGTAGAGATCGCCGAGGAGCAAGAGCGCGTCGGACGAGCCCGCCGCCGCCGCCTCTTCAGCGATCGCAATCACTTCTCTCCACGCTTCGCGCAGCTCATCGGGCGTGAGGACGACGTCCCCCTTGAGCGCCGAAGCTCGGAGCTTTTCCTTCCATCCGGGAGTGGCGCCGCCTCTTTCGCCCGTTGAAGCCTGATTTGTCCGACCGCTCGTACTCTTTGCGCCAAGCTGTTCGATCGCATACTTGAGGCGCTCGATAAGGTACTGAACGGTGGTGGTCGTCTCGCTGCGGAGCGCCGGTTTGCGACGACCGAGCAGGTTGCCGCTTGTGCTCGCCACTGCGCCCGCCACGGTCCGCACGCGCTTGAGGACCGAGCCAGTGACTGTCCCTTCGAGGCGGGCCTGTATCCGGTCGATTCCGGTGGCGTTGGGGGCGAGGTGGATCGAGTAAGGGGTAGGTGGGGGCGGGGGCGAGTGGGCCGCTAGCGAGTCGAGGAGCGAGAGGGCGAGGTTGTACAAGTCGTCGGCTGAATCGGTACCGTTTCTGGGTTGCACTGAGGGCAGGTCGGGAGCCTCGCCGTGCTGTAGCGGCTGTTTCGAGGAGTCGGGGAGGTCAGTCAACCGGTCCGAACAAGGGATCCCCATCGCCGCTTTGGCCCAGCGCGCGGAGACTTGACTCAAGCGGGTCTTGTAGATTTCTTCCCTTCATGTGCGAGTGGGACCGGTCCGAGTGCCTTCTCGAGGCGGTGGAGGGAGAGGGGAGGGACACGTACCGGATCGTCATCGTCGGACGTGGAAACTGGCGGGCGTCCCCCCTGTTGGCCCGCCTTGGCTTTGGCGTTGGCGAGTGTCGCTCCCTGCGAGACTCCGAATGTGATCTGCTGCTCTGGTTGCTGTGCGTTGACGACTGCGCGAGGCGATCCGAGGTGAGTGAGTGACGAGGGGGCGTGAAAAGGGGGGCCGCGTACCGAGAGCTACCGCGACGAGTATGCAGGCTGTATTGGACAGCTTCATGCCCTCGTCTCGAGCCCAAGTCTAGAGTGAATGACCGAGGCTGTGCAGCTGCCACTCGACTCGAGAAGGTGAAACTGCTCTCGACTCTTACGCACACACTCGCTCAGGAAGCAGACTGTTCACTTCGCGGGCCACAAAGCAGCCACGCCATGGACTCGTCAGAACCACCCGCAGGCGCAAACGCAGTCGAGGCCGTCAAGCAGTACAACCGCGTACGTGCCTCAACTCGCACTCACACTCGCAGCACACACGCACAGCCCACGCTGCCAGGCTGCAGTATAGACTCACCGACACTGACGCACCTGCTCATGTCCATCTCGCCTGCTCGCCTCGCCCCGCCCCCGCCCCCGCCCGGACCGACTCTCACTGCTCGGAAACCCACCCCCTGGCGTTCCCGGAAAATGCCAAACAATCTGCCCCGCCCGACAGATCTTTCAAAGTCAACTCGGTCCGTCTCGTCTTTGCTGTCTTGGTGCTTCGTATCCGACCCAGGGCCGACTGACCCCCGTGGCGGGACTCGTGACCCGCAGATCGGACAACGCCGTTCCCTCTGTACCGGTGGGGCTCGTCCGTCGCCTTCTTCCTCCTCTTTGCCCTCCGCATATTCTGGGTACAGGCATACTACATCGTCGCATATGCGCTCGGGTGCGTCCGTGTTTCTCCTCCCCCTCGCGAGGAAAATCACTCTTGGGGCTGACCGTTGTCGTCCCGCCTTTTTTTTTTTTTTTTTTCCCCGTTTGCCTGCCACCTCGAAACGAAACCGTGTACCCGCCCGCGCACACAGTATCTACCTCCTGAACCTCTTCCTCGCCTTTATCACTCCGAAGTTCGACCCGGCGCTCGAGGCCGACCTCGCCGAGACGGACGCAGAAGAGGGCGCACCGACCTTGCCGACCAGTAAAGGCGACGTGCAAGAGGATGGAGAGTTCCGGCCGTTCATCCGGAGGCTACCAGAGTTCAAATTCTGGTTCGTTTGCCTCCCTACTCCTCCTCCTCCTCCTCCTCCTCCTCCCGTGGCCTGCCTGCCCCCGATGGCTAACACGTGCGCCACACAACCCCTGCAGGTACAGCGCGACAAAGGCGATCACGCTCGCCTTTTTCGCCGCCTTTATCCCCGTTTTTGACGTCCCCGTGTTCTGGCCGATCCTCGTCATGTACTTCTGCATCCTGACCTTCATCACCCTGAGGCGCCAAGTCGCCCACATGCGCAAATACAAGTGCGTTCCTCTTTTTTCCCAGCGCCACCCCCCGTTCCCTTTTCTTCAAGAATAGTTCCCCGGCGTGCTGACTTCTGGTGCGTGGCGCGCCCAGATACCTCCCGTTCGACATGGGTCGGAAATCGACATACGGTCACTGAGGCGAAGGAGGCGGACAATGTCGCAAAGCTAGAAGAACAAACGGACACTCTGGGGATCTAAGCGAAAAAGGAACACTCTTGCAATCACAGGCACCCACCTACCCTCGCTACGCGGGATGAAGACGCGGCGTATGCAATGATGTCTTTTTTAGAACCCCCTCTTCCTCTCTGAGTTTGGTCTGTTGAAAGGCGGTCGACCCGGATCACCTGGACTATTTTTTTCGGCCGGCGAAAGCAGCTGTCGATCCAGAGGCACTACGCTGCGCCCGCCGCAGCTCGGTCTCGCTGCTGTCATCTGCCAGATCGGACGAAGACTGCCCCTCTTCGGGGCTGAGAAGAGCTGTCTCGGCCACGTTCAGTCCTCGCGCCCGGCGCTGTTTTTCCAACCACAAGCGAGGAACAAAACGTGAGTGAAGATGTTATACCAAGAGGCGAGGTGCGCAGGAGAAAAATGGCCGACGACGCACCTGCCGGGCGAGCTTCTTCGGCAAGCTTTGATACTGCTCACGGTCTTGTTCTTCTCGCGTTCGGCGCGAGTCATCATGATCATCATCATCCCGCGCGGACGATCCTGTCTGTTTGCGCCACCACCTGCACAAGCGGAATTCGAGTAAGTCACTTGTCGGGAGAGCGGAAAACCACAGAAACAAGAACACCGCGGAATGGCAAGCTGCAGCTAGCGTACCAGACGAGGACGAGTAGCAAGACGAGCGCGATCAGGATCCCGATCAAGCCCAGGTAGAGGTTCGTCCGGTCAGGACTAGTGGACGCGGTCGAACTTGTCGACCTGGGGTTTATGGCAGGGCTCGGTCATCAGTATGTGCTGCGATATCCGAAGCGAAGCGGACAAGCGGAGCAGGGAAGGAAAAAATCCTACGGTGGACTCGCCGGATCCGCAGTGGAAGGCGCTGCTGCGGGTGAGGTTGTTGGAGCTGCTGTTGTTTCAGGCGCAAGAGCGTCGCTCGTCGGTGCGATAGAGGAGGAGGACGAGATCCTCCAGATTCGCTCAAGGGCGTGGTCGTCGTCGATTCGGCAGTGTAAGAGGACTGAGGTGGCGCCGTCGGAATCCGTCTGCAGTCTCAGAGTCTGGTCAGCTCGGCCAGCTCTACGAGTCCTGCGAGGATTGAGCTCCCGAGCAGTGCGCGTACCCGGATCTGGTACCGGGTGCGGTACTTGTCGTCGTATATTTGGTGTTCTTGACGACCTCGTTGCCGCCGTTTTCCGAAATTGTTTTGCTCTCCGAGGAGGTTTCCGCAGCGTCACTCGTCACTTGCTGCTTCGTGCTGCTCTCGTCACTTTTCCTGCCGGGGTCGCTCGAGTCGGCCTTGACCCGCACAGGAATGTACGGCGACTTGGTGCTCACTCCAGCGCTGTCGTACACGTAAAACTGGACTTGATCTGTCGCGCGCGCGCCCCAGAGCGAAGGACTCGTCAGATCAGGTCCCTCATGAAGAGCCCGATGAGAGTGCCGCGCACCTCCATCTTTCACTCCTTGTGCGGTCCAGGTGTACCACGTATCGGCAATGCTTCTCAACTCGCTGACTTTGTGAGAGTTGACGAGTCTGATGACAGTCCATTCAGGTCAGCTCAGCTCGGCCCCGAAGTTGAGGATGACCGGCAACTTTCTGGACGTACATTCTGACCGTATACGTTGCTGTACCGCCCCTGCAAATCGATGCGCAAACTCCGAACGCCCATCAGCCGCGACGCACAAGACCTCGTGACTGCCACTCGGGACTCACGACCAGCTGATCGTGACTCGAGACTCCGGCTTGATCCTTGTCGGCGCGGAGATGGACATGTGCTCGCCGGCGAGAACCGGATGGGCCGCGCAGAACATTGATAAAATGGCGATCCAGAGTCGACATCTCGGCGGAAGCATTCCTCAGCCCGGCGTCCCGGAAATACTGCCCGGATTTCTTTTTCTCGCTTGTCTTCAAAGACAGGATGGCGCAGGGCGAGCTCTTGAACGTGGCGGAAGGGGCACTGTCGAGATATGTCGCAATGTCGACAAGTTCGCAGGCGGTCCGCGGACAAGCCGAGCGTTGCAAGTCGCGTTCGGATGCCTAGCGCGCGCATACGGCTTGGTCGCGGAGAGCATACCGGTACTGATCTCAAGCAGCAGAGCGTACAGCGCAAACCTTGAAAGCGATCACGCATCGCGTCGACGGCAGGAGAGCCGGATGATCGGGAGGCAAGTCAACAAGCATGCGAGGAAGAGGCGCAGAGCATGAGTGTCCCAGCGGGGTGGTCTTCCATGCAGCTTCACATGTATTTCCAGGCGATCTAGCGCGTAGCGAGAGTCCGGCAGGCCAGCGTCGGGGATCGGAGGAGACGGCGAGAAGATGAGAGGAAAGCGGCGAAGACGAGGCGGAGCTCTCTCTCGCCCCATCTCCTCCCAAACAGCGCCTGTCATGAGTTTGACGCGCCTGCAGAGCCAAGTCGTCGAGTGGGGTGCGCGATATCAAGTACGACGCTGCTCTCTGCCTGTCGGGACGCTGATCCATCATCGGTCAACTCGCAGCCTCCGACTGCCCGTTGACGACGCTCGCGCTCGCTCTCGTAGGCGCCGGATGGCTCGGTAGCTACGTCCTCAGCTTCACGCGCATGCTGGTCGACCTCGCCCGTCCAGGAATCTCGGTCCGTCCACTCGTTCCGAATGCAGTTTCTCCTCATCAATGACTGACTGCCCGCTCGGAAACCAGCTGTCTCGCTTTGGCGCAAAGAAGGGCGCTTGGGCTGGCACGTTACGTCTGCGTGTATGTGTGCGAGGCGAGCGAGACTGACGGTGCTTCCTCATGCAGTCGTGACGGGTGCGACTGCCGGTATCGGCCGCGACTTTGCTCTCCAGCTTGCCGGAGCCGGTTTCAACGTGTTCCTCGCAAGTCGCACCACGAGCAAGCTCGAGGAGATTGCCAACGAGATTAGTAAGCTCGCTTTGTCCGGGATCGGGCTTGAAGTCTCGCCGCTGAGCCGTGATCCCGGTTAGCCGCCAAGTACCCGAACGTCAAGACGCAGATCCACGCGATCGACTTTTCCGCTCACGATGCCGACTACGCCCAGCTCAAGACTGTCCTCGACAAACTCGACGTCGGAGTGCTCAGTGAGTTTGCACCGTTCCGGCCACTGTGAACCTTTCCCGAGCGTGAGATTGACCGAGGTCTCGCCCCGGCGTGCGAAAAGTCAACAATGTCGGCAAGAGCTACGACGAGCCGATGTACTTCCAGGACTTGCCGG
This sequence comes from Rhodotorula sp. CC01, assembly GCA_021654155.1. Classification (NCBI taxonomy): domain Eukaryota; kingdom Fungi; phylum Basidiomycota; class Microbotryomycetes; order Sporidiobolales; family Sporidiobolaceae; genus Rhodotorula; species Rhodotorula sp. CC01. The sequence continues at coordinate 381,893 of JAKEZK010000005.1, forward strand.
ACCAGGACATGATCGACATTGTCGAGATCAACGTGTGCGTTCCGAGCTCGATCATGACGGCTCTCTGTTGTGCGGTGGCTGACCGACACGGCTTGCAAAAACAGCAACGCAACGCTCAAGGTCACGAAACTGGTCGTCCCCGGGATGATCTCGCGCAAGCGCGGACTCATCCTCACGGTCGGATCCTTTGCTTCGCTCATCCCGTCGCCGCTCCTCGCCGTCTACTCCGGCAGCAAGGCGTTCGTCTCGACTTGGTCGCAGGCCCTCGGCAGTGAGCTCAAGGGCACCGGCGTCGAAGTCGAGCTTCTCAACACCTACTTTGTCGTGAGTATGCTTCTTTTGCATGCAAGGATTCCCATCTTCCGCGCTGACGACTCCTTGTACAGGTCTCGAAGCTCAGCAAGATTCGCAAGAGCTCTTGGATGATTCCGACTCCGAAGACCTACGTCCGTGCGTCAGACTCGCCTCGCTCTCTGCGGTACTCTCAACCAAGGAGCGACGAAACTTACGTGAAATGATCTGCAGGTTCGGTGTTGTCCAAGATTGGCGTGCAGGGCGGCGCTGTCGGCCAACCTCACATCTCGACGCCTTACCACGGCCACGCGCCGGTTCAGGTACGAGAAACTGCCGCCCTGTGCACTTCTACACGTTGAAACTGATCCTGATCGCCGCCGCCTGGGCAATCTTTGCAAACAGTGGGTCGTCGACCACCTGTTCTCGCGCTCGTTCTGGCTCGACTACAACCGCAAACTCCACCTCGACATCCGCCGGCGCGCAATCCGCAAGCGCGAACGCGAGGCGGCCAAGGGCACCAAGGCGCAATGAGCTGTGTGAACACTGGATGCGCAGTCGAGGGAGAAGCCTACCGGCGAGGCAACCAAGGCGTTTCAAGGGGAGGGGGGAGGGGGTGGTTGTGCCCTAGCCGTACATCTACACGCTCTTTTGCAACCGTCGGGCTGCAAAAGGAGGGAAGATGAAGTATGTGAGAGGCTGTACTGTACTACGACCACGACCTGCTCGAACCGAGCCTCCGGCAAAACCTTATCACATCTGGTCGTCGCCGCGACGGCTCGGCCTAGCTCGACCGAGAAGCTTAAGGAATTCTCGTTCTAGCGCGCCGCTTGTACATTCAAAGTCCGGTCCATGTTTTCTTGAACAGCTCAGCTGGTCGCGTCGCGGAGCAGAAGATCAGCGGTCCAAGCCGGTTGAGGCATTTTTCGCGGGGCCCAGCGGCGGCATATCGCGCTCTCGGCTCCTTGCCTTCCACTACAGCGCACTGTACACAGTCTGTTCAGACCTCACGCTGGACACCTTTGCGGCATTCGCGATAACAGCTCACCCGGGTCATTTGATTCTCTTCCGGGCCGAACGCCGCGCGTGGTGACTTTTTGATCGAATCTTCGCCCATCGTCGACGTCCGGTGCGAGGCGCATGCGGTCCTGTCGACAACGTACAGTACACACGACAGTCTGCCAATCGGATCGCGAGCAGGATATGGACTTGCCGGCCGCCGCTACAGCCGCGTCCAACGAGGCGTCGACTTCGGAGAGCGCTGTTCCCCGGCCCGCTCATCCGCGTTCGCACCGCCGCAAAGACGGGCAACCTCCCAGACCGCCGAACGCCTGGATCTGCTATCGCGCAGCACGCTCGCAGGAGCTCCGCGCGCTGCCCGAGTATGCTCGCGTCGCCCAGTCCGAGATCTGTGAGTCCGCTTCAACCGCGTGCCCGGCAATTGCCAAAAAAGAACTGTGCGCTGACTACAGCTGTGCCCTCGTCGCCCGTACGAACGTGACAGCTAAGATCATCGCACGACTGTGGAGGGACGAGGACCCTGCAGTCCGCCGGAGCTACGAGTTGGAGGCGCAGGAGTTGAAGCGGGCCCATCGCGAGCAATATCCAGGTGCGCGGGGCTCGTCAAGGACGGGTCTGCAGACTCACTGACTACCAGACTACTCCTGCAGACTACACATACAGCCGAAAAACATCCAAAGCGCCTTCGGCCGCGCGGCCCGGTCGGTCCGCTGCTCAAAGGAGGACGTCGTCAGAGGAGGATCATGCGCCACTGCCGCACCCTTCCGATTCTCGGCTGGACGCGACGCCTACCGCATATTCCCAGCGCTCGCTGCCGCCACTACTTCCGCCCGCTCCTAGCGCAGCGAGCACAACTCCCGCCGATTATCTCCCACGCCCCGATCCTTATCCGTATCCGTATCGCTTCGCACCCGATGCTGCGGCGCACGCGTCGTCGCTGGAAGAGTGGGTGCCTCAGAAGTTCTCGATGGCCCCTCCTCCACCGTCGGTGAGGCAACCCCTGGCTGCCGTTCGCCCGCTGGCGCCACCAGTCGCGCATCCGAATTACCCTCCCTCTCGCCCGCAACCCGACCAATACCCGAGCGTGACCGCCCAAATGACTCCACACTATCAGAATGGCGCCATACCTGCGTATCAGCAAGCACCACCGGCGAACGCCAACTACCCGTACGATCAGCGCGCCTTCGTCGCACACCGCCCGATTCCGATGCAGCCGGCGCCCGAGCAGCTCTGGAGGCACGGCGTCGAGGAAGAGGTTCATGCGGCTTTGCCTTGGTCAAGCTTGTATTGATTAGGGCGCGTTGCACGTATTTTTATGCCTGTCCAACCTCTCCGGCTTGTCGCTTCCTCAGTAAGCGAGCCCACGCCTCCTCGATCGCATCCCACATTTTTCGTCTCCAAGACGGAGGGCAGCCGCATTGAGCCACAACCCGCGTATGCGGAGCAGCGCGCGCTCCGCCTCGTCCTGCTTCCTCTGCGTGTCCGAACCGTTCGAGACCGGGCCGCAACAACGAAGTCCGGGCATTTCGAGCAGTCGCGAGGTCGAGCCAAGGTATACGAAGTCGTGCAGAGGAGTCCATGCTGACCTGTACGGGACTCTGAGGGGAAACGTCGGTAATATGATAAAGGGCGCAGTCGTTTCGAGCTCGCGAATATCGTCATCGGGCGGCTCGAGCAGGGGCGCAAACAGCCCGGATCCCGTCGCAGCCCAGACGAGCCCGTGCGTAGGGATCTCCTCGACCTCGTCTGTATCGGCGAAGCTGATGACGAAGACATGAGTCGGTACCGGGAGATCAGGCGGAGGGAGAACTTCTCGGACCCGCTCGCCGCGAGAGTGGTTGGCAAGTATCGTTGTCCTCGGACCGCGAGGAGTAGCTCCTCTGCTGCAACAACACTTTCGTCAGCGTGACCGCAAATGAGCGCACCCTGACAACACGAGTGGGACTGACACAAACTATGCAGCACGTCGCGCACGAACTCGACGGGAACTTGCTCGCCGTCGAAGGGCAAGTGCTGCGGACCCAACGAATCGAATCGAGGTCGTGCCGGAACCTGGAGTAGGCGCTGCGCTTCTCCAGAGACGAAAGGCGAGTTTTCGGACGCAGCGATTGATGACCGGTCCGGAGTGACCTGATGAGACGGGTTCGAACTGGGCATTGCCTCGAGAGCGTGTAATCTTTACAAGAACGCAGAGGGACGGCAGTCGGTACCTCGCACTGAGTCGATGCCGGGTCGACTATACTTGCTATGCATGAAGCTGATCTCAGTATATAGCGGAATTGAGTAAACGTTCCGGGCGCAAGAGCCGGCGGCTTGAGAAAGATCGTCGCTCGGAAAGCGTCGCCGCCGTCGCGCGCTCGTCCAGCGAGGGTCCGTCTGTCCATGGACGTCCTCACCAGAGTGCTCTGCGCTGCGCGCATCTCTTGCCGCTGCAGTGCCTGCTCGTCGCCCTGTCCCGGCCTGCTTGCTCCGCTCGTGGAAGGAAAACGGGACCGTTCCCGCGACCTTCCCTTCCCAGCCTCGGCATCGACGACGGCTGGATGGCACCGCGCTGTGTGCAAGAACCAGCTGCGCAAGGTGGCAGGTCCCTACGAGTTTGGCGTCGCAGCGCGCCTTTCCCCCCAGCAGCGGGGGGCCCGCGCACGTTTACTGGCGTGTCGATGCCAACGCGGCTGGTCACGGCGGTACACAGCACCCATGATCTCCTTGTGGCGCCGCAGAGGGCCCATAGAATTCGCTTAACTGGACGACCTGAGCGGCCTCATGCCGGCGAGCGCCAGCAGAGCCTCGTGTCCAGGCGGTACCGGATTCCGCCGATCGTAAAGCGAGCGAAAATACGACTGCCAGGCGTGAACAGCAGATGTGTGGCGCTCTGAGCTGACCTCGCCGACTCGACGCAGGGTCGAGCGTAGTCGGATGCATGCGACCGCCCGGATCGATCTGCTCGTCGGTGGCGGCGAACGCATCACCGTCGTCAGAGATGCAACCGAATTGTCCGCCTTCGTCACGAAAAGTTTCAATAAGCTCAAAGTCGCCAATGAAGCAATTTGTGCTGTGAGAAGCTTGGACGGGTGCACAGCAGCGATGGTGGCCGTGCGGAATCAAAGTCGCAGCCTCATGTCGAGAGGGAGGCCGAGGGTCCCCTGAGCCCGTCGAGGTCGGCCGACCGCTTCAAAGGAGCGCGCGCTGCTCCGCTCTAGCGAGCGGACGATCCGTCTGCTCGAGCACTCTCTTCTGTCGTGGGTTGAAGTCTACCTGGTGCAATTGGACGAGGGTGGTGGATGCCGAGCGGCACCGGAGCACAGCCTCCGCTTCGACCTCCGTCAGCTTACAGCAGCTTGATGGTCCTGCGCAGGGCTTCGCCCGGCACCTCACACCACTGTAGTCGTACTGGCAAGCCAATCGGTGGCCACGGCCGACGACCCGCGCCGGCACCAGTACCTCGACATGACCGGGAGATGATCGACTTCCGCTCTGCGACCTCGATATGCTGCTCTTTGCTCGAGCATGACGACCGAACCGGAGCACAAATGCTGTCGCTCTGCCCCGAGTCAAGCATGCGAGTCCCGTGCCGTCCTTCCTCCGGGATCTGCTCTTTGCTGCACGTTGACGGCGCCAGGCTAATTGGAAACTCCATGAGCGGGCTAGAGGGCCAAACCCGCGAGGCTTTTATCTCCCTCACTACCTCGCCGTGTACGAGGGCCGACTCGCGTGCGATTCGTCCAGTCTGTGACCTGGCGAGTCGGCGGGCTGGTGTGTGCGTTTCTGCTCTCTTCTGTACTAGTGCTCTTCCACGGCGGACCGGACATCTTGGAAGGATTCGCCCACACCGTGATGGGTTGGGAGTTGCGTACAAGTGGACACCGGGCGCACGACTGAGCCTTTTGCGTTGCAAAGACAGGAAAGTTTCGAGTCGCCTCTTCCCAGGAAGTTTGCATCAGCCGGCGGACACGCTGGCAATTTCCGACCAGACAGAATCTCTTGAATTTCGAAACGGTCTCTTGAGTTTGTCAGCCTGCATCTCCATGGTCCGAGAGAGAGGGGAGGAAGCTAGTTATCCGCTCGCCTCGACATGTCGTCCAACTTTGTCCCTAACGACTTCACGCTGCTAACGAAGTACGGCAGGCGCTAGTCAGCGAGCTATAGGACTCGACGCTTGTATTCACCACGTGTGCAGCTCTGCCTGACCAGCCGTACCTTCCAGATCCCGACGCTCTGAAAAGGTCATCGCTTTCCGACCCGTCAGGATGGCAGCGACCGCGCCGTACACGACAGCGAGCGCGTTCCTGGAGCATGCGTCGACTGTAGAAGGCCTCACCTATACCGTGCCGACCTCGGCACCCGTGGATGAAGTCGCACCGGCGCCGCTCCTCGACCAGCAGGACCACGCCTTGTACTCGTCCGCGTTCTTCCCGAGAGAGGACACGGGCTGCAACACGACTGGCTTTGTCCTCGCGCGAGTGATCGAAGACGCGTACGCTCTCGAGCTGCGGTGGTGCGCCTTTTCGCGGACTGGACCCGAGGGCGCTGCCCAGCTGGTCCAGCAGCAGGGCGGCAATCTCCCGGCCAACGCTTTCGCAGAGCTCGACAGCCACTCTGGGACCTTGCCACCAGTCTCTTTCGTCTTCCCATCTCGCCTCGTCCCGAATCCGAGCCTCGTCGTCCTCGAAGCGACGGGCGAGTCGAGTCGACAGCTCCAAGTCCTCTGCGTCACCGAAGCCGGATACCTGTACACCCTCACCTTTCCCCTGCCGAGTCTCTTTTACGCCGCCGACGCGCTCAATGAATGCACCTGGAGCGTCGAGACCAAGATCGAATCGCTCGAGGGTCGGACGCCCATTCTCATGCACGCAGTCGACGAGGACCGCGTTGCGATCGCGACCGCTGAAGGACAGCTCATCTGTGCCGAATTGACGGCAAGCACTGGTGAGTGCAGTTGTTTACTCTCCGCCATGCTCGAACGCACTGAAGGCTGTATTCTGGCGGCTGTATTCTGACGTTTAACCGTCCGGTCCGCAGAAGGAGGACTGATCGAGACCGAGTTGCGCTCGCCCTCCTCGTTCTCGATGCGCTCCCTCATCCCTTCCTTCTCCACGCGCAGTCTTGCGTCTCCGACAAAGGGCTCATTCCAGGCCGCCTCGTCCGTCGCCGCCCCGTCGCAGGTTCTCTCCCTCGCCACCTGCGCCTTGCACGGCGCGCGAGAACCCGTCACGCTCGCTTTCGGCGTCTCGCGCGACCGCAAGATGCGCATCTGGCGGCTAGAGACGGGCGGCTGCCTCCGCGTGATCGACTTGCCGCAATACGAAGTCACCTCGACATCCGCCCTCGCTTTGACCCTCGCATCCCATGCGGAGTCTCCTCACGCCGACCACAATGCCGCCCTCTTGGGACCGACACCGTTCCCGCTCGTCAAAATCATTGCCGGGTCGGACTCGTCGCCGTACCGATACTACCTCGCCCTGTTCAGCCCCGCCACGAGTTCGGCTCCGTCGGCTTTCTTCCTGTACGGCATGGCCACCGACGCGTCCACGGGAGAACTCAAGGAGCTCGACCCAGTCGTGACGCGTGCGTGCCCGCTGCGAGTCGCCAACTCGCTCATCGACTTTGATGTCGTGCGGATGGACGTTTCGGGCGAAGCGAGGTGGACTTTGTGGGCCTGCTGGGACAACGCCGGCGAGATGGACATTCGCACTGTCGACGTGAGCGAGCTCGATGGCTTGACGGCAGAAGAAGGCGGCGAGGAATGGTCGATCGTCGAGCGCGGCTTGTCCTCGCGGACGTCGGCGTGGACCGCCGCTTACTTTGACGATCAGCTGCAGGACTCGGCAGACGCCGTCGCGGACATCTTTTTCGAGCACATCTCGCGACCGGGTCGTTATCCTGCCTCGACCATCGACTTTGCACTGGCAGAGTACCAGAATCTGGTCGCCGCCGAAGTCGCCGAAGCTGGGGCGATCCTGCCGGAACAGTTTGAGCTCGAGTATCCCTCGTCGCTCGACCGCGCAGCTGCGATCGTCGGCTCGACCGTCGTACTCGAGCAGGATGCCGATACTGGTGCGCTCCTGCATGACCAGTACTACCATCGCCTGAAACTCGAGTGGCTCCGCTTCGTCGCGCTCTTGAACCAATCTCGCGCGGCGGCGCTTTATCCGACCTGTCTCGCTATCGACGAGCAGCGCGGAATCGCAGCAGTCATCGGCCGCGACAGCGTGTCGGTTCCGATCGTCCGCGAGGCAGTTCAAACCCTCCACGACTGCTCGGGTCCGGCGGTCGTCGCGTTGCAGTCGGACGCAGACTCGGTCATCGACTTGCCGCCGAGCTTGGGTGCGACAAACACGCTGCATACCGATATCCTCCCACTTCTCGCAGTCATCCGCGCGGTCGAGAGTCGGCTCACGGCGGCCGGCAAACGCGCTCTCGAGCACACGCTCGTCACCCGTCTGTCCGAAGCCCCGACCGTCGACATCGGTACTTCTGCTCTCGAGATCTTCGAAACATGCCTGGAAGCGAGTTTGGGCGAATCGACATCCGAACTCGTCGCGCAACTGTCGAATTTTGAGAACACCGAGCGCGCTGTCGATGCCTTCCTCCTTCTCCTGACGTCGGAGCAGCTTCCTGCCGTCGCGGCAAATTCGGAAGACGGCGAAGAGGCAACGGAGCTTGCAAATGCAGTGCTCACTGACGCCTTCAGCGCCGGCGTCGAAGCGCGATACGAGCTTGCAAAAGGTCTTGCGACCGTACTTTTGGTCGTCTGGGCGGAAGACAACGGCGCGGGCTCTTCGTCCGACGAATCGGCCGGCGGCTCGATGCTGCTGCAGGACACGATCCTCCCGCGTCTCGCTCAATCGACTGCGGCAGCCTTCAACACCCTTCGTACTCTCGCGGCGTTACGATGGATGACCGGTCTGCTCGTGACACCCTCCGTGGATGTAATCGAGTCTCTTGCCGGCACCCTTCGGCAACGAGCGGAGGAGGACGGCTTCTTGCACCGGCTCGAAGGCCTGCGGATGCAAGAATCGAGCAAGTCCGGCCTGGCCGACACGTCGCCAGTTCCGACCTACGGCCTCGTCAACACCTTGCTCCGGCTTCCCGACTACGCACGGCTCCTCTTGCCGGCATCGCGCTCCGCGCTGTCGGTCTCTCTCGCCTACGCCTTCTCCGGCATGTTCCGCTCCTTCGGCCTCCTCCCTTTACCCGCCGCGCGAGAGCCGGTTCCCTCGACCTCCGTCGCTCTGCTCGCACTGCGACTACAACAACTCGCCCTGAATACCGAAGCGCTCGAATGGGCGAGCATGTGGCCCGCCTCGGCAGGACTGCAGTTCGTGCAGGCGAGAGCTCACCTGGAGCTCGGTTCCGCCGAAGAGGCTCAGAGCGCCTTCGACCGCGCTGCGAGCGGTTTCTGTAAGTCGCCTCGATTCAAGGGTCCGCACGCTACAGGTCGCAGCTCTAACCACCTCGACTCGGCAGCCTTTCCCGATCCTTCCGAACAGGAAGCGCTGCAGGCAGTCTTGCCTGCCGACGCGAGGACGTCGCTTGCAGCATATTACGTACATGTTCTCTCGCTCTTCGCGCCTACACCCTTCGACAAATCGATCGCGCACTTTGCGCAGCTCGCCCTCGACGCGTTTGAACGCGAGAATCTCGACGATGCGCAAACCGAGAACGATCTGTGGATCAAGCTGTTCCGGAGTCGAGTGATGTTGAGCGACTATGCCAAAGCGTACGAAGTGGTCATGGCGATCCCGGATCCGGAAACGTAAGTTCGTTTCCCGGATCTAACGTTCCAGCATCGAAGCTGAGATTGTACCGTCGCAACCGCAGCCAAACGACCTGCCTCGCGCACTTCATCTCGAGCGTGTGTGAGAATGGCGCGGCGGCGCTTCTCTCGACCTTCTCTTTCGCCGGGTTGGAAGCGGATCTGGAACGCAACCTCGCCTTCCGCGCGAGGAACTCGGATCCGCTTGGGACGCCGAATTACTACGAGATCCTCTACGCGTATCACGTAGCGAAGGGCGATTACCGAAGCGGTGCGTCTAGCCCCGCGATGCTTCCCCCCTCCCCCCGTTTTGAGAGAGGGGTCACTGAAGCTTTTGGTTGTTGCCACAGCGGGCACCGTCATGTATCAAGAAGCCCGACGGCTGGGCGAGCTTGTGGGCCTGCCTGGCGTGCCATATCAGCAGGTGGCGACTCTTCAATGCCACAGCTATCTCGCAGCGACGAACGCTTTGTCGCTCGTGCCGAAGGACCATGCTTGGCTCGCGATTGTTGCCGCTGATCAGACCGACCGGGTGCGTTATCTTTCCTAGGTCAGCTTCGGACGACTTGGCTGACTCATGACCGACAGGGAAAGCGGCGACGAAAAGTCGCCTATCGCATTCCGGAAAGCGAACTCGATCCGAACCTGGTGTCGGCACCCATCGACGTCCTGGAATTGAGCGATATCCGCAAGGATTACGGCTTGGCTCTCGCTCGACTGCAGTTGTCGGCGGAGTTCCCCGAGCTCGAGCGGACAAGTCAGTTATTCGCGTCAGCGGTTCCTGCGCTCCGTTACCTCAGCTAACCTTGCACCTTTTTTCGCTGCCTCAGATTTCCAGCTCGACGCCGAGACTGTCGTCGCGCTGTTCTCACAGATGGGCAAGATTGATCAGGCGTTCTCGGCCGGACGTGCTTTCGATTGCGACCTTTCCGCCTTGTTCGAAGCCCTGACGGAACGCTGCGTCGCCCTCTCAACACACGAGAGCGGGTATGTCCCGCACAACCAGCCCACGGCCGCAGGATGTGACGCTGACTTGCCTTTTTGCAGCACTACGGACGCGAGTTGGGTGAGCCTGGCCGAGGAAGCGTCGACGTGGGACGCGCCTCTACCCGCCAAGGCCTGGAGGTTGTTGGCGACCAACCTCGATCGCCATGACGATCCCGTCACTTGCAAGTATCGGCGCCTCGTTCTCGAATACGTCTTGACGAACTATGGGAACGCGGAAACGCCGGCGTTCCTGCTGGACGAGCTTGCGCGACAAGACCTGCCGGGCCTTTTGCGGATTCTCATTAAGCACGATCGTTTGGCGGAAGCGTTCGAGTGGGCCCTGCAGGCACTCAAGGCGAGTCTTTCACCACGATATGCTCTGTGCTGCGCGCAACCTAACTGTGGCCCTCATTGACCAGGCACCAATGGCGGCGACCCCTACCGCATTCGGTACCACCATGTCTTACCCGTCGTTCGACCAGCTTCTCAGCATCCCGCCGGGAGATTCGCCGAGCATGACGGACGATGTTCTGAAGCAGCGCCAGGCGGAACTGCGGCAAGGTCTCGCCACTCGCATGACCGCCCTGGAAAAGGCCGAGCGACAATTGAAACGCTCGTAGCGGAAGGATTACGCATGCAACGATACTTCACATGCGGCACTTGTCTTGTCATCATAGGTACTATATTCCGTGGACTACTGACCGGCAGCTTGCTGCTGCTGCTGCTGCTGCTGCTGCTGCTGCTGCTGCTGCTGCTGCTGCTGCTGCTGCTGCTGCTGCTGCTGCTGAGCAGCTCGTTGAGCCGCTACTGCCTGCGCCTGCGCCTGCAAAAGCTCCCGCTGGCGCGCCTGCAACGCCGCAAGCTGATCCGCGGTGAGTTGCGTGAGCTGATTCGGTACGTGGCCGCCGAGCTGCTGAGGCGCGTTTCTCGGCGAGGCCGAGCTATGTCCGGCGTTTGGCGAACCGGGAAGCGCAGCGGCAGACCCTGTCGGTGATGCTCGCGCGGCGGCGTGGGCGGCGGCGATTTGAGGCGGCAACGACGACGGTGGTCGGGATTGCTGCAGTCCGGCGGCGTTCTGCTGAGCCTGTTGCTGACGCATGGCGGCCGCGGCTTGGACTTGCGCCTGCTGCTGCTGTCGCAACCGCAACTTCTGCGCCTCCTGCTCTGCCTTGTAGATGCTCCATTCCATCGGCGTCCAGTTCGGTCTCGGCGGGATGTTGTGCGATTCGTGCATGGCCATATTGATCCGGCGAGGGAAACCGGCCGCTGCGCGAAAACGTCGCCCGTCAGCACTCGCCTGCGCGAAGGGGAAACTGCTCGCGGCTTACCAGGCTGCTTGGATGCGTACAGCTCGCGTTTCTTCTGGACCTTCTTCATGGCCTCGACGATCATCGCGTGCCGGGTCTTCTTCTTGCTGCCGTCGGCGATGACCGGCATCGGACGGCCCGTTCGGTCGACGGGCGGCAGCCATTCCGGCGGCGGTCGTACGATTTCCGTCCCGTCGGGCAGAAGCTTCTTGCTGCCCGGGCCCACGAGCTTGTCCCACCGATCGTACACGTCCCACGCGAGCCGGTAGTCGGATTCCGGGCGATGCGTGGTCGAGTTGAAGATCTGGGCGATGAGCGACCAGTTCAGGCCGTACTGCTTCTGGAGCGCCAGCAGGAGCGCGTCCTCTTCGGGGAGCCACAGGATGGCGGTGGCGCGAATCTCGGCATTCGGAACCTCTTGCGGTTTGACGAGGAGCTCGCCGGTAGCGACGTCCTTCGGCTTGCGGCCAGCAAAGAGTGTCGAGGCCGACGCCGGCACGGGAGTCTCGCCAGGACTCATCGAGTCCTTGACGTCTTCGAGTGCGTCGATCAGGGCGGGCGACCAGCCCTTGTCTGTCCGCGTTCGGCCCGGCTGAAGCGTGCTGACGAGGGTCGGCTTGATCTCGAGGAGTCGGGTAACTTGCGCAAGCCGGCCTGACCATGCCGACGAGTCCTCGACGCGACGGGCGAGCGACGGATCGTTGGCGATGGCAAAGTCAGAGTAGAGTGGTAGGTCCGGGAACAGGACGGCAAAGTCGTAGCCGAGGAACGGGTCGTCTTCGGTCGATTTGGCCTTCTCGGCGGTGGCCGCAGAATCCCGTATGAACGCGAGATCGCTCGAGCTGATCGTCGTGTCGGCGACCGAGGCGTCAAAGATTGGATTCCGAAACGTGATGAGGTTCTGGATATGCTGAGCCTGCGAGTGGGCCTTGTTCGCCTCGGCTTGAGACCGCGACGAGGGAGCGGCGGCCGTCACAGTCGCCTCGTCACCAGCGCTTCCACCCGCCTTGCCGGCTCCTGCTGGTGCCGATGCCACGGGAACCGCATCCTTGACCGCATCGGACGCGGAGGCGGCAACGACTCGAACGCCCGCGTCGTCGTCGGGCTCTCCTTCCGCATCCTGATCGTCCTCGTCGACGTTGCTGTCTTTGTCCTTTTCTGCATCACGACCTAATGTCGCCGACTCGAGATCCTCCGCACCGGCAGACAGCGACTCGCCCGACGTTGGAGGTCCAGTCATCCTCGCCTCGATTTCCGAGTCGGTCAACGTCCGCGGCGGCCTTGTCGGGACGACGAGCTTGCTACGATCGCTTGGAGACGCTCGCACATATGCGCGACAATCTCGCGCGATGGTGTAGGCCGTGACGACTTTCCAGCGCCGTTCTTGACGAAAGTCGGTCTGCATCCAGCGCTGTTGGGATTTGCGCGAAGGATCAGCACGCAAGCTCTCTAGATCACCGCCGCCGGACTAGACTGACCATTTCGTCAAGGACGTGATCCCAGTGTGCTTTCGGAACGACACCCGTGCGCTGCTTCTTCGGCTGGCGGAAGCTCCACTTCCTCTCGGCCTTGAGTTCCTCGATCCGTTCGAACGCCCGAATGGCGCGCATCTCGTCGATCCCGACCTCCCACTCCTTCGTGTCGAGGACGTTATGCACACGCTTGCCTGGTCCGAGGAAAGACTTGGCGCTCATGTGCTGAGAGCGAACGTGCAGCTTGTAGAGATCGGGCTGGACGGCTTGGGCCGCAGAGGATTTCGACGCCTTTTTGTTGCTCGCGCGGAGCAGGAGCGCAGCATTGAGGCGTTGACGGAGGACGTCACCGGGTACGGGCGGGAGAGCTTCGACGTAGTCGGACGAGACCTCGTGGATGCCGAACTGCGAAGAGTAGACGGGGGGCGGAAAGTAAGGCGCGTCGGCGACGGCAGGCGCTGGCGACGGGGCCGGGGACGGAATCGGCTGTACAAGTGCCGGAGAGATGGACTGTGCAGGTGTGGCGGCTCCGGCAAGGGCAGGAACTGGTAACGGCGCGGCGGAAGGTGAAGCCGAAGCCGCCGTCAAGGCGATTTGCGGTGCTGCAGAAGTCGACGGCGTCGGCGGGGCTCGTCGTCCAAGCGCCGCCTTGGTCCGGTCAGTCTGAGCGTTGCCCGCTGGTGTCGGTCCAGGTGCTTGCGCCATCGGGAGATCCTCGTCGACTTCGCCTTCAGCATCCTCCTCCGAGTCGTCGACGACAACGTCCTTGGCTGCCAAGTCGTCCGCGAGCAGTGGCGCGACGATGGTCTCGGCCTGTCGCGCACCGGAAGGTTCTGCTTCACTCGCTGGCGCGGGCGAGAGGGGCGGCAGAGTAATGTCGAGACGTTGCAGGCTGTGGGGGGGGAAATTCACCGTCCAGGATTGGACTCGCCGAGGTCAGTTCGCTTCTGCAAGGTGACGGAGAGTTTTTAAAAGCACCTTTCTACACTCGTGTATTCGCGCTTAAAGTCCTCGAGTCCCGGGAGCGAGGTCTGATCGTCTTTGGCGGCGTCGACCAGCTTTCGGCGCTTTCGTCCAGACAGGCCGGCTTCAAAGTCGGTGTACTTTGGCTTGTCGCAGACCGCCACAAAGAGCTCTGCGATCTGATGCTCCCTGGTTGCGGTGAGCGCCCTGCAAGGTGCGGCCAGACGGTGTCAGCGAGGCGTAGCGATGAGGCTGCGAGCGGGTGAGGGAGCGGGGTGGAGCACGCACTCTAGCTTGGCTTCGCGGGCTCGCACAGCGCGCGTGCGTACACCGGCATGGTCAGTCTGTTGACTGCTGTTTGCCTGTGGTACACTCGACCCGATCAGCGCTGTTCCGGTATTGTGACCTCACCCGAGAGTGCACAGCATCCCAGACGAGCGGGCCTCACCTCGTCGGCAACGTGACCCGAGGTCGATGCAGTGGCCCTGGCCATGGCCAAACAGACTGTAGCGTAGCCCTATCTAGCCGCAGCGGGCGCACGAGCGGGGCAATGGCGGGCTCGAGCAACGTGTCCTCGGTGGCCGCTCTCTCGACGCCGCCGCCGCCGGTGATTCGCCGCCTCGACTCCCTCAGTTGCGCCGACTACTCTAGACTCTCTCTTGTACATGCTTTTCCAAGGTGTATATGCACTGCTCGGAACCTGAGCCCTGAATCGCCACCACCTTGATCGATCACGCGCGGGAGTGCAGCGGGCCGTGCAGCGCGCTCATGCACCCAGAATCTCTCGCTCGAGGCACGGCCATCCCGCCGCTATACGGCACAGGCCCGGATCGTTGATATGGAAAGGCTTGCATACATACAGCTAAACGGCCTAGCTTGCGATCGCCTCCGAGACCTCCGAGTATGTGTGACGGGGGTGCTGCCTCTTTCATCGGCCGCAGTGGCGGGAACGTGTGCTCTTCGCTTCGAGCTTCGAGAGCAGCTCTCCCGAAAGTTGTCTCCCGTGACGTACAGTTCCCTTGGTCATTTTAGCGACCTGCTTGGCACGCGCTGGCTCCAAGTTCTTCCCGTCTACAGACTTGACTCTGGGGTGTAGTGCGCCCGCGCGGGTCCGCCACGCGACGCCAAAACTATTGAGAGCCCAGCTCGAGCTTAAAAGTGTGATGAGTGCAAGGATGTACTGTAAGTGTATGTGATCGACGCGGCCTTGCAATTTCCGCGTGAATAGGTCGCACTTTGGCTAGCTCGGTCAGCCTTAAGCCATGCGCGAGCTCGAGTAGCGCCGTCACACGCGCGAGGACTAGACAAAGAGCGCATTATGATCACCTCCTCAGACGCGCCAGCATAGACCCGAGCTAGAGCTTAGATACGCGATTAATAGCGGCGCAAGCAGGGAGCTAGAGGGTTCCGATGCCTCCGAAGTATTGACGGGCTAAGTTCACGGTCGCGCTGGCAGACGAAGTTCAGAAATCGCGCTGGCAGACGAAACTTAAGTTGAAATGAAGACATTTTCTTGCAAGTGGCAACACGGGACTGATGGGCACAGAGAAACAGAGGAACAGCTACACTTAATACTTTGTATAGACACGTGTATGCGGGGGGGGGGAATGGAACTAGAACCAAAGAAGGATTCTTTTTGATGAGAAGGCCGTTGCGACGAATGAGCCCGATGAGGATGAAAACACGAACGAGGACCCCGCTATGATGATGATGACGATGATGATGATGATGCGGACTGATGGCGAAGAAGCAGACGGTGCGGTTGTCTTAGAAAGACATGCCGCGGTGCAAACGGTTGCGGACCGGAGACGACAAGAGGTCGGCGTCTGCCGCGTCGGCGCGCACAGCGACGTTCGAGTTGGGCAGGATCGGAGTCAGTGGACCGAAGCTGACGCTGAGGCGAGAGCGAGGTCGTAGCGCTCGAGGACCGTTGGCCATCGAGGCGGAGAAAGCGGCTTCCGGAGTCGCGGCGAGCGACATGGGTTCGTACGCCTGTTCGAGGCCGGCAAAGGAGCGAGAGCGAGCGTTTCGAAGCGGTGACAGGGGCGGACGAGCAACGTTGTACGGGAACGTGAGCGGCTGTGATGCGTCAAGTGGCGGCGCGGGAGGGAGCGTCTTGCCCCAGTCGGGACCAAACACCTCGGTGAGCGGCGAGACCAGCGCGCCCGACGACCGTCGCGTCATCGGTGCGCTCGCGGTCGCGGTCGCGAAGCATGGCTCGGCGGGTGTCCTTACGCCAGAGGGGGTACTCGCGCCAGACTTGCTCCGCGCCATCTTGACCGCGCGCGTGTCCATCGCGTCCTCGGCGGCGCTGAGTCGCCTTTCTCGCTCCTCGACCTGGCGTTGCGTCTCGACGGGGGTCGACACGGATCGCTGCATCGCGGTGCCGCTCGACTTGACGCGCGTGTATGGGTGGCAACGCGACGGAGAAGGGGCGCGAGGAAGCGCGGCGCGTGGCGTTCCCGAGTCGGACTCGGGTGCGCCAAATGCGGCGAACGGGAACGTAGCAGGCAAGCCGGGGCTGACCATGCCAAAGTTGGCCATCTGAGATGGGCGGCGAGCGAGGGGCATCGCCTTGGAGAGCGAAGCGGATAGGTTGGTCGGCGTGGTAGCGGCGGTCGAGGTAGGCGATGGGCACGAGGCGCTCGACATGGTACTGTCGGAAGCCATCGGCGAGGCGCTTGACGACATTGGCGCGGTGCTCCGAGTTGCGCGCGGGGCAAAGTAGTCCTGGGTCGCGTCCTGCGCATCGCCTTCCAGCGCGAGATTTTCGAGCGCGGCCTCGGAGAGTTCGGAAGCGCTGCTCATGTCTTCGTACGAGATGGTGCTGGCCGACTCGGACGACGACGAGTAAGACGCCTCGTCCGCGCAGAAGCCAGCCGAGATGTGGTCGGGATGAATGAAGATGCCGCGGAGGACCACGTCGTGCCGCATGTCGGCAGAGTCGGAACGATGCATGTCGAAGGCGCCGCAGCTCATGATGCAAGAATGGAAGAGGAAACAGGAGAATGCAAAAGGATGAAGGGATGGCTGTGTTGTAAACTGCACGCGACGCAGCAAGGTGAGAATCGATCATCAGCGGAAGTCAAGGCTAGACGGGTGCGCAAGCCACGCACATGTGTAAGGTCCCGATACCGATGATGACGACGATGATGATGTACCCGACGGCGAATGAACGTCTCGAGGTGTATGCAGCGAGATGTAAGCCCCGAAACGATGCGACCCCCGAAGATGAAAAGCGTGACTGATGACCCTCCGAACGTCCCGAGAAGCGAGAGACAGAAAGCGAGAAGAGCTGCAGACCCGACCAAGCTGGCCGGTCGCGTCGAGGCTTAGCGATGTAGAAGATGAGGGGAGGAGAGAGCGAGCAGATTTTCGACGCAGAATTCGAGGGTCCTTGCACACCGAGTGGGACTTTTTTCGTGCGGAACTGCCCTCGCCGTGCAGATCCCGCGATTGTCCTCGAGAGACCCGATCTCTCGACCGAGAAAGTAAGCCAAGCGGGCAAGTCGCCGGAGAGGAAAGTACTGTCCCATCACACAACGCGCCGACCGAAAAAGTGATCGCATGCAGGTCCTCGCCGCGTACCGGGGCCTCACATTGTGGCTTTTGAGCACTCGATAGCCTGCGCTAGAAGACCTTTGAGTCTGAAGATCAGTCTCGGTCTTTGTCCGAGGTTCAGCAATCCTGCGAGGCGTCGGCGAGGGCGATTGAATGTATGCCGCTGCGACGCGAACCGAGGGATCTACAGTACACGCATAAAGACGCGCCGGGAGCCGAAAAGTCGTCTTCTTTTTGCAGCGCGATCTTATACACGCGGCCACGCTCATATATATAGTCAGTCCACGAGACATATTCCGATCTGTCTTGCCCCGGCCAGGGCGCCTTGGGCATGGGAAGCGTTGCCAGTGACCTCGCGCGTTCAGCCATACGCGTACGACAACCGGCGCGAACGAGAGTTCTTCTCATCCCGGCCATCGGTGGCTCTGCAGCAAAGGACAAAAAGAATGAAGTGTGCGCGGAGTGGCGAGGGGCGAGAATCGCTCTCTCTGTAAAATCGCCGGTTTAGTGCATGCTGCCGGGTTAACCGCTCGGGTGTTCCCAAAGCGAGTCTAGACACAAAGAATCGTGTACACGTATGCCGTCTTCCGCCATATGTACAATATGAGCTGCCGGAATTTGTTAACCCCTCTCGTCCGTTTGCCGCGTGGTTGCGGTGCGAACAGGGGAAGTTCGCCGATGGAATTCGCGTCTTCGATCGCGTCTCTGTGATTTTCACGTGCTACAGAACCCTTGAAAGAATGTCTAGAGAGTCTTCTCGACCATGGTGATGCCCTCTGCCTCGAGTGCCTCCATAATCGGCTTGACAATGTCCATCGAGTACGGGGCGAGAATCCCCTTGGCCGAAACGACACCGTCGAGGACGAGCTGGGTCGCGATACCGCACGGAACGCCGACGAGCTTGGCCATCGAAGACGGGCCGTCGGTGCCGACCGGCGCGCCGTAGTCGAGCAGGGTCGAGGTCCGGGTCTCCTGTATAAATTTGACCGGAAGGATCAGTCAAAGCCTCCTTTTTGCGCAAAGAGAAAGATTGTATGATGCACGCACCTTGGATCCATCCGCGTTCTCAATCTCGAACTTGTGCTGGAGCATGACCATGTCCCGCTCGCCCTTCTCGTACTGCATCTTGGCCTCGAGAGTGGCGCAGAGGGTGTCGAGGAGGTTGCCTCGCGGGACGACCTTCTCCGACTGGGAGAAGAGGCCGATCCACCGGAGTCCGGACAGGATGCGCTCCTCCTCCGCCTCGGACGGGAACGAGGTCTTGGCCTTGACGGCCGCGATGAGCGAAGCCTCGTCGGCAGACTGGGCACCGAGCGCGCGCTGGGTGACCTCGGCCCACGAGAGCGGGGTCGCGCCCTTGGCGAGGAAGTCGACCGGCGACTCGTTCAGGAAGCCAATGTCGACGAGGGCCTTGATGAAGGCCGGGAAACCCTGGTACCGGAGGGTACCGCGGACGACCGTCTCGGCCTCGGGGATCTCGTAGAACTCGCGGAACGGAGTCGAGTCGCGGTTCGGGTAGGCGACGAAGGCGAAAGCCGGGTTGATGTAGTACGGCTGCGCGTGCTTCATCAGGTCCTTGCCGTCGACCTCGACGAGCTCGCCCTTCGAGTAAAGCTTGGCCGAGTTGAGGAGGGCGAGGAGGACACCGCGCGACGACCACGAGAACTTGTAGCCGAGGGGGTTGTCAGCCGATTCGGGAGCTGGGAGACCGCCGCAGTACGAGATGAAGGCCTTGACCTTGCCGCCAGCGCGGTGGACCTCGTCAATAGTCTTGACGGCGTAAAGGTGGTCGATCTAGCAGCAAATTGTCAGCAAATTTGTGGGCGGACCCATCCCGAAACCGAAAAAGGCGGACTCACACCCGGGTCAAGACCGATCTCGTTGAGAACGGTGATGCCGGCCTCGACGGCCTCCTTTTCGAGCGCCTTCATGGCCGGCGAGACGTACGAGGTGGTGACGACGTTCTTCTTGTACTTGATCGCGCTCTTGATGACGTTGGCGTGCTGAGTGTACGGAATGAGCGAGATGACGAGGTCGTGCTCCTTAACGGCGGCGTCGAGGGAAGCCTCGTCGGCGGCGTCGACGGCGAGCGCCTCGGCCTTGCGCGAGAGCGAGTTGGCGAACGACTCGGCGGTCGCGAGGGTGCGGCAACCGACCGTGAGCGAGTTCTCGGCGCGGCGGAGGACGTACTCGGCGGCGGGCTGGGCGACAAAGCCCGAACCGAGGAGGAGCACCTTCTTCGGGGTGGCGTTCTCCGGGGCGGCCTTGGTCAGGCTCTTGTCTACGACGGCCTGGGCGAACGCCGGGAGGGTGAACGCCTGGCGGTGGATGGCCTTGGACCAGTAGCGGCAGTCCTTGATGTCGCGGAGCGGGGTGCGGAGGTCACGCTTGCCGTCGAGGGTGGCGACGACGAAACCGATCGTGCCGGACGGGTAGGTCGGGATCGAGGTCCAGCCGAACTCGGCCTTGGCAAAGAGACCGCGCGACATGGTCATGAGGTCGTTGATGAGGGGGAGGTGGAGCCAGATGCACTCGCCCTGGGTCGAGATCGTGCCGCCCTCGCGGAGCGACTCCTTGAGGAGCTGGAAGTACGGCTTCTGGAAGAGCGAGTTGGCGGGGCCGACGGGGTCGGACGAGTCGGTGATGATGACGTCGAACTCGTTCTTCTTGTCGTTCAGGAACTTGAAGCCGTCGCCGATGAAGAGGGTGACACGCGGGTCGTTGAAGCCGGCGGCCATGTGCGGCAGGTACTTCTTCGAGACGCGCGGGACGGCCTCGTCGATGTCGCAGAGGGTGGCCGACTTGACGCTCGGGTGCTTGAGGACCTCGCGGAGGACGCCGCCGTCACCGCCACCGATGACGAGAACCTTCTCCGGGTTCGGGTGCGAGGCGAGCGGGAGGTGAGCGATCATCTCCTGGTACCTGCGCGACGCCGAAAAGAGTCTCTCAGTTCTTTCCTCGCTTTTGAACCGCTCCCTACGCGATACTCACGAGAACTCGTCGCGCTCGACACACTGTGCAAGTTTGATGGTCAGTTAGCGGTCGTCTGTGGGTACGCTGCGACAAATCCGGCTCACCTGGATGGCGCCGTCGAGGACGAGGACGTTTCCGTGGTCGGTCGACTCGAAGACGAGGACGTCCTGGTAGAGGGACTTTTCGACGTGGACAATCTTCTTGACGCGGAGCGTCATGGCCTGACCTGCAGTGTTATCCCCTTGAGGGTAAGGTCAGCCGCCGCGGCAGAGGGGGGCACGGGGAGTAGGACGACGAGAGTCGGGATCGGCAATCTAGTCATGGCTCAGACCAGGATCAAGGAAATGTACACACCAGGCCATTGCTCCGAGATCTCACTGTGGGGACCGGGCACGGTATTTCGGACTGGTCAGTCGGTGAACAAGGGAAGAAGCTCGACGAGCACATCTCGAGGCTCACCGGAACCAGCCGTCTGTAGAGAGTGGGTAGTCAGTAGTTGCACCAATGTTTATTTCGCAGTCACTTGCAGCTTACCGACCACGAGCGGGTGAGTGAGTTCAGCGGCCATGTTTCGAGGGAAGAAGGTGGACAACTGTCGGCGAGGAGGAACGGCAACACAGCAGGGTGCAAGGGTCAGTCTCGGGCGCAGAGCAGACACCAAGCTCCTGAGCATCGACTACCTCCGATCCAGCACGCACCGAGAGCGCGAGGAAACGCTGCTGTGTGGCAGCAAAACCTGCGCGCTGCTCTCTCCGCGGCTCCGCACTCTCGCCTCGGCTAGGGCGATATCTGACTTTTGGGCTTTGCTGATCGAGGGACTGCTATGCTCCAGAGTGGAGCCAGTCATCTGCCCGTCTGCTCGCTTCTCTATGTGCGAGGCCGCCCCTCTCCCGACTCTCGCCATTTTCCTCTGCCAACCTCTCCAGCCTCCGCAACATGCACGGCAATCCTGCTTCGTAAGGGACACTGCGCTCTTTGGACAGAAGCAAGGTCTCCTTGGCCTCCCCAACCTTGCTCAGTCGGAGGGCTTCCCGAGGCTGCGTCATGTCCTACCCGCAAAGGCCCAGATCGCCTGGTCGAGGTCGGCAGCCGGGATTCTCGACCTGGTCGATGTGGCTTGCACAGGGACTTCGAGCCCGCTGAACCCAATGCTTCACGAGCATCCTACTCTCTTTGCTCTACATGTCGTCTGGGTGCTCGCTCTTCGCTAGATCCCGTTGCGCAAAGTACTCTTGGGCCGATCCGCCTCCCCCTCAGCCTCGTCAACTCGCCGCTCCGAGCTACGAGCTACGCCAAAAGCTTCAACAGACGATGTCCCCGCTCGGTCGCGTCGTCGGGCTGGGCATCAAAGCGCGCTGGGGCTTGTCGCTCGATGCGGACAAGCACGACCAAGCGGAAGAGCGCGCCGACTCTGGCGTTCGCCGATCCGCCCCGAGTCGATACGGTCCCGAGTCGCACGACTCGCCAACTTCTTCGTCGCGCACCGCGGCCGGCTTGTCACCGCAGGGGATCGCCGGCTGGATGCGCCGATGCATCTCGGCGGGACCGGCCGTCTCGCTGAGCCCGCCGGGGTACCACACCGCGGACGGCTCGCTCGCGCATTCGAGCCTCCCCATCTCTCGGCAGGACACGGACGGCACGTCGAGTACCTTGAACGCGTACGACGCCTCGACCGAAAGCGACCACACGGACGGCACGGATTCGTCGTCATCGTCGCCGCCGCGGAAACTTTCCGGCCCCCTCATCAGCTTCACGCTCATGAACCCGGCGGCTCCGGCCTTGCCGTACCCTTCGGGTGGCTCCCGCCGTCGACGAGTTCCGCGCGGGCGCGATTGGACCGCCGACCTCGTCAAGGCGCCGTACGGAATCTCGCGCAAGCTGCAAAAGACGGCCCAGTACTGGTTACTCGCGTGCCTATTGTTCGTCCTGTTTCTCCAGGTCGTCAACTGGGTCCTGCCGACGACGTCTTCGGACGGCTTCCCCAGCTCGGTCGAGTACGAGCTCGAAACTTTGCGATCTCGGCTCCGCTCGACCGGGACCGACTGGGTTCGCCGCGTCTGGAAGTCGTCGTGGGGTCGCAAGACCGGGAAGTCTCGCGTGCACGACCGTGACGACCTCGCTCTCGGCGTCTGGTCGCCCGAGAGGTACTCTGACCTCGCGAAAGCCGTCCGGGACGGCGTGCTGGCGGGTCCTTCGACGACGGTTCCGCCCGACACGCTCTTCGGACCTCCGCCGCATGTCGCGACTCTCCCTGAGGATCGACTGAACCTGACCAAGAGCGAGTTGACCGAGATGAGGCGGTTCCGACGAGTCAACTTGTGGGCTGCGCCCGCCAAGGAGCTCAAGACTGTCGTCATTCCTCCCCGCGACGGCCACGAGCACGAAGCGACCATCATCTTCCTACACGTGCGTCTCCCGATGTGATGGACTGAGACTGAGCCGAGCTGACTCTGTCAATAATCCACAGGGCTTGGATCAGCATGTCGGGCATGCCTTTATGCCGCACATATTTTCGCATCTCCATCCCAGCATCCGGTTCGTGATGCCTCAAGGGTACGCTTACATTCCCTCTGGCTCGTGTGTCATCCGTCTCGGTGCTGAAGCGCGCCGCCGTTCGCAGTCCGTCCATCCGATCTGAGGCGCACGACGGCGCGATCGTCTCCGGGTGGTTCCACATCAAGTCGTTCCCGTACGACCCCGCCGATCGCGACGACGAAAGCTTGTATCTTGCTGCACGCGGGCTCAAGTCGGTCATCTCGCAAGAGCGGACGCGCCTGATCCGTAAAGAGCGCGGTCTGCGCGCCGGAAAGGATGCGGACGATTACGAAGACGACGAGACGTTCGGCACGCCGGACGAGCGCCGCCGTGCGATGAAGCGCATCTTCCTGTCGGGATTCTCGCAGGGTAGCGTCGTCAGCCTCCTCTCTGCGTTCACGCACCCAGAAGAGGTCGGAGGTGTCATCGTCTTGAGTGGCTTCCTACCGATCCGCACAGACTTGGCGAGGGTAGGTTATACTATCCTTCCCTCTTAACCCGCGATCGCTGACTCCTCTCGTCTCCATCCGGCAGCTGTCTGCCGACCTGGACCGGGCAGAGCTGCCCATCTTCTGGGGTCACGGCGTTGACGACGACTTCTGCAGGTGCGTTCGCTGACCCGCATGAGGGGGATCTTGTATGGCCACTATAAGCGCTGATTCGGCTTGTCGTAGCTTCAATGACGCCGTGCAGTCGGTGTCGCTCCTCTCTCCCAGCGCCCTTCCCACTCTTTTTTACCCGTCCGAAGCCCTCCCCGAGACCTCCCTGTTCTACACCAACCCGTGGTACCGCCTGAACAACGTCCGGACCACTTTCCGCTTCTACGACGAGTTGCGACACATCTATCACATCCAGCTCTTGCAAGACCTCGAGCGCTGGCTCGACGAAGTTCTGCCGCCCGAGGCGCGTCGTGACGATGGCGCGCCAGAGCGTCGGCATATCCTCAGAGTCGGCGGGCCCACCGGGCGTCGCTTACGGCGCAAGCGATTCTGAGCATTCAGATTCTAATCATGTTGCACGAGTAGGGGTTCCGTCTCGACCACCCTTCCTTCAGTTCCCATGCGCTGCATGCCTTTGTCCCGTCAACTCCGAGAATGTATCCTCTTCACTCACCATGTAGCCATTGCCTTCAATACCTTTGGCATTCCGGTGGATCTCAGGGAGGTTGTGTCTACCTCTTTGCTGTTCCACGCTTCGCCGGCGGCGAGTGAGAAGGTCATCGTCGGCCTTTCGAAGTCGTTCTTGTCGCAAGCGTGGTGCGATCTGGCCCAATGAGACTGTTAAAGGCTTCCCTTGGCTGAGAACTGAGCTGGTCGGGCGAGAAGCGCGTATTACTCGGGCAAGTTTGAAGAAGGGGGAAGTCATTGATGGGCAAGGAATGGGGACGACCCCGTTCGCTTAGGTCTCCCTCCCTCTCTCTCCCATGTTGGTCCGACTCCTTACTCGTTGACTGAAGGCTGGGAACGCACACCGGACCCATTATGCCAAGTCTGTTCGGTATCTGTCAGAGTCGCGGCTCGATGTTGACGGATAATCTCGGAACCTCTTTTTGTGCAGCTCCGTACTCATTCCCCTTGCTCTGCCCGTCCGGCTTTGACTACCTTTGCGCCATCATGTTACTCGTACCAGTCGCTGACCACTACCAGTCTGTATGCTGAAAGGCCGGCAGAGACTGCTTTGAAGTTTAAACTTCACACCTGAAAACTCCAGAAGACTGTACGGAATAAGCTACACACGGGCAAGGCGTGCATTCCGGGACCACAAGTCTGCGTCGACATCGTATACTTTGCGAGCGATCCGGCGGCCAATGCGAGGATGATGACCAAGAGCCTGCAGGTCATGATACTTCTCCGACAACAAGTCCGCCCAGTTCCCATGGTCTGACAGGCGGTCGTCCTGCTCGGGCTGCAGCGATGGCATTCTGTGCTGAAACACTGACACAGATCCTTCGTTCTTTGCGGTTCTACGGAGCAGGCGGTCTCATCAATTCCTCGTGGGTGTGGCGCGGAGGCAGCAAGGGGCCAAGATGTGGACATCAGCTGTAACTGCGAGGGCAGCGTGTACGGATGGACGAAAGTCTCATCATCTGGGTGACCAGGGCCACCTGCTTGGAACGGCTGCTGTTCCGAGGGGGAGAGACAAAAACCGGTGGTCAGCACCGCGGAACAAGGGGCTTGGGGAGAACAAACACACCGAGGCAAAGTAGCTGTCTGATACCAGGCATGGGCCGCTGTGGTGGTCCTCCGGTATGGTGCTGGCAGCTTCGAGCTGATTTTGACCGGCCTCGAGGGTATTTGCCGGAAAGGCAAACTGGCGTGTTGAGTCACCGCGTTGCCGGTCGACTGGCACGTGATGTGTATGGGGGTGTCACCATACAGACGCAGATGGAAAAGGATGGAAAGGTGAAGCCGTGCGGGAGGTATGAGGCCTGCTGTCCTGCACGGGCATGTCGGTGGCGGGATCGCCACCAGACGACGGAATGTTTGCCTGCCCGGCGCCCCGCTGCATAAGATGCGAGTACAGTGCGTGAGAGTAAGACACTGCAAGTATAGAATAGAGAGAGGAAGAAGCACGTACAGCCGAGACTATGGCAGCCTGTTGTGAGGGGCAACAGTCAGAAACTACGTACAGGTGATCACGAGAAGCAGGTAAAGACGGGGAACATACCACTTCCCGTTCAACAGCATGTTCGTCTTTAGCGAGCTACATCATTAACAGATGAGCTTGGCACCGCCGAAACAAGAACGACTGGAAAACTTACGATGACCGCCGCAGCTTCAGTAATACCGACATTGACACCGAAAGATTCCCGATATTCTGCTGACACAGACTTGACCTGAGACCGGAAGGCCTGCAACCACTGACACCAAGCCTGCGCCTCTTTGGTCCTCAGCCCTGCGTACCGCTCTGCCGAGAGTTGCTCTTTTCGGTCCTCTCTCCACTTCCAAAGCTCTGTGGCTAGTGTATGCTTCGCCGCGTTGATCACCTTCTCGGCTCCCTTCCAATCTGTACCTCTGCTCGATTTGGAAAGCCCGCCAGTGATGTCGTCACTGATGAGCCATAGCAGGTTTTTCGTCCAGTATTCGTACGGATGGACGGTTTCAGAACCGGGGGACGGCGGGTCCACAGCACTCAGATCCTCAGCCTCGACGATGCGAGTGGCAAAGTCTTTAGCCGCCTTTGCCTCCGCTGCTTCACTGGGCAGAGTGTCCCATCCCTGGAAAAGATAGCAGTGTCAATTGATCATCATCACGGCCCCAATGGAAGGCTTCGCCACCCCGACTGCCGTACAAAAGCCGCAGAAATATGCCCGTAAGTGTATTTATTTTGCTGTGGCCTCTTTCGCAAGTCAGCTTGTTACGACTGAGGAAGGGATGAAGAGCCAAACTGACAAGGAGGATGCGAGCCACGGCTCGCAGGCGGACTGATGCAGCGGGTTCCGCCGTGTTCATCACGGCTGTACTGACCTCTTCACGCAGGTGGGCTAGTAAGCGTGCGAGATCGTCGCATTTTCTTCTGTAGGCCCGAAGGTTGCGCCGCCTCTGGACAGAATCTTGTAAGGGTTTGGCCCATAGCCGGAAGAGCTCCTGCCCGAGTACCGCGATGTGGGACGCAGGTCCGTGCTCCGCTTTGACGGATTGATCTCAAAGCCTAAGTAGAGTCCGCGAGGTGAAGCCGAGCAATTCCAGGGGCGGTTGCCCCCGTCTGGAACTTGTCGAATGCGACATGTACGTCGGTGACGTCCCGTGGTCCACCAACCGGATGAGAGAGTGACGTGCTCTGAGCGGCCGAGAGGCCGGGATTGGAGCAGGAGCTGGAGGACTTGCCAGCTGGGAGCAACGAGCAGAAGACCCGGGAGCTAGTTGGGCCTAATGGAGCTCGAGGCGGACAAGCCGCGGAGAGACCGGTACATCGACGTTGAAGAGCCGAGAACAGCGAGAGAAATCCTTCGGGCGGATTGGGCGCGCCCGGAGGCGGAAAGACATGCGAAATCAGATGGCGGCGGCCAGCAAGAGTCAAAGAGCGGATGCAAGCCAGGCGAGGGCGGGTTCTCGGACGGCGGTGGACGCGCTCCGTCGGAGCATAAGGACCAATTCAGCAGCCGCGTCCAATACTCTCGAAACAAAGGATGGGAAAGAGAGAGGCCCCGCTGCTGGGTTGCCCCCGCGGATTTGAGGTCGGTCGGTCGGACCCGAACTTGTCCGACTCGAACAGCACCGCAGGCGACAGAGTCCAAAGGCTGGACACCAGGAGATGCTCTTCCGTAAGTACCGCACTCCCAAGCTAGCTCCCGTGAACGCCCAAGCCGCTACGCACCCGGACCGCCGCCGCCGACCTGTGTTCGCTCCGCTTCAAAAACCCGGAGTTCGGCTCACGGCGCGTCCGCTCTCTGTCGCCCTGTACCGCGTGGACAAGAGCTCCGAGCGTTCCAACAGAGCTACGGAACGCTCTCCGACTTGAGCGGACTCGAAGGACGCGGTTGCGACGGCGTGGTCGGACCCCCACCACGGTCGGCAACTCTCCAAGGCCCGGGCATGACAATATGCGCGACCTGTGTTGGTCTGCAACGCGGTTCGGAGCACGTCCAACGGCACTTGGAGTTCACAGACGAGTACTGCGGGAACGAGGGACATTGCATGCTGACCTCCCGCACGCGTGCCCCGGCCGCCGGCCTGTCCGCCTGTTGACCTCCTCCTCGCAGCTCTTCCCCTCCCGCTCGCTCCGCTGCATTGCGAGGCCGCCTCCTCCGTCCCGGCTCCGAGCTCGGCAGCGTCATCCTCGACGAACGCGCAAGAGATCGGAGGCGGAAAGGCCCCGTCGACTTCGAGCGCAGAACTCGACCGGTGGAGAAAGACGTTCTACAACTTTGCGACGAGGGATACGGTCGACGATGGCGAGGTGTGAGTCTAGCGCTTGCTTGTTGGATCCGCTTCGTGTCTCGGAATACGCCTACCGGGCCTTTGCGCGATTGAAACGACGTCTCGAGCAAAAGCCCTGGAAAAGCGGGACGCAGACGAATCGCTGACTGTTCTCCTACCTGCCTCCAACAGCTACTTGACGCCACCCGATTTCGTCTCGGCTGTCGCACCCGAAGGTGACTTTGCCAAGATCAGCCGCGAGCAGTACGCGCTCCTGTTCAAAGTCGCCGACCGGAGAAAATGCGGCCGCGTCAACTTTGACGACTTTGTCGCGTTCGAGGAGGTCCTGAAGAAGCCGGCAGCAGAGTTTGATGTGCGTGGACATTCTTCGCAGCGATATGCTTACAGCGCTAGCCACGATCACCGCGCGACTGACACAGGCATTCCCGCCTTCAGGTCGCCTTCCGCATCTTTGACCAAAACGGTGACGGTGAGGTCAAGTTTGACGAGTTCAAGCAGGTGTTCCAGTCGATGCGCGGGCCGGACGCCATCCCGTTCGACTTTGACAGCCCGTGGTGCACGCTCTACCTCGGAAAGGCGAACGGCGGACACGTCGTCGGTTTCAAGTAAGCTTCCCCGTCCCAGCTGCATCCGAGCACCACAGACGCCCAGACTTCCTGACGATGGCTGTCTTGACTGACCTCCATTCCCGCCCGCAGCGAGTTCACACAACTGATGAAGGGCCTGCAGGGCGAGCGCCTCCGCCAAGCGTTCCGGTACTTTGACCGCAACCAGGACGGCTACATTGACAAGAGCGACTTCCGCCGGATCATCTACGAACTCGCACGGCACAAACTGAGCGACACGGTCCTGAACAAGCTCGAAGACCTCGCCGAGGTGTTCAACGGCGGAAAGATCTCGTACTCTGAATGCATCGCGTTCCACAATGTGAGTCGCTTCCCGTTTTCCTGTCTATGTAGCGATCTCGGAAGTCCTTTTCCTGTAGCGGTACTGACAAATGTGCTCGCGCAGGTCATCCGTGAGATGGACCTCGTCGAGAAGGTCGTTCGCGAAGCCTGCGCCCGTTCGCCGGACGGCAAGATCACTCCCCTCGACTTTACCAACCACGCCTCTCGGACAATGCGGTACGGTACCTTCTCGCCGATGGAGGTTGCCATCATTTTCCACTATGCCCGACACGGCTTGTCCCCCGAGGACAAGCCTCGACTCGGCATTCGCGACTTTGGCAGCCTGCTTGACGCAAAGTGGGGACCGCCGCGGGTCAGCGAACCTGGAAAGGGCAAGAGCAGTGTGGCCGGGTCCGCGATGCACGAAATCGGCAAGGCGAGTCGCCGTGATTTTGGCTAAGCGTGGTCATCCGTCGTTTTGCTGACGCCGAGATTGGGCTTTCTGCGACTGCAGTCGGCCTACTACTTCGGTCTGGGAGGTATCGCCGGTGCTCTCGGTGCAACGGCGGTGTACCCGATCGATCTTACCAAGGTGCGCCATCGCCTTGGAATCGCCTTCTTGCGCCTCGAGAAAAAAGACTGACCGCAATCGAGGTCTTCTCTCTCCCAGACTCGGATGCAGAACCAGCGATCCAAGGTTGTGGGTGAACTGCTGTACAAGAACTCGCTCGACTGCGTCAAGAAGGTGTACCGCAACGAGGGCTTCAAGGGATTCTACCGCGGCTTGCCGCCCCAACTCATCGCAAGTCTCCTCCTCCCCCTCCCCCGGAACACCTCCATTCGAGACTGACGCCGATTTTTACTTCCTCGCAGGGTGTCGCGCCCGAAAAGGCGATCAAGCTGACGGTCAACGATCTCGTCCGAGAGTACGCCACCGACAAGGAGACCGGTCGCATCAAACTGTCGTGGGAGTTGCTCGCCGGTGGTCTCGCAGGAGGTTGCCAAGTCGTACGTCTCTTGCGCGTCGGCTCTCGCTCGATTTGGCTCATTATAGGTTCAAGTAACCGGTCCACTTTCGCTTTCATTTGCTCCAGATCTTCACCAACCCGCTCGAGATTGTCAAGATCCGCCTGCAGATGCAGGGCGAGAACGCCAAGGTGACGGGAGCCGCACGGCTCAGCGCAGCGCAGATCGTCAAGTCGCTCGGACTACTCGGACTGTACCGCGGTGCCGCTGCCTGCCTCGCGCGAGACGTGCCCTTCTCCGCCATCTACTTCCCTGCGTGAGTTCCGAAAAGGTCTCCTTCGACAAGCTCGGAGCTCAGACTGACTCGTTGCGGTACTCGCAGCCACGCTCACCTCAAGAAGGACGTCTTCCACGAAGGTCGTGACGGCAAGGTCCTCTCGTACGGCGAGGCGCTCTCGGCTGCCGCCATCGCCGGTATGCCTGCGGCGTACCTCACGACGCCCGCCGATGTCATCAAGACGCGACTGCAGAGCGAAGCGAGGAAGGGAGAGACGCACTACCGCGGTATCGGCGACGCGTTCCGGAAAATCCGTCAGTGCCGCTTTTCGATGCACTACTGACTGCTTGACGAGCCCATGACTGACCGAGTAGTCTATCGCAAACAGTCTCCGAAGAAGGCGCTGCTGCTCTCTTCAAGGGTGGTCCCGCGCGTGTCCTGCGTAGTTCTCCTCAATTCGGTGTCGTAAGCTCGATCTCGCCTATGTCACCCGCTTGATGCTCGGTGTGCTCACCTCTCAAGCCCTACAGACCCTCGTAGCGTACGAGAACCTCAAAAAACACCTGCCTTATCCGGATCCGAATCAAAGTATCTCGCTCACCGAGCTGGTCATGCCCAAGGAGGAAGACCTCGCTCGCGTGCGCGCTCGCAACGCCCTCAAGGGTGAGCCCTTTGAGTCCGCAACTCGCTGAACTTGTGCTGACCCGTGCTCTGATTGCCGTTGCAGTTCTCCTCGATGTCGACACCAACGTCGGCATGTCGACAAGCCTCGCTCAGTCGAGCAAAAAGGCCTAGAACTGCTTTCGCTCTCCAGGCAGAAGGCCCCTATTGTAGATGTTATCGCAACACTATACTGTTCAGACATTCCTTCTCGTCCTACTCTGGCTCCCCTACACTGAGACTGGCGGAGGCTCAGGTCCGCTTGTTTACCTTTTCCGAACAAAGAGGGGCATCGGTGGCAACGCATCCGGGTTCGACGGCGTCGGTGGCGCTTGGGCCTGAGATGCATAGACCGGCGTATGCGGGACGCGAGTAAATTCGGGTGTCCTTCCTCCGGGAGCGAAAGGTGTTGGTGCACGACGGTAGTTGCGCTGCGTCGGCGGAGGTGAAATACTGACCGCGCGGTCAGTTGCCGGATCATTTGGCGGCGCGGATGCGTACGCGGACGAGTTGGACACTGGTTTGTAGATTGTTTGCCCGGGGTAGCTCGGGGAGGGCGAACCGGAAACCGGCCTGTATACCGACTGCCCAGGGTAGTTGTGCGAGGGCGATTGGGAAGCCGGCATGTAAATCGGCTGCCCAGGATACCTTTCAGAGGGCGATTGAGAAGGCGGCTTTTCCGAACGAGGCGGGCCCTGAAAGGTAGGAGTGACAGTGTCGTAGGCAGGGCCCGGAGGAGCGGTTGGCGAATACGCTCGGTAGGAAATCCGCCCCGCGTCGGGTCGGAGTGCGGCAGGGATTTGCGAGTTCACGGGTGTGCTTGACGTAGTTGCCGGCACTCCATTCCTGACCGGTTGACCAGCTGGAGCAAAAACAATGAATTGTCAAGGATCGTAACTAGCGCTCCCAACGTCCCATGATCCGCGATAAAGTGTCTGCGCACCGGAGTCAACTCGAACCGGCACTCTTAATGCGCCAGGCGGAGGTGGCGGAGCACCACGGGGCGAAGCGAGAGCGTTCACTGGCGGCGTCGGAAGGGGTGGCAAAAAGGAAGGTGTACGAGAGTTTCGTTGCCGGAGATCGGAGTGTGGTGGATAACCGTCATCTGAAGTGGGAGAATCCGCGTCCGTGTTGGTCGACTCGGGTCCAGATGCTGATTTGGCGGACTTCGCTGTGTGCGAGCTCCAAACCCCATCGCGGCTGTCTTCGGACGTGGAAGAATCATAGCCCATCGAGTTGCGATGTGACTTATATGAAGACCTTCGCGTGCTCGAGCCAACCGGCGTACTTTTTGAATCCGAACGGCGCGAAGTCTTCGAGGAACGCGAACGTCCAGAGAGATGCCGCCTGATCGCATCAGAAGCCTGTCGTTGAGGCGTCCTGATCCTTCCCTTCTCCTCGATATGGGGTCGAGATTTCCGGACGGGTCGTACGTATCCCTCGTAGTATAAGTAGAAGCCGACGAAGGAACCGCCGACGCCTCCGACGGCTTGTGCCTGTGGGCAAGTGCGTCAGATAAAACACCAAGACGCAGTCTTTCTTTCACTCACGATCAAGAGAAGTCCAGCTCCATCACCTTCGGCCGCAGGTCTCCAGACGATTACGACGACGAGGAGCGCAGCGAAGTAGCCACTGACCCAACCCTGGTCGCAACTAATGTCAAACATGCGTCGTGGCAAGCAGGTCAAAGGGACTTACGCCAAAAGCCATGGCAAGCGCGACCACGACTTTGATATTCCGACTACGCCGCTCAGTATAGAGTTCAAACACGATGGCAAGCTTCATAACGGATAGTTAGCGCTCATCTCGTTAGCGAAGTGTGCGTTGAGCTTCTTCGTCTCGGCTCACCTGGATTACCAGCAGGACAAGCCAGCCGATGAGGGTGGCAATGAAAACCTGAAAGTAGAATTGGTTCGCTGCAGGAACAAGTCCGATCAGCTCAGGGCACGACAGGGATTTCAAGAACGGCCGACTCACTCCACCCTTTCGTTTTGTCGATTCCGCCGACGCTGCACCCGACGCCGATCCCCAATGTCGATACGATTGTGGCGGGCCACAGTGCCGTCTGGCCCCGAGTAACCGCATGTACGAGTGCGTCGTCTTCCCCTGTTCTCGGTCGAAATGGCAACTCTTCCGAAGAAGAGGTGTTGGCGGCGGCGTCCGAAGTTGCCGAAGCTCCTCTGGGAGGCGGCGGCGCCATCCCGGCGGTTCAGCAAGCTCAACCTCGTAGAGCAGTCTGGTCAAGGGTGCGATTGAGGCGTGTACAGAGTCATGTGGAACGAAACGAATTGGACCCTTTCGGGGAATCGCGGTCCGCGGACAAGCCGGAAGAGGTCGCAGGTTCGAGCGCGGCTGGGGGGTGCACTCGAGCATGGACCAGTGCCTAGCGAGCAGTCAATGGCAACAAAGCGTGACATTTGCGTGTCGTTGCTCGGTGGGAAATAGGGCAAAGGCTGCATTCGGAGTTCATTTCCCGGAGCCGGGTCGAGCTCAAGTGTCTGTATACGCAGAAGAGAAGGAAAATCATGCGACACGCTTCGAAGGCGACAGAAGCCACTCGACCGCCTCCAATCCAGCCCCGACCCCCATCGCCAAGCCAGCGAACAAGACGACGCCGCCGTACTTGCCGTCCGAGACGCCGTACCCCGTTTTGGCCGAGGCGCTGCTGAAGGGGTGGGAAATGAGCGCGGACGCGATCGGCGCACAGAGGAGGGCGCCGACGCCGCGCGTGAAGGAGAAGGTCGAGAAGAGGTGCGAGGCGAGACTCGGATCGTCCGCTGAGAGGTCATGAGGAGAGTCAGCTCTGTGCGGATCTTCTGGCTTTGATATGGCGGGAGAAGACTGCCAGCCAGACCAAGAAAAAAGAGCGGGACAACGCACCGACTAGGCTCTTGATGACTGCCGAGTACAGAGACGTCCAGCCGCCAGAGCAGAGACCCATCACGAGAGCAAACACGATCAGGGGGGCGAAAGTCGTCGCTGCCCACCCCCTCAACCCGAGTCAGCGCAATCGCTCGCCTCCACCAAGACGGTCATGAAAGCGCGGGACTCACAAGCGACGCCCCAGAGGATGGAAACCGCGACGGCGGAAGCCGCCATGGCGAAAAACCCGAGCCGGTGAGGGGACTGCTTGTCGCTCATGACACCGAGCGCGACTCGCGAGATCACGCAGGCGCCTGTCAGGGGAGGTTCACCGAGTTAGGACGTACAGAAAACAGGATATTCGCGGTCGGCTTACCGTTGACGCAGGCGAGGACTGCCGAGCTCTTAGATCCAGGTAGGCCGAGCGACTGCGCCGGAACGATGTGCAGGTCAGTATAGTGTTTGCAAGCCGAGGCGCTTCGCAGCGAATGCTCACCGTGGCAAAAGTCGGCAGGTAAAGCAGAGTGACAAAGTATCCAAAGCCTTGCAGTACTGCGTTTCGAGAATGAGGTGAGCTTATTCAGGCCGACGCGCGTTCCCGAGCGTTCCACCCACTGACCATTCGCAGCCAGGAAGGCCAAAAGCCGCGTATTGCCGGCCATTCGCCTGAACGTGACCGGCTGTGAGGCGGTGGCGGGGGCGGCAGCGACGGCGTCTCGCTGCTGCGAAGTTTCGGCTTCTCCCTCTGCCTCGGCTGATCCTTCTTCTTTCTTCCCTCGCTGGACTTGCCCCTTTGGCGGGAGCGGCAAGCGTGGTCGGATGAGTGGTAGTGCCAAACCCAGCAAGAGGAAGGTCGCTACGGCCTGGGGAGCGTCTCGTCAGTGGAAGGGCAGTGGGCGGGGTTCGCCCGAGGAATATTCGACGCACGAGAGCTTGTAACGTGCGTTCCGCACCGTAGCGGGACAAGAGAGCTTCGAGGATGAACGGCAGAACGAGTCCTCCCGCAGCCGTTCCTGTTGATGTCCCCAGTTTCAGCACTAGGGCTGGCAGATGAAGAAGGGCCGTACCAGCGAAGCAGACCCCGTTGGCAAAGCCTCTTCGTTCGACGAACCAGTCCGACAAGAAGCGGAAGGTCGAGTAGTCTGCCGGTCGCGCTTTGTTAAGCATACTTGAGAGTGTCTGTGCAAGAGGAAGCTTACAGGCCATTGCGCCGCCGATGGAGTAGAGAAGGCCCTGGGTGAGCAAGAGTTGCCAGGGCTGAGGGAGACTGGCTCAGCTTAGGACGCCTTAACAAGTGTAGGCCCAGCGGGAGAGGGGCTCACGGCTTTGGCGAACGAGCTGAGGAGCAAGCTGAGCGGACAGAGGCAGCATCCGAGGCGGATCACGGGGAGTCGCCAGCGTGGTCGCGGGTTGAGCAGTATCGAGACTGGCGGTCCGAGTACATCTGTCCGTAGCAGTCTCGCTTAAGGCAGTGCGACCATGAGAGCAAGCGACCGTGTGCTTTGCTCACAGATGAATCCGGACGAGACGGTTCCGACGAGGGGCAACAAGCTGCTTCCTGCTCGCACGCCTGCGACGCCGTGCTGTTGGTAGTAGTCGAGGAAGAGACCGTAGGAAGCTGGCAAGCCCCAAATGACAGTCTCGACTGTAAGGGTCCTGCAGTCAGCGAGCCGAGTCAAAGCGAGGTGGGGAAGGAGCGAGAGAGCGAGCGTGGCTCAACTGGCAAAGGCGCCTGCGAGAAAGAGGTAGGCCGCTCTGCCGCGATCTGGAGGTGGGATCTGGGCCAGTTCGCGTTCGGTCTCTGCCTTGGACGGCGGATAAGACGCGGCTGTCGGGGCCGAGAGCGGTCGTGGTGATGAGGACGATGAAGAGCAAGTCGACTCGGCGGAGAGCGGGCGGTGGAGGGTATCAGACATGGCAAAGCTATGCAGCGTGTCTGTGCTCATCCTCTAAGCACTTGCCGCACCGGTGAGGCGTGGTGAGAGCAAAACGAAGACGTCCGCGAATTCGCTCTCTCTCTCTCTTCAACTCGGCCAACCGTCATGGCAGAGAAGTATAGTCGCTGGAGGGTAGGTCAAAACTCGGGCTGCTGCACCACGCCATGAGCTGACGATTATGCACCTCACCAGGACCAAGCGACGGGTGTACAGCCGTTCCTGTACCCTCTTCCGCCCGGCAACGAGGTCTCGACCGTCCTCGAACTCATCGCCTGGCCATTCGGAGCCATCGCTGGCATCGTCAGGACGCTGCTCGTCGTTCTGCTTCTCCTCGCCCAAACCATCGCAGTCGAAGGAATCCTGCGCATCATCGTAAGTCGTCTCGAAAAATCCAACTCGACTCATACGTCTGACCCGCCCTTGTATTGTAGGGTTTCCTGCCGCCCGTCTACACGACATTCAGCAGAGTCATTAGTGCCGGGATCTGCCGGACGATCCTCGCTCTCCTCGGAGTCGTTTGGATCAACGTCGACACAATCCAGCTGAGAAAGACTGGGTACGTCGCACAAGGAACCCAGTCAGGAAACCTACTCACGCACCTCGAGTTCGCAACAGTCGCAGCCCGCCCAAGGTGTCATTTGACCCAAAGAAGGGCGACATCATCATCACCAACTCGTCTTCCTACATCGACCTCTTGTTCCTCGTCTTCCGGTGCGCAGTCCTTGCACTCGCAACTCGCCACGGGGCGAAACTGATGCATGTCTCTGGTTGACGCAGGTACAATGCGACGTTGACTCTGCCGATCACGTCCGGCCCAGCGTCGTCCGCGACGGCGCTGATCATCGGATGGCGCCGCGTCCCGCTGCTGCGCGCTTTGTTCGCTTCGGGCACTCTTCCCCAGCAGGCTATGACCGCAGAGAGTTTGACCCAGCTCGTAGCGAACGCGGACGGTCCCGTCGTCATTTTCCCCGAAGTAAGTTTCCAAACACGGCCGCTAAAAATGGCCCTCGTGCGGGCACTCACGATCCTTTTCGCGTTCAGTGCACCACCTCAAGCAACCGCGCCGTACTCAAGTTCGGCGACTTTGCCCCTGCCGCCGCGGGAGAGGTCAAGTCGGCCAGTATCTTTGTGCTCGCATTCCGGTGAGGCGACTCTTGCCTTCTCGGACTCCGCGCCGTGAGTTCAACAAGGACCTATCAACCCCAACTGACTCATACTTTCCGCACCTTAGCTACTCACCGCCGACCTCGTTCGCGCCATCGTTGACCCATCCGATCCCGACCGTCGTCGCGCGCTGGCTGCCAATCCCCCTTGCGCACATCTACGCACTCACGTCCCGCTTCGTCCCGTACACGCTCACCATCCGTCGGTTGCACCCTTCCGAGTCACCGAAGCAGCTCGACTGGTCCGCGATGGCAGAGACGCTGGCTGCTACCGCTAGGCTGAAGCGGGTTGGCGCGCTCGGATGGAAGGAAAAGGCCGCGTTCCTGGAATTCCGCAAACTCAAGGGACGGTAGCGGCTTGTTCGGGGAAAAGCGCTTGGCAATAGAATCTGTTCCAGTTCTTCACAGAGGAGTCTTGCGGGGCGGTAACCAAAGGAGAACTGAGGTGAACTACGATATGATTCGAGAGAAACGGGGGGAAAGGAGACACGGAGTCGAAACGATGTACGGAGATAAAAGGTCTGGCAAGGATGGACGGTGACGGGGAGAGCGTATAGTTGGCAAATACTAGTGAGTACAACAGATCACGGACTGCGCCGAAACTATAATGGACAGCGGGGAATGAGGACCGAGGAGGGGGAAGAGATTACGCGGCGGCGGCGGGTGTGGGCGGCGCTGCCGGGCTCGCGAGCTCGACAATGAGCCGGACTGCGCACTCGAGGAACAAGTACGGGCTTGAGACTTCAGCGGCGGTGCGGCGCTTCGGCGGCTTGTTGAGCGCGTGCTGCGCCGCGAGGGACGACGTCGTCGGGACGCTACTCGCCGGGGTCGAGGTCGCGGTCGGGTCCGCCGAAGCCGAGACGGAAGCGGAGGCGCCGGTAACCAGCCCCGCACGTCGAGAGCCGAGGATCTCGGGGTGTCGAGCTCGGAGCTCGTCGGCCGTGTTGGCGGGGAGCATCGTCGGCGGTTGGGCCGGCGTCGTTGGGAACGAGGGCAGCTCGCTCCCGGACGAGAGGGCCGGTGAAGTGATGTTGGAAGTTGAGGGCGACACCTCGCGCGAGAAGGCGGCTTGCTGTTGTCGCTGGAAGGCGGCCGAGGTCGCGTTCGAGGGCGACCGCCGGATCGGACGGTAGCCGAGGTTGCGGAAGTCGACGAGATAGTTCTGGTCGTCGATCCGGTACAGTTGCAGATCCATTCGGACCTGGTTTGTCAAAGACAGCCAGTGTCAGCACCGAGGCGGATGCTCCTCTGAGAAGGAAAAAGAGAAAAAAAAAGAAAAAAAAAACGCACCATGACGTCGTCCATGCGGCAGCGAGTCTCGACAAAGTACAGCTCTTGCGCCTTCTTGACGCGCTCTTCTTCCTCTCGCCGTCTCCGCTTCTTGTCGCTCTCTTCCGGTCGATCCCGGCTCTTCTCCTTGCCCTCCTTGACGACCGTGACGCCATCCGCGCCCGCGAGCTCGTACTCCTTCTCCGACTCGTCGCCGCGCGTCCGCCACTCCATCTTGAGCGCCTTGAGGGTCCGGTAGATCTCGAGCATCACCTCCATGGGTTCGCTCCGACTCCGGATCCCAAAGTGCCACCGCTGTCGGAGTCGCTTGGCCGTATTGGACGACGAAGCGTGCTGACCGCTTCCTCCTGAGCCCGATCCGCCACCGCCATTGTTCGAACCGCCCGAAGCGTGGTTCAACCCTTGCTGTGATGCCGAGCTGATGCCCTGTGCAGAGGTGCTCTCGCCGAGCTGACTTCCCGCCGCTGTCGGTGTCAACGGCTGCGCAACATTTCTCAGGGGCGAGTTGAACCGGTGCAGCAGCGGTCGACCGGGCGAAGCGGCAAGAAGCGCCTGCATCTCTGCGTCGTCGGCAGGACGTCGAAGGGAAGATTCGAGCACGGCGATCGTGTTCGGAGGAGTGTACAATGAAGGGGAAGTAGGTGGGTCGGACGCTTCTTTCTTGGACGACTCGCCTTCGGGCGCTTTGCGTCGGGTCGTAGGCTGCCGTGCGCGAGGCTGTGTGGCAGAGCGAGAGCGACGGTCAGTGTTGTGCGCGCGTTGCCACCGAATGGGAAGAGAGGGCTCACATCGCCCGGGGGAGCATAGAAAGTTTGAATCGCTTCGGCGTCGTCGTAGTGCGCTGTAGATAGGCGACCGATCTGATAGTCAGCTTCTGATGCTTTGGAAGCTTCCAAGCTCAAACAACCGACGGAAAGGACTGGCACCCCGAACTCACATCCCTCCATCATGCGCTTGTTGTCCCTGCACAGCTGATACGCAATCCTCAACTCCTTGTCCCCTCCTTCCTTCAGCTTTTTCCACACGTCCTCGCTCCTCAGTTCCTTGATCTTGTCGCACAAGTCGTCGACAATCTCCTGATCGACAACGCCGAGCCCCTCGACCCACTCGCGCCGCCTACTACCCTCTTGCGCCGGCGTGGGATCCGCCGCAGTCGGTTGGAGCGAAGAGCCGTCGGCGGCGGGGTTAAGGGATGTGAGCGCCGAGCGGATGCTCGCTTCGTCGGGGGTCTTTTCCTCACGAGGGGTGAGGGGACCGAGCCCGCGCGCGAGCGAAGGCGTTTCCGTCCCGGTCGGCGTCTTGGGTTCCTCGCCGCCGCTCACACTGCCCTCACCCTCGTTGTCCCCACCGAGATCTCTTCGACCAGCAGCAGCACCGCCAGCGGGAGCGGCTTGACCGTGTTCGACGTGCTCGAATTCAGGTTTCCCTTCGGTGCCGCCTCCGACACTGCGCCACTCGTCCGTGTCGACGCGAGGCGGGCCACCGAGAGGCGGGAACAGGTACTTGGGCAGGTCCTTCTGGAACCAGGGCAATTGTCGAATCTCGTGCAACTTGATGCGCTTGTTCGAGTCGACGGTCAGCATGCGAGAGAGGAGCGAACGGGCTTCGGCCGAGAGGAAAGGAGGAAGCGAAAAGATGCCGCCTGCGAGGGAGCGAGCACATCAGCACGAACCGAAGTCGACGTGATCACTGCACGAGAGGACCCACCGTTAATCTTTTTGAACAGAAGCGGGATGTGGTCGTCGTCGAACGGCAATCGACCGCACAGCATGACGTAGAGGATCACGCCGCACGACCAGATGTCGATCTCGGGCCCTGCGTAGAGTCTGGGGCAGCACAAGGTCGATCAGCCATGGTACGGTTTGGGCGGGCGAGAGCGAAAAATGGCCAGACATACTTTCCAGAGATGACCTCGGGGGCGGCGTAATTCGGCGAACCGCACGAGGTCTTGAGAAAGTCGCCGTCGCGCATGATGTTGGACAAGCCGAAATCGGCAATCTTGACGTTCAAGTTCTCGTCGAGCAGGAGGCTGTGCGTCGGAATCACACCGATCAGCGCGCGTTCCCCGCAACAGGAGACAAGGCCGAACGCAGCACAGTGACGAAAGCGACGACGCACTTTTCTGGCTTCAAGTCGCGGTGGACAATGTTGTGCGAGTGGCAGTAGTCGAGTGCGCTCATGATTTGCTGGAAGAAGCGCCTCGCCTCATCCTCGGGCATCTTGCCCCTCCGGACGATGTAGTCAAACAGCTCGCCGGAGAGGTACTCGATGACCATGACGATGTCACTCGGGCTCGAGATGACGTCGTACAGTTTGATGATGTGCGGGTGGCGGAGGAGGGACAGGTACTGGATCTCGCGGTGGACGCGGTTCGACATTTCGGCGGTCGAGATCTTGCGCTTGCTGATGAACTTCATGGCGACCTTGAGTCCGGTCTTGACATGTCGAGCCACTGGGAAGACAGAGGCGTGTGTCAGTGCACTCTTGCCTGCGGGCCTGTTCCCCGAAGGGGGACGTACGTTTGACCTTTCCGAACGAGCCCGTCCCGAGTGTAGCTGCGGCGGGGAGGATTACAGGAGGGTCAGTTCGCGTGTTCCTCTGACGGCAGACGTGCGTCTGTGACGAGAGCGTTTCTAGAGCCGGTGTGGTGGACCGTGGACGACGGGTGGGGAGGAGCAGAAGACGATCGCCCCTGCGACAGCACGCTGCGGCGGAGTCAGACCAGAGCTGGACTGACAGATGATTTCATACTCCTGTGTGGGAAAGCAGTCCAGTCAGCTCCGGTGCCTCGAGAGGGAGAGCGAAGTGTGACTGACTCCGATGATGGTCGGCGGTTTCGACGACGGTTGCTTGCCCGGCGTCGGCAGCGGTGCCCTGTGGCCGGTGGAAGGGGCCATCTGCCTGCCTCTGTAGAGTCCCCCTCGTGCGTAACTCGGCGCGCGGGGCTGTGCTCGGTCAACGCGTTGCCGGCGATGCAGCAGACGAGACCGTAGGCACGCGAGCCAAGAACTCTCCTCCCCTCACCCTCACCTCGGAGCCAACGGTTGAAACAGATACTACTGTATGAGAAAGTGGTACAATTTCCAAACCTCCTGGCACCAGTCCGGAGGCCGTGTGGAGAGAGCCGGCTCCGACTTGTCGCGGTTCCCTCTTGAACGCAGCGTCATCCAGAAACCCTCTCTCTTACGCGACACCATAGAGCAGCTGCCAGAGTCAGAGACAGCGTAAGCGCCAAGGGTACAGAACCGCCTACGCTGCCCTCCCCCGGCAGAGGCTGACTTCCTGCGCCCGACAGCACAGCAACCGCCTCTTCCTTGTCCGCCTTGGCAACACTCACCTTCGCGCGGGCTCGGACAGACAGAGGGCTAGAGCTGAACCATGGATCCGGAGCAGCCACGGCTCCCTCAGTCGGCGACAGCTACAGGAGCCGGACAAGTCGCCGGCAGCCTCGCCGCCGAGTACGCCTCCACTGCAGGTTCGTCGAGCGGCATGCAGCCCGCCGCGACGAGGCGATCCAGCGCAGCGTCCGCACCCGCCCTGAGCGCACTCTCGATCCCGCTGCCGACCTTCCCCGTCCTGCCGCCGCCGTCCGTCGGCGACCCGCACCAGACCTTCCAGACCCCGTCGCAGGTGTCGGCCATCCTCTCGTTGCCGCCACCGCTCCTGATGCAACTCGCCCGCACCGACTCGCCCGTCGAGCAACTTCACATTGCAGAGAAGCGCGGCGTCAGGAGCTACCTCAGCGCGATGGCCATTCCGCCGCCGAGTCCGACTTCGCTCGTCGAGTCGATCGCGAGAGAGAACGCTGCCGGATTCGGCGGAACGCCCTCTTCTGCCGGGGACGCGAACGGACACGGAGGTGCGGCGGATGCGCAGGCGGCGGCCGGGACAACAAGCGCGGGCGGGCAGGGAGTTCCACCCACTACCTCGAGACAGATGCTCCACGTTCCGCTCTCGATCCCACTCTCGTTGCCAAATTTCACCGCAGCAGCGTCGTCTTCGTCTACCACCACCTCGCTCCCTTCCGGCAGCAGCGCCGTCGCCTCGACGTCGTCAGGCGGCGGCGCCGCCACCACCACCTCGCCGTCAAGCAGCGGCCAGGCGCAGCTCGCTCTCCCGCTCTTGCTCGGACAAGTGTTTGCGCCGCCGCCTCTCACGCCGGGTGTACTCGCGCCCATACCGGGCTTTGGGTCAGTCTCGTCCCTCTTCGCGATATCGTCGACCGGGGCGGCGGCGCCTCTCCCTCCAGACGCCGGATCGACGCCGACCTCGCCGACTGCGCTGTCCAGAATAGCCTTTGCGCCGAGCGTCGATGCCTGGTCCCTCCACACGGCTTCCCAACGCGCCGCCGAGGGCGCCGGGACCGAGCCGAATGCGGGGACGGACGGCGGAACGCCAGGACTCGATGTTGGCGACCTCGCGAGGCAGATCAAGGACTGGGCGCTCGAGACGCAGGAGAGGCATGTCGAGGTGCAAGTGGCAGAAGCGAAAGCTGCGGCGGTCGTCTTGGCCGCGCAGGTTCAGGCGCAAGAAGCGGCCGACACGGGGACCGGACTCGGTAGCGCCGCAGGAGGGTTGGTCGCTCCCGATCCCGCCGAGGGTACCGGAGCAGGCTCGGATACAGAAACGAGGATGGCGTCATCGTCGTCCACAGCGATGAGCACGACTGCCGAGCGAGACAAGGACGGGTTGAGAATCTACGCCGAAGCGTACAAGAAGCAGCTCGACGCGCTCGCGAGCGGCTATTTTGCGCAGCTGCATCGCGACGCCCTCCAGCGGCTCGAGGACGAGACTCGCAGTCGTGCCGCCGCGGAAGTGACGGCGACCGAGGGTGCGCGTGCAGCAGGAGGAGGAGCGGTCTCGGAGGGTTGGTCGTTGCCTCAGGCGAGCTCATCAAACTTGACGGCGGGCGTCAGCTCCATGTTCGGCTCGTCGGATACGACCGCCTCGTCCTCCTCTGGGATTTACTCGACGTCCGACTCGACAGCGCCGCTCTCGTCTTCGCAAGCGCCGACCCTGCAATCCCTCACGACCCTGACCTCGTCCCGTTCTCAAGCCGAAGCGATGCACGTCCGCGCTTCGGCAGCCGCTGCCGTCGCCGCTCAAGTCATGGCAGCGCAGGACCTCGCTCGCTCGGCGGGCGAGAAACTGGTCGAACTCGGAGTCGATCCGCGCAAGGTCGTCGAAGAAGTTGGAGGGATGGTGGACCGGACTGCGAGCGAGACGAGCGCGGCTGGATTGGAAGAGATTATTGACAAGGCGGTGGCGAGCGCTACGTCCCGAAGGGGGAGTCGCGATGAGCGGTCGACTCCGACGACGGCGGCGGGGGCGGCGGCGGGGGCGTCGGCAGGACCGAGCAGCGAGACGATAATGCACCGGACGCTCTCGAGTGGCGCCAAGAGCGACGCCATGTCGATCGAGGATGTCGGGCAACCCGCCCTGCCGGCTTCGACCAGTACCGCCGCCGCGACCGCGCCGAGTACGATCTCGGCAGACGCTGCTCTTTCGGGAGCGGCGGCGGCGACGAGCGGCCAAGCTTCGGTTGCAGATCTCGCGTCGCTCCCGCATGCCGACAAGCCGCCTTCGACTGCACGGCCCCCGACGACGAGTACCTCCACAGGTGGTTTCGACGGCGTAAACGTGACCGCCGCTACGGCCGGGCACGCTTCTGCTGCTGCCGAAGCCTATCCGCCTCAGCCGCCCTATGGCATGCCCGGACAGACGACTACTGCCGCCGAATACGCCGCGCTCGCAACTCCGGAGAAGCGCGACTACCTCCTCTCGTACGCGCACCAGCTCTACTCTTCCGAGCCGCAGAGTCCGCAGCTCTTGCCCCTCCTGCACACGCTCGAGGCCCTTCATCCGGATCACCTCCCGACTTTGCTCCTCATCAGCTGCGTCTACTACTCGAGAGGAGAACTCGAGAGCAGTCTTTATTACAACAAACGGCTGCTCCAGATCGACCCCAGCTACGTGAGTCTGCTTGTCGACGATGACTTTTCTTTTCGCGCGCGACGGTCGCTTACCCACTCGACTGAAACTACAGGTCGAGGCGATGTCGAACATCGGTACGACCCTCCGCGCGATGGGCCGGTGGAGCGAAGCAGAAAAGTGGTGGTGGAAAGCAATCAAGCTTCGACCGACGTGAGTCTATCCCGTGAAAGAGCACTTGATGGGACGGCATACTGACGAGGTCACATCCTACAGGTACTGGGATGCCACTGAGAATCTACTCGGAGTCTTGTGCAACCCGACTGCGACGATCGCGCCTGGCGCTACCGAGGCGGCCGCGTTCGAAGCAACTCCCCCCGCTCCTCGCTATCGCGAAGCGATCACTCTCTGCGAATACGTCGAATCGCAGATCTTTGCACCTCCTGCGATGACCGCGGCCGCTCCGATCGTGCCTACACGAGAGGTCTTCTTGAACCCGCTTTCGAATGTTGCGCGACCGCTCACCTTGCCGTCGACCGTGCCCCACAACCACGTCCACCGACTTCAAAACCTGTTCTACGCCAAGGGCAACTTGCAACTCGCCCTCGGCGAGCAAGCCGGCGCCCAAGACGAGTACGAAAAAGCGATCGAGATCGGCCTCTCGTTGCCGGAGTGGGCCCGGCGAGTGCAAGGGTTGCAGTGGCCGCTCGAGGGATGCACCACACGCGACCTCGTCGTCGCCGCGACCGTGATCGCCAAACTGCTTGCCGTTCACGCCGAGTCGAGGGGTCGTCCCGATGGAGCACAAAAGGTGGCAGAGATGGCCAAGCTCTTCGGCATCGCTCGGGACGACGG
Source organism: Rhodotorula sp. CC01 (assembly GCA_021654155.1). Classification (NCBI taxonomy): domain Eukaryota; kingdom Fungi; phylum Basidiomycota; class Microbotryomycetes; order Sporidiobolales; family Sporidiobolaceae; genus Rhodotorula; species Rhodotorula sp. CC01. The sequence continues at coordinate 426,466 of JAKEZK010000005.1, forward strand.
TCACATCGCGTTCGAGCGACTCTTGCGCGTGGTACGGCAAGGCGGGGATGCTTATGCGCGGCGACTGCTCGCGATGGGCGGCGGGGTCCTGCCGACGGTCTTGCTTGAGCCCAAGTCGCTCGCCCAGCTTCCGAACATGCTGTTTCCGGAATCGAAGGGAGCCATCACGTCCATGTTCGATCCGAATTCCTTGCATGGTCGAACTGGAACCGATCCCGCTCGGCAGGCCGTCCTCGTCTCGACGAACCAGACGACGTCGACAATGCTTCTCACGCTCGCCAAGGTGATTCAGGACTCGCTGAATCCGACCGCGACGAATCGGCATACGATCGGCGGCATTCCCGCCAGTCAAAGCCTTCTCCTTCCCCTCTACTATGTCGCGCTCGCTCTGTACCCGAGCCCGTCGACCTGCAACAATCTCGGCATTCTCCTGTCGACGTTGACGGCAACGGCAGTCGTTTCGACAGACGATCCCGCGAATCCGTTCACGGTCCTGAACGGCCAAGGACTCGCCTTGCGCTACTACGAGTACGGCCTCAAGCTCGATAACAGGCACCCCCACCTCTACACGAACCTCGGATCGCTCCTCAAGGACATGGGCCAACTCCAGCAAGCCGTCGCCATGTACAAGCAAGCGGTCACCTTCAATCCCGGCTTCGATGTCGCCCTCGCGAACCTTGCAAACGCCGTGAAAGACCTGGGTCAAATTCAAGAATCGATCCCGTACTACCGCCGAGCCGTCACCCTGAACCCGAACTTCCCTGAGGCGGTGTGCGGGCTCGTCAACGCACTGGGCGGCGTCTGCGACTGGGCTGGGCGAGGCGGGGTGGGTGAGGAATGGATCGTCAGCGAGGACAACCGCCTCGAGTACATTCCTCGGCAACCAAACGGACAACTACCCCGTGCGGGCTACATGGCGCAGATCTCGACGCTCGTCCAGAAGCAGCTGTATGACGGCTACGCCTACGGGGTCGGTTCCCTCTCTTTCTACGGCGGAACGAAGGAATGGCTCGAGCTGGTCAGTTTCGCCCTCCTCGGCGGTCCGTCGACTCAAATGCCTGCCGAGATGCGCGAACTCTGGACGACGCGCTTCAATCGCTTGCTGGCGGTCAAGGATCGTCGTCGAGCACTCTTCAACGAGGGCGGATACCTGATCCGGCTCATCGAGCGCTTGTCGAGACGCACACAACGAAGGTGGTACCTCACGGCGTACGGTCAGACCCTCGCGTATCAGCCAGGTCAAGTCGTTCCGGCTCGCGTCAAGCCTACCCGCGAAGATGTGGATCTCTATCGGCGCATCCCCCTCCCGCCCTCGCTGCCGCCGATTCCGGTGCCGACGGTTCTCCCTTTCCACTGCTTCACCCTCCCGGTGACGGCGCGCGAGACTCGTCTCATCTCCCACCGTACCGGCCTTCGTATCTCGCACTCGACTCTCAACCAGCCATGGATGCCGCCAATCGTGTATCCTCCGCCTCGCCCGCCGATCGACGGGAAGATCAACCTCGGCTACGTCTCGTCAGACCTCGGAAATCACCCTCTCTCGCATTTGATGCAGAGCGTCTTCGGCATGCACGACCTTTCGCGATTCAACGTGTTCGTCTACGCTACGTCGCCGAGTGATGGATCTCCGTACCGCCAGAAGATTGAAGCAGAGTCTCAGAACTTTGTCAACGTCTCGACCTTGAGCACGCAACAAATCGTCGAGAGGATCGTCCACGACGAGATCCACGTCCTCGTCAACTTGAGTGGGTACACCAAGGGTGCCCGCAACGAGGTGTTCGCAGCGCGGCCAGCTCCGGTTCAGATGAGCTATATGGGCTTCGCGTCGACGCTCAGCGCAGGCTGGTGCGACTACTTCATCGTCGGTGCGTTCAGACTCGTGATTGCAGTTCCTTTCAACATTTTCTGACGAGATAAATCTGCCTAGATCCCATCGTCTGCCCGCCCAGGCTCGTCTCGGGCAACTACTGGCGACAGCAGGCTGACGTGCAGCGCAAACCTCGACCGCCTCGAGTACCGGACCTCACCGAGTTCGAAGGAGACCCAGACCCGGAAGGACCAAGCGACGAATACGTCTACACAGAAAAGCGTGAGTCGACTGGCCCCTCCTTGTGAACTACCTTGTGAGCCTGACCGAGAGCTGCTCGCAGTCATCTACCTGCCGCATTCGTACTTTGTCACCGATCACAAGCAGGCCTGGCGGGAAGATGACCTTGCCAGTATCGTGCCCGGAGAAGCGCCAATCACCTCCAGCGCTCCGCCGACGGCCGAAACCGCTTGGGCGATTGAGGAGCACAAGCGCTGGCAGATGCGGCACCAAATGTTCCCGCAACTTCGAGACGATACGGTCATCTTCGCCAACTGGAATCAACTATACAAGGTCAGTCAGATCTCAGGGCAAGACGGGGCCCCTTTGCTGACGCGCACGTTCTTCAGATCGATCCCTTCATTTTCCGTCTCTGGCTGTCCATTCTCCAGAAGCATCCGAATTCGATTCTTTGGCTCCTTCGCTTCCCGGCGCCCGGCGAACAGCATCTCAAGGAAACTGCTGCTAAGTGGGCGGGTCAGGATGTCGCCGACCGAGTCGTTTTCACCGACGTGGCCAACAAGAACGAGCACATCCAGCGAGGTCGAATCGCCGACCTTTTCCTGGATACGACCGAGGTGAGCTGATCGACACCTTCTCTACCACCCTGAGCACGACTGACTTGTATCTTTTGCAGTGCAACGCCCACACCACTGCCGCCGACATTCTCTGGTCCGGCACACCGATCCTGACTTTCCCTCGCCACCTGCACAAGATGTGCTCGCGCGTCGCGGCTTCCATCGCTGCTGCTACCGGGTTCGGTGCGGAGATGATCGTGCCGAACGACCTCGAATACGAGCGCCGTGCGCTTGAACTTGCCGGCAGCCTCGTTTACGAGTATATTCCGCCCGACGCCAGCAAGCCTCCGCACTCGCTCGAGGCTCGGGAACAGCGTCGCGCAAAGGGCGAGCTTGCCAACCTCCGCAGGCAACTCTTCCTCACGCGCGAACACAGTCCGCTCTTCGACACCAAGCGCTGGGTGCGCAACTTGGAAAAGGTGCTTTTCTTCTTCGCTTTACTTTCCAAGCTCGCTGTCCTGACAGTCTATCTTTGCAGGGACTACTCGAAGCCTGGCGCCGGTATGTTAACGGCGCCGAATTCGAAGACTCGCCAGAGTGGGGTCGCGGCACCGAGCTCAAGGGCGCGAGCATCTGGATCGACGACGACGCAGACGGTACCAACTGGGACCGGCGACAGCCCTACTCGAATTGAACACATACCCCTCCATCCACTTTCCCCTCCACTCAACATACCTCCTCGCATCGCATCTTCCATCCTAGTACATAGTTTTCTCCGTCTTGCAACTCATCTTGCGCAGAGTGTCCAAAGGGTTCTTTCCAAAGAGAGGGAAGACAAATGCAGACCTAGGACATCCAGGGAACGAAAGGGCAGGACTACCGGCGTGCCGGCAGGGCGGAGGCGGCGCTGTGTAACGCCGAGGCGATACTATAAAGCGACGCGACCGTCTGAGTCGCCGCCGAGGCGGAAAGGGTCGCCGAAACCTCCTCGGCAGTATCGGTGTCGTTCCAGTGGTCATTTCCAAAGGTTCCGCCGAGGTCGACGTGGCCCAAGGGGTCCTCAAATCCGAGCAACCGAGCAATGAGGTAGTACCCGTACAGAATGACGATGCCGACCCAGAAGAGCGACACAAATGGGGTAAGCAAACTGGGGAGAAGAAAGCAAGAAAGAGCCTCAGCTTGCGACGCATAACAGAGATCGGACAAGGCCGAGATACGCACTGCTCGGTCTTGGACTCGTCGATGGCGTCTGCGATGAGCTCGGCTTGCGACTCTACGTATCCCGAAGTGTCGTCTGTCGGTACGCGTTCCGGCAACTTGGTAACGTCGACCGCCCACGCGGACCCTTTCAGGAGTTTCTGCTTCTGCTTCTCGAGGTCGCTAAAGTCATCCTCGGAACCGCTCAACATGCTCCAAGGAGCGTCCTTGCCGTCGGACAAGGCGTTATGAGGACGGTGACTTTTTCCGACTGCCAGCATCTCGCCCTGTTTCTTGCTCCATCTGGGGGAACGGGATCCACTGCCACCTGCCGTGTCCTTTTGCTGACGATATTAGTTATCTGTCTGGAGGATGATCAAGGGCTTGAAAAATCCGCTCACAGTCTTGGGAGCTCCGAGGTTTCGTGACCCCGTCTTGGGTTCTTGCGAACTCTCGTTACGATGCTCTGCCGAGTCGATAGCTGAGACGGCCGCCTTGTCGAGCTGCATGAACGGATGTTCGACCATCCAGCGATACGTATACGATTTCGGCTGTGGGAGGACGCAGCGGTTGTCAACCCAGGAAGGCGAGAAGGTCAACCACGTCGACTCACATCGACTTTCTCGAAAAGCTGGTCTTTCGAGACAGCTCTGGCGTCCCGCACCTGGCTGAGAGTCTTGTTGCGGTACCACGTCGGATACTCCTCTTCTATGAGCACCCGCAAACGAGCGTCCGACTTGCCATCCGCAATGTCTTGCTTTTCCTCCTTTGCCCTGTCCTCAACGAAGTCTAGCACATTGGCAAAAGATGAATTGACTCGAGTAAGCGCCTTCTGTACGGAGTGAATCTGCTTCGAGTCACTGTCGCCTCGCGCGGCCGCAGCGACTTGCGGCGGCAGAGAAACTACGCGATCATAGACTGCGAGGAGACCGGCGATGGCGTGCGAAGCACTGCTGGCGATGTTGTCCACTAGCTTCTTTTCAGCCTTGCGAGACGCCGGAGGTACCTTCTTTAGATTGCCGCGGAGCTCGGTCGTCGCGTATGCGGCTCCGGTCAGCTGGTGGCGCAACTCGGCGATCTCCTCGAGATCATGCATGAGCTCGTCAACCTCGTTCTGTGTTGCCTGAATCTGTATGGGACGATGATGGGTTGAATCAGCGTCCGCAAAAACTCCGGGGTCCGCAATGCGGCTGGAATCGCGACATTTAACGTAGTCGCAGTCCTCACTTCGGCGAGCAAGTGCTTGGGGTCTTGGGCTCCTCTCCGCGCGGAGGCGGATGTAGAGCTCTGTGAAAGAGCTTGCTTGTCGTCGTAGCCGGCCGGCGCCGCAGGAGCCTTGCGACTTGAAGGACGGCGCTGCAGCTCGGCTCCGTACTCATCGTCGATTTCTTGGACAAGGTGTCGACCGAATTGCGCACCCTTTTCGACCTCGTGGGCGTAGTGTTCCACTCTGTCTGCCACTTTGGCGACGTGCTCGAGCCCGTCTTCGACTTCATGGAGGAATGAATCTCGGCGCATCGAGTTCCGCTGCATGGGCGGGTCGTAAGGTACGGCCAGGCTCACTGTCGGCGGCATTTCACCGCTAGACTGTAGCAGTCGTAAGGAAGAAGAAGATACTGTCGCCGATGCACACACTTCGTTCGTCGGAAAAAGACACTCCGGACAAGCCGCGGACCTTCGGAGCCAGCAAAATTTTCTTGATCGCAAAGCAGATGCGGTGCACCGCCTCGATGGTCGAGAAAAGGAGTCAAGTTGCAGTCGAAGAGATGCACCGAGCGAAGCTGGGAGTGCTCGCGAGGACGCGGCAGAGCAGCAGCAAGCTCGTGTACAACTGGGCGGCCGGCCGGCGGCTCGCGTCGTCGTTGGCAGAGCGACACCTCCGAGTCGGCATCGTTGGCGGCGGTCCGGCAGGCTTCTACGCCGCGTCGAGGCTGCTGAGCTTGCCAGGGTCAGAGAACACGCGCGTCGACCTGTTTGAGTTGCTGCCGACTCCGTTCGGCCTGGCGAGGTTTGGCGTCGCACCGGATCATCCTGAAGTCAAGGCAAGTCGGCGGCGCAGCTCGCAATGACACGCGATTTCGCTCAATTGAACGGACAAGGGCTGATCTTGTACGCCCACAGAACTGTGAACACAAATTTGAAGAGACGGCAAGAGATCCGCGGTTCCGGTTTTTTGGCAATGTCCAAATCGCCGGAGCTGTGCCCTCGGATCCGAACGGAGCGGTCAGCGTACCGAACACGCACCCGTCCGCGCTCGCGGCGACAGTCCCGCTCGATGCACTCCGAGAACACTACGACGCCGTCCTGTTGACGTACGGCGCCTCGCTCGACCGACCGCTCGGGATCCCGGGAGAGGACACGCTCCTCAACGTCTTGTCGGCGCGGACCTTTGTCAACTGGTACAACGGCCATCCTTACCATTCTTCGCTCCTCGCCCCTTTACTGGATCTCTCCAAGCTCGAGCACGCAACCATCATCGGCCAGGGCAACGTTGCGCTCGATGTCGCACGCATCTTGCTCAAGGACGTCGACGCCCTCCGCGAGTACGACGTGCCCGAACCGGTCCTCGCCGAACTCGCGCGGAGTCGCATCCGGAGGGTTGACATTGTCGGACGACGAGGGCCGCTCCAGCTCGCCGCGACGACGAAAGAGTTGCGCGAGATGCTCAACTTGCCCGGCGTCGCGTTCGATGTGTCGGACCGAGCCTTGCTCGACCAGGCTGCGCGGGACGTCGCAGCCCATCCCAAGATGGACGGCGCACGCGCCAAGAAGCGAGCGCTCGGGTTGCTGCAGGGCGGGAGCAAGGCGGCCCTCGCCGACTCGCGACGAAGTTGGTCGCTCGAGTTCCTGAAAAGCCCCATCGAGCTCCTCCCGACGGCCGACGAGTCGGCCACGGCACCGACACCTCTCGGAGGAGTTGTTGCACCACAAAAAGTCGGCGCCGTGCGGTACGTGCAGAACGAGCTCGTGCCTCCGTCTTCCGCTGCCTCGACAATCGACCCCTCCGGCTTTGTCGCGCGCGCCACTACCTCCGAAACGGTCTCCCCGACTTCGGTCGTCTTCAAATCGGTCGGATACCGCTCGATCGGGCTCCCCGGATTACCTTTTGACGAGAAGCGGGGCTTGATCCCGAACGAGTCGGGCCGAATCCTCGAATCGAGCTCTACACCCCGCAGCGCCACTATCCCAGGACTGTACACCTCGGGCTGGCTCGCCCGCGGCCCCACCGGAGTGATCGCCACAACCATGTTCGACGCGTTCGCCACCGCGGACGTGATCGCCGCAGACTTGGCTGCGCTCCCGGACGGCAGGGAAAAGCGGAATGCGGCCGGCGAAGAGTTTTTGATCGAGCGGTGGCGAGGCGGGAAACGGGTCGTCAGCTGGGAGGATTGGGAACGGATAGACCGGGTCGAGCGCGAGCGAGGGAAGGAGATGGGCAAGCTGCGCGAAAAGATTACGAACGTCGAAGAGATGCTCGACATCGTTTCTTAGCACGTCCCGCCCTACCACGACCTTGCCCTACGATCTGCACTTAGATGTCCATGTTGTGTATACTATCTTCTCTCCATTGTCCTCGCAAAGCACATCTCAGCAACGAACTCGATCAATCAAAGTCGGATTTGCAATGAAAGGACGGACGGGCGAGAGATGTTTACAACAAGCAAAAAGTTGGAGGGGGTCAGGCGAGATACGACTGGTCGGACTGATCAAGGCGCCGGCCACAAGGTGCCATCCTCTCCTTCGACCGCGCCACCTGGTCCGGTCCCCCTTCTCCGCTCCGGCAACTCGTAGTAATCCGTCCTCGCACTCCGGTCAATCACCTCGCCATCATCATCGTCGTCCTCGTCTTCCTCATCCTCAGCGTCCTCGCCGGTAGCGGTCCGCGAGGAGTTCGGATCGAGGTACTTCTCGAGGTCGGATTGCGGCGCGGAGGATGATGGGCCACTGCCGCTACCCGTCGGTGAGACCTTCATGTCCTTCATGAGGCGCGAGATCGAGTCGGCCTTTTGCGCTTCCTTTTTGCGTTCCTGCGAGAGAGGTTCAAGAGGATGGAGCGGTCCGTATTAGCAACTGGCGAGGGAGGCAGGAGGGACAAGGGAGAGCAGGGAAACGCACCCGCTCGGCAATGATCTTTTCCAGTTCGGGCTTGTAGTCCGTCTCGTACTCTTCCCGCGCCTCTCGGACGGCATCAAACAGTTCCTCCATGCCTTCTCCAGTCATGGCCGACACGCCGACGGCCTGTGAGGACAGCGACGTAGAGCAACGCGGCATCAGTAATCAGAGCTTAGAAGCCAGCGCGCACCCGCGTGCGAGTCTCGACACAGGCTCTCTCACCCTGAGGTGCTTGTAAAACTCGTCGAGCACCAAGCTCATCGAGTTCATCAAGCTGTCCATGTACGCCGGCCCGTCCTCCTCGCCGTGGGTCTTTCTCCGTTCGAGGAGCGCGTCCTGGAACGCTTCAAAGTCGCGCATCCAGTCGAGCGCAAATTCGTGAGATTGGACGTCGGTCTTGTTGAACACGAGAAGGAACGGCAGGCGGGTCTTGTACAGGATGCTGGTAGGAGGACGGCAACCCCGGCGCGCGCGCGTGATTAGTCTTCACTTTCAAGGACTTGTGGCTCGGGACGGCGGGCGGGGTCCCCGAAGTTTCGGCGAGTTGTAGAACCAAGACGTACGAGCAAGCATAGAGCATGTTGCTCATGAAAGTGGCGGGGGCGGTGGTGCGGGGCGTGTCGATGATGTAGACGACGACGGTCGGGAGTGCGCTCGCGAGGGCGTCGGTGATGATGGAGCCGGACGCGGACCAGGTAAAGATCTCGATCTGCCCGGGCGTGTCCAACAACACGTAGCTGCGAGTTGTACGGTGGGGTCAGGGTACGAGTCTCTCCGAGAAAGGGCTACCCAGGGGGGGGGGGGGGGGGGGGCGGGGGGGCGCACTCGACTTCGTTTGCGCGTTTCTCGACGTGGCCGAGGACCTGGTCAAACTTTGTCGTGAACAGGTTCAACGCGGTCATGATTCCGCCGTTGGGACCGAGGTTGTACTGCTTCATGACTTCTGCATAGTCGACCGTGTCGCGGATGTCGATGTTTGCCTCGAAGGGCAAGTGGATGACGGCGGGGTCGAGGTTGAGGACGTAGGGCGGTTGGTCTCGCGAGTGGAGGTACGAGTTGACGCGCTGCATGAAGGTGGCTGTGTTCGCGGGGGGCCATGTGTTAGCGACAGAGACCAGGACTGGGAATTGGAAGGGAGAGGCACTTGCTCTTTCCCGAGCCTGCCATTCCGATGACGATCATTGCGGTTGCTCTCGGCGACTCTTTCGCCTTTCCTTTGTCATTCGGGGCCTGTGTGGCTGTCTCTGGTGCGGTTGCGGTCGGCGGGACCGGAGGAGGATTCGCCGTCGCCGACATTTCTTCGGGGAGAGGCTGGAGTTTTGCGGTTGAATCGGGGGTCGAGGAGCGAGTCGGGAAGTCTCTAGAGTCAACCTGGTAAGGGCTGGAATCGCCTGCCAAGCGGTGTCGAGTGTACAGTCGGAAGGCTGCGCTGAACGCCGCGAACCGCCGACTTTTTTCCCTCGACCACTCGCCTCGCCTCCGCTCTTGCTTGCTGTCGAGCACACACGCAGGACAGAGACCATGCTCGCAAGATTAGCAAACCCCGCCCGCGTGCCCCTCTTGGCCCGCGCCGTGTCCTCTTCGGCTTCCACTTCCGCTTCCACTTCTCCCGCAACCGCTTCCACCTCCTCCAGTAGACCACCGTGAGTGCCAGCGCGGAACCCGATCACTGACCGTCTATACGCTGACAAGCTTTGCCCCCCTCACCAGCGCAATCACCGCCGAGACGGCACCGACTCCCGTCTGGGAGCACCATGTCCCCCTCGAACCCTCGCACGGCTACCACGTCGCAACCTTGCACCTCCGCGCCTACGACGACGCCCTCGCCGACCTTTCCTTCTTCACAAACTTTGCCCTCCGCTCCGCCCGCGCCCTCGGACTCCCCACCACCGGCGCCGCCGCCTTGCCCACCTCGACTTGGCTCCGCACCGTCCCGCGATCGCCGTTTGTCCACAAAAACTCGCAGCAAAACTTTTGGAGACGGACTCACAAGCGCGCCATCAAGGTCTTTGACGGAGACGAGCAAGTCGTCCAGGCGTGGCTCGCCTACCTCCGCAAGGAGGCCTTTCCCGGCGTCGGCATGAAGGCCCAGTACTTTACCTACCGCCCAGTCGGTTGGGGCAAGGACCTCGTCTCGGACCAAGAACTCGACCAACTCGCCCTCGGCGGCGGCAGTAGTGTGGCAGACCACGCCCAGATCCAGCAACTCGCAGCCGAAGCGCAGCGCGAACTCGAGGCCGACCTCGCCGACGCGCAGAAATCCGGAGCACCGTCGCCGAGCGGAGGCATCGACGCCGAACCGACCACTCCGCCCCGGAAGCAGGAGCTCGAGGAAGTCGCGCCCGAAGAGCAGGCCGCCGCCGCGTCGTCGGAATCAAAGCCGTAGCGCACCCCTTCGCCGTAATCAACCCCTTTGCCTCTTGCAAAAAGCAGCAACCCCCTTGCAAACGCAACCCCATTCCGTGTCCCAGACGCTGTCCGATCAAACGGGACTAGGAAAGCTTTCTCTTTCCGTGAGCTTTCTCCGCGAGCGGGAAACCCTGTTTCTGGCGGATTCGGCGGGCGGGGCTTCCATGCTTGATTTCACAAATGCTACATGCTCCCTTCAATACACTCCTAGGTACAAACTTCTTCAATCGAGTGGGTAAAGGTGCGGACATTGCTCGCACCTTTTACCGAGGATCTTCGTTTCCTCCTTTCGGACGTCGCACACACTTTGATTGGTGTTGCCTGCGAAGTTACAGTGATCAGCATGAAACAATCTGGCAGAGCACAGCAGCGCAAGTAATTTTGACTCGCTTGCACGCATTAACTCGCGTGAACATTTGACCGCAATGACCACACGCAAATGGCCTGTCCCCCCGAAAAAGAAAAAGGAGTAGCATACAGCTCGCGTAAGCCTTTCCCGCCATGGGCATAAAATTGACCGAGATCATTCGAGAAAAACGAAAAGCAAGGCAGTTTCGATATCGAACGCCCTTCGTGTGTGTGTGTGTGGAAAAGAAAACTCGCCTCTCGCCCGTGTGCGTACGCGTGTGCCTCCGCAGGTCGTGTCGCCTTGTAAAGCACTGTCCGCATTCGGAACAATGAAACGGACGGAGCAGGTCTCTGCCTTCCGCTGCTGCTGCTGTACTGGGACCCGCACTGATACTGGGGCGTCGGGGTGCGCGCCGCGTCGTTGCGCCTGCTCCGCGAGGAGGAGGAGGCAGCTGCCAGCGCTGCTGCTGCTGTCGAGGCGGCGGACCCACTCCGCCGCCGCGCCGAGACGTCGAGTCAGCAGCGGACATCGACGCGGGAGAGAGTGCCTCCGAGCCCTGCTGCGGCGAAGAACGCGTCAGGTACTGAGAACCGCCGGCGCCGACCTGGGGGTCACTCGTGAGCGAAGAGAAGCGGGAAGGGGACGACTGGGGGCGCGCAGGCATGGGCGAGCTGGTCCCGCGGGACGAATCCGAGGTCGACGACGCGCGCTCGGACACGCTTTCGTAAGGGACCACGAACCCCGACTCGACGAGCGCTTCGTCGTGAGTACGGAGACGTGTCGTGGTCGTTGTCCTCCTCCTTTGGTAACGTGCATACGGCGAGGTGGGATAATGATGCCTGCCTGTGCTGGCACTGGCGGCGGGAAGGGGGGTCGGCGGGTCGACAAACATGGACGGCGAAGCTGTGGGCGTTGTTGGCGCCCAGTCCACCGGCGGGCTTGCCAGTCCATCATACGCTAGATCTGGAGATGCCAAGGTGTGAGCAACAGACGGAAGCGTTGAAGTCACGCTCGTTTGGTCGTCTTGGTAGGTGAAAACCGATTGCGACGTCGTCGGCGGCAGACCGAGCCTGCCAAACAGCTCGCGGATACTAGGCAGTCTTTGACACTCAACTGAGGAGGAAGGCTCTTCCTCGCTGGTGGAAGGCATGTCAGACCGCGGGGCAATCAACCTGCGAGCTGGAGATGGTCAAAGAGGAGTGAGCGAAAGCAGCGTTGCAACCCTTGCCAGAGCACCAACTCGGGTTGGGCACACGCTCGCCAGCAGTGGAGAAGACTCGTTCACCTGTGTGACCTGTCGCCCCTCTGACGTCGGGAAATAGAGAACCCGCCGACGCTGTGGTTCGCGTGACTTGGGAAAGATCAAGGTTGACGACCGCGCGTCGGTCCCGGAGATCACTTTAGGCGATCAAGTCTAAAGTACACGGGGCACTGCAGTAGGATCTCCTGCGCTGCACCGCGCCTAAGGTTGGCGAAGAGCGTTCAATACCGATTTGGGACGGGGATAATCACCGCTGATAGTTTCCCACTTGCCGATAAGATCTGCCGTCCGTCGCCGTCCGCCGGGTTGCCGTTCCGTCGCAGCAGCTCGGAAATGATCGAGACGACCCGTCTTGCGTGGGGGGCCAGCTTGAGCACACGCCGCTCCTGGAGAGTCCGGGGGAGGTGCAGCAAGACGCCCGCGCCAACTTCGGTTCTTGATAGAGCCGCTTCTCCCAGCCGTTGACTTTTGGCGTCTCTGCCGGCTTGGGAGGAGTAGGCCGAGTAACAGCGAGTGCGGTGGAAATCAGCGTGCACGGCGAAGCTACAGGGTGTCATCTCACCGCGTGGAGACGGTTTTCGATGTGGAAAGCAGGCGCCGGCCGTTCTCGAATAGGAAGAAACGTCTCAATGGGGGAGCTAACAGCCTGGGTAGCTGCCTGTTTTGTTAAGCAAGCGCCGTCGAAGTGAGAGCGTACGGGTGGATTGGGACGGCGTCGAGTGCCTGGTTGCAAGTCCGCGGGTGCCGCCCGCAGTCGGCCTGGTGCAGCTCCGTTCAGATTGTTGTATCTGAGCATGCGCGACAACGGTCAGACTTGGCCCTCGTTCAGCCATGCGCGACGGCGGATGATGACTGCAGCTTCGGTGGGGCGATGAGACCGAAGAGGGACGAGGATGCGATCGCGGCGAGCTGAAAGCGCAGGAAAAGCTGCGAGAGCATTCGAAGCAGTTCTGGCGTTTCGCTGAGCTTATAGGGCGGGCCTGCAGGAGTCGTGGATACGAAGGAGAACGGTGGTTCGAGGCGATGCAGGCGTCGGTTATTCTTGCGAGCAGGAAACCCAGCCAGAGCGCGGGAAGACGCGCGGCTGTCTCCGAGGTCTAGGCGGTCTGTCGCCAAGTCGACTGGAGCCGTGAAAGCGTGCGCAGGGAAGAGCTGTCATGGACGAGCGTTGCGAGGGAGCCAAGAAGCGACGAATGATTCTGCCGAACTTCGCCGCCGCCAACCAAAGAAAATATGTATAGATCCCCGCCGTTACATGACCGGACCTACACCACTCCTATCCCGGTATGGACGTGACTCGAGCCAGAAATCCAGTATTGAAAAGCGCAGATCCAACCAGCCATTATCGGAGATTCGCAGCAATCCTCGCAGGGCAGCAGCAAGTCTCAGGGTCAGTCTGGCGAACGTGAACACGAGAAGAGACTGTCGGCGAACTTCTGCTGGCCGAGCTCCGAGCTGAAAGAGCCCTCGGACAGCCGCATGGCGAGGATCGAGCGTCCAGCTTTTCGAATCCCGAGAGAAGCGACTCGATGGCCTTTCCCAGCGGTGATCTCTTGCCTACTGATCTCTGCTCAAGAAAGCATCGCAACAGCCTGAAGCAAGGCGGTCGAGTCGGAGGAGATGCCGCTGCAGTGCCGCCCAGTCCTCAGGCCGCCGGCGGAGCGGCGTCAATATGCGCGGCGTAGCTTTTCGCTTATGTCGCCCGGGCCTCCGTACCGTAGCACATCGGTGGTGTGAATAGGCAAGTGAGGCGAGGGAAAGGCTGTCGCCCGCCGTCGCCGTGGGCCTGCCAACCTATTCTGGTTTCCGGTTTGTTTCAAGCTCGAACGACAGGGAGGCGATGACGGGAATGGCGGCGGCGTATGAGGCGGTAGGAGCGCTGTATTCCTGAGGAGGAAAAGATAAGTGTCTGTCTCTCGGGATAGAGAGGTAGCTGGGGATTGAGCAGAAGCGAGAGGGGAGGATGCGTTCCCGGTGTGGCAGTCGTGTTGCCCGACTTCGAGGCTTGCGTGGCTGCTGGCGCTCTCGCCGCTCCATGAATCTGCCGCGACGATGCCTGCTTCTCAGCAGCATGAAGGAAAGGTGAACCTTATCGGACGCTTGGCAAACACCGAAGAATTTGCGACGTCCAGCAGTCGTTGTGCCGTTCTTGCCACGCGGAGATGCGGGGCTACGCGATCGAGCTCCGTTCGTCTGGGAAGACTTGATCGAGTCCGTATAGGCGTGCGTGTTGGTTCTGACTCATAATTGACGGCAATAGGACGCGAACGCGCGATGTTATGCGGTCGAGGTGGAGTCTGAAGCAGATCAGAGCAGCGCCGTTCGGGGCAAGGTCGGGCACGCAGGCACGCGCCGTCTGTCCCTAGCTGCCGGCGAAGCCTGAACGCACAGTCACTATTTCAATCTTGTCCCGTCTGTTCAAACCATATACGCCTTTGCTCAGCAGCCGAGAGCGACGGGCAGAAAGACGGAGCGACGGCGACTTGCCCAGTTCCGCACGAGCGTCTCCGTGCATAGATGCCTCAGGGGCGAACACACCCTTGAGCGTAACAGCCTACAGCATCACCCGATGCTGTTCTTCTGAGAGTAGGCGGCGCAGCAGCGGAATCATAGGTCCGTGAGCGATAGCTGGTGCGCGGCTCCACGGATCCTGCTGGGAGCGGCGAGTACGATGTGCAGTGCGACTTTGGCCGAGGTGAGCGACGCGTCAAGCTGTAATCTGCGAGTCGCAGTCCACCGCACGGCACTAGATCTCGACGAGGGCAAGAGCCTGATGAGAGTGCAGCTGCGTCACGGACGGAGTCGGGGCCGCAGGGAGCGGATCACGACCGCTGGTTGTCGTAGTCGTTATGTATGCGAATCAAGGCAGCACCGACAGAGGGCGTTGAGGAGCGCGGGAAGTGGTGGGATGCAGATCGTCAAGCTGGGGCCCAAACCGCAGTGAGGAGAGAAGTCTTCGCCGAAGGCAAACATGAAGGGACGAAGGTCTCTCCCCTGACCGATGCTCAGAGGAAAGAGGAAATAAGACAACAGTGGTCGCTCCGTTACAAGTCGGGCAGGTCCGTAATCTGGCCCGCATCACTCGACCTCCATGGCCACCGGCGCCGGACCGTCCTCGATTTGCGACATCCCGTCCTCCTCGTCAACCGGAAGCGGCACGTCCTCGACAAAGTGACCCTCTCCCCCACCGAGCGGGACAACAAACGTATCCGTCACGACAAGCTCGCCGTGATCGGCCGATTCCCCAAGCCGGAACCGTTTCGGCGGTCGGAGCGACCCCAGCGACTCGACGGCGAGCAGCGCTCGGGCTTGATCGTGCGCCAGCGCCGTGGTCAACTCTGGTTCTTCGAGGGCGGCAAGTTGCTTGGCGCATGATGCGGTCCTAGCCTTGCGGGACCGAAGTGGTCGTATCCTGGGCATCTCCTGCAAACAAGAATTACCAGTCTCAGCGGCGAACTCCTCAAGCCCGACGCAAAAGAAGATGACTTACCGCCAGGAGTTCGACCTTTTCGACTCGCAAGCTCACGCCATCGTGTCCGTTGCCCCAACTCCGGCTGCGAATGCCCTGCCGCTCGATGCCCTGATATCGGATCAGAGGCGGTACGACCCCGAGCGTGACCTTGATCGCTCGTGCCGATGCCGGTGTAGCGTCCAGACCCTTCTCCGCCGTCGTCGTCGAAGGAGTCGACTGAACCGTCTCGATCCGCTCCTCGCCGACGACGCGAGCGCGCCGGATCGCATCCGCGCCTGCGCCTCTCTCTCCCGCGCGGCGTTTCCGTTCCCGTCTCGTTACGCGGAGCCAGCCCGAATGGACGAGGAGCGCGAGGACATCCGAATCGTCCGTGTAGACATCTGTGCCCCAGACTTGGCGTTTCCGGAACCCGGGCAAGTCGGCGAGATGGATAGGGAGAGAGAGCGGAGTCGAAGGAGACGTCTGCGGAAGTGGCGCTCCCGTGTAGGCTGAGGGAGGACCAACGCTGAACGCAACGGGCGGGAGATCGATCGGTGGAACGCTGCAAGACGAGTGGTTCTCGGAGGCGGCTGCTGCTGCCGCAGCCGGGTCGGAGGTGGGACCGACGATCCACGTTGTCGGCACGATGACCTCGACGTAACCACCGACTCCCTGCGCAAGCACCTCGCCGTCGAGCAACTTGGCCGGCGGGACGAGCGCATCGTACACCACTCGGCCCAAGCAACTTCGCTCCGGACGGGCGGCTTTCTCGCCCGCAACTTCGGCCAGATGCCGCCGTTCCCACGCATCGACCGCATCATTGACGACTTCGATCATTGGCGGTCGGACGGACGCCTTCCGCTGATCGCTGTAGGAGAAGAGGGGCAGAGCGGGCGCCGTGGGTGATGGCGGGGTGGCCAGGATCGTTTCCGTCTGCGCGGCGGCAGAGACTGTCTGTGGCGACGGCAGCACCGTCTGATCGATCGCACCGCCGTTGGTGCCGATCGGACCGAGCTCGGAACGCCGCCGTTTGTGACCCCCCGCCGCCGGCGCAGTCGCAGCATGCCCATTTGCAGGACTCGCCTGCCCGTGCAACGCGCCGTACGAATCTTGAGGACCCGGGAAGCGATTCGTAGTCGGTGCCGTCTGACCTCGAAGTCCGGACGTGCCCGGTCCGACCTGTGCTCCCTGCTGCCCATACTGCAGTTCGCGTTCGCGTTCACGCTCACGCTGCTCACGTTCCCGCTGGACATGTTGAGCCTGCTGAGCCGCCTGAGCCTGCCATGCGAACGAGCCGCTGCCCGAGCCCGCCGTGCCGCCGGCGGCGGCGTGGCCGTTCGGACTTGCTCCGAGAGGGGCAGAAGCTCCAGGTCCAGCGCGACGCGGGGCGTTCTGCGGACCTGAACCGGCTCGCTGGCCACCAGCTGCGGCTACGCCTCCGACCGACGCCCCGGGGAAGAGCGACTCTTTCGCTTGCTGCGCTTGAGCCTGCGCATGCGCGAGCGCGGCCGAGGCGCTCCCCCACGTCGAAGGAGAAGACGGGAACGAGCTCTGCTGCGCGGCTTTTGCGGCCGCCGCGGGAGGAGCGGTTGTGGCGATGGGGGTGATGATCGGTGACGCGCTCGGTGCGGGCGCGTAGGGACTCTCGCGCGCGAACGCAGAAGGTAAAGGAGGGTACGAAGATCGCTCGACGGGAGCCGGTGCGGCCGGTCCTGCTGCTGCTGCCGAACTTGCTGCTGACGATGATGAAGGTGCTGGCGGTGCGCTACTCGTGCTTGCGGAGGTCGAGTTCGCAGTGGGAGGTTTCGAGGCAAAAGGCGATTGCGCAGGTGGCATGACGGGCGGCTGCGGAGTGGCGCTCGCCCCCGGACCCGGAACCGGCGAAACGATCGGTGTAGGTGCTATGCCACCGGCAGTACCAGCAGAAGACGTTGCGGGCGGTGAATACGCGGCGACGGGTCGTTCGCGCGACGGGCCGGACAACATGGACGAGACCGACATCGGATTTCCTCTCGAGGGGACCTGCTGAGTAGCTTGGGTCGGCGGTGGAGGAGGAGGTGATTGGTGATGAGGGTGGCTGGGTGCCGGCGACGGTCGAGGTGGGTTCGGCGAGGTCGCGGGGGATTTCGCGGCAGCAGGGGGTGGAATGATTGGCGGAGTTGGGGTGGTGCCGCTGACAGAGTACGGTCCGGTCGCAGGTACGACGGAAGGCGATTTCGAGGACGCATGTTGAGCGTAAGGGGAAGCTGTTCGACGCCGGGGTAAACACGATCAGCTCCTCCTATTGTGTGCGCGGGGACGCAGGGGACGCTATGAACTGACTGCTCGTTCCGTGAGGTCCCGCATGCTGTCCACCTGGACCTCGTGCTGACCCAGGTGCGAGTCCGCCTGCCGTATAGGGCGGCGAAGCGGCAGCTGCCGACGGCGATCCGGCGGCTGACGCTGAAGGTTGACCGCCGCCGCCGGATGCTGGAGCTGCGCCGGGAGACGGCGTCGCGCCGAACGAGTGGATGCTCGGCAGCTGGCGACCGTTCATCGAGCTCGGGAAGAGGGACTTTTCTGCGCTCGAGAGGGAAGCGCCTGGCAAAACTGGTGGCAACCGAAAAGGGACGGGCGATCAGATCGTGGGCAGCTGGGTGTGAAAGGAGAAGCAGCGACGTACAAGAGCGGACTGGCTGAGTCTCTGCTACTAGTAGTCCAAATGTCAGCTAGAGTGCGCATCTACACCCTAGAGAGGGAGGACTTGCGCTGTTGGCTGTTGCTGCTGGTCGTTGACGGCGGGGGAGCGACACTCGTCGAAGTGGCAGACGCGGGCGGCGAACCGGCTGCGGGTGGACTCGCTGCCGTGATCCTGTGCGCGTGTGCGCCGTTCTCGGCCATCCCTTGCGCACTCTTGTCCGAGTGGTTTTCGTTGGCGGGTCAGGGTTGCCGTCTCGCCCGTAAGACGTCTCGCTCTTCTCCGCGGCCGGAAGCAATCTTTTTCCAAGACAAAATGGCAAGGTCGACATGTATAGATGGACTACTGGCATACGAGCCGTTGTCTTGCCTGATCAAATTTCGATTGCCGTTCCCGCTTGCTACGCATCCTCGACCGCCGATTTGCGCCAACGAGAATCCTCCTCGGGACCAATTGTACGCTCGGTCGCTGGCGTGAAGCGGAGACAGTCCCATACCAAACTCCTCCTTAGTTCCCACGTTCGAGCGCGCCGGTTGCTTGTGAAAATTGGCCCGGCGAGGGGGCTCGGCGCTGCCGTGCCTTGTCCAGTCGACCAATCCAGGAGGTTGGCGCGTTCCCTCTGAAGGCCCCGGCTGCAGACACCGCCGGAGCAAAAGTCTGCCAAACTGTTTGCCATTCATCCGAAGGGCGGCAGCAAAAAGGCGTGGTGGAGAAGAAGGCGTCGAGCGTAAAGAAGCAGTTCGTCTGGACGGAAGAAGAGCGAGTCGGTGGACAAGCATGCATGACGCAAGAGCAAAATTTGATGGTTTGCAGCAGCGCTGAAGAACTCAAACTTGGAAGCAATGAACAGCCTGTGGTATAGGTGCGCAGCAGAGCGCAAGGCTAGGGGGCGGTGACGGGCCCGTCGGAGAGAAGACGAGGACGGCGGCATCACCCTGACAGCTCAGATGGCGAGGAGCCGATCGAGGTAGAGCGCGGTCTCGGGAATAGCAGCAACCCTACCATGACTGTCCTGCATGTGTGAGCAGGAGAGCTGACAGAAGGGGAGCGAGAGAGGAGCAGAAGTTGTCGCGGAGCGTCAAAGCTGAAGCTGAAGCGCGCCGACCGCGAGCTGCCTCGCTCCGGCGACCGACTCGTGGCCTCTCTAGCTCGTCTCACCCGTCGAACTCGCGTGCGTGCACCCGTCCAGTCAACTCGAATAGCTCGTACTCGTCCAGCTGACCCTTCCTGTCCTTGTCCCGCTGCCCCGCGTCGCCAACTCGTCGCGCAATCTCTCTCTCGCTCTCGGCCCGCGTTCACGCTCACCCACCCTCGCAACTCGACTCTCGCCCGCACTCGCGCACTCACGCCTGTCGACTCGCGATCCACCCAGCAGCCATCATGTCCGACGCTCAGGCCGCCGCCGCTAACCCGATGCGGGAGCTCCGCATCGAGAAGCTGGTCATCAGTGCGTCCCCTTTCACCCTCGCCTTCACTCTGACCGCGTGGCCATACTCACCAGGCTTGCTGCCCTGCAGACATTTCGGTTGGGTGAGTGTCGCTGCTGGGAGGACAGGAAGCACGCGCCACGGGGGTCGTGAAGTCGTGCTGACGGGTTGCTGTCGTTTTCTTTCGCTCCTCTTGTCCGCGTCCGCCTGCGCCCTCGCCCTCGCCCTCGACGCTGCCCGACCCGCCAACGACCACAGTGAATCGGGTGACAAGCTGACTCGTGCCGTCAAGGTTCTCGAGCAGCTGACCGGTCAGACCCCGGTCACCTCCAAGGCGCGCTACACCGTCCGTCACTTCGGTATCCGTCGTAACGAAAAGATCGCGTGCCACGTGACCATCCGCGGCCCCAAGGCCGAGGAGATCCTCGAGCGTGGCCTCAAGGTCAAGGAGTACGAGCTCAAGAAGCGCAACTTCTCGGCCACCGGAAACTTTGGCTTCGGTATCGCCGAGCACATCGACATGGGCATCAAGTACGACCCGGGTATCGGGTCAGTCTTTTCGCCTCACTCTTGTCCTTACCCCTCATTCTGTCCTGCATCACTAACACCTTGTCATATCTACAGTATCTTCGGCATGGACTTCTGTACGTTTCCCGAACCAATCGGCTCAGCTTGGCTTGCGCGACTCGAACCGGCTTGCTGCGGCGGTTCAACCTCGAGTGTCCAGCGGGAACCGAAGCCAGACGGAGTGGTGCAACAAACGGCGCGGGCGATCGAGCAAGCACATGCGGAGCGGAGTCGAACCGGCGGAAGTGCGCTTCGGGGAGTCCAAGCAGAATGACCCGCTGCGCCGACGTCGTCGAGAATTACCCACTTTGCATGGTGTCGTCTCGTGACGTTCCAGTTGCAGGGTCGGTGGTGGCGGCGGCGGCCGAGGCGGGAGGGTGATGGTTCGGCTGGACTTGCAGGGGCGGTCTGAGGAGGAAGTCGAGCGCGACGACGACGGGTCGTTGGGCAGCCGCAGCACGCAGAGCTCTTGCGGCTGCTCCGAGCCTGTCGCACGCTTCCTCATCGTGCGCGGAGACGAGGACCGTGGTCCGGTCCGCCTTTCAAAGAAACAAGCCACTCCACATCAACATCGTGTGCCCGAGTACTGACCTTTGCTCTCGCCCCTCGTTCGCGAATAACAGACACCGTCATGGGCCGGCCAGGTGGCCGTGTCGCGCGCCGCAAGCACTGCACCTCGCGCGTCGGCTTCTCCCACCGCGTCAAGCGCGAGGAGACCATGGTGCGTCGCGGTTTTCCCCCCACTCGGTGTCCACGATCGGTCATATCTCAAGCTGGTGCTGATGACGTCTTGATCTCCGGCACACAGGCTTGGTTCAAGCAGCGCTTCGACGGTATCCTCCTCGGCCGCAAGGACTAAATCCAGTCGTCCCCGCCAAGCAATGCAGAAACCTTTTCTCTCGCGTTTCTTGTGTTCGGATGACTACTGTACTCGTGGCGGTCGTGATTTCTCTCTTTCGAGTTTTCGGCGCTCGGAAAGTGCCCTGCTGCAGCTGGCTCGCAGTCGTTTCCTTCTTCTGTATGTACTTCGCACGCGTCTGCACCCCTCCATGGAGGACGCTTAGTCAAAAGATGAAAGCACTTCGCGAGAGGCGCGTGGCCGTTCGCTCAGCCGGATTCTGACTGAAGCTTGAAGGTGTGATGTGACTGAGTTCTGCGTCGGTAGTTCACTCTTCTCGCGTGACTCTGAGGTACGCTTTCTCTAGCTTGTCTATTGTGCGATGGACAGCGATCGGTTCCAAGCCCTGCTACGATGCACCGGGAAGGCTCTCGCAGACCAGCCGCTTGAGAGTCCACTCTGCCCTGCCCTGCACCCAGAAATACTCGCTCCGCTGCCGCTGTCGCTGCTGTGACACCGCATCATCCGAGCGGCCACCGACCGCCGCTGTTGTCGTCGACTCCACAATGTCGAGCCCGTCTGCGATAGGGCATATCCGCCCAATCGCGCGACCAAAGTCAAAGGCAGCCCGGTCCGAGAGGTCGGGATCTTCGTGATGCGGAGGCGAGAGAGCGGCGAGATTGGGTGGAAGCGCGACAGGCCGAGAGGTAAGGGGACGGGCAACAACTGGTACAGCGACCGGTAGGTCGGAGGGTGCTGCCGACTCGGCAAAGACGCGGCTGAGAATGGCCGCGCTCGAGATGAGATGCTCAGATACGAGGACGCCAGTGTGCGTGTATCCGACGAGCGAGAGATGGACGGAAGAAGTTGTGCGTAGAGTGGCGCGCTCGGGTGCGGGAGAGACGGTCGCGGCGACGTGGACCAGCGCAGTCATGGTCGATGGGGCCCAAGTAAAAGTGTGGAGGAGGACCGGTGTCGAACTGTCGGGGTCGTGATCTCTTCGGATGGCGACCAAGTACGAGATGCGGGCAGTCGAGAGGAGCAGAACCTGCACCGAGCCGGCTGCTCGACCGGGGATCGTCACCTCGCAGCAGCCGATCCATTTCGGGTGCGCGCTGACGCCCCCGTTACCGCCGCCGCCACCAGCAGCAGCGCGCGAATGGGTCGACGTACCTTCGTCACCATCGTCCGAAACGACGCGGCTCTTGACAAAGTCGCTGTCGATGCCGCGCAGACCGGCTGGAAGGGCGCGATCCCCGCCGTCGATGAGGCGCGCCATCTTGGCGTTCAGGTCGCGCAGCGATGCAGCAAAGGAAGGACTCGCTTTGCGATGCTGCTGAGACTGCGAGCGTTTGACGCCGCTGGGAGGCTTCGCAGTCGAGACCGATTGTCCGCGCTTCACTTGCGAGTGAGCGAGTCGCGAGTCGAGGCCGGGTACCTTGAGCTCCGAGACGGTCGAGTCGCACAGTCGGATGAAGACGAGGTGATGGGACGTGCCGAGGAGCAGGGACATGTCGGCCGGGAGGGACGAGGCGCCGACGGGATCTCGAGGTGGCAAGCCTGTTCGCAGGAGGTGCACAAAGCGCGGAGTTGACGGTGCCTGAACGGAGCCTGCTCGTGAGCGAGATCGTCTGGTGCACAATCTCGTTCAAGATGAGAAACTCACGAGGTACTCCTTGGCCAGATGCCAGGTGCGGCGTTCCACCGCCTCGCTTTCGTACAAAAAGACTGAGCGGCTGGTCGCGACGAACATGTAGAGATGATGCCTCAGTCCGGTCGATCTGGCGGTGCTGCCCATCTGATGCAGTCGCTCGTCTAAAAAGTCGCCGTCGGAATCGTCCGAAGAATCGCTGTCGTATGCGACCGGGTTCCCCCCCGAGTCGAGGAACTCTTTCTTCCTCCTCCGTGATGGCCGCGGTCGGCGGAACAGTCGAAAGAACAGGATCGAGCCGGCGCTTTTCGGGACGGGCAAGGTGACGGAAGCGGTCGCCCATTCGACCGGCAGCTCGAGGTGACTCGTCTCTGAAGCGCTTCGCGGCCGACTCTGATTATTTAGTGAGAGGTGACTGGTGCTCGATAGCGGCGTTTTCGGGGATTCGCACGAGTCGTATCCGAGCTCCGGTTCTGGGGCACTTCTGGCATTCGGCGAGAGCGGGAAGCGGAATGGCGAGGCGTTCGCGTGGCGAGTTGGGGAGGTTCCGTTCGGTCTGGACTGTGCAGGAGGCGCAGCCCCGGCTGTTTGGCGCATAGAGGACGATGACCACCGCTTCGCGGTCGTCGAGGTCCTCTCGGGCGATGTGGGTGATTTGACGCCGAAAGCGGATCTCGTCCGCGCGTGTGCGGAAAGATGGGCCGGCGGTTCGGGCTCGAGCGAGAGCACAACCGAGGTCTGCAGTGGCAATCCGTTGTAAGTCAGGTACACTTGTTTGGGATGCAAATTTCGTCTGATCCCGACATACCGCGCTGTAGACCCTCCATTTCACCAAGTTGACCATGCTGGCGAGATTCCACATCCGCAGTTCCAGCTCGCCGTGGGCGCCGCCTACCAGTGCGAGCACGAGTCCGCGCGGGGACTCGGCGTAGGGATCCGTCTCGGCGTAGGTTTCGATGTGATGAACACCGAGTCCGGTCCAGAGTGCATGATGGCGAGCGGCGCTGTCGCCGGAAGCGGCCGACAGGGCGATGCCGGCGTTTGGCTGCGCGTCGAGCACATAGAGGCCTAACGATGGTCCGGTCAGCCCTGTTCTCGAGGAGTCACGAGTTCCTTTACCAGGAGAGCTTACCTCGCCGTGTTCCGATCAAGGTGAACCTGTAGAAGGGCCTTTTGTGAGCAAAAGCGCATTTCGCTGTCTCTCCGTGCTCGCCCTCACCTCGCCGTCGACGCCTGCAGACCGATCGGGAGCGGGCATCCACACAGCGGTTGTTCAGGCAAGCCGGTGCTGAAGCGTTCTCCGACCCGTTCTATGCGGACGTGGTGCGTGAGCGGTTGGACCGCGGCCGAGACGGAAGCGGAACTGCTGGTCCTGGGCCTCCTCGGCATTGCACCAGCGGCGGCAGCAGCGGGCGAGGCGCTCCTGCTCTGCACACTCGAGGCCGGGCTCGAGTCGGCGTTCGTGACGAGGATGAGGTGGTCGCGCGAGAGGGTCCGTTCCGCTTCTTCGTCCCGCCGGAGTGCACTCGGATCCCGTCTCAACGGACTCGAGCTTCGTTCCTGGCCGGGCAGGGACCAGCTAGACGATTTGACGAGTCCGGCTGCGCGCAACTCCGCCTGCTCGTCCCTGCGCTGCTGTGCGCGACCCTCAATCCAACGACCCCACTTGCCGAATCGAGGTTTCACAGGCGGTCCTGTCGCGGTATAGGGCGAACTGGAAGTCGACAGCACATTTGGCGGGAGTTGAGTAGTGCTCTGCTCGTTCGGCGTAGAGTCTCCTGCGCCGTAGTATGCTTCTTCGCTGTTCGCAGCTGCTGGTTGAGGCGGTGCTCCGCCGAAACCGGCCTGGCGCCTTGGCGGCTTACGAGGCGAACTCTCTCCTGCCGGCCCTGACAGTTGCGCACTTCCTGTACGGTCCATGGCCGACCAGCGGCCGACTACTGTGAGCGAGGAGAGACCAAGTCTTGCCCCGCCAAGGAAGCTAAGCATACAAAAGCTTCATCACAAACTGAATACAAATGCCGAATTTCGAAATTGAAGGGGGCGCCTCATCGTCATCTTGGTGCGGGACCGCGCCGACACTGCCATAGCACGACGATCGGACGAGAAACTCGAGCTACACTTGCAGCGATGAATTCCCACGGACTGTATTTGCCGCGTCCAGCGCCGCGCGAAACGGTACCCTCGATGCCGTCGACGTCGACTTCTTCCGATGAGCGTCCAGCAGCACCGCCAGCGACGACCAAGGCGCCGCCTCGCAACTTTGCCGAGGCGAGGTCGGCCGCGCGCGCAATCAGAGGAGACCGGATCAAGACGCCCTTTGTCCGGAAAAGTACCGCCGGGAAAGAACGCGACTTGACAGACCTCTCCGTCGACCAATTGACCAACATGCTCGCAAAGAATGCCCAACTCCTACAATCGCCGTACGTCCGTTCGCATTCCTGCACAGGCATCGCAGTACTTACAGAAGCCCAATTTTCCGCAGAGAGACGTTCGCAAAGCTCCCGGGCGGAGACGCACGCCTCCGATCGCAACAACGCCGAATCGCCGACCGCATCTCGGAGCTCAACGCCGTCTCGCGAATCAAGCACGACCTCGATTCGACTCACCTCGACGGAGAGGAAGCGGAGATCAAGCCCCGCATCAAGCAAGAAGACGGCGACGTCAAGGTCGAACCAGAGGAACACGGCCTGCAGGAGGAAGAGGAGCTCAAACCCGGCCGAATGCAAGATGTCATCGAGAACGGGCCGGCGGACGAAGCGACTTCGCCGAGCGCAAAACGAAGAATAGCAGCGCAGATGCTGGTGCGCTGGAAATAACCCTTTTCCTCAGCGGACTTTGACACACGCTCACTCTGACCCAAATCTTTCCTTACGCGCCGGGACAGTCACGATCGCCTCAATCCTTGACTGCCGGCATGTCCCTCTCCGAGTCGATCGAGATTCAACGGCGCGCGGCGGAACGGGAACGCAAAGAGCTCGAAAGGAAGTCGGCGCGGATGCAGGTCGACGCGAAACGGCCGACCAAGACAGGCGAGCTGCTCCGGGGCGCCCTCGGAGTCGACTCGGCGCTGAGCGGTTACATGTAAGTGCCCGCCCTCCGTCAACAGCGTCGGTTTCTGCTTTCGCGCCTGCTGAGACCTGCGCGAACAGGTTCCACGCCGAATCGGACGACTCGCTGGACGAGGACGACATCGAGAATTGGCTGAACGAGGGTCGCAAAGGCACGAACGGCGAACTGAACGACGAGGAGGACGCGCAACTGAATCCTCTCCGGACCGCGTACCTCGAAGGGTGGAACAGAGCCGAGCAGGAAGGGTGATGTGGCGAATGCAATGCAATGCGGGTAGGTACACCCTTTCTACAAGAGTATAGACGTGTAAGCCTCGAGCTCAAGACGAACGGTGTTTGACGCGGCACTTGACGACGCTCCAGCTCGCCTCTGCGACTCCACGCAAATTCCACTGCGTCTGCAATTCCTGTCTACGGCCGTAGGCGTCCGTCGCGTATGCAATGAGCGCAACCTCGACTCCGCCGTCCACACTCAGTTCGACGAGGTGGCGAACCGTCTCTGGTAGCGGGACCTCGGCAGAGAACAGCGTCCACCCCCAGTGCTTGTCTTGCGCCGTCAGCGCGCCGGATGCGAGGATTCCTTCGTCGAGACGAGCCGACGTCCAGGCTTCGGTGGGCAGAGTCGACGCGTGCGCGCGAACCTTGTAGACTTCGCTGGACAGGACCTCTGCCAGGAGGTCGGGATTTGGCGGCGGCGCGGACGAGACGGGGACCGGCAGCGAAACGACGGCGATCTCGATCGACTTAATCCGCGTGCCGTTCGAACCGACCGCATAACCTTTGACTGTGACCGAGGCCAAGTCTCCAGACTCGACCTCGACGGTCTCACCGTCGGACGGCGAGCAGATGACGCTATTGAGCGGGAACAACTGCAAAGCCGAAGTCTGCTTCAAATAGTCGGCCTTGGTTTCGGGCGTCGCCTCGGGCGGCAAGACCTTGTAGTCCCTCGCCTGGTAAAAGTTGTCGCTCTCGTGATCGCGAATTACGATCCGTTCGAGCCACTTGACGCTGCGAGCTCCGATCACGCCGGGGACAACGATGCGGAGCGGGAAGCCGTGTGCCGGTTCGAGCGCGGCGTGGTTCATTTCGTAGGCGAGGAGAGTCGGCCTAGCTTTGTCCCTGTGTGAGCGCATGCGTTCAGTGTGGTGGTTCTTCTCCCCGGTGCGGAGAATCGCTACTCACAAAGCCATCTCGAGGGGAAGAGATGCGGCGTAATAGGTATCGTCCTCGCAGTCCTGAGTCGATTCAAAGTGGATGTGGAGGTCACGCGCGTTGGGAGTGCTGTCCTTGGTGATTCCGGCGCTTGCGAGCAAGTCCGAAAGGAGAGCACCTGTACGGGCGAAAGGACGAGAGGCTGAGTTCCGCAGCGAACGACGACTAGATCACATCGACCCACCGGCAAAGTGGCAGTTTGCGATTGCACTCGTTCCCCATTTCAGTCCCTCGACCCCTTTCTCGTGATCCATCTCGGTGCGCCTATTGCCAGCGCACGAGAGGACGGTCACGAGATCACGCTTCGGGAATCCCTTGACGTCGTTGAGCGAAAAGTCGGACTTGTTCAGCTTGACTGCCTCGACCTCGGAGCGGAGCAAGAGCGAGTAGGTATCTGCATCGAGCGGGACGAACTCGCCATGGTTTCGGTGGTAGACGTCGCGGCTCTTGGTGAGGAAGGAAGAGACGAGCCTCGACGGTGCAGGTTCCGCATTGAGCGGGTTGCGCGAGAGGACTCGCTGGTCTTCGGCTATCATAGTATCGGTCCAATGTACAAGTCACAGTAGCTCTCGGTGTAGTGTATGGGCAAACAAGTGGTCGCGTTCCTTCGCCGACTTTCCGCTTTCCCCACTTGGCATCACAGCTTCGCCCTCGCAACGCACGAGGCTTGCGGCATGGCTGGGTTTGCTTTGCTCCTCCTCCTACAGCTGGTGATGGGCCTCTGGGCTGTGCAGACCGCGCAGGCTGCGACTCTCTCGCTCAGCGATGACGCCCTCCCCACCTCAGCCGATGAAAGCCGATCGAGCGGCTACACGCATCCATGGAGGCTAGCGGATCCCGGACTGGACGCGGAGGACGATATGGATGGCTATGACTCGCCTTCGCAGCCGCTCGAGAATGTGCAGGTGCACCATCCGCCTCATGTCCCTCAAGGAGGCTGGAGCACAACCCAACTCCTGCTCGAACACGACTTTGCAAACTCCTACTGTGAGCCTTCGCAGGCTGAGAGATACGTTGACCCTGGGTGCTGATTTCGGCCCGTAGATAAGCCTGCTATCGTCCGCTACAAACCGCCGAAGGCCTTCACGACTTGGGCTGCCGTCGTGCTCAACCTCACCGTCACTTCTCGAGGCACTCAATTTGATCGTCTAGCCTCACTCAGCTTGGGCAACGTCGAGAGTAAGCGGCGAGGATCTCTTGTGCGACTGGTGAAGATGAGCTCGAGTTGACATCTGCTGACCCGCTTGCAGTCTGGCGAACGAGTACGGCGGAGCCGACCCGTTCCGGCATCATTTGGACATACGAGAAAGATGTGACTCGCTTTGCTTTTTTGTTTCGGCAGCGTGAGTCGAGCTTCGGAACAAGGCCGAGCGCGGCTGACTTTGCACCTGAGCGGTCGAGTTTACGTCACTTCATTGCACAGCGGGTCAGCTCATGTTTGAGCTCAACAACATCGTCAACAAGCAGTACACGGGAGTGTTCTCGGTCTCCCTTTCGGCGACGTTCTATGCCCCGACCCGCAATTTCCCGGAAGCAAACTCGGCCGACGTGATCCTGCCACTGACGACTGGCAGGGCCAAAGGCTCGCAAATGCTCGTCTATCCGGGAGATACTCGCCGCACTCTCACTTTCCCGCTGAATTCGGCAGAAGCCTATCTCGAAATCATCGCTACCGGTGCTGCCGAAGAGGTGAGCTCCGCATTCCGTTAGGTCTTGTCGTTTCCTGCTCGGTTCCGGCTCTCTTGAGGACTGACACTTCTTTGACTCTGTTCTGTCTGCTTCACACCCCCAGGAGTTCTGGTACACCAACTCGATGGACAGGTGGAGAGATTTCTTCCCAAAAGCCGGCCTCGTCGGCAAAGGACCGTACCGCGAAGTGCAGGTCAGAATCGACGAAACCCTCGGTGAGTCTGCCGAACACGTACGTGCGACTCGGCTCGAGGCTTGTTGACATTGCCGTGCCCTGGCAGCTGGGGTGGTCCATCCCTTCCTGGTCATCTACACCGGCGGGGCGAATCCGCTGCTGTGGCGACCTCTGGCCTCGCTGCGCGCCTTCGACATCCCGTCCATGTACCTTGACTTGACGCCGTTCCTACCGATGTGAGTTGGTGCGGTCTGCGAAGAACAAGTTCGAAAGGGTGCAAACTCGAGATCGAGATTGAGCAGACTGTGCGACGGTGGCGCCCACGATTTCACCTTCACGGTCCTCGGCCAAGGAGATGACAACTCGGTCAACAACAACTGGTGCGTATTCCCCAGAGCACGGTCATCTGGGTTCCTGCGACACTCCCCCGTGGCGCAAGTGCTGAGTTCGGCTTCCTTTCAAGGTTTATCACCGGCGCTGTTCACGTCGTTTTGGACAAAGCAGATCCACCCATTCGCACTACGGGTCGCATCCTCAGTCAGCGTATACCTGCGACACCACTAATCATTGCCGCTGGCTTCCCGTCTGCCGACCACAAGGCGCTCAATGTCACGGTCGGGACGGGGAGGTCTTGGTCCGTTCGCTCCGAGATCGAGCCGGGCTCCGGCGGCAAGAAGCTGGTAGTGGCCTCGATGCAGAGCGAGTACTCGAACGCACAGGAATTGAAGGATGGCGGGCTGTATCAAGTGCGTCTTGCGATCTTGATGTTTTTAGGTTGGGTCGCTTCACCCATCGCCGAGACGGGATCACTGACGCATCCTTGCTGTGCTTCATCTATAGCAAGTCACACAGAATTTCGCCTACAAGTACAAGTCCACCCACGGAGGCGTCACTCGCTTGTCTGACCAGGCTCGCTTCCCGCTCAAAATTGCCACTAACTACTCCCAATTCGAGAACCAACATCGCTTCTCTGCCGCTCTGCCGCAGTATGGCTATATGCGCGAATTTGCCTGTCCAGCAATTTCCGGAGGCAACACAACGACCAGCGCGCGGACTGAAGCGCAACAAAAAGGGTTTGCCGAGGTTACCGGACGCGTCGGACAAAGGTCGCTCGGCCATGGTTGGACGGAGGAGAATTACTACTTTACAAGTCTCGGAGAAGAAATGTATCACGAGCAAGTCAAAGGTGTGTTGTGCTGACATCTTCCGCTCCGTGCTCGACGTCGCCACTCTCCGCTTACGCCTCCTCCGACTCCTTCGCGTTGACAGCGGTTAATGGCTCCATTGTCAGCCGTAGCAGATCGGGAATGCCTTAAAATCCGACACTGTCTGCCCATTAGACCGAGTCAGACTGTGCATAGAAACACCTTTGACAGTAAAAATTTCCCCTTCGCGCATGCAAGGCTCGAAAAAGATAGGGGCTGGCTCAACGTAGTGGGCGAAACTCTTTCCTACGGGCAGCTAGAAGGGCGATCGGACGTGCAATAGCTAGCTCGAGCTACTCGGCTTTACTCTTTAGCCACAGGGAGCTCAAGGGAGCCGTGCGTCGAGGCAGTCGACCTCGAGGATCTGCGGAGAGGTTCTGCGTTACGCCTTCCCTCGTTGTCCCTTCCCGCTCTACACTCGCTCCCCCTTTCGAGAGAAGCACTCTGCGCGAAGCTTCGTGCCCGTCGCTGGAGAGCGCGTGCCAGCTCAGCCCCTGCGCGCGAGTTTGCAAAAGCGACAGTTGCGCATGAGCGGAACGGATTCGAGTGGGCCACCGCCCAGCAACTCGCAACAAGCCGGTAAGAGCCTTTCCACGGCTACAGGAAGCGTCGGAATATACACTGACGTCCAGCCAACTCAGCCCTCGCTCCCGGGAAGACGTTGAACAGCTCCGAGTCGCTCGTGCACACCGCCTCTGAGCCTCCCGAGTCGACATCACCCCACGTCAACCCAGCAGCTTCGGCTTCGACCAAGATGGAGCCCGCGGAGGATGCGAAGGATGTTTCACCGAGCGAGACGGCCACGGGGACCGTGACCGAAGACGAGGTCATGCAAGATGGATTCGTTGCCGACTCCGCAAAGCCAGCTTTGGTCCCGGGGACCGGCAAGGCCGATACGACAGACCCCGAGCCTTCTACAACTACCGACGACACCGTCCAGCCATCGCAGGCGACGAACGGCACCGTCAAAACGCCGAGCGACGCCATCACTGCCGCGCCACATGAGCAGGAAGCGGACGCAGCCCAGCGCGCTGAAGGCGGTGATCCGACTGCGACAAGGCCTGCGAGCACAGAGGAGCGCCCCGCATCCGAGACGGAGCACCTCGGGGCATCTGAAGACGCGCATCGCGACGAACAATCGGCAACGGCATCGGAAGCTGCGACCCCGCTCGGTTCGCCACCTCTCCGCGACGCGAGTCCGGCTTTGTCGGCCGCATCCGAGACCCCGAGTCAGGGTGCTCCGCCAGTCGCAAGCACATCTGCCGTGGCGTACGGCGAGCCGGCGCCGGCCGTCGATCTGGCGCTTCCTTTCATCGAATACCCGTTTGCGAATACTGCGCTCGTGCCGGCCGGCTCGACCGAACCGGTCCCCTTCCATTACGCGACGTGGCCGCCAGAACCGCGCGAGATGTCATGGATTCGTAGTCGTCGCGGCGACGACCCGGAGCAAGATCTCGCGCCGAACACCGAGTTCGGCTACTTCGCTACTCCGGAAGAAGTCGAGGCTTCCCGGCAGAGGGAGGAGCTTCGCCAAGCCAAGATCCGCGCAAGGATACAGGAGTACGAGCAGGAGCGGACGGCGGCATACTCCTCCTTTGGAAACAGCGCTGGGCGCGGCCGAGGCGGGGCGAAACGAGGCCGGGGTCGCGCTGTCAGAGTTCGTGCGCGCGGTCGCGGCGACTCTGCGAGCCGTGAAGGATCTCTCGACCCGAGCTACGAAGAAGCTCCAACGGCGCCGTCGGCGCGCCGGGGTCGTCCGCCAGGAAAATCAGCCCTCAAGGCAGTGCAGCCAGACTCGTCCGGCGAGAAGATGGCAATCGAACAACCGGAGCCGAAACCGCCCAAGCCTCGCGTGACGGACGCAACGATGGCTCGGAGTAAGTCTCTTGGAAAGCGGTCGATTACTTTGCTTACCAAACCTGACGATGAACTCCGATTGCAGTGCTGCTGCCGAATGACTTGCAGACGGCTCTTCCAGCTTCCATCAAGCCGCATCCGGCCGAAATCGACCCTCTCGATCTTCCGTCGTACTACATTCCGTCTCTCGACGTCGTATCAGGCCCTTCTCCGTCTTCGAACGTTCGCAAACACGCGACCCGTTCCCCCGTCAAGACCGCGCAAACCGACGCGGACGCCGGCGCCGCTGTACAGCCGAGTCCTGCGATGGAGTCGAAACCGTCTGCCGCGGCGTCGACGCTTCGAGCGGAGCCAAAGCCCAGTACGGTCGAAACTTTGCGAGACTCTGCGACGAACGGCAAGCAGCCGAAAGGCCCGAAACAGCCGATCAATACTGTCGCTCCCGAGAGTGCCGCTGGTGCAGGCTCCGCAGAAGCCGACAAGCCACCGCCCTCGGCCGTCTCGACTACGCAGCCTGCCAACTTCCACAGCGATGGCAAAGACGCGGCGTCTTCGAAACGCCCACGATCTCCGCACGACGAAGGGAGGAAAGTGGCGAAGAAGCCGGCTCTGACTGAAGGGTCGCGAGAAAAGGTCAAGAATGGCTCGACGACTGACAAAACGGGCGAGGTCGAGATCGGGAAGGACGGACACCCCATCGAGTACGCTGTCCAGACCACGACGTGCCTTTCCAAGAAGATGGACGGGCAGGTGCGGTGCTGGCAGTGCATCGCGCGCGGCATCGGCCACGGCTGCTCGTTCGCTGGAGTCCGCTGGTTCGGGTACGACCGCAAGGGTCGCATCGTCACGGGTCCCGTCTTCCGGTCGATTTCCGACGAAGAGGACGACGACCCCGATTGGGACAAGGCGTACACGATGCCGATGTCTGACGTTCACAGCAACCTCCTCAAGACTTGGGTCGCAGACGCCTTGCTCGACGTGCTGAAGAAGGAGGTCAAGTACGCCAAGACCCACAACCCCATCCGTGTGCGTCACGACCTTGCGCTTCAGGCGGTGTGCGACACTTGCTACGAGTCGTGCGTGATCACCGAGTTCATGTGCAAGGTCTGCGGCCGGACGGCGTGCCCAATCTGCTACGCCAAACTCGTGGAGCTCGACAAGAAGCCCCCGGACGAAGGGAGTGGGTTGGGGTTGCCGAACGTCGACGTCCAGAGACGGCGCAAGTGCGTCGCCAAGAAGCGCGGTCGAGAATCTACGGGCGCCGCGGGCCACACGGCGAGTAATTTTATCGCCCTGACGAAGTACGACATGGACGGGATCGAAAAGCTTCGCGTCCGCGTGCAGTCGTGGTGGGACAAGCACGAGCTCGCGCCGGTGGATACAAAGGTCCAGGACTATCTCCGCAAGAAGTTTGTCCTCCCTTCCAACTTGAAGGAGTACGACGAGAACACCTGGCCAGTCTGGACTTTCCAGCACCGCGTGCTCGACGACGCGCTCTTCTTCGAAGTCTGGCGGAATCACGAACCCATCGTCGTGCGACGATGCCCGCCGCTCGACCTCGCCAAGTTCACCCCGCAGTACTTTGCCAAAACCTTCGCGAACGTCCCGGTCGAACTGGTCCACAGCCGCACCCTCGAGTCGAAGTCGACCAATCTCGGTGACTTTTTCGGCGAGTTCCAGTGCGACTACAAGCGCAGGGGTGGACAATTCGAGGTGAGCAGGAAGCAAACGTGGCGACCCAAGGTGAGCCGCCCCATTCTCCGCCGCAGCGCTTGCCGCGTCGTTGACGTCGACTTGTCTGGTTCCATAGAAAGGCTTCCCCTCTCAGCAGCAGTGGCAGACGGACTTCAAGGAGCTGCATACGGCGGTAAGTGCAGAGCAGTGTGATCTTGCGAGCAGCCGCATATCCTGACCTGAACTCGTCTCCCCCGCAGTTCCTCTCCTGGCTTCCGCTGCCGAACGTTTTCCACCCTAGCGGAGTGCTCAACATTCTCGCGCATGCGCCCGAGAACGCTGCTCCGCCCGACCTGACGCCGCAGCTCTTTACTTCGTGGGAAACCGATGCCGCCACGCCGACGATCCAGCTTCAGAGTCCGTCTCTCAAGTGGTTTCTTGCCCTGGACGACTGCACGTACACTGACGCGTCATCGGCTTGCAGCCCACGACTACGACCTCCTTAGCCACATGGTCTGGGGCGGGAGTGACCACCGCACGGGCAAGCTGCTTCGTATCCGCTGGGATGTCTGGCGCAAGGAGGATGCCCCCAAGGTGAGGACTTGCTCATTCTGACTTGCTTGATAGCACTTGTACAAGTCTAATTTTCGCTGATCCCCGCTCCGTCATGGATAGCTCCGCGAGTTCTGCCTCGAAGTCCTTCTCAGCTCGCACCCTCGCGGCACGACCATGAACCGAATTCGTCAGGTCCGCGACGACCCGCTCCTTAACCCTGCCGTCTATCTCACCAAGAGGCAGCGTGCTGTCCTCTACGAACGCACCGGGATCAAGCCGTACCCTCTGTACCAATACATGGGCGACACCGTCCTCATTCCCGCCGGGTGAGGCGCCAAGAGCAGCTCGATGGCGCAGAGTGCGACGAAACGGCTGACAATGCCATGCATACAGCTGCCCGTACCAAGTCAGTAGCTGGATCGACCACATCAACCTGAGCATACCTTTCCTCGCCGGATCGAGCTGTTCCCGTGCGCTTCAGGGTGAGTTTGCTCTCCTTTTGCTGCCGCGCGCGTGCGCTGTCGCGCCATGCTGACGAGCTGCATACCCGCAGTCCACAAGGACTCTCGCCCCGAGACGAAGGAACGAAGTCTGTGGCGCGAAGACAAGGTGCAGCTCGAGGCGATGCTGCTTTACACCTACGTGCGTTCCATTCTACCCGACGTATCATCAGTACCGCGCTGATACTCCTCATATTTTGCAGCTCTCCTGCGAAGAGTACGACCACTTCGGCGTGGGAGTGCGCAAACTGCGCGGCAAGCTCAACTGGCCGTTTCCGCGCGACGAGAAGAATCGCCCGATCGTTCCGCCGGAGGAACTGGCTCGCCTGCAGGAGCTCACCGATGCCGAAGCTCGCGGGACCGAGATCAGCAACGAGGTGAAGAAGGCTGGGACGGCGGCGTACGACGCGGCGTGGAACGCTGGCATCGCCGAGGCGGAGTGCAAGAAGCGAGCCGAGAAGGCGCGGGACGACAAGGCGCTCGAGCTCCGCCGCAAACGCGAAGCCGAGCTCGGCCTGCCACCGCAACCTGGAGGTCTGACTCCTGCGGCGGCGGCGGAGTTGTTGCCGAAACCGCCGAAGTCCTCTCGACCCGTCATCGATGGAAGGAGCTGAGTAGTTCATAGTCAATGCGGTAAATTTGCCACCCTATATACATAGCTTTTCCAAGGGCATGAAAGCGTGAGAGCAAGAAACCGATATTCGAACGCGTCCGCGAGTCGATCAAAGAGACGAGCGAAACGCGAGTTTGTCCTGGTGCATGGTCCCGCGGTCTGGACACGACGTGCCTACTCCTGATCCTACCCTCCGCCCGCTCACCGCCGCGTCTGCGCCTTCAGCATCGAGTTCGCTCGTCGCCCGGGAGGCTCTCCGATTAACCGCTCTCGCTGACGCTCAAGCCGCGCTCGACCACATAGCAAGCAAGCCGAGGTCGCCAGTGTCTCCTCGACGACAAGCGTTCACGCCACAGCCTCGGACGAGACAACCGCTCGAACGGGACGCGACCCCGCCGAGCCCTCAATCGGGTCACCCCGGTCAACCTGCTCAAGAACGCATGAACGCCAATACGGGGGCGCAAAATGCGCCCTCGCCTACAAATGGGAACTCGTACGCGAACGCTGCTGCCGCTCCACCGGCAGAAGGAGGCTCTCCAGCGGCGGGAGCGCAGTCGGCCAATTCCAACACGCAACAAGGACGCGGCTCTCAACAGGAAGGCAGCTCCGAACAGGCTCAAGGGCCGCCGCAGGGTGATG
This sequence comes from Rhodotorula sp. CC01, assembly GCA_021654155.1. NCBI lineage: Eukaryota > Fungi > Basidiomycota > Microbotryomycetes > Sporidiobolales > Sporidiobolaceae > Rhodotorula > Rhodotorula sp. CC01. The sequence goes on from JAKEZK010000005.1 coordinate 462,200, forward strand.
CTCGTACGTCAAAAGGGCGTCTCTGGAGCTCGTGTCCGTTTGCTCCCGACGCGCTGACGTCGACTTTTCAGCCCAAGATACCCCACCTGTGCCGCCTCGCCCGAAGCAGCTCGTCTATACGTTCCCTTCGCCTCCAGCCGACACCGCCGATCTCCTGAGCGAGCTCGAAGAGTTCTATAGCTACGTCGAAGTGCCGCAGGTACTCGAGCATTACGAGAGCTGGAAGGAATTCTGGAAAGGAGATCAGCGTACGTTTCCTTCCCTCCTCCGTGCTGCGGTGTGGAGGTACTTTTCGAGGCTTATCACCGGTTCGGTAAATCTACAGCCTTTACGGAACTTCCCGAGGCGCGTCAGGACGAGATCGTCCAGACCCTGCTCTCGCAGCTCCTTTCTCCCGCTTCCAACTCGGCGGAACGCCACTCGGCAGCACGACACCTGCTGCACATCGCGCACGGCACTTTCGAGCCCGAAATCTGCCCATCACCGGAGCACCACCTCCACCTGATCCTGACCAATTGTCGCACGCTGCGACGCGCCGGTGCTCTGCCGAAACTTTGGCAGGCTCTGAAGCGGACCGCGCGAGAATGGGAGGACTTGTCGCACCTTCCGATTCCGCCCGACCATGACGGCGAGCACGACGATCAACACTTGCATCCGAACCGCCAGGGAAGGAGCTCGGCGTCGATGTACTCGCCGCACCGCTCGGCTTACAACGCAAAGGAGGAAGAGGCGAAAGCCGCCGAGCGGCAGGAGCGGCTGGAAGAAGCGAACGCAGAATTGGCACTGCTGCTGGCGATCCTCTACTTTATGACAGAGTGCTCTCGAGGCGACGAAACGTGGGGCGACGAGCTGAGTGCGTCAAGTCTTGTTTCGCCTCGTCTGTCTCGGTCAAGCTGACCTTTACGGGTGCTACCGTCAGTGACGCTCGAGCCGCCGATGCCGGTTTACTTGTACAATCAAGTCGCCGGCTTGCGTGAGCGCAACGCCAAAGGCTATCCCGTCAAGAAGGCGAGTCTTCCACGATAGTCTCTCCTAATTACAGTCTCAGCTGACTCGCTCGCAACCTGTAGCTTCTCCTGCTGCTGTGGAAGTCGATGCTGTGCACGCTAGGGGGCCTCAAAGATGTCGCGCGCGTCAAGACTCTTGTGCGCGAGGTCGAAGGGCTTCCGCTCGATGACAAGAACGACAGGCCGACCTACAGTAAGTCGTCAAAAGATCAGTGATGATATATCCCCTGCGAGCTCACGATCGTCACTCTCACACAGAGCCTTGGACAAAGGCATCGCCGCCCGATATCCTCGCGTTCCGAAACGAGACTCTCGCCAAATACCCCTCCTACACCCCGCCTGCAGCCGGCTCCTTACTGCCGCTACCGGCGCCGCTCGCGCCACTGGCAGACAACCCGGAGATGCTCGATCGAATCTCGGCCGCCGCTGCTCCCACCCCCGTACGGCCGACGTTCAGCTATCACATCAATGCAAACCACGACCCGTCGTTACCTTCCAACATCCCGGCTCCGCCGCCGGCCAACTGGCCTGGCCATCAACAGCCTCCTACGCCTGCGCCGTCCCCTCCTCCTACTCCACCGCCAATCATCAACCAACCTGTTCCGCCCGGTGGTCATCAGCTTCCGGGAGTTGGACCTCCGGCCAAGCCCAAAAAGCAGCAGTTCCAGACTGATCAGTCTCGACCGTTTCCTCTACCGTTCGCGCCAGCGAACGCCAAGCGTGGACGGGCTGTCCCCCGTGCGATCGAGGAGGCCGGCGAGCTCTACCGTCGGAATCTGCGCATCAGCACGGAGCTGTGGCAGGCGTGGAAGGTCCGCGAGGAATTTCGCAGCGACGAGATGGGCTGGACAAAGGCGGCGGAAGTGGAACACGAGCGGGAAGTGTACGAGCGGGAGAAGAAGCGACGAGAGGCCATCGAGGCGTCCGGCATCGGCGCGGCTGCGAAGGCGAGGTTGCGGGAGGACCGCCGCAAGGCACGCGCACTCGGTCGTCGGTTGGAGGAGCTCGCGCTCGGCGACGATGTCGCTAGCGACCTGCGCAGGCGGGGTCTACTCGACGGCGGCGGCAGTTCGTCGGCTTCCTCGGTCAGGGGCAAAGGTCCCGCCTCTGACGAGGAAGCGCCCGAAGATGTCGCTCTCGACAGCGACCAAGGCGAGGAAGGCGACGAGGATCCAATGGATCCGCTCTCGGTCTTGCATGGCCTGATGCGGCAGCTCAAGCGCGACATCAAGTCCGAACCGGACGAGAAGCGACGCAAGGAGCTCGAAGAACGAAAGCTGGACGTGCAGCGCCTCGAACGAGTCGAGCGGCTCTATGTGCGTTCAAGTTCCCCGATGCGAAGAGAACAGGGCCGAGCTGATCTCTCTGCTCACTTTAGCGAATGACTTTGCCGCACTTGCAAAGTGCCGTCATCGTCCTGCTCAAGCTCCTCCTCGCGACGGTGACGGCGAATCAGAACCTCGCGGGACCTGCGCCGAACGCGGAAGAACCACAGTCGAGCGACCCGCCTCCCGACTTGAGCCTCGAGGACATCGACATCCTCCGGCATCGCGAGATCACGTCGAAAGCCGTGTCCGCGATCCTCATCCTCACCTTGAAATGGTTCAAAGCATCACGTACGTTCAGTCGCGCGAGTGTCACCGTTCTGTGACTGAGCTGACGAGCTGAAGTTTCCACAGACGTGATGAAGTTCCACTACTTTTCACAGCTTCTCGTCGACTCGAATTGCCTGCTCCTCATCTTGAAGATGTTCGGCATGCAAGAAGTGTCGACGTTGGTGCGCATCCGGCATGAGAAGCCGGACCACAAGTGCGTATAAAAGGTCAACTTGCGCCCTGGAGAAATGCCGCTGACCTTGCTGCCGCCGCCGCTCAGCTTCTTCAAGTTCTGCAGCGATCATCTTCATCCGAGCGCTCCTGAGCGACCCGAGGATGCCCTTCTGTCGCAACCGCCGGTGGGCGAGCGTGCTCCGTCTCCAGCGCACTCGAACGACTCGTCGTCGGGCGCGTTGACCAAGGAAGGCGTCGAGATCGAGCTCGTGTCCGACTACTCGTGGCGCAACTTTTTCTCGACCATCAACTTTGTCCACATTCTGCAGAAGTTGACCAAGCGCAAGACGCATCGGGTGCTGCTCATGGTTCAATACAAGAGCTCGGTAGGTCGGCTCAAAAGCAATCTGCTGGAGGGCAAATCGCTAACTCTCGCGCTTGCATCTTCTAGGCGATCCTGAAGCGGATCCTCAAGGTTTCGCACCCGACGCTGCAGCTCTTCGTCCTCAAGGTGATCAAGAGTCAAGTTCCTTATTGTGGTCGAAAGTGGCGGCAGTGTGAGTCTTTAGTTCTTCTTTCGATGAGTCGGAATCACGCTCACCGATTGATTTACACGTCGCTGCAGCCAATATGAAGGTGATCACTGCGATCTATCTCCACTGCCGCCCCGATCTCCGAGACGAATGGCTCGCTGGTATCGACGTTGACGCGGACGTCGAGGAATCCTTGGTGAGCGAGCATCCACACAGCACGGCGAGTGAGAGTAAATGTTGACATTCGGGTTCCCGGCCCCGAAGCCGCACGAGCAAGCGTTGCGCTCGCTCGTCCGATTCTTCAACACGCAGCACTACGGTCAGCATGCGCCGGGGCTGCACCGCCGTTCCTCGAGCGTGCCGACGAACCCGAACGAACCGTCGCCCGACTTCAACCCGGGACCGGTCGCGTCCGTCCCGCTGCCGCCGCTGTCTCCTCACGGACCGCCCCCCGACTACCCCGGCGCGATCGAAGACGTATTCCCCCCGCCGCGGGCGATCTCTTCGATCGACGTCGACGCCAAGGTGCCGCTCAAGATGGCGTACGGCGCGGTCGACCTCTCGGAGGATCTCGAGGGCTACGAGGTCGACGATTTGCTGGCAGCTTCGGGCCAGTCTTCTTCGCACGCGACCGCTCCTACGACGGAAAGTGCGGGCGGTAGCGGTACTGCGACGCCGGAAGGTCCCGCTACGACGACGGCGCAGCATGGTCAGAGCGAGATCCCGCAGGTCAACGTCGTCGACCACGACGACTTGCTCGACTTCCTCAACGACCCGCTCGGGTCTTTTTCGGATGCGGCGTGGGAACGACTCGGTCTCGAAGGCTACGAGGGCGAGTGGGACGACGTGTCCGACTCGGAGAGCGTCGGCGGCTGGGGCTTTATGCGGTTCGGCGTCGACGAGAGGTCGTCGGGTCTGACGGGGACGGTGGCGGACGATGGTGAGGAAGTGCTCGATGAGCAGTCTGGGCGGATCGAGTGGGAACACATCAGGTCAGTCCTCTGCGGGATGCTGATTCTACGGGCTGCGGACATCTCTGACGCGAAATGTTGGCCCCTCTCTCTGTTCTCTCTCGCGCAGTCCGGAAACGATCAATGCGCTCGAAGAGGAACGCGCCGCTTCGGCGGCTGCCGCTTCCCCGACGGTGCCCAACTCTCCTCGCCCGACGCGGAACCGGCGCCGCTCGTCGACCGGACCCGTCTCGCCTGCGTTGCGGCCCGTCCTGATCGACCGCGACGAAGACGGCGGGACCGTCGGCGATGCCGGCGATGGACCGGAGGAGGAAGGCCCGGCGCCGATTTCGCCGCATGAAGGTCCTGCCATTGACGAGGTCGAGTTGGTGTTCCATCGGTAGCAGTCTCTTCCCTTGTTGGCTGTATAACGAAAAAGGGGGGGTTGCCCGTAGCTTGCAAATTGCATCTTCTTCTTCTTCTTCTTCTCTAGGACCGTCCCCGTTTATTGGTACAACACGCATTCCCGTTTCAACCGACGCGGGCAATGACCTCGCCTCCGAGTCCTCGTCGGACGGCTTCGCGGCCGTCGACCCACCCCTCGTTGCTCTTGACGAGGGCGACCTCTCCGAGTCCGAGTCCGGGGACAAACTTGACGCGGCTGCCGCGGACGAACCTGCGGATCTCGTCCTTGTCCATAAAGATGCGCCGGCTCGGATGCGAGACGAGGCGCATCTTGTTCAGGACGGGGCGGTCGTGGCGGTATTTGAGTTCTGCCCAGACGCGCTTGTCGCTCGCTCGTGCGGCGGCGTACGAGCTCGGGTCGGGTGGAGAGGCGGCCGAGGTGTTGGTGGAGCCGTACGAGACGGACGAGATGAAGCCGTGCGAGAGGAGGAGCGAGAGGAGCGACATGTGCTGAGTGGTCGGCGCGAGGGGCACCCAGCGGTGACGGGCCATCGAGGCGTTCGAGATTCGGGAACAGAGCTCGTGCGGCAACATTCTTCTGGACCGGGTTCTGCTGGCAAAAGAAAGGAGACGAAGCCGGCTCGGGTTAGAAAGCGCACGGGGAGGCAAGGGCGGGGGGCAACTGCAGCACGAGGAGCGCACCTCTGACGGGCGGAGGCAGTGAACTTGAGACTGGGTAGGGTACTCGACTGGCTATGCTGGCCGTGTGGTTCGAGGAGGTACGAGGTTGCGAGGATCCGCGAGAGATGAGACTGAGAAAGGAGAGCGGGCTGCGTAGGAACCGGGGATGAGCGACTCTTGCAGAAGGGCTTGGCCATAGCCCCACTCACGCGACTGCCTTGTCAGAGTCTTGTATGCTCGAAGCCGAGTCGAGAGGTGAAAGCCAGACTTTGCTCTTTTCGCTCTCTCGCTCATCTCAGTCTCGCCTCGCTCGGCAGCGACATACGACTCGCGAGATGGCGTCAACGGCGCAGAAGCGAGTCCGCGGAGTGACAGTCTCGAGGCCCATCGTCTACGGCAACTCGTGCGTCCTCCTGACCGAGGAGGAGCGCGCCGGAACCGACCACACGCACCGATGGACCGTAGGCGTAAGGAGCGCAGCGAGTGCTCCGTACCCCAACCAGCACCCCAACCAGCAAATCGGCGGCGCAGACGATGTCAGGTCAGTCTCGTCAGTCTGGGTCCCTCTCGCCTCGCCTCGACTGACTCTCGAGTCCCCGCCGGCAGCTACATGATCAAAAAAGTCACCTTCAAGCTCTACGAGACCTACAAGAACCCGCTCAGGTGTCGGTTCATACCAACCTGCGTCCTTGGCTGCTGCAGAATGCTGACTTGCCGCCAACAGCCATCGAGCAGCCGCCGTTCGAAGTGACCGAAACCGGCTGGGGCGAATTCGACATCGTCATCAAGGTCTTTTTCGCCCCCGAGTCGAACGAGAAACCGTTGACGTTCAACCACCATCTGAAACTGCACCCGTGGCCCGTCGACCCGATCTTGTACGCCCAACCGACCGCGACCGGCGAACCTTCGATCCCGACCATCCCGGGCCAGCCCGCCTCGCTGCCGCCTCCGGTACTGAGCCCGGTCCACTCGTGGCAGTACGAAGAGTTGTGCTTCAACGAACCGACCGAGGCGTTCTACGCCGTCCTGCTCGAGCACAAGCCAACCCCGTTGCCGAAATCGAACCGGTTCCCGAAATTGCTCACGCACCCGCTCAGCGCCGGAGGCAACGTTGGCGAGTTCTCGCTCGAGATGGAAGAGGAGGAAGCGGCCAGGATCGAAAAGGCGCGCGAAAAGACGCTCGCCCAGATCGAGGACCTCCGCAGGCAACTCGTCTCGCACGAGCAAGAGCTCCAAGGTTCGTTCAGCGGTGTCTCCTCCTCTGTCCGCTCGCCTTGAGGCCGTACTGATGTGCACCATCTGTAGGTGTCAAGGCAGAAATTGAGCAGATCCAGAAGCAGAAAGCAACAGAGGGTTCCGGCACGCCAGCAGCGGCGCACGCTTCCCCTGCATCTTGATCCCGTTGGCGGATCCCGACTCATCGTGGTGATCGCCGTTTATGCCGTCGTCATGTTGTTGTACGAATCGTTTCTCCTCCCGTGCCGAGTCTGCCTCTTCTGAACTGCGGTCGACGTTGCTGGGCGCAGCGCGCGTAGGGCTCGGGCTCTCGGATTGTCCACGGAGCTCCTCGCACGTTTCGCTTGGCGTGCTCACAGCCAACACGGCATCTACACTGCTCATGTCCCCTCCTCTACTGCGAGTGCATTTCAGTACAGCGACTTCCGACGGTACGCGCCCTCGCGCCTGCCCTCCTGCCCGACACATCTCGAAGAAAAGCCGCTGTCGTCCGTCTCGCGGCCACCGCCTCGACCCTCCTTCCGCCTCTCGAGGTCTCGGCTACTTCAGGCAGGCTCCGAGCTATAGCTGCTCGTCCTACCCCGGATCCCTGGTAGCAACGCAGTCGCGCGCCCGCGCTCGCAATGGCTGAAACACAAACGCAATCTCATCAGCAGGCGACGTGGCAACCGCCGCTTTATGACCCTCCGCCCTCAACAAGCCGCGATCCTGGCACTACGCCGTCATCGAGCCCATATCCTCCGTTACCAGCGCTTGGAAACGGGAGGGGCGTCGCGACGGATGACAACAAAGCCCCATCATTCGTCACCAACGCCAGCACGATTGACGAAGAGCGGGGTCTGCTCAGTGGGCACGCCGTCAGCGGACATCAAGAGGATCCCGAAAGTCGGGCGGGGAAACCGGACCTGGCCATGCGGGGGAGTGGAAATTGGTTGCAAACCTGGCGGGAGAACAAGCGATTGATTCTGGTGCGGGCCCCTCTATTCCGTCTGCGACCGATCACGCAAGCCTGGACTAATCACTACAATCCCGGGGTCCGATACAGATCCGCTTCGCCTGCATCATGGTCGTGCTGTTCGCCATCGTGGCCCTCATCCTCGGCAAGTCGATCTCTGCCATGCTTGTCGGGTCAATCGCAGTCCGTTCATGCTCACGCGTTGCACTCTTCTCGGTAGGCACGATCTCCAATCGCTCAGAAACGCTACCGAACCCTGTCTCGCCGGGCCTGCTCGTACATCCTCTTGTCCCGCGATGATTTGTAGCTGCAAATCGCGAATCACGTGAAACTCTGCCTGCGAGTCTGCTGCGCTCGAAAGGAAACAGACGTGGCCTGCTCTGCCTACGCCCATCTCTATTGCGCGACTTCGCGCGGATTTACTTGCACGAAGTTGCGCTTGCAGTCAAGTGTACACCGCATGCAACCAGTCGAGAGAGGGGGCTCGAGCTTACGGCTTGTCCGCGGATGACAACCCCCCTCACGTTCCTTCATCGCATCGGCGGCATGTTCTCGAGGCTAGCCTCTGACTCATCACCCATCCAGACAAGTCAAGTTTGAGAGACCATGCCGGGATCCGAAGGCCTGCCGTCGAACACGGGCCCCTTGCCGGAGCAGGTGGCGCAGGTGGCGCAGGAGCCCACGTCCGGCACTGCGGACGTCGGCGCAATGCCTGTCGAGAGTCAGAGTGCGCACGAGGAGACATCAAATGGCACCGAGGCAGCGGACGGAACCCCGGAGATCAAGGAAGTCAGCGTCGGGGATCTCGAGCGAGAGGTGAGCCCTGCGTCGGACCCTGTGCCACGCATCCTCAAAGGCTGACCGCCGACTTTGTGAGATCGAAAAACAGCTCGAAGCGCTCGGTGCATACGTTTCTGCGTTCGCTGCATCACTGGCTCTAGTCTTTGATCTGCGCCAGGCCGCGATCACGCACGGGCTGGCGTTTTCAGCGACGGAGCTGGCTCGGCTCGCGCAAAAGACCACCGAAGTCAGTGCCCAGCTCGCCACCCTTCCGGCCACGTTCACCCTCACCGGGCAACGTCTCTTGCGTCTCGAGTCGCTCGTCGCGCTCGACAAGATCGCGGCCCTCGCCTCCGAGCTCGGTACGCTCCGGGAGCAATTCGCCGCCGCGAGGCTCGAAGCGAGACAGACGATAGTCGAAAGGATCCGGAGCGAAGCGTGGGACGAAGTGGATGCGCGGGAGAGTGCATGGATACGGTGCGAAGAGCGTATCGCGGCTGAGAATCCGGCACTCAATGAGCAAGAGGTGCGGCGAGCGGTCGCAGCAGCTTTCGAAGGCGCCAGCGACGGCAAAGTGGCGACGCTCGACGTGAGTGTACACAATTCCCGAACGATGTCGTGCCGGTTCGATGCTCACGCCTGCGTATCCCTGATCGCAGATCACGAGCTATGCTGGACGCTTGGCGGCGGAAAATCCCGCTACCGAATTGGCCCAAATCCTCGATGACCATGCGGATGCGTTCCGAGCGGCATTCTCGGACCTGGACGCTCTTTCGGTACGTCTACATGCAGCTCCACCCCGGAGATGAATGGGTCCGCAGGCTCGTGGGTGCTGATCATCGCATTGCAGCTTGATCGCCAGACCACCCGTAACTCGACTGCGACCGGAACCACACTCGTCGACCCGGGCGCAGCTTACGAGAAAGCCGGCCAAGATGAAGACGGCAAGTCCGGTCTGCAGCGTTTGCCAACTTCGGCCACGTTGGTGCCGGGGTTGCGCGTTCAGGACGAAGAGCTCGGCCTGCTCGGGACGGCGGCGGCACCGGAGCAACAAGCACACGCGCAGCCGCTTGGCAGGCTTGGAAAGCTGCGCATGTATTGGCGGGACTACCTGGTGAGCTTCGAAGCTGTCGACTGCCTTTGTCGAGAACTTACTGACGAGCTTTCGTCTCCAGGTCCGGACCTTTCTCCTCATCTCCATCCTGGCCTTGATCGCAGGACTCGCTGCAAGTGAGTGACCATGCACAGCATCCTCAGCGACGAGGTGCCGAGCGACCGTGGAGAGCTGAAGCTGAAAGGAGAGCTGACGTGCGGCCTTTTCTTCCGTCGCAGGCCAAATTCTCACGAGGCAGGACCAAGGGTCCGCCGACGCAGCGAGCACATCGGGATGGACCGCGTTCCCAGACAACTCCTAGGCCATCTCAAAGGCGCGTGCGCGCATCGCCCGGGTTCACACGGCCAGGTGGCTATGGTATCAGCTACGCCTCTGTGAGCGGGCACCGGCTTGAAAGGTCGCATGCGTCTGCGACGCTGCTGAATCGACAGAGAATCCTGTACTTTATGTAACTTGCAGTGTCACATGCATCTTGGTATTGTTTGATGGTCTTTCTAGCTGAATTTCCCGATGGTCTGTCTTTTCAGCCCCTTTCCGCCGTAACAAAGAGCGGTCTAGCGTGTACGTCGTAAGCATCGCACCGGTCCAGACGGTCTTGCACGGCGGGCGCCATGGAAAGTAGCGGGGTGTCCCTCGGTCGGGGGGAGAATAGACATCGGCTGTATTAGGGCCGACAAGGCGTCGAGGCGACTAGTACTCTAGTTGCGACGGGCAGGCGGGGGGCAAGTGTGGATAGCCTGATCACAAAGCTGGTCTGAAGGAAGCCGTCCCCAGCCGCAGGGAGTATGCTCAAGCGGTACATGTTAAAAGCTAGCCTCCCGTCCGGCACACGCTATGATGATGATGAAGCGAGGCCTGGACCCCGGAAGGACTCGACGACGAGTTGGCGGCAGCTTTTGCGGCCGGGATAGCTTCGGAGGAGGACCAACGCCCTCGCAAGGGTCGAGTGGAAGCAGCTCGGCATCTCAAAGGTGCGTTTGCTGAAGAGCGGGAGTTGCCGGAGGCTCGCGTGGACTTAGCGTGCGCCTCCGCGATCGAGTTCGGCCGCGTTCCACACTTCGCGCCGCCACGTTAATCGGCAATAGGGGACGGAACGGTCATACTGTGGGCAGTCTGGCTAGGGATCCGCGGGCAGCTGGTACGTCCGACCAAAGTGCGTCCTTGCCGTCGACCCGAACGAGCAGTGGGGCACGCCATTGTCGCGGCGGGGCGGACTAGACGAGATCCGGTCAGATCGCTCACTTTTCACCTGCCTGCGTGCGCAGAAGAGATAGTGCGCAGCCTCGCAAAGCACAGTCCCGTCCCAAGTGGGCGCGACAGTGCATGACGGCGACCCTCGCTCGCACTTCGACTCTCGTTCACGAACCGGCCATTCGGGTCGGAAGCCTGGCGAGCGGAGCCGGCGGGGGTAGAAATTGGAGTGCGGCAGATTCGCCGTGGACCACGCGAGACGTGACTGCTCTCGACACCGGTTCGAACAAGGCTGCGGCGGCGGAACAAGGTTCAGCGATTCATCGAGGTCGGCTAACGGACGCCGGCAGCGAGACTCGCTACGCGGCTTTCCAAGCGGGAGGGCACGATAGGGGTGTTGTCGAAGGCTACTCGCGGCAGTTGCAGGGACATCAGCCGCATCAGGCGAGCCCGGCCCCGTCTCGCCCGACACCGCTTGACGGTCGTCCGGCCATGTCGGTATCGACCGCTGCCTCGCCGAGCCTCCCATACCAGTCGGGACCATCCGCAGCGGCGACCTCGTTACAGTCCTCGCAGCCGCGCGCTTCGAACGCGACTCGAACAGCGGCCGAACCGCTGTTCACGACCGAGTATTTACCGCCGCTCGCCCCACGACACTGGACTGTCCTTAAAGAAGTCGGAGATGGTTCTTTCGGAACAGTCTGGCTCGCCGACTGGCATTCGCCGCTGTACATACCGCCCGGGAGCCGCCCACCCGGCCCATCTAGTCGGCCAGAGTACCGCGGCAAGAGGCTCGTCGCCATCAAGCGCATGAAAAAGGCGTTCGACGGCGGCTGGGACGAGTGCATGAAGCTCAAAGAGCTCAAGGTGAACTTGCGCGGGCACTTGTGGCGTCGACCGAGGCCGAAATGCTGACATTCCGCCGACTCCCTTTCCTTCTTGACAGTCCTTGCGCCAGATCCCGATGCACCCCAACATCATTCCACTCTACGACGCTTTCCTCTTGCCAACGAGTCGCGAGTTGTACTTCGTGTTCGAATGCATGGAGGGCAACTTGTATCAACTCACGAAGTCTCGACGAGGCCGCCCGATCGCCGCCGCCCTCTTTGCGTCCATCTTTTTCCAGATCCTCGCCGGACTCGCGCACGTGCACGCCAACGGCTACTTCCACCGCGATTTGAAACCGGAAAACCTCCTCATCACCACCACCGGTCTGACCGACTATCCCTCTTCGCGCATCAACGCGCCACCCGGCACGCCAAAGGAGAAGGACGTCATCGTCATCGTCAAGCTCGCCGACTTTGGTCTCGCCCGCGAGATCATGTCGGCACCCCCTTACACCGAATACGTCTCGACTCGGTGGTACCGCGCCCCCGAGGTCTTGCTCCGCTCGCGCGACTATTCGGCCCCTGTCGACATGTGGGCTCTTGGGTGCATCCTCCTCGAGGTCCTCACCCTCAAACCCCTGTTCCCGGGCGAAAGCGAGGTGGAACAAGTCTTCAAGATTTGCGAAATCCTCGGAGACCCGACGAACGATTACGGCACGGAAGAGGATGGCAATCCTCGAGGTGGCGGCGTCTGGCGAAGAGGAGTCAAGATGGCGGCGCGCGTTGGCTTTGCCTTCCCCACAGTGAGTGTTCTCTTTAGTTCGATGACTCTACCATAAGGAACCACCTGCTGAGCTGTTACCTGCGCAGATCCCGCCGAAACAATTCGCGACCCTTTTTGACCGCTCCACCGCGACGCCGGTCCTGATCGACAGCATTCACAAGATGCTCCGGTACGATCCAGCTGCGCGCATCACCGCCAAAGATCTCCTCGCGCACGAGTTCTTCCACGAGACGGCTCGTCGCTTCGGACCGAACATTGCGGTAAACCTGCCACCGGGTCAGGACCCGTACGGCCCTCCCGTCCCGAGCCCCTCGCCTCGAGAAGCGCAGGTCGCGCCGAGCGGAGCTGCGAACCGATCAGTTTCGACTTTGGATCTGCAGATTCGACGACCGACTTCGGACGTGTCGGACCGCAGTCTTCCCCCTTCGCATTCGATCCCGCACGACCGTCAGCCGGTTCCACCGTTCGCGCAACCGCCGGTCGCTGTTGCGAGTCACTCGCGAACAGTAGCGGCCTCTCCGCTCGGAATGCCGCCGGCACAACCCAACGGCAATCCGGCTGCATCGCCGAATCCCTCGGGCGATGCTCGGTTCAATGCGATGCCGCCGACGCTCGTGCCGCGGCCCCTGGATGGGCAATCGATTCGCTCCATGCCCGAGAGCTTGTACAACGGCTCGCAACTGAACGGTCAACACGGGCTGGATGCGCGCTCGCACAACGGCGCACCTCTGCAGCGAGTTTCGACTTACGCGCCTTCGATCGCGCCGTCGACGTATTACGACGGCTCTGTCTTCGAGGGTGCTGGACCCGGCCGAGCGTCAAGCGTCCTTTCGTTCCCCCTTCAGTACACCGGTATGGACGCGATGCCACCCATCGCCGGTCCGTCAGGCTTCAACACGTACCGATCTCAATCGCCCGCTCCGAGCTCGATCTATTCGCAGCCTAACATGCCGAGCCACGCCGCGTTGTCGAATCCGCTCAAGCGTGCGCCGTCCGACGCTTCTCTGTCGAGCATGCGCGTCAATACCCCGCCCGGAACTTACAAGTCGGAAGAGTACAATGCCGCCTCGGACCGCGACGCCTTCATCCTCACGCAGGAAGATATCGGCGGCGGAACCGCAAAGGAACGTGCCCGAGCCGTCTTGCTGAAGAAGACGTCCCTCCGAAACGCTGCCGATCCGTTGAACAACTTTGTCCGAAAGAATGGCGACGAGGGCAGCGACGGCGCCTCCCTCTTCAGTCACTCTGGACGATCGGCCTCGAAGGACACGAAGGGCAAAGGTCGCGCTGTACCTTCAGAACGGATGCCGCAGATCATCGAGGACACGAGCCGTCTGCAGGTCTCTTCGCCTCCGAACGAGCGGAGCGCCGCGACTTCGTCCGGCGGCTTCAACCGGCACAAGACCCGGCGACGGGACGGCAACGATGACGTGCACTCGATTTTGTCGGTCGAGTCGGGTCGCTCGGCTCCCGCATGGGGGTTCTCGATTCCCGGGGGCAAAGGGCGCACCTTTTCCATCTCGTCCAAGGCCACGTCGGCTTCCGATCCGGAGCGGCGACAAAACGCCAGCAGCGACTTTCTCGGCCCGAACGAGCAACCTGCTCGGCTACAGAGCGTATCATCGCTGCCTATGCCGGGTGCGCGGCGCGCGCCGATGGCAAGTGGACCCATGCAGCGACTCCCGTCGCTCGGGCAATACACTGCGCCGTCGACTGGTCACTCGTCGCTGGACGCCGCTTTGATCGGGCGCATGCAAGGTCTCGCGAGCTCGTCGCAACAGGATTTGGCGTGGCAGAACGAAGCGGCGCGACCTGGGAACGATTCGGCCTCGCCGCGACTGGATCGGTCTGGGTCTCGTTCGCGCGTCGCTTCGCCGAGCGAGTCCCGGTTCAATCCGTACTCGGCCAGCCGGGGACAACCTCTGCCGACTCTGCCACCGATTCAGTCCTTCGATCTGCCGCCTACGTCGCAGCATCCGATCCTGCAACGACAGGGGACCGGTACCGCCAGCCTCGCCAGCTTCCGCTCGACGCCGGGCGTCATGCCGTCCTACTTTGCCGCGCCGGATCGAGCCCACGGGCAGTCCCGAGATGCGGGCTCCGCTGCCGTGAGCGCAACCACCTACCACTTGCCCTACATTCCGGCTATGGATGAAGACCTGGCGCCACCACCGCCGATGCCGCTCAGCGCAGGACTTGCCGGTTCATTCCCCTTCCACCCAGCGCCGCCGCTCGCGGCGATTACCGAACCGCCAACGCAGTCTCTTACACCGGAACATCTCCCTCCCGGCTAAAGCCCGGGCCATTTTCTTTGTCGTCCTTTGCACCTCCGCAACCCCTTCGCAACATTTTCTTGTAATGTATTCTTCGCAGAGGAGTCCGACACCGATCCTGACCTGTATAAAGAGCTCAGAGAGCATACCGAGAGTACTCTACGTTCTGGCGCTGCCCCGCTGCAATTATCTCCACCTCGTACATTGCACCGCCTCTCGCAAGTCTCATCAACTTCGCCTTCAAGCCCGCCGACTACAGTCTTTATCGCCGTACGGACCAGCAGAGCTTCCGCCGCGATGAAGCTGAAAGAGCTGGAAGCGGGTAAGCATGCTCAGCGGCTCGGACGCGCTGCCCGATGTGATCCCGCTAATCGTCTCGACATTCCTGCAGAGCTGCAACCTCTGAAGGGATTCGCAGAGCCAAAGGTTGGCCGCCTCGACGATTTAGGCAAGAAGCTTTGCAGCTGACCATTGGTCGGCTAACAGCGCGAACTCGAACAATATGTGACTTCGGCACATCTCGCCTCGCGGATGATCTACACGGCCGCGACGTCCTTCGACGACATCGACGAGCGTGACATTCTCGACCTCGGTTGCGGATGCGCCATCCTCAGCATCGCCTCGGTCATGATGGGAGCCAAGTGAGCCGTGAACTCGTGAGAACGCAAGCGAATGTACGATGGCTTGACGAAATTCAGTTACACAGCTCCGTAACTTCGGTCGATGTGGACCCCGACGCGCTCGAGATTGCGAGAGAGAACGTCGCCAGCGTCGAGATGGAAGAGCACATCGAATTCGTGCACGCGCAGATTGCGGCGAGCGGGTCGCAACCGACTTCTCCGGACATCCCGGTTTTCGACGCCGCCAAAGCCGGCCGCAAATACGACACGGTCGTCATGAAGTGAGCTTCTTGCTTGCCGGGATGAGATGGTAAACCCCGACCCTGACCAGTACTCTGCTCCTACCAAGCCCGCCTTTCGGATCCTGGACGAAAGGAATCGACATGGTCTTTCTCGAGCTGGCCTGCCAGGTCAGTAGGTCATCGGAACGTGCACCCTCGTTCCCTGCTAATAACATACCGCCCTCGCTTGTCCCAGCTCGCGGAGACGGCGGTGTACTCTCTGAACAAGACCAGCACGCGGGACTTTATCGAGCGAAAAGCCAAATCGTTTGGGTTCTCCGGGACCGTCATCGCCCAGATGCGCGTGCGTGTCGTTTTCCTTTCCAGCTTCCACTCCGAGTGGTCAAATTGACTCTGTTTTGCCGCCGACAACAGTATGACCTGCCGAAGACCATGTCCTTCCACAAGCAGAAAAGCGTCGACATGTCAGTCCGCGTCTCACAGCTCACACGGTTGCTACGGAGCGCTGACCTTCTCTGAGGCTCCGCAGTGAGGTGGACATGTGGCGCTTCGAGCGGATAACAGCCTGATGTTGCCGAGTGCAAGGCCGGACGCAATCTAGATTTGTTGTAGAAGTTTCGATCTCCTGTGTTGTCACATTACAGTCGTTTCGATCCAGTGAAGGGCAGCGACGATATCATGAACAACAACAACGCGACGCTCAAAGCTAACTGCACAAGGTAGCATGACACGAGCGGGCCGAACCGCGCCCTGCCGGCTATGATCAAGCGCTGAACAGCACTTCCGCCAAATCGCTGGCGCAGGTCACGCCCGAAAAGTCGACGTTCTGAGCGCGCCTCGCATGCTTCGACGCCGCCGACGTCGACGCCTTTGTTCGCTTGAGGCGGCCATCAATGCGCCACACCTGCTCGACGAGGCGATCCAGCTCATCCGCGACCGCCTTGAGCCACACGTACGCTCTCCGCTCGGACTCGTGCTCGCGCTCGAGCAAGACGGCTTTCCGACCCCCGGGGAGCATCGCGCCGGGCTGAGTTCGCGGTCGCCGGTGGGCTGGGGGAGGGGGAGAGAAAGGTCCCGCCGTTACAGCCGACGGGGCGGCCATGGTGTGTCGGCGGGCGAAGGTGAGTTTGCGCCGCGAAGGGACGGCACGGGGGCTGTCGGGAGTAGTGTTGATCACAGCCGTCGCGGGAGGAGATCTGAGCCTCTTGGCGAAGAGCAGTTTTCGGACGAGGTAGTGCAGCCACTGATAGGGAGAGAGGAAAGGTCGACGAGTTAGTGCATCAGCGAAGTGCAAGGGACAGAGAAGCGAAAGAATGCGCTTACGAGAACGTTTGTGCGCGGATGTGCGGCTGCCCAGTGACCACCTTCAGTTTCGACGACCTCGCGCATCCGTCGGTACACGTCAAACTGTTCGTCTCCCGTCCCATCAAAGATCTCGCCGTCTTCGAACGGATCAAACACCGCTCCGCCCCCTTCCTCGTCGACAACGCAGCGCGACAAGGTAAAGTCAATCAAGGTCGCAGTGATGCCCGAGAGGGAAGGCGAGAGCGGCACCGTCGACGAGACGAGGTTCAGCGAGCGGATTCCGCGCGTGGCTTCGTCGGCGAGCTCGGTATCGGAGAGGCGAGGATACACACGTCGAGCATGGCTGGTCGGTTGGAGGAGGAGGTTGCCCCAGTGAAGGTCTCGGTGCTGCGAAACCGAACGCACAGGGTGAGCATAGCTCGGACTCGAAGAAATTGAACTCGCCGCGTGATGACAAGCGCACCTCGAAGCCGCAAGCTCGTTCGGCTCTCCCGAGCGCATCTGCGGCTTGAGCGAAGATGCTCGCCGCCTCGCGCCACGTCTTGAGCTTGTACGCCTCAAGGTCGGTACCTGCATTCTCGAGCAGGATGAGGGCGTAGAGCTGCGTGGAGGTAAAGACGTCTGTCAGGGGCGAACAGGACAGTCAGCACACAACCTGCACACGGGAGAGAGGCTCAGCGGAACTCTCTCACGTGGTCGGATCTGCTCGTCTGAAGGTGGGGACTGTTTCTCCTTGTAGTCGTCCCAAGACGCAAGAAGTTCTTCGGGGTACGATCCCTGTACCAGGAATGCTCTGCATCACACACACACACACACAAAGGGCGATAGTGAGTGAACAGAGTCAAGCGGAGAAGGAGCAGAGACCACGCCCCTCGACTGACCCTTTGAAGCGAACAAAGCCCGGCACGGCGGTGTCTCGACCTCCGAGCGCACGACTCGTCACGATCTCGCGCTGGATCGCCGTCCAGTCACTCAGGAAGGGCAACTCCTCGCCCGTGCCAGATGTCGCGGCGGCCGCTCCTCGCGGTGGTCGCGGATGTGCGATCGGAATAACCTTGACGACGACGACCTCGTCTCTTCCCCGACCATCCTCTTCCTCGACGGCCGCGGTGGTCGCAAACACTTCCGAGTAGGACGCCTCTCCGATCTTGGTCCACCATGCGGCCGAAGCGGACCTTGTCGCGGTCGAGACGGACGCGAGTGGAGCGAGCGGGGTCGAGACGAACGAGGTGAAGTTGTAGATGGTCGGGGAGAGGAGATGAGGCAGGAGGGGAGCGAGTTCGGTCGGGACGGGGTGCACGGATGGGGAGGGGAGTCGGCGGCGCGAGGCGGAGGGGTTCGTGCTACTGCAGCTGTTGGTAGCAGTCGCTGCTGCGGTCGATCGGCGGGAGCGGCGTCGAGTCGCAAAGTCGTCTCTCGTGAAGGAGCCGGACTCGTCGACGTCTTTTTCCGGGACGCGGTCTGCGGCCGACTCGTCTGCAAAGACCACTTTGGCGGAAACGTCTTGAACGAGACTGGCCGCAGTGCTGCCGGATAGCGACGAGTCTGCCGCGACCGAGCTGCTGCGGCTGCTCTCGAACGAGAGGTCGCTCACGACCGGCGACGGCGTCCCGGGAGGAGTCGCGAACGAAACCGCCGAAGAAGAAGAAGACTCGCTCGATTCTTCTTCTTCGTTGATCACGACGACTCGTTTGCGAGCCGTCCTCCGCTTCGGGGCAGCGATGGCGGAGCTGCTGCTATCGTTCGACGAGTCGGGATCGGACAGCTCGTCGTGGCGGGGCGGATCAAGGTCTGCGAGTTGTGGTCTCTGAACAGCCCGCTTCGGACCGAGCGGCGCTCGTCGTCGAGGAGACTGTAGCGTGCTCTTGTCGGCCTTGTTCGTAGCCTTTGCTGTCCGTCCCGACGTGACCACCAGGTTCTCCTTGGCTGTTTCCGACGCAGCGGCGGCGGTGGCAGCCGTTTTCGCGGACTTTTTGGGATTTGCGAGCGCCGGCTTGCGCATTGATTCGACACCGACGGGAACAAACTTCTCTGGGCGTTGCTTTGCGAGTGCAGTAGGCTTGGCGGGGCGGTCGTCTTCTTGAGAAGAGTCGGACGATGAATCGGATTCGATTGCCCATGCTGGTTCTCCGAGGTTGGCCCTCTTGTTTACGACGTTGGTAGTGCGTTTGCCGTACGCTCTGTAGTGCCTCGTCGAGGCTCCGAGGACGGGCATGGCCGCGGTCGAAGTGTCGTTCAACACACGGTCGTCACGCGGTCTGCAAGCACGGGGGCGGCGCCGGTGGGCGAGTCTGCCAACAGATAGTCTGTTTCTGGATGGGCAGCTGTATCAAGGCCTGGCCCTTTCAAGCTGGCGAGAGCGAGGACGAGGCGGAGAGAGACGAACTTGACGAGGCGGCTCCACTTTGAGGTCTCGCTGGAACCCCACCTCACACACGGCACACAGGGGACGCCCCAGGGAGATGCAGTCTACAGAACAGGCACCCGCAAGTGCGAACCCTACTCCGAGCGGCAACCCTGCACCCGCCGCCTTGACGCTCCGTCCGACAATCGACGCGAACGGGTTCACGTTCCCGTCGCTGTACTCGTTCCCGCCGTTCTTTACCCGCCAGCCCAACCCTGCCACGTGGAACCACCAACTCGCCCAGTGGCAGCAACTCGTCCTCGCGTACGCCAGGTACAACAAACTCTGGCAGGTCGACATCTCGCAACTCTCCTCGGCAGCTCCTCCCTTTGCAAACCCTCAGATAAAGCGTGCGTAGACCGACCTTGCCTCATTCAGATGACCTATACATTTGACTGACGCCCAAATGTGCCCCCGAGTGACAGGCCAGCTCGACCTCGCGACCCTCCGCCTCGTCATCGACGCCCTTGTCTCGACCGGTTCCGCAGAATACGACCCGAAACCGACAAAGTCCAAACCCGCAACCTCGGCATGGATCTACTGGAAACGGCCCGAAGAGTGGGCCCAAGTCATCTACGACTGGGTACGTTCTCTTGCGTCGAACCGTCCGCTCCCCGGGGAGACGCTGACGAACGCCCCCGCTCGGATGCATCCAGGTCAAAGAGACTGGACAGACCAACAGTATCATGACCTTCTACGAGTTGACCGAAGGCGGCGACCTCGTTCACACCACCGGTGCGCGCCTCAATGTCCCTCCGCCAGCGCGTTTTCCCGGCGGGAGCCTGATACGAGACAAGAGTCCGGTTCCACACAGAGTTTTACCGCATGCCAACTCCGCTCCTGCGCAAAGCCCTTGACATCTTGATTAAGCAGGGCAAGGCTCAAGTCTTGAAAGGCGTTGGCGAAGAAGGCGACGGCGTCAAATTCGTTTGAGCCAGCTCGGCGCACGGTCGTTGGTACAGAGGGGAGGGGCACGGGGCGGCGCTGATCGGGGTCCAACAGGTGACGTGCACTTGCGGTCGGGCTGGACCACACAAGTCGCGCGAGAGCAAACCCGGAGCAGCCTACGCCTCTCGCCGGTCCAGCCCGCGCCCTCCCGCAGCATCGGGCGCACAACGCCGACATTCCCAGGAGCAATTCGTCGACAGTTAGACGAACGCGCCGAGCCTCGGCGAGCGGGCCCGCCGAGGAGCGAGCCAGCATCTCTCGAGAAGTGGGCTTGGTTCGAGCGGACCGGCGGACATGTGGCAAAAGCCATAGGGGCGGCTGTTGGCTCTGTCGTTCGGAACCTGCATAGACATTGAAGACAAGGCTCACTGCGAGACTCTCGATGAAACTGAGAGGTTTCCGGCGACTGCAAAATCTCGAGGAGAGCGAGACGACACTTTTGGACAAGCCACTCGAAAGACGGCTGTTCGCACGACAAGTCGCGAAGCAGTGAACTTCTGGCTCTCATCAGTCCAACTCATGCTCCTTCTAGCTTCTCGCAAAACAAGGCCTTTTGTAGCAGAAGTCGAGAGAGTGTCGATGACATTGCACGCAATTAGGCCGCAGCCGGCGTGGTCATCCCCAATCGCGTGCGCAGACCCTCGACCTTCACAAGGGGTGCGCGTCAACTAAAGCGTCTAAGACGGGACCAAACAGGCAGAGAGAAAGGACTCACCATTTTCTTGACCCTCTCGACCCGCTCCGCGCTCCCCTTGCCACCCTTGACATTCTGCGGTTCGTACGGACTCTCGATCACGACCTCGTCGAGTACGACGATCGATTCTCCCGCCCAGCGAACCGGCAACGTCTTGGCGAGGGCGTCGTACAACCCTTGCGCGGCGGGAGCGGCGCCGGCGGGGGCTAATCGGGCGCGGGCGCGGCGGTCCTCGGCGACGGCGCGGTCGACGCGGGCGGAGAGGTCGGCGGCGGTGGAGGCGAGAGGGGGCAGAGGATTGGTACTACTCGCGGAGGGGAGGGAGAGGTCCGTTGGGGTAGATGAGAGGACAGTGACGGAAGTGATTTGTGAAGTGCGCAGGAAGGTGAAGGTTCGTTTCGGCGTGCCGAATTCTTCGCCCTTTGTCGGCTGTGATGCTAGTGATGGTGATGTCGATGGTGTCGTCGCCGAGGCGGGGCTTTTTGACGCGAGAGCGAGCACGACGAACGACGAATCGTACGTGAACAGCGATCCCTCGACGGTTCTCGGTCCTGCGCCTGCCGCCGAGTCGGCCGCGCCGTCGACGAGTCCGATTCGGAGAGGGAGGTTGAGGAGTTTGGAGAGGTCGCGTACAGGGCTCAGCGCGGGCGAGGACGGGTTCGTCGTCGTCGTCGTCGTGACGGGCGACGCAGACTTGGCGGCGGGCGTCGTCGTCCGCGCCGGAGCCGCGTTCGCCGCTGTTCCTGTACCTTTCCGCGTAGCTGGCGTACCAGCACCTGCCCCTCCGCCAGTCGTCGCCAAGAGCGCAGGTGATGCTGTCCGACTCGTCATGGTGGCCGTGTCCAGTAGTCGCGTCGATCAGTCGCGTTGCGGGCCCTCTTCGCGTGTAGTACGGCGTCAAGTCTACGAATCCCCGCTGTTCGCCTCGCTTATGCTAGCTGGTTGCTCGAGAGTGTCGTGTGTGGGGTGCCCATTAGAGACGCGGTCCTTTTGGATACAAAAGGCTTTATAATCAAGGATTGCGCGGGATTAGGAGGAGCCGCAATTTCGTTCTGGACCGGCAGCGACCGCCAAGCGCTTGCCATCCCCGGAAATCATTCCGGGGCAATGACACGCGAGCAGAGCGTCAGAACTTGTCGCGGACAGAACGCACCGGGTCCCCCAAGCTGTCGACCCTGTCCCAGCTTCTCGACGTGCGCATCGCCTCCAGCCGGCCAGGTCGAATCTTGCGGCCCGCCACTGTCCTGACCGGTCGATCGCGCATCGCTATTCTTGCGTCCGACTTTCGCGACCAACCCAAATCTGGCGCCGAAATCGGCCGGTCGTGTGCTGCATCAAGTCAGGGCGTCCGCAGCTGCAACGGGTTGAAAGCAGCATCCGAGAGGTCCTACACCGTCGAGGCCCTTCTTGGACCCGAAACGCGGCCAGCTCGACGCCGCCTGCAGCAGCAGATCCGCCTCTCGCAACCGCTTCAACCGAAAGCGACGAGATAACGGCCGCGTCCTGCACCGCATCGCGCCAGATCGACCTGCGTACATGCAACGACAGCCCGGATGCCCTCGAACAGCCACTCTCCGAAAGAGTCGCTCGAAATCCGAGCAAGCGATGGCGA
Organism: Rhodotorula sp. CC01; assembly: GCA_021654155.1. NCBI lineage: Eukaryota > Fungi > Basidiomycota > Microbotryomycetes > Sporidiobolales > Sporidiobolaceae > Rhodotorula > Rhodotorula sp. CC01. The sequence goes on from JAKEZK010000005.1 coordinate 484,530, forward strand.
ACTCGACGGCGGTCAGGAAGCGTTGATTCCTCTGCTCGCGCGGACGAACGGCACGGACCCAGTCAGCGACGGAGACGACGACGCCAATCACGAGGTACCGTCGCTGCGGCCGCAGAAAGGGCGACCAAACCGCGAAGTCCGCCTGTATGCGGTCGCCGGGTTGACGCTCGTCTTGTTCATGGCCTATGCAATCGTCCGGTCCGTCTCGCCCGCGCGGCCGAGCTACGCGAGCGCCAAGACGTCGGTTCCGGCGCTGGACGACTTGCTCGGCGTGCTCTTGCACACGACGACTCCGGCGACGTTGGCGAACGACTTCTTGCAACACTCGGACTCGGACAACTTTGGCGTCGTGCCGTTCTCGGATCGAGCATTCTCGCCCGTCTACACCCCCGCTCCGCTGGAGCATACTCTCACGACGGAAGGCTGGTCCTCCTCGTGCCTCGAGACCTTCGTCGTCACCGGCGACCTCTGCGCCGAACTGCAAGGCGAGGATCGCCAGGTCAAGATGGACGTCGTCTGGACGTGGGTCAACGGCAGTTCGAGCGAGATCTTGAGCGACTGGATGGTGCGAGCATCTCAAGGTCGTCGGAAGCGCTCCCTCTCGGCGCCAGTGCGCCACCGGCGGGCCGGTGCTTCGGTCCGTCGTCATTTCCGGTGCGTTCTGGCCTTTAGACCAAAGTGAACTCGAGCGCTCGTCCTAACGAAGCCAACAACGCACGCAGGGACCACGACGAGTTGCGATTCTCGATCAGGAGTGTGCTCTCCTCCGTATCGGACGAGAACCTGTCAACGCTGCATCTCGTCGTCGGTGACACTCCGGCAACCTTCGGCAATGATTCGGCCGCGCAAAATGAGAGTCGCCCGCTGAACAGCAACTCTGCCGACTACGCTGCCAGCCTGCACTATGCTCAAGTCCCGCACTGGACCGAACTCGCTTCGCTTCAGCTAGCGCCTCCGAATACCACTACGGCAGCGGAACGAGGAGCTGCCCCCTTCTTTCGCATCCACCCGCACTCCACTCTCTTCCGAGCCCCGCCGACAAGTTCCGCTGCCGAAGCCTCCGAGATGGAGGCTGCCGAGTGGCGGAGCGGCGTGGTACCTTCCTTCAACAGGTGAGTCTCACTTCGGAGCTTCGGTCCGAGTCCTTCCCGCTGACTCCCCCGATGAACAGTCTTGCTATCGAGTCTCAGCTCGCCAATCTTGACTTTACTGCCAAGACAGCACTCTACTTGAACGACGACTTTTTCTTGACCCGGGTACCTCCCGATCCGCTTGATGAGCACGATCACCGGGAGATTGACATTGCCCTTTGTAGGAACTCGCCATCACCGACTTCACTTCGCCTCTCTACGGTCCGGTCTTTCGACTTCAGCGAGATCTCCTCGTCACTGGTGTCGCTCCGGAAAACACTCATGACAGTGCCGACGGCGAGTGGAAGGGGCTTGGGTATAGCGCATGGTTACTTGGTGCGCCACATTGCCATTCGCTCGAGTAGTAGTAGATACTCTGGACTTACGTGGTCACTACGCGCAGACAAACGCTTCGGTGCTCGCGGACGACCGTACTTGCTGCACATCGCCAAGGTCATTCCAGTGCCGCTCCTCAAAGAGATACAGCAGGTATTCATTTCGGACCTTACAACGGTATGTCCTTCAGTCGCTGCTCCCTTCACAGGGCATGCTCGCTGACGCTTCTGCATGGAATAGACTGCTTCATCTCGTTTCCGCGGAGACCAACTCACGGAAGTTCAGACGCTGTTCTTGGCCACGCACTACGTCGTCGAGAAACATAGGGAAGCCCTCGTAAGTCTCTCTTGTAGGGGCAAGCTTATCGCGCTCGACTGACCGAGATTTTACCCGCCCGTGTGTAGCTCTGGTCGTTTTTTTTCGCGCGTTCCGACACCGATGGATCCGGTACCTATTCGGCCTCCGAACGACGCGACCTACTCGCCGCACTTGATTACACGCCGGATCGGTCGAGTCTCGACGTTGCGCCACACAAGCGTACCACTCATGTCGATATGAGTTCACGCAGCGCGGAAGCTGGTCTTCCTGCTCCGTTACATACCTTTTACCAATTCAGCTCGGCAGACGGTTTCGCCTACACGAACATTCACACGCCGCCTGGACGATCACGGAGCGCTGGGCCGATCTGGCCGATGCTCGCGAACGAAGCAGGACGCACCGACCCGATTTGCACTCTATACTTTGACCAGTGTTTCGAACCGGAGTTCCTCTCGGCGGCGAGCGAAACCGACATGTCGGTTCTCGACACTTTCCGACGGATCGCTTTCGCCCAGCCGGAGTGCGGTGATTGTATCATCGCCTTGCTTGTTGGCAAAAGCGGTCCGCGCGGCCTCGAAGCTTTCCTTCCATCCTCGCCCGAATCGCGAGGGCCCGACAGTACTCAGCCGATGCCACCGACAGCGATCGGTTTAGGCTCGACAAAATGGCAAGAGCTCATGATCGAGCCGCCCGTCCCTGATATCCGCGCGCGCCGGCAGCAGGTGAGTCGACTTTCTTTTCTTCTCCAACAGCAGTCCCGAACGTTACTGACGGGAGGTCAATGACAGGCTGCCGCACTTGTCCAGCGCTACGCGTACACTCTGGGCGATACCCCTTCGTTCTTTTACCCGATCCGAGGCGGCGGTGAAAGCCTCACGCACCGCCTCGAAGAGATCACCAACCCGGATGATGAGGGCCGACCTGCCCTCATTGCGCTCAACGACGACGTGAGCTCGGCCAAGCCCGCCATCTTGTCGGATGTCGACCTTCGCCTAGAACGCTGGTTCCAGGAGACCTGGCCGGTACCGAGCCCGTGGGAAGCAAGCTAGAGTTTTCTTTATATAGCATTGTAGCAGGGCCCGTGGCCTATATGATACACTATACTATATCTGCATCGTGTTCTGTCACAGCTCCCTGATAGCAAGGCTTCGAGAATCCGAGTATCCGAGCAACATCTCTCACGCATCCGATGCTCGCGCGAACAAACAAGGGCAGCTTTGCTCTATCATCGATGCCGAGTCTGCTCTACATCACTTGAGCCATTCGCCTTTCCGCGTCGCCTTGGCTACTTCTGACTCGGCTGTGTCTTCGAAGTAACGGCCTGCGTGCGGAGCAGGGAAAGACAGGTGAGCTTCACGGGCGTGAGCAAAGTGAAACAACGGCAGGACGCGAAATGAGATGCGGCCGCACGGTAGACTTTTTCGTAGTCTTCCGGCAAGCTCGTCGTCGCTCGCACGGAGGGACGGTGCACGACCCGGTGAGACCACGCAGCGAACTGCGCGTTCACCGCATCGGCGGAGAAGCCGCGATGCTTCTCGAGCAAGTCGAAACGAACGACCCAAGGGGCGAGAGCGATATCGACCAAGCCAAAGTTCTGACCGCGCGCCCAGTCCGAGTCGGGAAGGAACCACTGCGCGTGAAGGTCGCGCAGTGCTTTCACGAAAGCCTTGCCGCCCTCTTCCTGCGCCTCGGGCTCCTGCGCCTGGACATACTTGTAGAACGCCGGTACGACGACGTTACTGATCTGTTGAAGGGCGAGTCGGACGAGTCCTGTTTCATGCGGGTCCGCCGGACGCAGTGAATTCTTCGGAAAGGCGTCATCGAGGTACTCGAGCAAGACGAGCGATTCGTAAAGGGCCTGCGTGCACACCGACATCAGTTCTCGCCTTCAGTACTACGTACGGACATTGCTGCTGACCTTGTTGTCATGTTCGAGCGCGGGCACGAGTCCTTTCGGGTTGATTTTGAGAAAGTGAGGTTCCTGCAGCACTCCAGCAGCAGGACGATGTCAGCATCTTCGTGTTTGTTTGGCGGGCGATTGTCATCGTACCTTCTTGTACGGATTAACTTCCTTGTACTGGTAGTCGATGCCTTTCTCTTCGAGCGCGAGCCACACCCTTTGCACGAACGGCTAGATCGTGAGTCGTCAGCCGCGCGGACAAGCTCGGGACGATGCCTTCCGGGATCGACCCACACAGAACCATCCCTGTCACAGGAGCTCGAAAGCGTCAGCCACGCGGTCTGCACGATTCGACAGCGCGTTAGGCTGACGACGGCTGTTAGAGGACACTCACTGCGTGGAAGACGAGCGAGTGCTCTGCCGAGTGGGCGTTGACGGTATCCGCAGCGGCACCGGTAGCGTGCGGTGGGTCGATGTGATCCGGCATGCTGCTCCTTGAACAGTGTGAAATGAGCAGAGGAGGAACACGGTCGCCGGCTGCGAGTCCGGTTCGAGCCGAAAGTGGGGCGCCGCCTCCAGAGGGCGTCATCAAGCTCACGCTTCTCGCCCAACCGTATAGCCTGGATGCACCGACCGAGGCAGCAGCTAGACCTACTCGACCTGTTCCCAGCAGCCTCCACTTCAGCTAGCGCGCCGGTTCTCGTCGATGCTCCCTCCATCGCGTTTGTCGGTCAACTCCCGGCTGCTACGCTGCTCCACCTCGCCTTGAATCACCTACGCCGCGAGGACGAGGGCGAGCTCGAGGACGACCCTCTAGCTCACGGACTGAGCGAGCGAGCTAGAGGCAAACAGCGCGCGGAGGAAGAGGTCCTTCCAGGCGATGAGCAGGTCCGTTCACCTGCTGGAGACGATGCGCAGTCGCGGGCAAGGCAGTCTACACCGACACGAACAAGACGCGTACTCATCTTGACGCCGGATCGCGACGCGCTGCGGGAGCAACTGGTCGAGCAATGCGACGGATCCTTGGCGGGAGACAAGCTAGACGGATCAGAACAGGCGCTGCTCGATCGTATCGACCTTCGGTGAGCGCGCACCGTGCCCTGTCGACGAGCCCGAGTCGAAGAAGTTGACAAAGCCCGCCTGGAACGCGCAGCTACCTTCCGACCTCGTCGCACCTCACCTACTTTCTCTCGACCGCATATGAAGCCGACGATTTTGCTGCCGTGGACGCATATTCTGCGACGAGCGAAGCCCATACTCGAGACCCGAGCCTGCTGCGCTATCGACCCTCCTTGATCATCCTGGATGCGCCGTCGACGTATCTACGAGAACCTGCCTTTGCCGAGTTCGTCGTCTTTCTCCCTCCAGCTTGAAGTTCTCCATCGCTGACTCGACTCTCACGATGACAGAGCAGGAGTCGCAGCGCTCGCGTCGCTACTAGCGCACTTTTTCACGACGTTCGCAAGAGGGGCGCATTCGTAAGAACGCAGCGCGAGTAGCAATCCGCCAGGACAGCTTCGCTGACGAATACTGCGTCAGGAGCAGCCCTCCGATGCTCGTCGTCCTTGACCGATATGCACCCGAGATCAAGATGCCTCTGCTACCGCGTCATCTTCAAGCTCGACAGCGGGACCCTTCAAGGCAGGCGACTCTTGAAGACAGAGATCGATACCCGGCGCTCTCGGTCCTGGAACATTTCTGCGCGTGGATCGGCCAGGTAGAACAAGGTGTGTCCTCATCCTCTTTCATGCGCAACTCATCAACACGGGCGAGCCCACCAGACTCACCGCGCGCGCGAGTTTCCACAGTCGATCAGTATCCGGATGGAACCGAAACGAGGTTGGACCCTCGATTCCTCCTCTCTTGTCGACGTTCTGCACAACACTCTGCATCAATGACCGATACTGCTGTAGGAATCGAGTATCGCCTCGTCGACCTCGACGACCCCGAACGACCGACCAAACTAGAAATCGTCTGACCATGTTGCTTCGTCTTCCTGGGAAGATGTTCTCGCGCGCTCACGAGTTCAATATGATGAAACTCGCCTCTAGGCAACCTCCGAGGAGCGTGTTCGCCCCGTCAGAGCTGTGGGAGGGCAGCTACATCCGTGCAATGCGGTCGGGTGTTGGCGCGCGTCTGGCAGGCATGGACATCCGGCGCCCTGGCACATGTCGGGAGGCACAAGACTATAATATCAATCGGTAGATACATATGACCGTCTGTCAAGAATGCCTCGAGCAGCTGGGTGAAGTGGCAGATGAACCGACACCACTTTGCGGAATTTTGCCGCGCGGTCCATCAATTTCACATGCTTCGGACAACTTCTGCGAGCCGACTTTATGTGCAAGGCCAACTGGGGCTAATGTGTCGAATCAAGAGCTTGCGAGAGTGCTACACCGCGCACCGCAACGGGAGGAAAGATGAAGCTGGCGCTGGAGCTCGAGCTGCGCGCGCGCGGGCGAGACGGAGAAATTTCAACTTTAGAGATGAGTGATGCGCGTGATCTCCATCATTTCGGCTCCGAGGCTCGGCAGCGAGGGGGGGCGGGGAGCCGCCAAGCTTCACAGGCTGCTGACGCTCGCGGATGCGAACAGGCCGGCTTTCGAGAGCTGTCGAACAGTGCGCGCTAATTGGACCCACTCCTAGCCTCTCTCATTCGGTCGCCCAATCTGGAGCAAGAGTGGCGTGTGACTCTCGGGTCGGAGAATGGAACCGCTGTGGGAATTTCACCCGGGCACCGGATGGGTTGCGGGTCCTCTCCTGCCGCTGCCACCGAATGGATCAGGATTCGACGCCGCGCACGAGCGGTATGCGGCGCCGGTGCGAGGGCCCGCGGAAACATGGACCGGTCAGGCACGTCGCCCGTCAGAATGCGTAAACACAACCGCGGCAATCGACTGACCATGACCCTCCATTTGAATCTGCAGCAGTGCTTGCCAGCAACGCCAGAGGTCGATAATGCGGCTACGCGTCCCGCTCACCCGGCTCTCAACGGCGGAGGATTGGGAACCCTCAACGACGCGGCGTACACACCGCCGCCGATTCCGCATCCTCCATCGCAGCAGATTCCGCGCCAGTTTCACAACCATGACTTCTTTCCGTTACACGCCGACTCGTACAACCTTTACTCGGTGCAGCTGCCGTCGATACATCAGCCGTCGATAGCTCAGCAAGCCGGACTTCCTATCGCTGGCTTGCCGGCCGAGCCGTCGGCTGTCGGAGCCGGCGGACGCCTCGGGACCGTACCACACGAGCCGGAAGCAGGTCCCAGCAGGCACCGAGATCTGGTCCGCGCCACGCCTCAGCTGGACGCAACGGGAGGCGCGGGTCCGTCGTTGGGGAAACGTCGTTACTGCCGGTACGAGACCGGAACGGCCACGCCAAGCTCGGGGTCGCTCACGCTCGTCCACGCTCCGCCTCTGCCGCAGGCTCCGGCTCCGCCTGGGCCAAGTTTGCGGCTCTTTGATCCGGACGTCCCGATCTGGCCGCGAAGTGCGCCGGTAGGGGGTCCGAACGACCGGCTGCCGGACGTTCCCCGACGCCAAGCGGCTTCCCTCGACCCTCAAGGTACAGGAGGCGCCGAACAGCGCGAGACATTCTACAGCGAACTTCCTGCCGTCGATTGGTGGCGTCCGCCGACCCTTGCGGATCATGTCGCTGTTCCGCAGTACGACGCCGCATCTCTGGACCTTTCTCTGCCACATCCCGCCGCTTCCATGGGATCCTCAGCGCCAGGCTCGCAAATACAGGTCTCGGAACGACATAGCTCGTCTACGGCGGATTTCTCGAACGATCTCATTCCGCCCTTCGCTCGTGTCTCGCGACCGTCTTCTGGTTCGTCCCCGCAGGCAGCGCGGCAACATGAAGCATCGTTCGCCCACACTTCTGCGGGTATGTACTTTGCGCCCACTCTCCATCACAGTTTACGTAGCCTGACCTTTTTGCGCAGACGAGGACGATGCGTCCATTCTAGCCCTTGCGTCGCTTCGTCGGGCCCTTCAGTCGGAGGAGCGTCTGCCCATTGCCGCGACGTCTCGGGCCGGAACCAAGAGCGCCAGTGAGCCTACATCACGCACAAGATCACTCTCTACGCGTTCGACCGACCGATCAGCCGCGTTTCAAGGAGATCGACGCATCCTAGTCGAAACTGGCCGGATCAACTCCACGCCCCAGAAGCGGGTCGCGTCCGTCGAAGTCGTCGCCTCCTGCCAGAGTAACGGTTGCAGCGCAGTGCTCGCTCGCCTTATCTTACGAGCTTTCCCGAATGCTGTGGTGACAGCTCTCGAGAATGGAACCAAGCCGAACGAAGTCGTCACCCAAAGTCAGGCCGCCTGCGTTGCTTGCCTGGGGCTCGGCGGACAGCAGGGCGTCTTCCGAGCCGGAGACCAAAGCCACGCACAAAGCGGGCCAAGCTACGATGCGACCCTCAGCGCCGCAATCGATCGTCTTGAAAAGATTGGCATCAACGAACCGGCGTCCGATCTCAACGCCGAAGCGAAGGGATCGGGAAGCGGCAGCCCGGGTTCGGATTCGCCCGAAGTCACCGAGTGGCAACACCTCCTGCTGGCCAGCGAGTCGCCAATCCCGGAACGCTGGAAAAAGGAAGTACTCAAGTGTGAGTATCGTTTTCCAAGAGGCTAAAAATCCCTTCCGACTGACAGCGGACCTTCTCAGGCGACGTCTGCGGCTACATCTGCGGAGTTGGAGTGGTAGGGTGCGCGGTCGTGCACCCAGGCGAGTCACCGTACACGGTGGAAATCGTCTGCGCCCGGTGCGATGCGCTCTTCCAGTGCTGCTCGGATTGTGGCGGCGGCGGAGGACGTTTGACTCCCGGACGGTGGCGGAGCAAAGGTGAGCGTCTTTCGATCGAGCCCCGCCCGTCGCTTTGACTCGCCCATGGTATTGACTGATCGCCGACATGCTTCCTGCACGGTGGCAGAGCTGTTCCCGGACGGCCGCAAGACATGTCGACTCTCTCACGCCCGAAATCCAGCGCTTGGCGAAGTCTCCATGTACGGCAAACGGTTAGCTGCGGCGGTTCACGATGCGCTGACTACTCTTCATCAGCGATGTCTTGCCTGTGGCCTTGATCCCTGCAGTTGAGCTGGAAAACCTCGAGCGCCAGTGTCGGGCGATTTATTTCAACACGCGTCTGGCTGTCATTGCGCGTCCCGAGTACCTCATCGACGGTGACGGCCTTGCGCGCTCATACGCCGAGGCCGAACGAGTGACCATCGACCACTGGAACTTGTTCAGCGCACTGTTGCACACGGTACGCATTTCTCTCCGCCTTCGGAGATGACTGACACTGATGACTTCCTCCTCGCGCTCAGCAACCCCCTCCCGAGTCAAACATCCGCCGCTACTTGACCATGATGTACTCGACTCCGAGGAAGCGGCACCGGAAGCGAAGTGAAAAGCAGCGAAACGAATCTCGGGACGCGGTCCGTAAGGTGGCATGGGGCTTCGTGATTGCTCAGGCAGACGTGAGTTTGCGAATTGATTTCTCTGAGTACTCGTAGGACTACGCTTACCCGGGAGCCTCATACAGTTTAACGACGGAACTCTTTGCGTGCGTGGCCGACGGAAGCTCATGAGGCTGCCAAACACTGACTGATCTCTCCTCGATCCGCAGTGGTGCGTGACTATGCCGTGGCCTACGAACGGGCAGGCTTTCGATGCCGCGACTATGATGGGCGAGTCGACCACGAAGCGCGCGAAAGCGGATCTCCGCGCAGTTTCGCAACAGAGGGTTCTCGCCCAGCCGCCTTTGTCGCCGCTGCCGCCTCTTCGTTACACGTACTGCCTCTCTCCGTTTCGCGTCGGCAGTCGAGGTAATGCATCGCTAGTGCGCCGCGGGCATGAACCGCTCGCAGAGCTTGCGAAACGCGACCCTGAGCTCGACCTAGCTCACTTCCCGCCGAAGAAGTCGATCTGGCTACCGCCAAAGTGTGAGTATCATGTCCTCTTCTTCTTGAAGTGTCTGATACATCTGCACGGCAACGTTCGATTGTGCTGACGGTGCGGGAAACCTTTCTTCATGCGCAGACGTGGCCTCTATGTCGGTTTTTGTGATACGCCTCGAGTCCGAAGCCGACCTCGGAGGTCCGCCGCCAGAGAATGTCCCGCGCAAGCGTGGTCGCAAGGTCGCTGCTGCCGCTGATCCGGACAATACCCTTCCGCGATTACCCGAGCCGGCGCTTTCCTACTTCCCTGCGGATCTGGCGTCCGGTTGCTATACCCATCCTCTTGATCACCCGCAAATGTATCCGTATCCTGGCATGCCGCAGCCCGAACGTCCGCTGGACGTCTATACCTTGCCTTCTTCCGCATCCGAAGCGTTCCTTTACCCAGACCAAACTCGCAGGTGAACCGCACATAGATTTCACAATATTTACGTAGAGATGACAACAACCACATTTGCAGACACATCAGGATTCTAAAGTAGAGGAGAAAAAGCTCAGCGTCGACCGCGCTCGTCGGACTCGCAGATATGCTCGGCAACGTGTGTGAGAGAAGGGCCGCTGCTAGCAGCAGTTCTCCGCAGTGCCTCGTCGATAAGTAAAATACAATCGTCGCGGGTCTTGGCGTTCGTCATCGAAGAGCGCAGTTGTAGCAATAGGGATGGAGAAAGTAGAGCGGTCGAGAGAGTTTGCATGATTTCGGTTGAAGGTGGCGCTGTCGACGAAGCGCTCGCGGGTGCGGAGGCGCCGGTGTCGACTTCCAACTGCTTCCGTCGTTCGTTCCCACTGCTCGAAACGGAATCCTGCGCGCGACGGCGATGTTGGAAAGTGACGGGCGCCGCTGACGACTCGACTGCGAGCGCTGAACCAATTGCCATCGGAGGAACGAGCACGGTTCGCCTTCTCGGCGATCGCTGATGCGGCGGAGAAGGGAAAGCTGACGAGGACATGAGAGATGAGGTGGAATCGGAGCGGCTGCGCTGGCTGGACCGAGGTGACCGCGGTGCTGTTTGAAAGGTCGACGTCGGCGACGAAGACGGGCCCACTGCTGATCCGCCGTCGTCATATGCACCCAAGTCCGGGTTCTCCACCAAGTCTGTTCGCGCAGAGCTCCTCTGAGGGTGGAGGATCGAGGGAGCCGAACCGCGACGGTCACCGGCGCGAGGTCGCGTCGACGTTCGTATCAGTCGTTCCTCCGGCGGCAAGGCCGTTCCCGGCGCGTACGGTTCCACCAGTCCTGCTGGCAGGACGCACCCGCTCTCTCTTCTCCGAGTCGAAGCGTCATAGTTCGCCTGATGCGCCGAGAGTGAGAGCTTGTCGGACGAGGTCGGCAGGAATGATGCGGTCGGCGGATGCGAGCAAGGATCCCTCTCTTCACCGCTGCTCGAAGCGAAACCCCTTGATGCGCGGGATGTATTGCTTGATGTCATGAGGCGCTTGTCGGTTTTCGTCGAGGAGGTCGTGACCCGCGCGACAAGTTTTTGCAAAGTTGGAGCAGACTTCGACCGCTCATGCGTTAGCGAGAGAGTAGAGCCGTTGTGGGCGCCAGTCCCCGACGAGATGGGAGGTGGCGCAGTGGCGAAAAAATCGACGAGGTCTTGATTGACTTGACCTGCAAATGACTGGGCGTCAGCTCAGAATCGTGCGAGGGGTTGGCAAGCTTAAATCGATGTACGCACGCTCGCTGGCGAGATCTCGCGCCCCCTCCTTCGCCTCAAGCAAGACTTGTCGCGAACAGGATACGTAGCTCAACGGTGGATTTCGTTTTCGCGTCCGGGCAGCACCGACGTGTTGCAATCCCGGACGAGGGACCGTCGGCTCGGCGGAGTCGTTCGGATCCGCTAGCCAGGGCGGTACAGACTTGATCATCTCGATCAGCGCTGCCTTCGACTCGTCCGCTGTACTGACGTCGCTCTCCTCGGCCGTTTCGTCTCGAATCGCCACCAGAGGACCGCGCGGACGAGGCGGGCGCGGCCGTAGACGTCCCGGACTCGGCGGATTCGACGCGCTCGGATCGGTGGATGGCAGAGGCGTGGCAGGCTATGTCAAAATAAATAGAGTCAGTGCCGAGGCTGGACTGTCGAGCGTTTGATGGACAGGCACGCACTACAGGATCTCGTAGCGTATCGGGCGTGAAAGACAGCTTGATGGTCGCGTCCGAGAGGAGTAACTGGTCGAACGACGTCTCGCCCTATAGAAAAAAATCAGGTCAGAAGCACGGTCCTGGTTCGGAGCGACAAAGGCTCGCGGCAGACGCACCGCTGCAAGGGGATTCGAATCCGAATTCGACAGCGTCGTGCGACTTTCGGCCTGCCAACTCGCAACGGAAGCGACCAAACCCGTCGCGATGGAACGTGTGCTCGAAGACTTGGACGAGCCCGAGTTCTTGCGTCCGAGGATCCCGCGACCGTGCGACACAGCGTTGCTGTTGGGTGGCAACCTGAGCGGATTCCGCGCCGGCCTCGGAGGCGAAACGGAGCGAGACAACGACATGGTTTGGGAGCCTGAGGCCATCCACTCGAGTGTCAGCAACGAATCGACTTCGAGTCGTACTGTGGATTGACCTGAGCCGGACTGACTTCTTCGGCGAGGAGACTCCTCAACGCAACATGACACCGAGTCGCTCGAATCGCAGGGCTTGTACGCGGGAGCACGAGCCAGGCCGTAGCTATCGAGGGAGAACCTTGAGCCTCGACTGACCCCGGATAACCGACACCAGCTGGCGATTGTGTACGCCGCGACCCCCTGGAGAGCAGAGAACTTGGCGATCACTGCCGGAGACGAAGCTGCTGCGGGCCGTCCAGGATAGAGCCACAGCAGCTTTCTACCGTATCACCGCACCGGTTCCAGGAGCCGGATCCCTGCGAGACCTTGGTGGCTCCGAGAGATTACAGTAAGCAAGGGAGCTCAAGGGCGCCGCGCAGGGCCGCAGGCGAATCGAGCGATCGCCCGCAGCAGCAGCAGTTCATTTTGACGAGACATCTTTCGAACTTTTTTTGCGATGCGGTCCGCTTCGGCCAAACGCCAGTCCAGGGAGTACATACTCTTTGCAATGCTGAAATTTCGGAAGTTTGTACGGGTTACTACTGCCTAAAGGATTTTCCGGATCCATGCTTGTGAACGGGATTGCGTTGGCGCGGGGCGGGGTATGAAACAAGACGCTCAGAAAGGGGGGCAGCCGTTTACCGTCCACCGTGGCCCAGGCTGGCTGCGCCGGTCGAGACCTGGTAGCCTCCGGCCCTGCGAAGGTGCGGATCATTCGTCAATTCTCGCCCACAGGAGTGTAAGTAAGGAATCCAACGCACTTCTGGTCGTTCCTCGACGTCCACCCGTGCGGCATCTCAGACGTCTTGATCGTTCCCTTGGTGAGGATCTGCTCAACAATCTGGTCCTCGTTGGTGGTGCCAAAGATAGTGTCCAGGTCCTGCTTGCTCGGGCGGGCAAGGAGACCCTGCGAACCCTGGCCGGTGTGGAAAACGTCGAAGCTGTCGACGACGTTGACGAGAGGGATCGTGCTGAGTCGACCGAGGCACAGAGTCAGTACGCAAACAAGTCGGCGGGATTGGGGTTAGAGAGGTCGTACCGGTCTGCGGGAAGGAAGTGTCAGTTTTTCATTCTCTCGCTCGAGAGTTGGCGTGCAGACATAGGGCCGAAGCGACTCACCACCACCCTTCCACTTCTCGGCAGCTGTATAGGCGGTAAAAGAAAACCCCGGGTCAGTCCACCGAGAGACGGTTCAGAACAAGCGGGGCACACGACCGAGTGATGACGGCTTCGTGCGGCATAGTGGAAGCGACAGCTCACCGGCGACATCTCCGACGATGACGATGTACTCGTCGGTCGACATCGAGTCGGGCTTGTAGACGGCCTGGTGGGAACTCGTCGTCAGTTGGGCCAAGATCGCGTGAGCGGGGACACGATCGCCTGCTGACCTTGTGGAACGACTCTGTGCCACGGTACAAGGTAGGAGTTAGTGGGACGCTCATCATACGCGAGACCGTATAGCTCACTCATTGTTTCTGCTAGTTTCTGTAGTGGTTTGGTGTGCGGGAGGGCTGAGGAGAGAGGAGAGAGAGCGAGGAACCTCTGGGAAGCGACACAGACCGATGACGCGCACACGTCCTTGGCTCGCACCTCCCCTCATTCGCAAAAGTATTCCTCGCCAGGCCGAACCTCGCACGCCTGCTCAAATGCTCGAGTCAAGCTGATATGCCAAGAGCGCAGTACCGCGTTGGACCGAGCCAAGTATACGCATATGCGAGAGCTGATGCTGCGGAAACTCCGCGGCGTCCGAACTCGGCCACGCCACCCACGCGCCCATCCCGCGTCCCGCGAGCGAGCGAGGTAAAATTGGGTGAAGAATTTCGGTGACGCCTCACCAACGAACCGCGACGCCGACGCTCCATGAAAGAGACCAGCCTCAAGGGAGATTCGCGGCACCGTATAGCAATGAAACAGTGCAAGCCCAGCTGACTGTCCAAGAGAGCGCAACAAAGACGAGCTGTGGCGCCCAAACACGTGTCAAAGGAGACCGTTTTTTTTCACCTTCTCAAACGGGCTCTAGAGTGCTCCCGACCCCGTGCTCGTACGCTCTCCTCGAAGGAGAGGCATTGCTTTGTCCTGGGATCTGTAGGCGGTCATCTCTGACGCCACAAGGACCCTCCGCTTGCGTGCACGCACCGCCGGACGTCCGGCCGTTTGTGGAGCGCTCGCTCAACCCGCGCAGCTTCCTCGACGTTCCTGCCGACCTTGCTCGACGCCGACGCCGACGCCGACAGGAGTGGGCCATACTGCGCATCGATAAGGATGTCGGGACGGCAGCCGGCGCTCACAGTCGACACCGCCCGCTCACAGGGCCCAGTCGCGTCGACTTCGAATGTCGTCGCGCCTTCGCCGCGCAGGGTCAGGCGGGCGACCACCAGTCGGGGTGCAGATCTGCCCCGGTCCGCATCGCTGGGGAGTCGCAGCAGGCTACGGTCGAAGAACCCGGTCGACGATGAATTGCTGCACCCTCTGCGCGGGGCAGCACGACAACGGCTCGGTATCGCTCCCGGAGCCAGCGCGAGCTCCAGCAGTCTTACGAGCACGACGACGGCCGGTTCCGGGTCCGGAACTGATTCCGCGTACGGGACTCTGGACGAGTACGACGACTCGCAGGGGGAGGAAGCCTACGGAATTTGCGGCGCAGAGGCGAGTTGGATCGCGAGGCAGGCTCCCGGATGGCGAGACCGCGTTGAGCAGTCCTTCCAGACCCGCGCGCGGCGCCGCGTGCAGGCCGTCCTGGACGCTGAAGGGTGGTCACGGCGAGCAGGAGCGGTAGCGCGCCGGCATTGGGATACTCTGCCGGGAGAGGACGACACGACGGCACCATCCTCGCCAGACCTCGCAGGCGACGACCGTCCCTTTTCGTACTCGTACGGCGAACATTCCGCCTTTGCTAGCTCCGAATCGCTCGCGTCCTCTCCCACGAGCCCTTCCACCCCGAGCTCGCGGTCCTCGCCCGAACCGAGCGAGTATGGCGGCGATGCCGACTCCGCAGCGCTGCAAATCAGCCTCACGCAGAAGCGGCACTTTTTGCTCGGCGACTCGCCGCCGAGAGCACTCCTGCTCTCGAGGAGACACACCTTGCCGCGGCGAAAAACTTCGCGCGAGGCCTTGCCGCCGTCCGAATCAGGCAGGCGACAAAATGCGCGACTCGAATGCGACTCGACTTCCACCTCTCGCGGTCCCAGTAATGCGGTCAAGTTGAAACATGAAGCAGCGCGCGCACCGCTCGCTACAATCGCAGGATGCTTGACCGCCGCAGTCTCTTCAGCATCGGCTCTCGCACCTTTCGCCTTCGTCACTCCCATCTCACCCGTCCATCTCCGTCGCGCGGGAAGCGCCGCCGAAGCCGCCGTTGAAATCACGAACGCGATCTTTGCGCCGTTCTTGACCGAGCCGACGACTATTGGCGTCGCCTTGGCCGCAGCCAACCTGTACCTCCTCGGTTCGCTCGAGCGAACAAGCAATCTCCGCTCGCCCATGCGCAAAGCGCTCGCAATGGCGGTTCTTTGGATTGCCATCGTGTCTTTGCGTGCTTTGCTCAGCCATTTGCTCGGACGGTCGGTCGGCTGGGCGTTCCCTCGATTATTGTCAACGAGTGCGATTCACGAGCCCGCAGCAGGTATGCCTCTTCCCCTCGTCGCATCCTTGCTAGCGCGCGGCTCATGCCCCTTGTCTTTGCAGGTTTTGCCCCGATCGTACTTGCCTGCACCGTCGGGCAGGCTCTCGCTCAGCGGACCTTGCTGTCCCCGTTCGAGATCGGCATCCTTGCAGCAAATTTCTGGGCTCCGCTTCAAACAGGCGGAGCCGGATTCTGGATGCCGCTCTGTGGTACCATCGTCGGTCTCGTCGCCGGCGCGGCTTGCGCGATCTGGCGTCGTGGGACCAGCAGCGCGCGGCCCGGTCGCAGCGGAACTCCGGAGCCGAAGGCGAATCCGGTTTGGATTGCCAGCGTCGTCTCCCTACTCTTCCTTCCTTGCCTCGCCCACTTATTCGCATCGCCCGCATCTCTCGACGCAAACGCCGACGTGGCCTTCTCGCACCTTCATCCCGCCTCTCCGACGCTTCTCACCGTTCTGCTCATGACTGCACCCCGACCTGGAAACCCCGACTTCCTCATCCACTCGATCGAAAGTTGGCTCGGCGCTTTCCAGGACCCCTTCGCGAACGACCTGTATGGTTCGTGCCCGGGCAACTTTAGTTGCGCGCCCGGAGCCAACATAACCGATACCGCCATGCCGACTTCATCCCGCATCCGCATGGTCGTCTACACTCACTTCGATCAGCACGAAATGTACGACCTCGCACAGGCGCACTTTGAGCACGATCTCAGAGCGCAGCACTACCTCGATTGGCGACGGGACCCGCGAGCCTCCCGGGCTAAGAACCGACTCGATCAGCGTCTGCACGTTGCGCGCGGGCTAGCCTACGCCTCCTCCCTCGACACGGCGTACGTTGTTCTCTCAGAGGACGACTTTCCGCTCTGCGAAGACCGACATACGGGCGGCTGGTCGCGGACGTGGACGCGATTGCAGCAAGCTCTGGTCCGCACGAACGAGCTCATGCCGGATGCGATCACCGACGAGGGCGCGATCACTCCTGGTCATTGCGGCGTCTTCTTCGCGACGGGCGGATCGGGTTTCGCCATCCGTCGAGAAATCGCCGCCCGCCTTCCCGCTCTTTTGCTCGGCGCCGAAGATGCCGACGGCGATTCGCGCGAGGCGGCGGCAGCACGCGGCGAAGTCGTCCTCAAGCGCGAAGGTGAAGACGCCGACACGCCCGACCTCGTGATCCAAGATTGCCTACGGGGCAAGCTCGTCGAGTGCGCCGATCTGTGCGCGCCGGCGGTTTCGTTCGCGCCGGTCGGAAGCGCTCGTCGTCCTCGCGGCCTCCTCGGCGACCGCTACGGCAAGAGTGGTCTCGCAGGAACCGAGCGCCTCCTTCAACGTCACCTCGGGTACAACGCGAGTACATTGCCGGGACGCAGCTATGGCAGTGACGAGTGGGCGTGCGGTTGGCGCCAGCCTTTCGTGAGTTGCTTCTCTCCAGGGCTTGTCCTATGACCCATGGTCTGACCTCGCTTTCTTTTCATCTACAGAACGGCGAGCCTGACGTCCTCACCGTCTGAGCAAGACCTCGTGTCTGGTACCCTGGACTGATTTCGTGTTTCACCTTATCCCCTCTTTTGTAGAGCTCTTTATTCCTTACTTTATCGCTCCTTGCTCGCATCTTCAATCACAGTGCCCTGATGGCTATTTCAGAATCAATGCATCTCGCCTTCCGAGGTGCGTGAGGCCGAGTTCATCGGGAGTAAGAGGAAAAGGGGATTTGTTGCCTCCTGGCCGCCACCGGACATCTATGCCTAGGCTCGGTGTCGTATCGTCAGGGCATTCTTTCAGCACTGCCAGGCTGAACGGTCACACATTTCGCGTGGCCGGGAGTCGAGAATTGGACTAGGCGAAACAGGGCCAGAGGGAATCCGCGTGCTGCCTATGTAGCGACGAAGGTTCAAGACTGCACCCACAAAGGGCTTTGGACGGAATGGCTCAAACTGCGACAGGTTCTCTACACAGGTCAGGTATGAGAGATGTACCCAAGTACGGCCGAGAAATGTAAAGCGAGATAAAGATTGGATCGGGCATGCGCAGTGCGGATCAGCTCAGAAAGTGAACGACTCTTGAATAGGGAGGCTGCGGCTGCTAGTGCCGACGTGGAGGGTGAAGTCGCCACGGGGGACAACCCAGCCATGGTAGACGGCGGACCAGTACGCGAGATCCTTGTTGCGGAGCTCGAACTGGACCGTCTGCGACTCGCCCGCCTTGAGGTACGGCTTGACGAACCCGCGCACGACTTGACCGGCATCTTGCGAGCGGTACCGTCCGGGTACGTGATGTAAAGCTGAGGGGAGAGAAGAGAAGACCGGGTCAGCGAGACTTTTTTCGATGGACGTGCGAGAAAGAAAACGGTCAGTTCAAGCTCACCTGCGCGACCTCGGCGCCGTCAACCTCGCCCGTGTTGGTCACCGTCGCCTGCACCGTTGCCGCGTAGTCGTAAACGCCCATGTCCGAAAGCTTGCCATCGATGTAGAGCTTCTCGTTCGTCTCGCGGACCGGAGCGGGGCAGGGTCCGGTCTTAGGCCATGCCGAGACGTCCGAGACGGCGAAGCTGCGTCGCACAAACGATGCGCATCAGTGTATGGACCCAGTCAAAAACAGCCGGATCCAACACACGTCGAGTAAGACAGTCCGTAGCCGAACTCGTACAGAGGCTCGATGCCCGCGTCGTCAAAGTACTGCCCAAAATGGAGCGTGAGCGGAGCAGACGTGCACTCTCAGCGACGCGTCGGGACTCACCTTGTAGTCGATCAAGTTCCCCTCGGCAAAGTCGGCGACCGGATTGGTCGTAACGGGACCGTCGTACTTGTGCAGCGGGTAGTCGGAGACCTGTTTCGCGATGGCGAATGGAAGCTTGCCGCTCGGGTTGACCGTGCCGAACGCGACGTTCGCAACAGCGTGACCGAGCTCTTGACCTCCGAAGTAGCTGAAGAGGATGGCGGTGACGTTGTCATGCGAGTTCCACTGCGACATGTCGACCGGACCCGGAGCCTCAACGACGACAATCGTGTTGGGGTGCCTGCTGGCCACATACTGGACGAGATCGCTTCCGTTATTGAGAAGCTGTGGACAAAGTCGGCTTCAGTCGCGGTCGAGGACTTGGAGGAGTTCCCGAGTGGCGCGACTCACCTCGAGGTTCGGGCGGTCATAGCCCTCCATCGCCACAGCCGACACGAAGACGAAAGCCGCTTCAGCGGTCATGAGTTTGGTGTCCAGCGCTGACATGGGCCCAATCTCTCCGAAGATGTTGCCCTCGGTCGGATCATCGGAGAAGAAGCCGTCGATGGCGACCGGGGGATCCTGTTCCTTTCCAGCGGCGACGAAGCCGGTCAAAGGGTCGGTGACATAAGCGGCGGGCGAGGAACCCGAGCCAAAGCCGTCCGTGACGACTCCAGAGTAAGGCGTAGACGCCGAGTTCCAAAACATGTTCAGGTTGTTGAGGATCCCGAACTTGGACGGGGCAGCAGCCGAGCCAATGACTGGGGAGAGGGAGTGTTAGCGCCGAGCTCAGATGTATCGCGACAGACATTCTGACATACGCGCCACATCGCGGACGTTTCGAAGAGGCAAGCCGAGCCCGGTGGCGTTCGAGTTCTTGAGGAGAGTGAGCGCGCCTTCCGCCACCTCCTGGGCGACAAGGCTGGAGGTTTTGTTGGCGACCCAGCGCGTGTAGTCGATCTTCGGAAGAGATACTTGATCAAGCGCGAACCACGGAGTCAAGATCCTGCAAAAAGAAGCTCGTCAGTCCAGTTGGTTGCGCGCCCTGCGTCGCGTTCTCCGCCTCACCGGGTGAGCTTGTCGTCAAGGACAGCTTCCGGGACGCTCCCATCCTCGATGGCGGCTTTGAGCGTCGCTCCAAAGAGGTCCGGAAGGCCGCCGATCGCGTCCGTGCCGTTCAGAGCCGAGCCGAGCGTAGTTTTGCCTGTACAAAGTTCGTCGATTTAGGTAACTTTGCCTCGGAGAAGAGTGCTCGCAGCGCCATACCCGAACCCCAATCAGTCAGTACAAAGCTGTGGTAGGGTCGTGCCGAGGTCAGTTATTCTGTCCCAGGCGCGAAATGTCCGACAAGACCGGCTCACCCGTGGAAGTTGAGCTAGAGGAACTCGTTCGGAACGTCAGACATCAAAAGTAGCATACGAACGGGAGATGACGATGCGCACCTCCTCTTTAAGCAGCCCAAGAAGCAAGTCGCCGTGCTCGGCGGCAAACGAGCCGTTGATTTGGTTGAAAGAGTTCATGATGGCCTGGATACCTGATGTCAGCATCCGAGGTACCTCAAACCGGCAGTGCGGGTACAGAACTCACGCCAGCGCCAGCTCGGATAGCCTCCGCGAAGGGCGAAGTGTACGTCTCGCGCAAAGTCGCCGCGTCGATGACCGCGTCGATCGTCTGGTTGGGGAGGTTCTGCGTGAAGCCAGTCGGAGAACCGATACGAAGGTATTCCTGCTCGTCTGTGGCGTGTGGTCGTCAAGCAAAAGTACCGATAAGTTGTGGGAAGTTAGAGCCAGACTTACTGCCGACAAAGTGCTTGACAAGCGCCGTCACTTTGTTCTCCTGGAACGCCTGGACCGAGTAGCGGATCGCCTCGCCGGCGAGGAACGAGTCCGCCGAGAAACCTTCCCAGTTGCGGCCGCCATAGACCGAGCGGCCCATTGGTCCGACGGCGAGGGACAGCGGGATATGAGCGCCGAGGCGAGCGTATTCGGCGCCCATCGCGTAAGCCCGACGGTAGAACAGGTCGCGATCAAAAGTCGCGGCAGTCGTAATCTTAGCCGGAAACTGGGTCGAGTATCGCGATTGGATACCTGTCGTCAGGGACATAAAGAGAAAAGTGTGAGGTTCTTCGTTAAGAACAGCGCCGATGAGAGGTAAACTTACCTGTCGGGCCGTCTGCATAGCATAAGCCCTGCTCGATGCCTGCCTCAGGCAAGGGATAGGTCATCCCAGAGCAGCCCGGCGGCGCGAAGAACCGCAGAGCCGTAAAGTTTTGCTGCGAGGAAACCCGTCAGCCGCAATCTGCGAAACAGCCGGTTGCCACAAACGGTCGCACCTTCTGGTCGAGGTTGAGGCTGGCGACGAGCGCTTTCGCTTTCGCGAAGCCCTCTTGCCATTTCTCCGACGAAAAGCCGTCGGCCGTGAGCAGCCCCCTCAGTTCCGGAGCAGGAGCAGCAGTCGGAGCAGCCGAAGCGGCGACAATGAGCGCGATGAGCGTACTCCATTTGAGAAGCATTGTGGAGACGCTGTCAGATGTGGTGGAGAGGAAAGAGAGAGCAGAGTGCACCTTGCAACTCGTTTACAAGCTTTATGACAAACCGGAGGGGGTCGAGGCCGACACTACGGGCCGGGAATTGCTGACGCATGGACGCACGAACCTCCTTCGCCCTTTGTGTGAGCGTCCATCGCTCGAGACAGACGACGAAAGCAACGTGGTAGAGCTCAATGCCGCATTCATGCCAGAGCAATAAGCCAAGAGAGGCGGGCGGTTCACAAGGTCCGTCTTGGAAGTCGCTTGAGCAGGGAAATAGCATCCGGCGCCGTCCACAAAGGCGGAGCAAGAGGAAGAACAATCATGAGCAGAGAGTCTCCGCCGGGCCAACATTCAAGCCGACGTCTGTGCATGCATTTGTGCGTCGCGGAGCTGCGTCCATCACGACATCGATCAGGCTCGAAGCTGCCCGGAGTAGCACGGGGGTCCGGACGTCTGAACAAGCGCGCACGGGTTCTCCAGCTCGACAGCGTGGCACCCCAGTCCATCTTCGCAGTATGCAGCTGTCCTCCTCCTAGTCGTCCGAGCGCCGATGCGGAGTCGACAAGCGAGCGTCGTCACGGTGTGGAGGGGAGAACCCGCACGCCGTCTAGCCTCGCTGTGTGGCGCGACGAGGAGGATAAGCCGTCTTCTTGCAAGCCTCGTGCTACCACCACGGTGCTATGCGTGCGTACTCCGTCGACGGTGCGCTGCCTCGACTCGTTCGCAAGCTGGCGGCTCCGAAGTTCACCGCTGCTTCCGCGTTGGGCAACTTTGCCGGTCATCGCAATCTTCGGCAAGGCGAGCCAGCCCGTGGTCCAGCCGCTCCCGAGCTGCCAGTCTCTTCCCGCAGATCTTGCTTGCAATAGTCGGCGGGTATAGAGAGTTCTCGTCCCGTTTCCCGCCTGACTACTCTCGACGAACACCGGTCCTCAAGTGCTCTGTCTTCCACAGCACGCAGCGCAGTGACATCTACACAAGCTGCTCTCGTGCCCTGCCCTGCATTGCCCAGTCTCTTCTCGTCCGGGCAGAGCACATCTGGCTGCCGGCGTTCCCACGAGCCTTCTGCTCACATCTCGTGCGCCGCTGCGAGTAGCGGACAACCTTGCTTTTCGCCAACCTCCCGAGGACTCGTCGTCAGCGCTGCGCAGTTTTGGAATCGCCGCTATGCCCCGTAGTCAGCAGGAACAAGGCGGTACGGGGGGCAAGGTCCGTTCGGCCTTCGGGGCCCTCAAACGCCTTCCGCTCATTCGCCGCACCACTCCATCCGATCGGCCACCGTCTGTGACCAGCCGCAGGAGGTCAGGACCGGAAAGCGCCTCGGAGGAGGAAGCCGGACCCCAGCCAGCGTCGCCTCCGGGCGTCTCAACGCGAGAGGGCGACCTCGCAGCGCCGACGAACCCGACCGCGAACAGTGACTGGAACGCACCGCCGAGTCCGGCCACGTCGGTCAAAAGTTCGAGGGCGCCAAAGCACAAGCTCAACAGCTCGAGTCCTGCATCCGAGCTCCCCAAGTCGTGAGCTCCCTGATGTTGCGCTCTCTCGGGAAAACGGACGCTGACTGCTCTCGCGATTTTCGCAGATGGTCGGAATGGAATTGGGCGTACCAGAACGGGTACATCGGTAAGCCTTTTTCGCTCCTGCGAGCGCAAGTCGTTCTCCCTCGCTTCAGGCTAACATTCCACTCATTCTGCAACACAGACTTTGACGATCCTCCTCCGCCGCCAAGCGATCTGTGGGCCTCGGACTTTGTCACCCAGTCGGGCACGTTCAAGCCGCCCCGTCCGGCCAACGAGATCAAGCGGCAGCGCGCAGTCGACAGCCTCAACGTCTTGCCACCCAGCTATGACTCCGAGCTGCCGACGCCGCCGCGGTCGCCGATCAGGGATTCTGCTGCCGCCGCGTCGGACGAACCCCGCGTAGCAGGCAACTCGAGTTTTGACGACGAGTCGGCGGGCAGACGCGACGGCGGCTCGGCAGGCAGCAGCGTCTTGCGCCAGAAATCGGGGGGAGGCAAACGCACAAAGCGGCAACTCGGCCCGCTTCATCCCGCCCTGCAACAGCTCGCGACCGAGGCCAAGCAGCGATTCGGTGTCGACGCCACGACCGTCTCGCTCATGAGCAACGACCATCAGATCTTTCTCGGCGACAGCACCTGCAAGTTCATCGAAGAGACGGACAAGCTCGAGCGTGACAGTGAGTTTTGCGCATCGCATCCCGAAGGCGGACATTGGCGACGTGTCGCTGACTGATCCGGTCCTGTGTGGAGGCACTTGCTGTGCACACACGATGCTCAAGGCTTCGACGACCGGGACGCAGGAGCCGCTCGTCGTCCTCGATTTCGCGAAAGACTGGCGGTTCCGGAAGAACGGCTTCGCTCCCTACGACAAAGGCTTCTATGCCGCCGCGCCGATCCTCGTACCGGCACCACTCGGCGACAACGAGGCGGACGTGTACCCAGCAGGGGTCTTTTGCCTGCTCGGCGAGCAGCCACGGACCGGCTTTGACGAGCGCGATCGCCGCGACTTGTCGCAGATGGCGGAGCGCGCGTCGGTCGTGATTCGGCGTTACGTCGAAGAGCAGCGCCGTGTGAGGAGCGCAGCCTTGGCGCAGAAGCAGTCGAGCTGGCGCCGCAGCGACAAAGTCCGGAGGGCGCGCCGAGCCCAGGTCACGTTCGAACCGGCGGTGGTCGTGACTCCGCCGTCGACAGAAGTCGTCCCTCCACCTCTGAGCCCGAGCAGCGGACCGGACGACAGCGAGCGGCCGCCGGTGTCGAAGCGGACATCCTCCGAGACCGACGCGTCGATCGCGCAGCTGCCGTCGGCAGAGCAGCCCAGGAGCGTCAAGCGCCCACCGCTGCCGATCCAAACCTCGTCTCGGGCTCCTGCGAGGTTCGACAGGACTACCTCGGAGGAGTATCAGTATGCCGGAACCGCCTTGTCGGCGACTCTCGACGGCGACGTTCGGGACGCTCTCGACCTGTCGACCGAACTGGTGGCGACTTCGATTGAGATGGACTTTGCGTACATTGCCCGCTTCGACGTGCATTCGTCGCCTTTGTCAGATCGGACGGCGTCCACGCAAGCTCCCGCCAAGGTCGGTTCGTTGCCGTCGTTGTCGGTCGAGATGATCTCGTCCTTTGGTCGATCGCACCCTGCGCCGCAATTCTCGCGAGAGGCACACATGGCTTTGGAGCACGCCGCCGACGATGTCGTTCTCTACGTACGGCCGGACGACGCGTTGCGCGAGGCGGACGAACGCGGCGATGTCCTGACGACAGGTCTCCTCGCCAAGATTGCGACCGTCGGGGACCAGGCCTACGTTCTCGGGTGCTTCAGCCAAGAGGTCCGCCGCGTGCTCAACCTCGAAGACGTCGAGTTCGTCAAGTCCTTTGCGCGCGACCTCGTCCAGTACGTGCCCGCTTTCGAAGAGGCGAATCGGTAACCCCAAAGCCGTCGCCTGCTTTCCTCCCCTCTAGTCTAGGCGTCAGCAATCCTCCACTCATAGCTGCTCGTTTACCGTTCATACATTACGTTGTGATTTGCATTGTGCATTGCATCCAGTTTCGACCAGCTTTGGATCACTTTATGCAGGCCGCGGCGCGCGCGAGAGCACTCGAACTTTTTCCGCGTGTCATTCGACGCGAGAACCTTGGCCTTTGTGTTGGCTTTGTGACATTCTTTCGCGCTATAGCATTCCGTTCCGGCCATAAGCTTGACGCTGAGCTTCCGACTTCCGCGATCCTAGCCAAGGACGCGTCCGTGACTCGCATAGTTCTATACCCCCCGTCGCTCGGCTCGTCGTCACCAATGGGATCCGACTCTCGACGATCAGGGAGGCTGCTGCGCGCGGTGGTGGCCTTTCTGCTGGTTGCGAGCAGTGCTCCGACCTTGTTCGCGGCGGCCAAGAAGAGTCCGCCTCCACCGCCGAAAGGGCCCGCGACCAACTCGAAGGGCGAACCTGTCAGTCTACGCGGCAACACGGAGAAGACGGTCCCGCTCCGGACACATTCGATCTACGCGCCCTACGTCGATTCCGATCTCCAGAACCGCTGGTTCGACTTTGGCGGTTCGACCATCATCAATACCAACAAGCATGTCCGCCTGACGCAGGACCGTCCGAGTCAGTCGGGCTGGCTCTGGTCCCGCCTCGCGCTCGCGCCCAACTCGTTCGAAGTCGAGTTCGAGTTCAGGGTCGACGGCAAGAGCAACAACTTGTACGGGGACGGGATGGCCGTCTGGTTGACAAAGGCGAGGGCGGGGATGGGACCCGCGTTCGGCAGCAGCGATTACTGGGACGGCCTGGGCATCTTCTTTGATACATAGTGAGTTCTTGCTCATGAAGCTTTTCCATCAGACCCTCCTTCCCGTTCCTTTGCGCCATGAAACCGGCCACTGACCTGGTTCTTCCCCGCTCGGTGCACAAATTCCAGCGCCAACGCTCGGCACTCGTACCAGTTCCCGCGGATCTACGCCATCATGAACGACGGGACCAAATCTTATGATGTCGGAAAGGACGGCGCGGATCAGGAAATCGGGGCTTGCTCGGTGCGTTCTCTTCCCTCTTCGCCATTTCATTTTTGGCCAGACTAGTCGGGCCACTGTCAATGTCGCACACAGCACGCTGACCGCAAAGCCGCACTTGCAGATCAACTTCCGGAGAACAGACGTCACCGCAAAGGCTCGTCTGACCTACTTTGCCGGCAAGTTCCTCGAGGTGAGTAAAACCCGTGCCGCGTATTACAAAGAGACCCGTTTGATACTGACGCGCGACCGCCCATGTACTACAGCTTGCTATCCAGCACAAGAAGTGGGACGAGTGGACGACCTGCTTCGCCGTCGAGGGCATCCAGCTTCCGCCTCAGCCGTTCCTCGGCTTCTCTGCCTTGACCGGAGATGTCAGCGGTCCGTCGGCATTCTGCCGCCTGTTTTGGTCACGCTGCTGCATGCTAACTTGACCAAGAGCAAGCAGATGCACATGACATTATCTCGGTCACGACCTCGAACAGTGCGTATCATGTCCTAAGCTGCGAATATACACATCGCTGACCACACCATCTGTGCAGTCGTGTACCACCCGCCCGCGGCCGGATCAGTACGTCGATCCTCTCTCCTCTGGTTGAAGGGCACACATTCGCAAGGACTGACGATCTTGACGCGGCTACTCGCAGAAACCTCCGTCGCGCAGGAGCATCCCGGGAGCGGGCTTCTTCTCCGAGCTCTTCTCGCTGCTCAAATGGGTCTTCTTCATCGTGCTCATCGTCGTCGGTGTCATGGCGTACCGGGGCAGGAAGGCGTCGCGGAATGCGAAGCGGTTCTAGATTTCTTTTCCGAGCAGTTTCCAAAAGAGAATCAAGAAGTTCACTGTGGGAGAACGAACAAGCTGCAACTCGCAAACCTTGCATTGTCGTCGATGCCGCATCACGTACTTGCTAGACGCTCAGTTATACACTTGTACGCGGCCCTCGTGCAAATTCCACGCCTTTTTCACGCGCTTCCGTGTTTCGATCGCTTCTTCTCTTCTTGTTCAACCCGACGATGCCGCCTCGGAAAGCGCGCAGCACGGCGAGCAAGGCGACGACGACGACCCCCACCTCGAGTCCGAGCAAGCCGTCAGCCAAATCCGAGGGCAAGCGCAAAGCGAACGAAGGCGCCGGTGCCGCCGCACCTTCACCTCGTCGACGCCCTCGCCTCGCAGCTCCGAACGCGGGCTCAGACGACGACGACGACGACGGTTCGGACGGCGAAGACGCGTACAGAGACGATGGAGACGAGGCTGCTGCTCAGTTCGTTACGGCCTCGGGTGGGGACGCGTACATGCTCTACTCGACGCAGACGAGCCGGACCACGGACGCACTCTTGTCGACTGCAATCGACCCAGCTTTCACGCTCGCGTCCTACGCGGCAGCGCTACGCAAATACGATACACTCGCGCCGCCCGAGCTGGCGCAGGAGCGAGAAGCGCGGGTCGCCAAGGCTCGCACCCGCTTTGCGAGGTGGACGTTTGACCTCGAAGAAGGCGGGTTCAACGTCCTCGTCACCGGCGTCGGCAGCAAGCGCCGCATCCTGAACGAGTATGCCGAGCGCGTACGCTCGTCGCGCGGATACGTCGTGGTCGTGAACGGCTACGATACGGCCGCGACCTTGATCGACGTCGTCGCGGCGCTCGAAGACATTGTCCGCGCGAGAGGAGGGGGCAGGCAGCAGCAGGAGGGGGAGGGCGAAGAGGAGGAAGCTCTCGACAACACGTCACGGACGACGCGGCGCTCTCCTACGAAAAAGGGCAAGGGGAAAGCAGTGGCGGCAGGACCCACGGGAGGCGCGTATGCAACGGCGCGACCCGTCTCGGCGCTCGAGTCTCGCGTGCGGCGCCTGTGCTCGTCTCTGCGAGTCGCCTCAACGGCGACGAGGAGGTCCAGCTCCGACGAAGAGACGGTCCGGCCCATCTACCTCGTGATCCATTCCCTCGACGGGCCCGTCTTGCGCCTGCCGAAAAACATTGCCCTCCTCGCGCTGCTCGCGGCTCAACCGCACGTGCACCTTGTCGCGTCCGTTGACCACGTCCGGTCATCTCTCCTGTTCCCGACCGCGCTGGCGACGGCTCGACCTCCGTTCGCTGCGTCGTCGTCCTCCTCCTCGTCGACCGCCGCCGCCGCGGGCGACCTCGTCGATGATTTGCACCTCTCCTACCGCGCCTTGACCTGGATTCACTACGACTGTCCGACCCTGATCCCTTACGACGTTGAACTCGCCTCGCTCGGAACTCTCTCGACCCTCCTCCCTCCCTCCGTCTTCCCGCCACTGTCCACCTCGCTCGACCCGACGGCGGCTTCGCTCGCCCAGTCGGCGACGCACGTCCTCGCGAGTGTGACGGACCGCGCGAGGAGGTTGTTCAACTTGTTGGGGCAGGAACAGGTTCGGATCGCGGAAGCGTTGCCGAGGGAGGTCGAGAGGGCGATGCGGCTTCTCGGTCAGGCTGGCACTGCTGCCTCGGCGGCGGAAGGAGCAACAGCGGCCATGGTGGAAAAGGCTCCCGCTGTCGCCATCTCGCTCGCTTCGTAAGTTCAGACGTCGTGCGCGTTCTCTCTCTCGCAAAAAAAGGAGTTGGCCCGTCGACTTGGCTTGTCTAACGGCTAACCGAATTGGATTCAATGTCCCCTCAGGCTCAAAGAAAAGGCGACCGATGCCCTGATCGCCACCCACCCGGATCAAGTCGACGGGTTCTTGTCCGAGTTTAAAGACCACGGCGTGGTCCGGAGTTCCAACACCGCTCCGGACAAGGTGGAAGGCGTTCACGATGATGACGAGGAGGACGATGATCACGACGAGGGTGGACAGCACGGTGGGGAGCGAGGAGGAGAGTGGGTTTGGATCCCTTTGGCGCGTGAAGCGCTCGAGGAGGTGCTGCTCGAGTTGGGCATAGACGAGTAGGTAGGGTGGGCTTGTTGTAGTTCTCGCTTCCAAATCTTGAGCCGAGTGTATCTCTCTCTCTCTCAACGGGTGTGTACAAAGAAAGCGGTGGTTGCAACACAAAGACAAGTTTATGCGTCGACGTCCATGCTGGCGGCTGCTCCTGCTCCTGATCCTGCGGGTGCCTCTGCGATCCCTCCTGCGACGACGGGGTGAACGATCTCTTCGTGCGCGACGACGAACTTGGTGACCTGCTCGCGGGTGTAGGCGGTGACGCCTCTCCGCCACTTGTAGTTGCGCTCCTTCTGGACCTTGTCCATCGGTTTGCGGTAGTTGCGCAAGTAATCGGTCTTGGCCTCTCCGGTGTATTTCCCCTCGGGGGTGAGAGTCCCCTCGATGACGCAGACGTCGACGTTGCTACCGGACCCGAGGTCGTTGTAGATGCCGGCCTCGATCGCTGCGCTGACGACGTCGATCGCGGCTTGGCGGTCGAGGTTGGGTCTCCAGTGGGATTCGAACACGGCCATGGCGGCGAGGGACCCGGAGCCCATGGTGACGTAGGGGAGTTTGTCGGTCGAGCCGTGCGGCGCGACGGTGTAGAGGTGCGGACCGGTCGGGTCGATGCCGCCGAGGACGAGGGCAGCGCCGACCTGCCCCTGGTACTGGAAGAGGTACTGCTTGAGCATGGTCATGGCTGTGGCGACGAGGGGTGGCCTCCCCGTCGAGAGTTGGTGGAGGCGGATGTTGGAGCTGATCATGTTGGTGGTAAACTCGGTGTCGGCGGCGGTCCCGGCTCCACAGCAACGGATGTGTTCCGAGATGTAGTGAATCTTTTCACAGTTCTTGTCGGCAATGATGGGGCCTTCTGTGGCGCGCGTGTCTGCGCCGAGGACGATTCCGCGGTCGTAGACGACGCCGACGATGGTGGTCCCCGTCGAGGTGGCCTTTGGGAGTGCGAGTTTCCCTCCGAGGTGGGCGTTCCTGCCTGCGTTGCCAAAGTCGAAGCCTGCTGCGTTGACCATCTTTAGGGCGAGAGGGTGTCGCAAGCGGGGCGGGGGGGGGGGAGGGGGGGGAGGGGCCGGTGAGGAGGAAGGAGGTTCGTTGGGGGTTACAGGACGAGGGCGTGGCCTGGTGGTTGACTGGTTCTACTCGGGCGGCTGGGTGTACGCTCGTATGGGCGAGTATAGGTGAGGGAGGAGAGCGTCGTCATCTTGGGTTCAACTGCACTCGAACCTCGACCTCTTACAGTACTGCCACCAGCAAGCCAGTCCTACAGTACGTGAGCAAGTGTCTCGCAGGGGCTACTAGTGCATGGCTGACTAGCGTCTATCCACCCTCCACCCTCCGCCCCTCGCCGCCCACCCTCTCGTCCGTCATCCAACCGACCAACAGCACACGCAATGCAGTCTTGGAAGTGAGCACTGCCAGCTACCCAGCTAGTCCATCGCCACTCACCCACCGACCCCAACGCACGCACAGATCGTTCACGACCCAACTCCAGTCGGTCGCAGGGCAGGCAGCGTCGACTGTCCAGGGCGCAACCCAGCAGATCGACCTCAACTCGACCGGCAAATCCCTCTCCCAAGGGTTCGCAACCTTGAGCCAGACCGTGCGCGAAAAGACGGGCCAGACCCAGCAGGACGATGTCACCGAACTCCCCCAAGAGT
This sequence comes from Rhodotorula sp. CC01, assembly GCA_021654155.1. Classification (NCBI taxonomy): domain Eukaryota; kingdom Fungi; phylum Basidiomycota; class Microbotryomycetes; order Sporidiobolales; family Sporidiobolaceae; genus Rhodotorula; species Rhodotorula sp. CC01. Next base: position 514,656 of record JAKEZK010000005.1, read on the forward strand.
ACCTCGACCTCGAACGCCGCGTAGACGGACTCCGCGCAGCCCACGTCAAACTCCTCCGCGTCGCAAAGGCCTTTGAGGGTCACTACGACTACCCCGTAAACCTCGGAGAATCGGCCCAAGAGATCGGGGGCAGCCTCGCCCACAACTTGAGCGCCTGGGCCGCGACCGCCACCAAAGGCGAGTCCTTCATCTTGATCCCCTGGGTCGGTCAACCGCTGACTCGCTTTCCACCACCAAACAGGCACCCACTTGCCGCAACCCCAAGTCGCCGAGGTGCGTGCTTCCCCATCCTCACCCTCCCCAGTGAACCCCTAACTGACCCCGTGCGACCACCCGCCGCCCCCGGAGCAGAAGCCCGTCGAAGTGCAAAAGACGCTCCCGCACGCCCTCTCGCGCGCCGCCGCCTCGGGCGCCGTCGAGGTCGGACCCGGCCGCCTCGCCAACGTCCTCAAGACGTACGCCGTCACGCAGGACAAGGTCGGCACCGCAAGGACTAGGATGGACGAAGAGATCAGGTACGGCGTTCTTTCGCGTCCCTCTCGAGGCGCGAATTCACTGCGCCCGCCGGCCTCCGTCCGTTCATTTCGTCGGACGAAAAGTACCCCCCGCCCACGTATCAAAGAAGAGAGAGCGAACTTGCGGGGAGACTCATGAAGGGGGACACGATACTCGACACGAGAAAGATGCTGACTCTTTCGAGTCGATTCATCTCTCCCGAATCCTTGTGCGCTCCGCTCCGCTTCCGTGCATCGCAGCAAAAACTTTTTGCAGCCGTGGAGCGCGACGCTCAACTCGTCGATCCAGGCGTCGATGAAGGCCCGCCAGAACGTCAAGAGTGCACGGTCCGTTTTCGTCTACCGTCTCCTCCTCCTCGCGCCTTTGCCTTCTTTCCGCGCGCGCCGCCGTGCTCCTCACTTTTAGAGGTTCGTCCGAGCTGATGATGCCTTGGCCCGGAAATTGTCGATCGGACAGGTTGGCGCTCGACGCGACGCGCGCGCAGGCCAAAAACGCGACCGGTGCCAAGCTCGAGTCGACCCGGATGGAGAGTGAGTCGCACAGAGAGTACCGGAATCGCAGATACTCTTCTCCCCCCTCTTCTGGGTATGCGTGCCTCCCCGAGTAGCGGCTGATGCCCCCTTTTACCCGGTTTGCGCTCTCGCAGTCGAAGCGGCCGAGGAGAAACTCGTCGACGCGACTGAGCAGGCGATCAACCTCATGCGGTCGGTGCTCGAGAACCCCGAACCGATCAAGAACCTGCACGCGCTGTTGCAGGCGCAGCAGGCGTTCTATGCCGAGGCGAGCGAGGCCATCTCGAGCGTGCTGGGAGAGGTCGAGGAGGCCGGGACGGCGGCCGAGGCGGATTGGAGGTGCGTTACATCGGGTTTTCGTCTTGATGACCCTAATACTGGGACCTGATTTCCGGAGAGATCTCTCCGCGAGTCGGGGGATCCTGCACAAGGGATCTTCGGGAGACTGACTTCAACTCGTTTGCATATTGGCACAGGAAATCGCGCGACCAGCAATAAACCGGTCCTCTCCTCTGTACGCTTTCTTCCTCGTGTCCCGAAGAAATGGGGTTTTCTTTTCGGTTGTTGCGATTTCGTGCCGACTCTCTCGACGACGACTGTGGTTCTCTTTGCTTTTCGTAGATTCTGTCTCGCGCAGTGGACGTTTTTCAAGATCTCCGAGTCTACGCACAATGTTCTGCGCCGGGCTCAATTGACGAGGCTCGATCGAGCCCGAAGCCCGGGATGGGCTCCACCTACCTCCGCTCGCCGGCCGCTCCTCTCTTTCTCTTGACCCTCTGCATCTCCACGCCTGCACGAACGCGGCCATGCTCAGGCCGGGCTACTTCTCCTCTTCGTCGTTCGCTGCTGCCACGGCTGTCCCTGCTCGCCCTCGCTCATTCCGACCACCACCGCTCCGAACCGTCGCCATGATGATGGCAGTCACGCCGCTCGTGATTGTCTCGGCGAGCCAAAGTACTGCAACGGAGGACAAGGCCACGCACGCTACTACTACTGGAGACAAGAGTCATCACAAACAGGGAGGAGGGTTTGTCAACCCGTGGCCGTCTTTCAAGGTCAGTCGGGGCGAGAGGGCGGCGACAAACTCTCCTGTCAGAAAGTGTATTGATCAACCTTGTGATGACATTTTGCAGAGCGTCAACATGGGTGAGCGTCCAGATTTCCGAGAACCAATTTTTGTCCTACTCGCTGTCGTTCGGATCGCTTACTCCTCTCCCCTCGAGCATTTAGGTCCCACGGTTCCCTATCAAGTCTGGAAGGATACCAAAGATCCGGTGCGATCTTGAACCTACCCCACACGGAGTGATGCTGGATCCCTAACAGGAGACGCGCGCCCCAGATCCCGCCGCCGGACAAGTTGCCGCGCCTCGTCCCTCCAACTTTCACCCCTCCCGCCTCGCTGTCACCCCAAGAGACTGAAGCGTGGTACGCCGACTTGAAGACGACTTGGCTCGGGCATGCCTGCTTCCTGGTCGAGTTTCTGGCGCCGCCGCCGCCCGGCGTCGGGGAGCGCAAGGAAGAAGGCGAGAGGCGAGGGTTCAGGGTCTTGTTTGATCCGGTCTGGAGCCACCGGTGCTCGCCGAGTCAACGTGCGTCATCGAAGGTTCCTGAGCGCGCATGGAAGGCAGTCATGCTCACTTACTTTCTTGTCGCTGGACAGTCATCGGACCGGCTCGCGTCACAAAGCCTCCCATCTCCCTCGAGGAGATCCCCGCCGTCGACGCAGTAGTCATCTCCCACAACCACTACGATCACCTCGACGTCGCTACCCTCAAACACCTATACGGCGCGCAACCAAAAGGGAGCTTGCACTTTTTCGTACCACTCGGGAACGAGAACTGGATGCGAAGCGTGATTGGCGTGCGCGAGAGCGAGGTCAGCGAGCTCGATTGGTGGGAAGAGCGGTCGCTTCGGAGGAGATCGAAGGAGGAGCCGGGATCCTCTGACGCAGGATCTGCGGTTGAGGCGAACTTGAGAGTCGTTTGTACCCCATGCCAACACGTAAGGGGCGGTCGCTTTTACGGGTACCCCGAATGACTTTCAACCTGACGCCGACCTCCATGCAGTTCACCGGCCGCTCGCTGATGGACGTGAGTACAATGTTAGGTCTGCCGGAATCGTCTCCTGCCCACACGTCTCACACTCTTTCTCGCGCGTACACGTCAGCGAAACGACACGTTGTGGGCTTCTTGGGCGGTCCAATCCAGCACGGGCGGCAAAGTCTGGTTCGGCGGCGATACCGGATACCGCAGCGTCCCGCGCGACGCCGTCTCCGAAGACGGGCCGACCTGTCCCGTCTTTGCCGAGATTGGGCAACGAGAAGGGCCGTTCGATGTCGGCATGATCCCGATCGGAGCGTACCAACCTCGGTGGATCATGAGCCCCGTGCACTGCTCTCCGGAAGACTCGGTCGAGCTGCATCAGCACGTGCGCAGCAAGAAATCGTTCGGCATGCACTGGGCGACCTGGCGCCTCACCTCGGAAGAAGTAAACTCTTCGTGTGCTCGTCTCACGGTGATCCTCCGCCCCGAGTCTGACTTACACTGCTCACGCAACAGATGACGGAACCTCCAAAGCGCTTGCGTGCGGCATGTCGCAAGGTCGGCATCGCAGACGACACCTTTGGCGTGACTGACATTGGAGAAACCGTCCGCACTCAAGTATCGGCTTCCTAAACATCCATTCTGCACCGGATGGGATCAAGATATATCGTTGCATGCGGTAGATGTGGCAACAAAGTAAGAGAGAGAATATAAGAAGGCATGATCACAGTCTGCAAAGATAGGGTAGGTTCAAAAGGTGAAAGAAAGAGAGGGATCACCAGCCGTCTTTCTGGCCGAAGCGACGGTACTCGACGACTCGGCAGTCGCTCGTCGAGTCTTTGTCGAGGCCGATCACTCCTTCCGTGGCCTTTACGCCTGCGTGAGGACCCGATCGTTCTTCCGATGCCCGACCTTTGCCCTTCAAGTCCGCTTTTGACAAGGGCTCGCTGTCGAAGGCGATACGGAACCAGCCGCCGGATTTGGTGATAGCGACTAGCTGAGAGGATCGAAAGTCTGACGGAACCGGGCGCTCGTTCTGACCATCATCGGGGGATCCGTCGATCCACGCGCAGATGCAGACGTCGTCCTCAACGGTCGAAGCGGAAGTCGCCGTAGTCGGACCCTCGCTGGAAAAGGCGGTGGACGGGTAGCTGGAAGGGTTCGAGAGGGAGTACGGGAGGCGGGACGGGGGTGATGCGGGAGCCGGCAGTCGAAACTGCGAGTGCGACCATTCGGACGAGAAATACTTGGGTAGATAGGGTTTGAGCATGGACAGTTGTTTCTGGCGTGGCGTTCTGCAGCAGTGAATTTCGAAGTCGCGTCAGATTCGGTCCTCCCCGACGGAGAAGACGAGGGAGAGACTCACGATGCGCCGCTTCCCGATTCCTGCTGCTGCACTTCTGCATCCTTCTTGTGACGGTGCAAGTCCCAGACATGGACGGTCCCTTTGTCGCTGCTGACAGCGACGGCGCCTCCGTCGGCGCGCAGCGAGAGGCTAAAGATCTCTGCCGAGTCTGTACCGCGCCGCAATTCCTTGACGAGGCGACTCGTCTGCGTGTCCCAAATCCGAACGAGCGTCCCTTGCTTGCTCGCACTTGCTAGCAGTCGGCCGTCTGGGGTGACCGAGATTGCCGCAAGTGCTGACGTGTGCGCGAGGAGCACGGAGACTGCGGGGTAGGGTGCCGATGTCGGGTCGTGCGAGGGTGGCGGAGGCATCGCTGGCAGCGTTGGATCGAGCGCGGGCAGTCGGACGATCTGTACTTGACCAGGCTGTCGGCCTGGAAACGCGAGTACCGAGGAACCGGCCGCAGATGCGAGCGACACGAGACCTAATCCAGGAAGGAGTGCGGAAAGAGGTCAGCCACCTCGCGAGACCGTTGCAGGGAGCTCGACTCAGACTCGGGGCGCACCTTTGGGGTTATCCGTCGTCTCGTAAGTGCCTTCTCTCCAGATCCCTGCCTGCCCCTGCCCCAACACAAACACGATGACCCTGCGACGGAGCGCCACGACGAGCCGATCGCGCCGAGCGGCGAGGCCGCGGACCTCTTCGCGGAACTCGAGCTCGGCTACGGCGCGGTCTGCTTTGACATCGTAGAGGACAACCTTGTTGGGCGGGTACAGCGGCGTCGGTGGCCCACCGACGAGGAAGACGAGATTGGTCCGTTCGAGAGGGACGCAGATCGACAACGACGAGTCGGCCAAGTCTGCGCAACAGCAGAGGGTCTGGGTCAGCACACGCATAGAGACCTCGAATGAATTGATCTGTCCAGTCACCTTTGCGGCTGACAACCTGGAGCGAGTTCGTCTGATAGATGACCCAACCTTGGACGGTCGATGAGGCAAACAGCGTAGCGTCGGGGTTCAGGTGCACGTTGGTGACCGGAGACCGTGGCTCATCGCTCAATGTATGTGCAGCAAGATGCAAAGCCATGCATTCGACATTGCTTGCGTGCAAGGCTGAGCGAGAAAGACGCAACTCCGCTCTCCAAGTGGTGCCGCAAGGCCGATCTGAACACATCGACGGCTTATAGAGAATGTTGGCAAAAGCAATGCAAATAAGAAGTACAGCAACAATGTAGAAAATTTGAAGCGGGAACGCAGACGATAGAGAGTTTGGACGAGATTGAATGCGATACAGCTCCGGTCAGCCGCGGCAACGGGATCAGAACCACGCGCACCACTGCAGAGTCGGGCATGTGATCAGGATTCAACACCACAGCTGTCCAGACGAGCAAAGAACGGATTGCGACTCACTCCAACATACATACTCCCGAGGTTTTGGGGGTTGCGAGCTTCGCGGATCAACCGCTCGACCTGCTCCTCGATCGTCACCTCCTTCGGACCCAGCGATTCGGGATCGGAAGTGACCTGGAGACCCATGAGCTTGTTCGAAATCGGCTCGAGCGCCTCGAGTGCCCGCGCCTTTGTCTGGTCGGGTGCGAGCGAGCTGTCGCGCTATTGCCGGCGGAGAACTCTTTCGTTAGCTCTAGGGACGGAACTGAAGGGGGCGAAATCACGAATTTACTTTGCGACTGCTGTGAACCCACTCGACCAGCGGATCGTGCAGGAAGGTCTCGAGAACGGAACGAAGACTGTCTTTGTTGGCCCGGAGAATGCGAAGCGTGATCTCGGCGGATCGTCGATAGACGCCTGCGGACAGCGTCGTGAGCTTCCTCTCTGTCGCGTGTGTTCTAAGCAGGGTAGAACGTACCTTCGACACCGGTGACGCCCATCCCGTCGATGATGTTGTGCGTGAGGCGGAAGGGAACCCTCTCGGGAACTTCAAAAGTCCGACCCTGCGCAGCGCTCAAGTTCAGTAAGGTGCAACCCAAGGCGCGCAGGGCGAGGCATACCTTGTCAAAGAGACAGTTGAAGTCGACATGGACTGTGTCGCCGGTCGTGCCGTCGAGGAGAATGTTTTCGCAGTGTCGGTCGCCGAGACTGGAAGGACGAGGTTAGGCGGTTCGGCTAATCGGCAGAAGGATTCGGAATCAAGAGCGCACCCGAGTACGAATCCGACCATCGAGATGACTGCCGCCGTGCGAGAGTACGCGAGACGGGCCCGATGCCACGCGGACGGCTCTGGGAAATTCTCCAGGAACCATTCGTGGAAGACGGAGGGGAATCTGCGACCAAATCGGGTCAGTATTCCGTCCGGCATGCAGAATCGGAGAGCGCAAAAGCTTACTGCTTCAGTACCTCCGTCTCGAAGCGTTCGGCGATCAACTTCGGATCATTCCGGATCGTGTCGAAGACGCGCTTCAAGTCTGCGCTCTGCGAGCAAACACGAGTTCAGAATCAGGTCGCCCCGAGTCTGTAGCGTATAGACTTACCCAAGCCGAAATGTTTATGGCCGCGTAACGCTTGCTCAGAACGCCGCGCAAGACGACAACGTGTGGCACCCATTCGATCAAGCCGCACTCTTCGTTGAGTGGGACGACCGAATACGTGCGGATGTCTGCAGATGGAACACGGTCAGCACGCGAGAGGAGGGGGAACGAGTGGCTGTCGCAAGCAGCTCACTGAGTTTGCGGCTGCGCGCGTCGGAATCCTTCTTGAGAAGTTTTATGATCATGGAGTTGAACTCCATCAAGCGGGCGTCCTTTCGCAGGTCGTCCTTTGGCTTGCAGAGGAAGCCGTAGCTTCGACCATGGCTGTCGCGGACGGTGATCTTGCGAGGCTTCTGCAACGAGCTCATCACCAGGATCTGATCGTCGAATGCTGCAGTCGGGAATGAGGGTGAGTCCGGGGAAGATGCAAGGAATGGAGGCTCTGGGACCGACCGTGGAAAGTTGGCAAGTTGTCCGGGAACGGCTTGTGCGTCGCGGCTTGCGAGGCTTCGTATGGCAGCGAGACCGTGAGAGAGCTCTGAAGCGGGATGATGAGCTTCGTCGGGCAGATCTTCTGAAGCCCCGGGAAAGTCTTCTTGAGACTGAGCGAGTCGGTTTTCTCGTTGATGGCGAAGTTGCAGAGTACGAGCAGCTGCTCGACCAACTTGAGGCCCTCGTCGATGAGGAGGCTGATCTCTCCAGGATGCTTGGCGAGGGCGGCTTCCTCCTACCGTCGAGAGACAGAAGGTCAGCTTCGACTATAGGGCGAGCCTCGTAGGAGCGGGGGATACGGACCTTTGCCTTTGCGAAGACACGCATGTTTCGCTTCGATCTGCGAGCAGTCGTGGACTTGGCTCCCGACGCCATCGCCCAGTAACCGTGATGCGGGTAACTGGCAAGGACACGTCTGAGGATGATCTCGAGCACCTCGAGGACTTCGGCGTTGGTGTGCAAGATGCGAGACACCACTTGCGGTAGAACGGTCAGCCACTGCAAAAGGCCAGCGTCAGCAAAGCACCTCTGGAGGCCAAAGGTGAAGAAGCGCGAGCTAACGAGATAGGTTGGGATCGGCTTCGCATTCGCAGCGTCCTTGATGTAGCGATTCGTGCGTCTGAAGAATCTGGTCAGCTCGTGCGATTCTCCGTCGTTCGATCTGCGGGAGAAGAATTACATGTCAGCCTTTTTCGCTCGGCGAGACGCAGTCTCCCATCGGCGGCGGGCGTACTCGGCTGGTTTGGTCTTGACGCCTTCGAGGACGCCAGGGCGCTCGCCAAGCTCGAGCCAGATCGTGAGGGTACGCGGCAAAGTCTGGAAGATGAACTTGGTCCCGCGATTGAGGGCAGCCAGGTACAGCTTGACCGTTTGCACGCGGAAAGACGCCACTTCGCTGTTGATCACAAGACTGTGAGCTCGGAAGCCAACCTCTGATTCGACATGTGAGAACGTACATGGTCTGAGTCTTTTGCTTGCCTCGAGGTGGCGGTTTCTTTTCCTTTTCGTCGGCCTGATTGTCCCAGAAGCGTCCGAGGTAGTACGGAGCGTTCTCCCACAGCGGCGCGAGCCGCTCGACTTCGGTGAAGAGCGACGCCGCCTCGTTGATCTCCAGACGCCCTGCTTCGATCATCCAGCGTACGCGGCAGAGTGCGGCCTGAGGACCGGTACGAGTCAGTGGAACGAAGAACCCGGCAATCCTCGGCAATCAGGGGCTCACTTTCGCCAATGGCGAGGTGCCACTCTTGACGATGTGCGGATCGCGGGGATCAGCTGCGTTGATCGTGGCGAGAATCGGGCTGATGGCGTTGTCGAGCTCTTGGATCGCCTTGTACGTCTGGTCGTTCGCCTTGAAGAGTTTCGCGCTTTGGAAGAAGGCAAAATCGGCATGGCAGTCGCGCGCCTGCAAGATTGCGCTGTATGCGGTCTGGAAGTGGCCCGCTTTGCGCGCAATCTTGGACGTCTCGAGCCAAAGCGATCCGACCTCGGCGTTGATGTTGCGATCTCCGATCGCGGCGAGACTGAACGCGATCCGCCGGTGATTCAGGATCGGCTCGCGGGCGCGGAAGGTCGGCGCCGATGCGTGAAGACGTGCGCTCAGCGAGGTCGCGAGCGCTGGCATGTCGGAGGAGCCCGAGACCTGGATCTGTTGAATTCGTTGTAGATCGTCGAGAATGTGCAGGTGCACGACCGAGTCGTAGACGCGGCGATACGACTCACGGCCGGCGGCAACAATAGGACCACCGAGTGATTCACGCGCGGCGTAGAACGCGCTTTCGATGAGGGCTTGGTCGCCGCTGCGCATGGCGCATAGGGCGCGGCCGAATGCCGCTTCCGGGCCATCGACGCCCGGCACGTCGAGGGCGTTCTCGACGGCGTCCCAGTCGCCGACGAAGAGGGACGCCTCGATGTTGTACGGCGCCAGCACGCGTTCCCAGTCGACTTCGTCGCCGCGACTGGCAAAGAGCCCGAGAATGTGCGTCCTCATCGTGTCTGCCGGTAGTCTAGTCATCAGTATCACGCGCCCTTCGGAAAGACCAAGCGCTGGTGAAGCCTACCGTAGTGGCCGAGGTTGCGAAGGCATCGCAAGAGTCCAACATGATTTGCCGGATCGTCGGGCTTCTGTTGAAGCTTGACCTCCCAGCAGCTTTGCGCCGAAGTCCAGCGGCCCGTGCTTTCATGTTCGCGGATCTGGTGCAGCACGCTCGGCGCAAGGATGCGGGTCGAGATACCTTCCATGCCGTCGGGCTCGTCGAGGTGGGCGTAGCATTCGTGCAGGTTCTCGTAGTACACCTGGAGGTCTTTGTCGCATCCCGGTCCCTTCTTCCGCCGTTCGGCGACGATGTGCGACTCGAAGTTGAGGAGCGAGCGAGCGTATGCCTTGCACGTCAGGGCGGCTTGGCCCACGAGGACGTGCGGCACGTCTTGCAACACGCCTTCGACGCTGAGGAGCCCCTCCTGTATCTCGCGCTCGTTGGAAGGGCGCTCCTTTTTGGACTTTTTCCGCGCCGACTTGATCTCTGCGATGAGCTTCTTGGCGAGCGTGATCCAGCGACTGAGATGGTCCATGAGCGAGAAAACGGTCTGTCAAATTTACGGGTCAGCTCGATCGTAAGCGAGCGGGAATCGACTCTTCACGATTTCCCTCACCTGTGCGGAGAGCAGTCGACTGTTTTCGGTCAAATTGTGGGTTGGCGAGACTTGATCCTGAAGGATGGTCGCGATCTCCGTGCGAATGGCTTCGCGGTCGCTTTCGCGGCCAGAGATGAGGATGTGCAATACAAGATGGGGGAGGAGGTATTGCGCGATGGCGGTGTCTTCGAGGTGGAGAAGTCCGGAGAACGGCGCAAAGACCTGCTTCGCAGTCGTGGCCGTGACGCGCTTGAGGAGCTCGTTCGCGAACGTCCGGATCCAGTCGCGGTACGTCGAAGTCGATGTGTAGATCGGAAAAGCCATCTCCGGAATCGATCCGATGGACAACGAGAACCTTGTCGTCAACAAAGGAGCGCACGCCTCCATGACGCTCTTCGGAAGCGACTCCCAGCGGGATTTCGTCAAGTCGTCCACGACGGCGCTGCTTTTTGACATGACGAGACTGCCCGTGAACTTGCAGAATCGCAGAAGCTCTTGGATCGCAAAGGCGAGCAGTTCCTGGTGTTTCGTATCGTTGGTGCTTCGGTACGCGCCAACGAGGAGGTCGACGATGAGACGCAAAGCGAACCTGATGGCTTCGTTGGTGTCGAGGAAGTTTTCGATGACCACGGGAGGTTGCTCGACAGGCGGTAACTCGAAGCGATCAGGATCGACAGCTCCGATGATGCCGATGCATTCGAATGCGAGGTTCCGGTGCATCTCGTTCTCGAGACCGTCACGCGCAGACGCGCTGAGGAGTACGGCGATCAGTCGACTCAGGCTCGGATCGAAGGCGTCTCCGGACGCCATTTGGTGAACCGCCTTCGTACTGCGCGACAAGAGGGTTCGCAGTTCGCGGAGTCCTTGAAACATGACTCCCTCGTTCTCGCTGGCGACCCGATCGAGCAGGTGCTCGAGGTGCTCGAGGAAGCTCCAATTTCGCTGTACCGCTTGGACCCGACGATGCGCGCTGGCGAGCTCAGGAATCCCGCCTAGGTCTGCGACGTCTTTGACATTCCTCGCCAGATTGTCGGCGTTGTCGACGACGATGTAGTTGATGGTGGCGCAGGCTGCGTCTCGCTCGCGCGGCTCGAGCTCTGGCCACAGCCGGACGAAAGCCGCCGTCATGGGACCAACGAACGGCCCGATGTCGGCAAATTTGAGAGAGCTGATGAAGGAGCGGAAAGCGTTGAGCGTCACCAGGCGCAGTCCGGGAATGTCAAGGGCGGTCTGCAACGTCGCCATGATCTGGGGGACGCGCTAACGTGTAAACCTCTGTTTGCCCACTTTGAGGCCTGCAGGTACTTACCTGCGGCGAGAAACCAGAAATCGCGCGGCCGACGAGGCGAGTGATGGCATCAAGGCTGCGAATGATCTTTTGTTTGTCGCGAAGCGGGCTTTGGTGGATGGGCTGCTGCAGACCGCGATTCATATGCGACAAGAGCCCGACAATCGTGCTCCGGAGCGTATCCGCAATGTCGATCTTGGTGTTGGCGCTGTGTCCGAGTCGGATGCGTTCGGCGAAGATCAGGCCGGCGTGGGCCTGAACGCGTTCCGAAAGCGGTCAGATCTATGCGAGAGCAGGAGACAAGATAGTATGGCACTTACCCGCGCAACGACCTTTGGGTCGTCGTCGCCGAGGTTGAGGGCGAGGCGGAATACCAGCGGGACGTGGACCGACTCGATAAGTTTACTCAGCAGGATGCCGCGACAAGCGCGGATGAGGTATTCGAGACTCGCTTTCCGCGGCTGCTCGTCCTGCGTGAAGAGGTACGCGAGGATCGACGCGGCCCAGATCGGTTCGCACAGCATCGCGGCTACCGCCATGTTCGAGACTTTGGCGACTTCTTGTAGCAAGGCGTCGTTTTGCTGCAGGATGAGGTCGGGCAGGATGTGCTCGCGGGTGACGCGCAAGAGAGCCTCGCGCGATTGGTGAAAGACGTCCATGGCGCCGCCGATGATCGACATGGACGAGACCAGGATCGAGCTGAGGGCCGGGAGATGAGGCGACAGCATGAAGTACGGCCGCACGTCACGGTGTGCGGCAGCTTGGGCGATCTGGGCAGAACGCTATCAGCTTTGATAGAAAAAATCGCTAGTGCATACGGAATGCACGCACTTCTTGCTTGACGAGGAGCTTGATAAAGCTGTTACGGTCGCCGAGGCCGCGCAGAAGGCGAGCGAGACTCTCGCACTCTAGAACACCTTGCGGTTCCGCGACCCTGGTTGGCGATCGCAGGTCAGCAAATTTATCCTCAGTTCGAGCAAATTATGTTGTACCCACCTGAGAAGCTGGCCAGCAAGCTGGAGCGCAGAAGCGGAGAGCGCTGGTTGTCCTCGGCCTAAAAGCCCGTCGACGAGTTCGAGCAAGTCCTTCTGAGCCATCCCGTTCGCGTCGCGGGACTGCTGGACGGCGGCGACCGAGACGACGATCGAACTGCATTCAGGACCCTGATTCAGCCCACGCTCACCATCAGAGTCGCAAGTTTTCTCGCGGGCTCACCCCGCTGCCGAGCGAATACTGCGCCGTCCATGCTCGAGATCGTGCTTGACCAGGCGTAAGATCGGCGAATCGGACGAGTTCAGCAACGGATGGTTGATCGCGCTGTGATTGACGAGACGGCGAAGCATGTCGAGAGCGCCCAAGTGACCTTGCTCGTGCTTCGCAGACGACAGGTACGCCTCAAAGACCCGCAAGAGGGCTTCGAGCGGTTCCTTCGTGAGCGCGCGCGTCGCGCCGAGCTGATAAATCAGGGTCGAACTGCGCTCGTCCGAATCGCAGACAGCGCACGACGGCGTCGGCGCGGAAAAGTCGTCGGCGGCGACGAAAGCGAGGCAGTTATTCTTGGCGCAGCTCAGGAGACCGATCGTTCGCGCGAGGTGATACCCCAGCTCCGACGAGGCAGAGGGCAGAGCGGCAATGTACCGAAGCATGGTGTGCTCGGCAGAGTCGTCAGCTGCGGCGGCTAGGATCGAAGCCGCTGCCGCTGGAACGTCTTTCTCCGCTTCGTGCCTGGCCCATGCCAACGCATGGCTCACGAGTCGGCGCACTTCGTCCCTGTGCTGACGCGATGCTTCCGCCGTGGGTTGCCCGTCCGCGCCCACCTGCGCCCGGGTGGATTCCTCCTCCTTTTCTCCGATGCGGCAGCGTTTGCGCGGAGAGGCGTCGAAGTCGGTCGTCTCGTCAGCAGACGTCGCGACCATGTCGGCGCTGTAAAGCTGGACCGCCGCGGCGCGAGCTGTCCCGCAAGCGGCTGCGATCGCGTCCCGAGCTGCTGCGCCGACATTTTCATTCTCCGACAGGCGCGCGAAGACCACATGCAGAGAGGCGAAGAATGTCGAGGTGAACTCTTCCGGATTGAGGGTGTCGGAATCTGAAAACGTCCAGCCAAGCGCCGCGGGCAGGCACATGGCGAAGGAGATGAGAAGCGTCTGCGCCGACTGAGGGACTTGGGAGAACCCGTCGAGTTCGATGAGAGAGGTGACGGCCTCAGCCAGGATGACGAGGCTGTACTGCAGAAGCTCTTGCAGTCCAGAACCTTTCGCCTCGCGTCGAAGCGCAAGCGACCAGATCTTGGCCAACGCGGTCAGAAGCCACACCTCGACTTCTGACGCGGCGCGCGTCGCTGACTCGGCTGCATCGACGTCCATTGTATGATCGGCAAGTGGATCAATGACGCGGGAGTGCAGCTCGGCGAGGATGAGTCGTGCGACGATTTGGACCTCGAAGAGCCCGGCCGCATCGGGGGCGTCGAGCATTTCGCAGGCCAGCGCGATCCACCCCGTCAAGATATGGTCCCTGAGTGCGTCCAGGGTTTCTGGAGCTTCTCGCTCTTTGCCTTTGCGAGAGTGTACGACGCCTGCATTCGGAATGAGGGAATCTTGGGTCGGGAAGCATCGAGCGAGGAGATCGACCGTGGCCGGGCGGTATTCGGCAAGGTACGCCGACGATTTGATGACTGGGATGAGGATGCGGAGTGAAGAAAGTACGACCGAGATGGCTTCTGCTGGCGAATTGATCACGAGCGTCGACTGGCTGGCAACGAGCGACGCGATCTCTGAACCTGTCTTGGAAGGCGTGCGGAGGCCGACACGGTTGGTTGCCGGGCTCGGAAGGATGCGCACGGTCCGCGGGTAGGATACTTGGAAGTCGGTGTCGGTTTCTGGCAAAAGGGCTGCGGGGATGCGTGAGCAAGCGATACAAAAAGAAACCCGGAACCCCGGCGAGGGAGGTGGCTCACCTCGGACCACGTTGAGCATCGACTCGACGATCTCGCCGGCTTTGCCCATGCCGTTCCGCCTCGCACTATCCTTGGTGGACCCGCCGCGCCATTCGAGACGGAGCGCGTTCTCCGCGAGGGTGTCGATGATGCCGCGCAGGAACGCTTCGACTTCGGCGAGAGCGGATTTTCGCAATGCAACGATGTCGTCTGTCGCTTCCGTTGGGTCGACTTGATCGCTTGAGCTCGAGGAGGCGAGCAGAGTGGCTTGTAGGCGAGCACAGACTCCGAGACATTTCGGCACGAGGAAAGTCGCGAGATCCTCGTCCGGATTCAGGTCGTCTTGCGCGCAATCGTCTCGCCCGCTCTCTGCTTTTTGCGGCGAGGCCGAGGTACGCCTTGCCGATGGAGAGAGATCCTTTCCGGTCGACTTGGCTCGCGGGGTATGGACTAGCAGGCGAGGTTTCGCTCGGATGCCCGAGAGCGAGCCAGGCAACGTCTCGATCAGGGCGTTCAGATTCTCGGTCGTATCCGCAAGATCTGTGATTGGATTCGTCAGCGTCTTTAGCGGAAGCGAAGCCTTGTGTGCGCACGAAGCGCGATACGGTTGAAGCAACGCACCCTTGCTTCCTTCGAGATCGCGCTCGACGCCCTGGAGCCACCCGCCTAGCACGCTCTTGAGCAGAGCAATCTTTTGTTCGGCATCCTGACGCTGCTGGTCCGTGGCGAACTCGCTCAGGTCGGCGTGTACGGCGCGAGCGAGTCGTGGGAAATGAGTCGAGTGAACGGGCGCCAGCGTGTGCAGCAGGGCGTACGTCGCCTGCGGGAGCGCCTGTGTCGAACGCACTTGCGTCGATGGACCCGCCACTGGCACCATACGCTGCTAGCTGGTCTCCTCTGTGCAAGAGTGCAAAGGTCAAAACTCTCGAGAGACCGCGACGAGACGCGACAGCCGCAAAGTCAACCTCGTCAAATCGGGGAAAGTGCAGGCCCGTTCTGCTGTCTTGCTCTCCCGGGCGGTATACACGATTCGGTACAATTGCGAAACCGCATAAAGGAGCCAAAGAGGAAGCAGAGGAAGGTCGCCGGTAAATTTTGCATGTTGACATCCCAGAAATCGGCGACCATAACCCTCACCACGCGCTTTGCAGCAGCTTGTCAAGCTGTCGAACAGTCATTTTATTGCCACGGCCTATCCGCCCTCGGCTCTGCCAGTTGTGAGCGGGGCGAGTTGGGTGAAAATACACGCGACCTTGAAGTTGCCGACCCCGCGGCAGCTCTTGGTCGTCTCTCTATACGCACCCGCGCGGTCATCAAAAGGCTTCAGCGGAAGCCAAGGCTCTCGACCATCGTACGGGGACTGGCATCGCAAACGTCGGAAACCAGCCGACGCCGAGACTTCGCGTCACCTCGTTGCGCCGCACGGCTCCCTTCCACCTATCCGTCATATAAGATCAATTGGAAGCATGGTCTGGATTGGTTTCACGGCAGCTCTCGGCCTGCTGGCGGCTGCGCAGCGGGTGACGGCGTCCGCGTTGACAACCACCATCACCGCGAACGAGCGAACGTGTTTCTACGCCGCCGTCGACAAAGTCGGAGAGAAGGTGCGTCCAGCGCAACTCACGGGCTCTCGTAACGCGGTGCTGACGTTGCAACACCCGCAGGTCGGATTCTACTTTGCGGTATGTCGTGCCGCTCCGCCCCGCTTCCGGTCGGGCACCACTTGGCATTGTTGTCATCGGCGGGGGATGCTGACCCTCGCGCTGCTTCGACCCTTGTGCAGGTTCAATCAGGAGGGTCGTTCGATATCGATTGGGTCGTGACAGATCCGTCCGACACAATCATCATCGAGGGCGAGCGAGAACGACAGGGCGACTACATCTTTACGGCCCACCAGGTCGGCGAGTACTCGTTCTGCTTTTCCAACGACATGTCGTCGTTCTCGGAAAAGCTCGTCGACTTTGACATCATGGTCGAGTCCGAACCGCGGCCCGTCGCGCCGGCAAAACCGACGGCCTTGACCGAACAGACGAGCTCGCTCGAGGAGAGCATCTACAAGCTCAGCGGAAGTCTCAGCAGCATCCAGCGGACACAGAAGTACTTCCGCACGCGGGAGAACAGGAATGTGAGTTGGCGACCCAGACCAGCTGAGTGTGCCGCAGGATGGTTGACCCCGGCGTGCGTTGCATCATCACCAGGTCTCGACCGTGCGGAATACGGAATGGCGAATTTTCTTCTTCTCCCTACTGGAGTGCGCCATGATGGTGACCATGTCGGCAGGCCAAGTGTGGAGTGAGTCCTGTTTTCCCACTCTGGTCGATGAATGCCTCCTAACGCTCTCACCCGGGCAGTTGTGCAAAAGTTCTTCAGCGGTCCCTCTCGACGACGTCAAGTATAGTAGAAACGAAGACATCTCGCAAGTCGCATTTCAAAAACGTCCAGCTCGCATACCGTCGTCGCCAGGCAGCGCTTGCCCGGTTCGCCGTCAATCGAGGTGGGAGCACAAATCACCGCGCGGACGTGTTCATTCGCTTCCGAGGACCCCCTCTGCTTGAGCTACGAATCTGCGGTTCTGAGCTGCGGAACACCTTGCACATCAAGACACTGGAAAAGACCTTTCTTCCGCGGACAGCTGCAGCGGGCTAAACTTGAGTGTCGATCACACGCTTCCGCGCGACCCCGTTCCGGCCGACCCGTTCGACCCGTTACCCCGCAAATCTATCAAGCGCACGGCCAGCTGCTGCAGTCGCTGCTTGTTGTCCTACACGTACCGCCTGCTGAGCATATCATATAAGCTGTCTGGGCTGCCTATCATACTTTGCTCGCGTACGACTTCTAAGCGACTGCCTCTCCTTGCCTGAATCGCCATCATGCCCTCTGCTGCTGGCAAGTCCGAGAATAGATCTCTCAAGTCCGAATCGCCTTGCCTGGAGCTGACGCCCTGACGACCGTACAGTCTGCCCCGCCCATGCCGTCGAGTTCTTGCGAGCTCTGCCCAAGGTGCGCCGCATTTTCTGCCTGGATCGCCCCATCGCCTATCTCACCTTTTGCTGACGATCTCTATCACCTGCAGTGCGAGCATCATATCCATATCGAGGGTACTCTTGAGCCGGCGATGCTGTTCAGCCTCGTCGAGAAGCACAAGGTCACGCTCGACCCGGCCATGTACTCGACCATCGAGGCCCTGGAAGAACGGTGAGGATCAGCAACTCTTTCCGCTTCGACCTCTCCAAGCTGAACACCGTCCCATCACTAGATACCGCAACTTTGCCAACCTCGACGACTTTCTCGCCTACTTCAACAAGGCGATGGACGTCTTGATCGACGAGAGCGACTTTGCGGCGCTCGCGTTTGCCTACCTCGAGCGCGTCGCCACGGACGGTCTCAAACATGCCGAGATCTTCTTCGACCCGCAAGCGCACACGGGTCGCGGTGTCTCGCTGGATGTCGTGGTCAAGGGTCTCAAGAAGGGTCTCGCCAAGGTGCGTAGTCCAACGTGGACTTCTGCGGGTTTCGTCGAGTGCTTTCGGCTGATCTACTTTCACGACGTATAGGGTCAGACTGCCTTTGGTATCACCAGCGACCTCATCATGTGCTTCGTCAAGCACCTCCCCGTCTCCGAGGCTCTCGTTGCTGTCCGCGATATGGCGCCCTTTGTCCAGAGTGGCGAAGTGATTGGTCTCGGTGCCGACTCGTCCGAGGTCAACAACCCGCGTAAGCGAGCTCGAGCTTCACACACGAGTCGACTTGAGCAGACCTCTGACGGGATTCCACGTTTGCAGCTTCCAAGTTTGCCGACGTGTACGAGCTCGCCCGCGAGCTCGAGTTCCCTCGCCTGACCATGCACTCTGGCGAGGAGGGTCCGGCCGACTGGGTCCGCCAGACAGTCGTCGACCTCGGCGTGAACCGTGTCGACCACGGCTTCCGCGCCGCCGATGACCACGACCTGCTCGACGAGCTGGTCCGCCGCGACACGTTCCTCACGCTCTGCCCGCTCTCGAACGTCCGGTTGCAGGTCACACCGGAGGGCGTGCACCAGAGTCCGATTCCGTTGCTCTTGGAGAAAGGCGTCAAATTCAGCATCAACTCTGACGACCCCGCTTACTTCGGCGGTAAGCTCTTCCTTTTTCTTTCTTCGCTCGCCTTAGCAAGGCGATGTGCTGACCTCGCCCTCGTCTTGACAGGTTACATCCTCGACAACTACGTCGCGGTCCACGCTGCGTTCGGTTTCGACAAGGCGACGTGGCGACAAATCTGCCAGAACGGCATCGACGGCTCGTGGTGCAGCGACGAGCGGAAGAACGAGATGTCTGCCCACCTCGAGGAAGTGATGACGGCTTGGGAGGGCACCGAACTTTAGAGTGGGATCATGCCTCCCCATATTTATCGTGCTTGCCTTTGAGCAAGAGACACATTCGCATAGAAGAGGCTTCTCGCTGTTGTATTTGACCGGGGTTTGATTGCATGGTGATTCACGATAGGCAGGACATGGCAGGGCAAACGATGATGCGCAGAGAGGTAGACATGCGGAGGTTGGCGAGTGAAAGTACACAGACAAGAGACGAGTCCCAAAGACGTCAAGAGTACACAACAAAAAAGAAAGCTAGAAAGAATCCCTCCGGCGAACTATCCTGAGGACCGCCTCGACATCATGGCTCGTTCGGAGGGGACACGTCGGTAGCCCGGCTACCGCTGGACGACTCGGCTGCAGTGACACCGCCGCGCGCACTGCGCATCGTCCGCTTCGGGGGTCGCTCGCCAATACCATCCCACCCTTCCAAATCCGCCATGGGTTCGACGTCCATGCCGTCTCGTCCCGAAGACTCGTCGGTAGCGTGCACTTCGATCACGTCCGCGTCTCCGCCACCACCACCTTGGCCCCCGGCGCCGCCAAAGCCGACCGCTTCGCGAGCCCATCGTCGCTTGACGCCGGCCGAGGTGCTCTCGTCTCCTGCGGCTGCGGCAGAGAGTCCGGTCCCGGTCGGCATGAGCTGAGTCGCCTTGGTACCTGTCCCTCCAGCGCTACCTGCCGCCGAGACGACGTTGGATCGGCTCGAGTTGCGCGTCCGATGGTGGTGGTGGTCGCGATGCAGACGTGAGGGTCGACCGAGTGGGCTTGGAGGGTTGCCGGTCACAAGTGAGGAAGGGTGTGTCGGTCCAAGTGGAGAAGGAGACGCGGGAGGGGCAGAGTGCGAGTGGGCTACGGGTGGTGGCGCGGTCGCTCCGAGATTCGAAGTCGGTCGAAAAAGGGAGGCAGTCGAACGCGTGAAGGGCGGTGAGAACGCCAGCGACGAAGTCGGAGAAGGAGGTGCAGACGAATTGGTAGCCACGGGGCCATTCGCAGCTGCGGTGGGGAGGCCAGTCGGTACGGTCCGGGGCGTCGGCGAGGCGGCTCGAGTAGCGCCTTCGGAGCGAGTCCCGAACGGCATGCTCGGTCGCAAGCTTGTCGGCACGGCAGGGGCAGCAGAGGTAGCTCGTCGTAGAGGTACCGCCGTCGAGCCTGAACCGGGTCCAGAGACCTCTTCCTCGTCGTAGTCTTCCTCTTCAGCCTTGAGAGCCTCCTGACGTGCCTGTTTTGGCGGGCGATCCAAAAGCAGTCTCTGTCAGCCGCCTCGCTTTCTGCTCGAGTCCGGCGAGGTGTTCAGGACTTACGCAGATAAAGTTGATCAGGCGTGAACCGTCGACTTGGCCCAGAGAGGCGGCTGCACCGCTCGCGCCGCTCCCGGCTGGGAGACTGTGCGAGTTGGCAGGGCCTGCCTGATTTCCCGAGTGGTCGAGCATGGCCTGCATGAACTCGAGGACTTCCTGCAGGGCTTGTCGCTGTCCGGCAATGTACGCTATGAACGAACGAACGCACGCGAGACCCAAGATGGAAGGGAGAAGAGTCAGCGCGACCATCCCTCGCTCGCCTGACCAACCGCGCGGCTATACCCAAGGGGATATAGTACACGCATACCTTTGGTCGTGGCTCGCTTGCCTTGCTTGAAGAGGGCCGTGATGCTGAGCGCCGCCTGCCGGAACGACGACGCCAGCGCTTGTTCTGCGAGCTCGTTGGGCGGCAGAGCCGTGTTGAGCTGGCCCAGCGATTCCATTGCTTGATCGTGTTTCCCTAGTTCGTGCTTTCCTCTCGGGTGTGGGCAGGTGTGCAGGCGTGACGTTGCGAAGAGCTTCCGCGGCGACTCGACTCGCCGCAGCTCCAAAGTCACACGGCCTGGGGCAAAAAGGGGTTCATATTGACACGTGTAGCAACAAATATAGAGACAAGAGGAACGGCACTTCTAGGATCCGGATACAGGGACGCAAAGTCAGCGGGTGCGTTATATACAGGCTGGGGTTCACTCGTCGTCCGCCATCGTCGTCGGCTTGGCCCGTTCGCCGACGTCGAGGCCGAGAGCAGCGCCGGCAGGTTCGACGCCGTCCGGGGTGTAGGTCGGGAAGGGGTTCATGAGCTTGCGGTGCGGCGACGACATCATCAGCGCCTGGTGGTATCGCGCCAGGCTTTCTTCCGTCGCAGTCGACGACAGCGTAAACTCGCTGCGGCGCGCCGACCAGGTCGAGTCGGTCAGCTTCCTGGCTGCCGCGGCGGATTCTAGCTCTGCTGCTGCCGCAGATCCTGGAGGAGAGGCTGTCGGGACACCCGGATCGAGCGGTTTCGGGACCAGGATCCGCGACGCGATGCTCGCGAACCAACCGAGTCCTTGTCGATTGATTGCGTACAAGTGCGCGCCGAGGGGAAAGACGCCTTCGACAATCTCCTTCAGGCCCCACGTGTCCTCGTGCGAGATGATGCGCCCTTCCTCGTTGAAGAGCAGGCGAGTGTGGAGCTTGAGGTGCACTGTTGCGAGGGACGAGGCGATCGATCGCGGGCTCAGAGCGCGCAAGAGGGACGCGGCCGGCCAGCGGTCGCGCGTCGTCATCGAGGCGTACGTCTTGCTAAAGACGCCGGGGCTGTGGCCGCCTTCGGAGCCGGTCTCGTCGCCGCAGTGGACCGAGGGCGTGAGAGGATAAGGGGTCCCGGGTAGCGAAAAGAACGAGTGGCTCCGTTGTCGAGACGGGGTCGTCGGCGGGCATCCACCGGCGGTAGTAGCCGTTGAAGCCCCGTGACCCCCTCCCAGGTACGCAGGAGCGTTCTCTCGGTCCAGGAAAGACAGGAGCGAGATGTGAAGGGTGTGCGAGAAGACAACGAGGCAGTTCCCGTCGAACGCGGATTGCGAATGCGTCATGTCTCCCATCTCGCTCCACATGGTCCCCGGGACCAGGCTGAGGAGCGCAAACATGTCGGCGATGGCGGTCTTGCCGCGAGCGAGGGTGAGCGGGTTCTCAAAGACTGCGCGGGGTAGATCAGCACCCCACCTCCTCCCGAGTACACGAGACTGCACTCACTGGATCCTGTATCGTAGAGCTCGCGCACGACGGAATCGATCTCGGTCCTGTCCTTGCCCCTTCCGCCGTACAGGACATCGTGCACGCGGCAGACGGCTTTCCGGAAGTAGCCCGCCGTGAGCGGAGAACTCTGTACGCTACCACCGTCGTCGAACAAGTCGACCGCGGTTCCGACGTCGACCATATCGTGAGCGACTACGGATTCCGGATCGCCGAACGCGGTCGGTGCGGGCGGCGGCATCGCCATCGACAAGGGGACGGGGCGCGACCCTCTACGCTGCCTCGGCGACGGCGCGCTCCCTGTACTTGCTGCCGTGAATGACGGTGCACGAGAGAGCGAAGGCATCACAGGGGCCCGAGGGAATTGCAGATCGAGGTGGGCTGGTCGTCCGGAGGCGGGAGTCGACGTCAACAAGAAGATGAGCGATCAGAGCGAGCAAAGTCGATCCGGTCGAGTTGGGCTCGAGGACGCAAGCAGAGTCTGAGCGGCAGGTACGCAAGTCTGTCGTAAGCTGTCTACGGCCCTGGCTCTCGGCCAGCGGTTTGTCGAGGACGCAAAGTCGACATGCGCATCCCGAGGCCCTGCTCCATTTCAAGTGCTTGAGGGGAGGCACACAGAAAGGGCGGCCGATCAGCCAAAATCACGATTTGAGAAGGTCGCCGAGTTCGCAGCTCCTTTCTTCGCAACGACCGGCTACTCTGCTCTTGCAGCTTACACACTTCGTTCCTCTTTGCCAATGACCTACACTGCTCAGCAAAGTCCGCCATGGTCTCAACCGCTGCTCTCTACTACAAGAAACCGCCTCACGGCGCTCCCGTCCCGGGCGAGACGCTCCAGCGCGTCGTCGACGACAACTTCGGCGTCGACAACGTCCCGCTCAACGGCGGCATCCTCGTTCAGTCCAAGGCTCTCTCGCTCGACCCCTACATGCGAGGACGCCTTCGTGACCCGGCGATCAAGTCGCACAACCAGCCGTTCGAACTCAACAAGCCGATCGTGACCCTCGGCGTCGGCGTCGTCCTCCGCTCCGACGACCCGTCGATCAAGCCCGGTCAGATCTTCAAAGGTCTCTTCGACCTCGCCGAGTACGCCGTCGTGCCACCCGCGCTGGTCAAGATTGGCCGGGTCATCGAGAACAAGGAACAGCTGCCGTGGACGACCCTCGTCGGCGCGGCCGGCATGCCCGGTGCGACGGCATGGATCGGACTGTACGACATTGGCAAGCCCAAGAAGGGCGAAACCATCTTTGGTGCGTGTGTCGGTCCGGCTTACTTTAGGACAACGCGGGTGCGTTGCCTTGCTGACGGAGGCTGTCAATCTCGCTCGCGCAGTCTCTGCTGCCTCGGGAGCAGTTGGCCAAATCGTAGGACAGCTCGCCAAGCGTGACGGACTCTTCACTATCGGCTCGGTTGGTACCGACGAGAAGGTCGCCTTCCTGAAGGAGATTGGCTACGACGTCGCGTTCAACTGTACGTTCCTCCGAGGAAACTAGTGTTGCAAGAGGCTGTGGCTCGCCACGTTGCCGAGCAACACTCAACGACGAATCTTGTCGCGCAGACAAAACCGAGTCTACGCAGAAGATCCTGGAACAACACCCTCCAGACCTTTTCTGGTGTGTCCGAACGGCTTTCGCCTCCGTTACCTTACCGCGGGCTGACGACAAGGAGGACACAGGGACAACGTCGGCGGCGAGACGCTCGACATTGTGTACAACACCATCAAGCAAAAGGGCCGTATCATTGCTTGCGGCGCGATCAGCCAATACAACCTGCCGGAAGAGAAGAAGTACGGGGTCAAGAACACGGCCGCTATCGTCACCAAGAGCCTTCGCCACGAAGGCTTCATCGTCAGTCAGTTCCCGCAAGACGAGTTCAACGAAAAGATGCCGCCTCTGGTCAAGAGTGGCGAGATCAAGTGAGTGCTAGCAGCGCTCTCGAACCTCGGGTCATAGGAGGCACGAAAGCTGATTTCGCGCCCTCTCTCTTCCACGCTCACACATCACGAAGGGCATCGACAACGGCGAGGCATTCCTCGACATGCTGGAAGGACGCAACTTTGGAAAAGCTGTCATCTCACTCGAATAGGTTGTACTTGATGCATTGGGAACTTTGGGTAGGCTTACTAAGAATCCATTGACCGTCCGATGAAGGCGTTGCTGTGCAGAGACAGCGGAAAATAGTTCGAGTTTGCAAGTCGAGTCTATAGGCCAAAGCTATGCCCGTAGCGTTCGGCCACCCTGATCGCATCGGCGACGACGGCCGAAGCGGTCACCTCGACGGGGTACCCCGGGCCTTGGATGACGAGCGGCCGGTCCTTGTATCGCTTCGTGAAGACCGCCAAGGAGAGGTGAGATCCCGGGAGGGATGCGAACGGGTGGTCCGGTGGGAATCTGATACGCCGGGGGAAGGGTCATCAGCAGACCCCGCTTTGGCTCGCGAGCGCGCATGTCCACCAACTCACTGCTGTAGTGCGCATCCAATCGTTCCACTCTCTCTATCCAGCGCGCCGGCATAGCGCAGGACCTTCCCCGCCGCTTGCGCTTCGGACCTTAGTCGCTCAAAACGCGCATTGTGCTCGGCGAGGCCGTCGACAAACTCGTTCGGATCTCGGACTTTGACGAGCTCTTCCGGGATCAGAGATTGAGTGGATACGGATGCGGCGCCGTCCGCAAGATTGAGGGCGAGACCGGTCGCGGGAGCGGCAGCCCGGGTGGTGAAGGGTTCGGAGAATCGGGCCAAGATTGCGAGTTTGCGGGCGACGTCACGTCCCGACAAGTCTTCTGCTGGATGAGGCTCCTGTTTCATGAGAGTAAAGCCCGTCAAGACAGCGCTTCGAGTCTGAATGGGCACAAACTCAAAGACTCACGGTGTGACCATCTCGATGAGCGGAACGGACGATTTCGCTGAAGCGCGGAGCTGGTCCTCCTGCCCGCGGACCTTGTACTGTCGAGAACTGATTAAAGATATACGAAAGTGTGCCGCTCAAAACGGCTTCGATCTTGATGATTTCGTCTCCGGTCCGGACGAGGTCGGCCAAAGTCGACAAGACAGGCAAGCCCGCCCCGCACGCCCCTTCGCAGTAGAACAAGCCGGCACCGGGGCTTTGCTGCGCTTCTGCGATCGGTTGGTACAGCTCTTGAGGGCCGGCGGGAGCAACCTTGTTCGGCGTGACGACGGAAAGTCCGGCGAGCAAGGCTTTTGCGTACACCTTGGGCAGCGCTTCGGAAGCTGTGCAATCAACGAGGACGACGTGCGACCCGCTCTGTCTGGCTCGCTGCGCGAGAGCATCGACGAGTTCGGCCGGCGCGAGCTCGGCTATGGATGTTCCCAGAGCTTTGCCACTCGGCGCTCGAGACGAGGCGGGTAGCGCTTCGAGCAATCGTTCGTATGTCGTTTCGCCAGATGCCGCCCCTGAAGAATCGTCAAAGACGGTATAGCGCGAATTGGAGATGCTGATAATCCTGAAGTGAGGCCGTAGCGCCCGCGTTGCGAACTGCTCGAGGACGAGGCGGCCAACTAGGCCGGGGCCCACTAGGGCGATTCCGACTGGAGGCACTATGGGGTTCCCGAATCAGCGATACGGTTTCGTAGCCATACACAGCATTCCGAGCGCTGTCGAGCCCTCGACAGGGGCAGGTCGTTGGCCAGAGCAGCATTCAAATTTTGCGGAGAACGTCGACCCAGCCGGATACCGGATCTTTCACCCTAAACGCACTCCCGCAAAGGTAGTGATGCCTTCGGGATAGCGACTCACTCTGTATATGCTCTCCGAGTGATTCAATTGTTTCGAGAGCTGCTCACGCGGAAGGGTCGACCATGTCATCGGAGCCGCGCAAGGGGCTGCTGTGACACACGCTACACTGCATCCGGCGCAGAGATGCGGTGACGGCCGACATCGCAGAGCAAAGTCATACGCGAGCCTGATCCATGTGGCCGACCGGCGCCGCGGTCGCTGTTTGGGCGGTCGGTGCTGCGATCGCCTCGACGAACGGCCAAGTCCTGCACGCAACTCGCTTAAAGTCGTGCCTGCCGCGGGGGGCAACGACAGCGCCGGTGAATCAACAGCTCCTCTTGTCCGACCTCTACGCCCAGTTCGACCAGGGTCAGCACCACCTCGGGGAGCATGCGAGCGGCGTCAACCTCTCGGCTCTCCCGTCGCCGATCCGCAACCAGGATGGAGCCATCCTCGCAGGCACGGGAGACGTCTTGCGCGTAGTCTTGACCGGAAACGTCGAGACCGAGAGCGCAGGGTACAGCAACGAGACCGGCTTGCTGTCGACGCTCGTCCTCGAGTCCAAAGTCCTCTCGTTCGACGTCGCGCAAAACCGCAGTTCGCTATGCTCGGCTATCCGGACTTCGGAGGGCCGAATGGGGACGACCTCGAACGGTTCGGCCTTTGTCGGCGATTCCGGTTGCCCGTACTCTGGCCCGGTCGCGCTCGGCTTTACCATCCCGCTCGCAAGCTCTTACCCGCTGACGACCATCAACACAAACCTCGTCGCGCTCGACTCGTCCAACCCGGCTCTCCAACTCGCGTGTTACGACCTCTCGTTTACGCCTTACTACCCCGACTACTTTGCCTACGCCATCGTCCATTACCGTGAGAATTTCTTTCCCTCCTGCGAAAGTCGCCTTTGCTTGCCGCTCCCCACGCGCTGATCACCAATCCCCAACAGTCATCATCGGTCTCATCGCGCTGTATGCAGTGCTGTACTACCTCGGCCGCTTCTACGCCGCGTACACGACTTGGCTGCACGACAACGAAACGCAGCTTGCGTCGTCCCTGACGCTTATGCTCACGGCGCGAGGAAGCTCGTCTCGCCGCGGCATGTGGCGCACAATCTACTTTGACGCGTGGGCCGGCAAGCAAGTCGTCGCGAGCGCGAGTCTGCGCCGCTTCGTCACCGCCGAACTGCGCGAGATCTTTACCCTCATCGCGTGGTTCTCTTTGATCGGCACTGTCGCCGTCGAATGGCCCGGCTTCGCATGTACGCTCGACATTACCTTTTCTTGTCCTTGAGCGAGTTTAACTTACGATAGTCTCCTGCAGATCCGGTCTTCAAGCAGGCAGCGTGGACGAACCTAGTTTACAACAACACGCTCAGCTTTACGACGCCGGCTCTCCCTGTCCTTCCCGAAAACGACACTTTACCGTCAACTTTTGACGGTCAGTATCGTACTCCCACTTCGCCGCTGTACCTGGATCGGACTCTGCCGAACGTCCTCCTCGACCTCGACACGGACGCGGATGGGATTGAGCGGTGGTCGCGGATGATCGGGGTGTGGCATCAGGACGTGTGGGCTACCTGTACCTTTACCTTTTTCGCCATCTGCGCCGCCGTGCTCGGCCTGCAGCTCGTCCTCTTCGGCCTGAACACCTTGATCGACGCTGTCCTGCCCGTCCGACGCGAATCGTCCGCTCACTCTTCGCCAGTCGACAAGCTGGCAGGGTTCGAGCACGACGAAGCACTCGAGCCGTCTCTTCACAAAGAGTCCTCTCCACCTGACGGACCCCGCGGCGACCGTCGCTCTGACGGCACACTCGGTCGTTATCTCGAAAGTGGCGACTTTGCGGACGATCAGTTCCTCGAAAGGGACAGCGAGCCGGCGCCAGATGCTCCCGCCCTACGACTTCCAGTATGGAGACTCCACTTCGCGCACGCGCACGGCAACCTCGTGCGCGTTCTCCTCTTCTTCCACCTCCCACTCACCCTCTTCTCGACCTACCAATGCACACTCTACTCGACTTCCTCGACGACCCGATTCGCCCTCGCGGTGGTCACGCTCGCGCTCGTGTGCGTCGCAGCTCCGGTCTACCTCATCTGGCAACTGCACGTCCAATCCGCTCGGAAGCTGTACACCCACTTGCCGAGTCTCCTCGCCTATGGTCCGCTCTACAACACATACTCGGATGAGTGTGTGCTGTTCCCCCTCGTCACGTTCGCCTCGAACCTCATCAACGGCGTCGTGATTGGCGCTGCGCAATCGACCGGCACCGCCCAGGCCGCCGTCATCCTCATCTGCGAAGTGGCGCACACCCTCGTCACCTCGTTGTGGTTACCGTGGGGTGATCACTCGGCCATGGGACCTCTCGCCTTCCTCCTTTCGCTCGCCCGGATCATCATCGCCGTCCTCCTCGTCGTCCTTTCGCCGACGGTCGACGTCTCCGCCTCGGCAGGGTCTTGGCTCACCTACGTCATCCTCCTGTGCGCCGGCCTGGTCTTACTCTTGTTCGTCTTTGTCGTGGCTTGCAAGCTCTTCGAGCTCTGCATTCGCATCGTCGGAGGCGTGCCGTTCGACGAGTCTCGCAGTCCTCGGAGTGGAGGCCTCTTCGGCGCGATTCGCAAACTCAACGGACGCGGCAGCGCAAGGAGCAACAAGCACCGGAGACAGAACCGGCCGAACGCGCAGTCCGCTGCTGCACGCAGGAGAGCCATCGAAGAACGGCGTCGGCGGAACGTGCATCGAGAACGAGTGGCACACGGCAACGACGATGCGAGCATCAATACCCATACGTACATGCTACCGAGCGCGGTTCGTCCAGCTGGACATCCAGGAGGAGCGGTCGAATCTGCGCACTCGCTCACGCCGACGAATTCGCCGTTCCCATCGAGTGGTTTGATCGACGACGACGGCTTCATCATGTCTGCCATGTCCTCGCGCGGCTGGGACAGCCCGTCGACCCGGTCCGGAGGAGGTCTCTACTCTGGCGTACAGCCGAGCGGGCCGATCCTGCGTCCGGGTCCGCAACAGTGGTCGAGCGAGTTGAGCGTCGCAGCCACCGCGCCGGCGGCATCGGCGACGCTCGTCGCGCCCGCGGTCATGGGCGGCGGTTCCCGCAATCCTCCTGGGACCAGCTCTGGATTCACGCGCGTCGGAGGCGGCAAGGCAACTCACAGCAACCCGTACCAGCTCGCGAAAGAGGCCGAAACTGCCTACCCGCCTTATCCACCCGTCTCATCAGCCGACATGTACGCGCCTAGGCGGAGTTCGCAGGGAGCGTTCGGAGCCGAGGCAATGCCGCCTGCACAGCGTCAAGCCTCGAGGCCGTCCCTGACGCTGCCTTCCTCGTCCGCTTTGCTGTCCAACGTGGTCTCGCCCGGCGGTCGCCTCGACGATGAGCACAACCGTCGCCTCTCGACTCGCGCGCGAGCTCGACAGGCGCGCAAGGGAGGTTTCTTTGGTCGCTTCAAGAGTCAACCCATCTATAGCGACGACGACTTTTCCGACGACTCGGATGATTCGGACACGGCGGAGGGCGGTCAAAGAGGACGCAAGAAGCGCGGCGGTCTCCTCGGTCTGCTCGGTGGAGGGCAAGCAACAGCAAAGAATCGTTCAACTACTACGGACGCGTACGTCCCGGATGATCCTTACGAGCCGCCGTTCGAAGCGCCGGCAGCCGACTCCGGCGAGAAGGGCTTCTCCGTTGTCCGCAAACCTCGGCCAAGACCTGCCGCCGCCGGCGCATCTCCCAGTCTTCCACCTGGCGCTGAACCGCCTTCATCGATATCGCCCGCACCTCACGTCTCGGTTGAGGCGCCATCTCCGCCAGCTTCGCTGCGCGGCGAAGTGATCGACTCTCCATCCTCGCCTTCTTGATTCTCGTATCAGGTTTCCTGTGCCGTAGACACTTTTTGAAGCCCATCTTGTTGATCGTAACATTACTATGTCATGTCTATAGTGACGGGGACGACTAGTCACGGATCGCGTGAACGGGACATGAATTGCCTCGAGCGAGCCAGCCGCTGAGGCACTTTTCGTGAAAAGTACATAAGCACACCAGGCGCGCCATCTTGTCGCCAATCTGTTGCTCGCGACGCGTCAGTCGTGTGCGCTGCAACCTGAAAGGATGAAGTTGAAACGAGACTCGCCTCAAACTCTGTCCAGCAGATGTTGCACTCTGCACCGACGAGAGGGCCTGGCGGGAGGCGGAACACTGCAGCCAGAAACGTATTTCAGGATACTCTTCGATCGCCTGTGCTCTCCTTAGAAAACTCACCGAGGTATCGCCCGGATGCGATCGAGCCCCGCCCAGCTTCGAGACAATCTCGGATGTGGTTCTCCTGCCGGCTCTTCTCACCGAGCTGGGCGAGCGGTTCTCCGCAAACGGGGCATTCGACCAGTTCGCTCACATCGGATGCAGCCGCCTCGCTAGGCGCCGCAGAGCCGGGCAGGGAAGGCAAGGCCGGGAAAAAGGCCTGAGGAGATAAGAGCGAAGAGGGACCAGCTTGGTCTGGAGGAGGGTGGAGCGCGAGTGCAGCGTGACACTCGTTGCAGGTCCGGTAGCGGTATCCGAACGGTGACTCGAGGAGCCAAGGGGAATCGTCGGCGACACTGCCCGGTTCGACGGCGACTTGTCGCGGATCGAGCTGGTCTGTGTGTGGCGAGCAAGCCGCGCAGACGACGAGACCGCACCGACGACAGTGATGTCTCCGGTTCAGGAGCGAAAAGTGTTTATCGCACCGGCGGCACGAGTTGGTCGCGTGGTCGGGCTCCCACACCGGACGTAGCGATTGAGTTTGCAGCAACGAGGGCGAGTGGAAGGGTCGATTCGGGACTGCAACTTCGTTGGTCGGGATGCGGAACTCGGGAGCCACTTGCGGCGTGAGGACGAGCCGCGCCGAGCTCGTCGTCGACTGGAACGAGGCCGACCGGCTAGATTGGAGACGAGCGCCGCCGGCCGAGGAAACGCTCGGCGACTGCATCGAGGTCCAGACGGAGCGGGCGTCGTCTTCGTCGGCAGCATCGACGCCCGTGTAGATGAACTCGTTCTCGTCTGCGAGTTTCGAGCAAGTCAGCCCAACGCGTCTTGAGCTTCTTTGAAACATGGCGAAGAGAAGAAACGCGACGAACCTTCCTCATCAACAGCAGCAGCATCAGCGGCCGCATCGCCCTGCCTCGTCCTTAGCAGCGCCAGCAGCCTCAACGACTCCTCCAAGTCCCTCTCCGCTTCTCTCCTCCTCTCCGGATCCTCCGCGTCCGCCGCAATCCCCCTCCGCAACTCATCCGCGGCACGCTCGAGCTGCGCCACCCTCTTGCGCAACTCGACCTGATCGACAACGACTGGACCCTCGGAGGACGTAGCCTCGGGGGACAGTCGCTCCCACACGTCGGAAGATTGACCGATGAGGAACCTGGCGCGGGAGCGATAGTCCATCGAGACAAGTTCTGCCGCCTCCTCGCTCTCGCTCTCGCTCTCGGGAGCGTTCGGCTCGAGTTCGACTTCTCCGAACCCCCAATCGGGCAGATCGAGCCGCCGGCGCATCACTCGCACCCACTTCCTCCTCCGAACCCATTTCTGACTCGCCGCGCCAACACCGGACCCAGACCCGGACTCGGACGCCGACGCCGATGTCGACACAGGCGGAGTGGCAGTCCACTCCTGTGCGGGCGTCTCAAAGCTCGGAGCGTACGACCAACCGTCGAGCGGAGACGCGAGCGGTGAAGTGAGGTCGACGGTCCAATTCGAGATCCACATCCAGGCGGGTTCTTCCGTCGCGGTAGCGGATCGAGGGAGGAGTGTCGGCGCGGTGGAAGAGGAAGTCGTCGGCTCTTCGCGCGTGGAGAGGTTGTTGTCGCAAGAAGGGGAGGGAGAGGCGGCCAGGACGGCTGCGAGGGAGGAAGAGGCGGCGCTACTGGACGAGCTGCGCCGCGGAGTCGGTCGAGGTCGGTCATCGGATTCGGGATCTGATGTTCCTTGCCGCGGTAGTGGCAGTGGCTCGATCGGTTTAACCCTCCCGCCACTCCGCACTTGCCGCCGCGGCGGCAGGACGAGCTCATTTTGCTTGCCGATCACGGGTAATCCCACCTCGAACCTGAAACAAGGCAGTTCTTGTCCTTCAGGACCGGCAGCTGATGAGTGTTCAGGGATCGCCGCTGGAGGGAGGGGGAGCGAGAACGCCGCGCGACCGTCGTTCCGAGAGAGGGCTTTCGAGGACCAGACGAGGTGGTCGCCCTGACCGGGGACGAGGGACGCCGGTCTGCGCAACGAAGGGGTGACGAGGCGTTGATTCTCGTACAACACGACCGGTACAGTCGTATGCAGCGCGAGCGGATTGTACGTCATCGTCGTCGTTGTTCTCGTCGTTGAGTTGGCGGCGGGGGCGAGTTGAGCGGCCTCTGCCTCGGCGAGGACGCGACAGATCTCGAGCTCAAACACGCACGCGGCGAGGTCGTACGCCGTCTCTCCGGACACGTTGCGCTTGAGGGGTTCGCACTCGCCTTGACGGAGCAGGAAATGTACGAGCGGGAGGTGGCCTTTCGAGGCGGCGTTCATGAGCGGGGTGAAGCCGTGGCGGTTCGCGGCGTCGGGGTTGGCGCCAAAGGTGAGCAAGAGGCGGGCGACGTCGAGCCAACCGCGGGAAGAGGCGTTGTGCAGCGGCTGTGTGCGGTGAGAACAAAGCCGTGATTAGGGCACACTCTTTCTTTCGCTCTCATTTGATTCCCGCGCTGGAAAAGCGAAAGCGCCTGGAAAAG
Organism: Rhodotorula sp. CC01; assembly: GCA_021654155.1. NCBI lineage: Eukaryota > Fungi > Basidiomycota > Microbotryomycetes > Sporidiobolales > Sporidiobolaceae > Rhodotorula > Rhodotorula sp. CC01. The sequence goes on from JAKEZK010000005.1 coordinate 546,758, forward strand.
TGGGCGCGACTTGCCGTCCATCCGTCATGGTCGGTTGCGTTGACGTCGACCTGCCGAGAGAGAAGGAAGCGGCAGACGTCGAGATGTCCTTTCAGAGCGGCTTTGTGCAGAGCGGTCTGTCGGGTCGCCGATCCAAGCAAGACGTCAGCAGCCACGTCTCTGCCGCTGACTCTGACAGAGTACAGGTCGCGGACTGACCTCTCCGTCTGCGTCTTCGAGGTCGGGTAGGGCTCCGGCGTGTTCGACGAGCCATTTGACGACATCTTGGTGACCGTTCTGCGCCGCAAAATGAATCGGCGCGAGTCCCGTGTGCGGGTTCGGGTCGTTCGCGAGCGCAAACACGGAGCGGTTCGATCCTCGTGCGTCGTCCAGACCTTCGTTTGCTCCACGGAGGACGAGAGCGTCGAGGCGTGCGAGGTCACCGTCTGCCGCCGCTCGAGCGATCAAGTTCCTCCTCGTTGTGAGATCGTACGACGACGAGGTGGAGGTGGTGGTTGCGGTTGACCGTCTCGACAAGGTGCTCGGCTGCTTTGGGGTGAGTGCGACGCGGGCTGCGAGGGGCGACTGGTCTTGCTGCGTGGGCGTGGCCTCGAGGGAGGAGGACGCGGCCGGAGACCTGGCTCGGGTAGGGACGTCGGCCGGTAGAGTGATCGGCGGCATACTCTCGGCTCGCGTGCTCCTGTGTGCGCAGAGAGGGTCAGTCATCACCGCCAGGAGGGTTCCAAGTGGGGAAGAGAGTGACGTGAGTTTGCCTCTTGGGAACCAGCTGGATTGGGTGAAACTTACCGCGGCATGCCCTGAGTAGACCAAGTCGAATCCGAGCTAGTCCGACTATGGCCTCGAGTAAGCTGTGAGAGCGAGCGACTCCCGAGGTCCGAGTCCGAGCCCCAGGTCCGCGTTCTTCTCTCTGCACAGCTCTTGTAGGCTAGAGAGACACTCGGATACAAGCTAGACGCAGCTAAAAGTGTGCCAGCCTCGCCTCGCCTCGTCTGTCGCCGCGTTCACCCCGACCCGCTCTCTCTCTCCCTCGTCTCCCCACTGCACACTCTCGGCTCAACCCTCGGCTTTCACCACCACCCGCCGCCCGCCGCCATGAGCCCGCACGCGAACAGCTCGACGGGCAAACGCTTGGCCACCAGAGCCATCCACCAAGACGCGCCCCTCTCCGGGCCAGAAGTCGCCCCCAACATTAGCCTCACCACCACTTTCAGGCACCCGTCACCCGAAGAGATCGCGAGCAAACCAAAAGGGTACTACGACGAAGACAAGTTTGACTTGTCCGACCCCCCGCGCGACATCTACTCGCGCTACACCCAACCGACCCTGACCCGCGCCGAGCGCGTCCTCTCGAGCCTCATCGGCCAACCGACCCTCGTCTACCCCTCCGGAATCGCAGCCTTCTTTGCCGTCTTGCTCCACGTCCGACCCGACGTCGTCGCCATCTCGGGAGGCTACCACGGCTGCCACACCTCGCTCGACGTCTACCGCAACTTGAGGGGCCACGATCAAGTGGTACGTCGTGGTGGTGTTTTTGCAATCGAGAGTAGCCGTGGCGAAAACGACTGCTCATCATTGTCGTACCGTTTGCCATCAGTCGATCTTGGATCTCGACGACGAGTACCCGCGCGACAAAAAAGTCCTCGTCTGGGTCGAGACGCCGCTGAACCCGACCGGAGAATCTCGCTCGATCGCGCACTGTGAGCTCCAAGTCCGCTCTACTTTACCCTGCTGGCTCGCACCCTTATGTTCGGGTGAAAGGCAATGCGTGCATGTCAAGCAGTAGGCTTACAAGGATACTTCTGCTCACCAACGCTCTGTACCGATCAGACTCTCGCCGCGCAAAGGCCGTCGACGCCGTCCTCGGCATCGACGCGACGTTCGGACCTCCGCCCCTGCAAGACCCGTTCGCGTGGGGCGCCGACATCGTCATGCACTCGGGTACCAAGTACTTTGCGGGCCACTCGGACGCCCTCGTCGGAACGGTCAGCGTCCGCTCGAAAGCCGAATGGAACCAACTGTGGCACCACCGGACCTACACCGGTACCAACATTGGCTCACTCGACGCGTGGTTGTTGTTGAGGTCGTTGCGGACCCTCCAAGTCCGCGTGACGAAGCAGTCCGAGACGGCGACCAAGCTCGCGCAGTGGCTTGCGGCGCTCGCGCGCGCCGAACCGGGCACCGACATCGACGGTCCGGGTGGGGTGGTCCAGCAGGTGTGGCACACGTGCCTGCAGGAGAATCGCGCCGAGTTGCTCGGAGAAGGGAAGCAGATGACGAGCGGACCGGCGACGTTTGCGATCCTGCTCAAGAACGAGTTGTACGCGACTCACCTGCCGCACCACCTCGAGTGCTTCATCGCAAGTTTTTCTTGTCCCCCCCCCCCCTTTCGGTTCTGGTACAAGGTCACTGTGCTGACGCGTGGTTCGGGAACCCTTCCTCGAGCAGCCGGCGACGTCTCTCGGCGGCGTCGAATCCCTAATCGAGCAACGCCTCGTCTCGGACCCCGGGGCCGATCCACGGTTGGGTAAGTTCATCTCATTACAAGGAGGAGGGCGAGCCGATATCCCCGCGAGTCCGTGCTGACGCAAGAAATGGCCTTGGTCTCCAGTCCGCATCTCGGTCGGTTTGGAGGACTTTGAAGACCTCAAGGCGGACCTGATCCGCGGTTTCAACCGGGTCCTCAAGGTGCGTTACTCTCCCGCATACACTCTCTACAGGATTGGCTTGCGGCTTGCGGATAGGTTTGGGCTCACGAGATGTGTTTGCTCTCGGTTGCGCGCAGATTGAACGCGGCGGCAAACTCTAGAAACAGGAAGAATGCGAACCGTCGGTCCGACTTGAATAAATGGGATGTTGTAGACTGCTCAAAAGAATGAGACTATAGTCGGAAATGAATGCTGCTGGACTTGTGGATCTCTCTCGGAGGGCGTGGCGCGGAACGATCATCAGTCCGCTGTTCCGGTTGGCTGTCATACGCTCTCGAGAACTAGAACCTGCAGCATGTTGCGACCGAGTCTGCAGCGATTCAGAACAGACGTCCATGCGCGGCGGCGATTATGCCCGCCCGCTCGCAAAGTTCACACGCAGCCGATCAGTACTGGAAGCCCTCCTCCTCGACCGCCTCCGCCCAAGTACATCCGGTTCGCGACCGTGTACCCGTTCATCTTGCTCTCGATCATCACTTCCCTCGCCTTGAACTTGAGCGTGCAACGGACGGCGCGAGAGACGGAAGGAGCGCGACACCGCGCCCAGATCTCGGTCCTCGAGAAGCTGGTCGCCCGTCTACAATCACGCCACCAAGAGTTTACGACGACGAGCGAGTTGACCGAAGCGGAGCAGGATGAGATTGAGCGCGAGTTGGAACTGGTCGGCCTCGGGAGGGGTAAGGGCAAGGAGGCAGTCAGTGCCGAGATGAGCGTCAAGACGGACGAGGCGACGAGTTGGAAAGAGGTCTTTCTCGGCAAGAAGGGCAAAGGCTACGAGCCAGAGGACGACAAGACCGATTGGGAAGCCGGTTCGTACCCCTGTTCCCTCTCACTCTTGCCGTGTCGCACGTCCTTCTCTGACTGATTGCTTTCTCCTCGCCAGTCTTCCGACAAGCCGACGAGGCAGAACGAACAAAGCAGCAGTCTGTCTCACCTGCGGTTGCTCCTCCTTTACCGACTCTGCCTTCCCCTCCCGCAAGCCCTGCACCACCTTCTGCGCACGCAACTCCGGCCTCTCCCGTCGCTGCACCTCGACCAAATCCGTCGAAGCCAGTCTTCTTGTAAACTTTGGCGCGAACATGCAACGATGCAAACATCCCACCCTCTCATGCTACAGACGCAGGTGTTGGGACTACTAAAGGCCAGTTAAAGTCCTGCAGAGCGGTGATCGCGCCGTCGAGCGGATCAAACCCCGATTCGAGAAAGGCCGACACGAACTCGGCAGGGAGTGAGTCGGTCAGAGCGGCGGTGGCTGTCATAGGTGATGAGGTGTCAAAGTTGAGGAAGGGCCCCGAGGAGGGTTGTGCGGATGTGGAGGAGGAAGGCGAGGCCAGAAGAACCGTCGGCAAAAAACCGCTCGGCGCGGTGGGACCGGGCTGGAGAGCCGCTGCTTCCTGTCGATGGCGTGGAGTAGCGTGGCCCACAGGGATATCGGTCGATGCTTCCGACAGACGGCGACGCTTGCCCGGTCGGGTCTCGGTGGCAACTTCGAGGGGCGGCAACTTTGCCTCTTCCTCCAGGAGGTTCTGGATCAGCGCCGTACCGCGACTCGCGATGCCGGAAAAGGACGCCATTCGACGTAGGGTTGCCAGTCCAATCTCAACTTCGGCCCGTTCCGCACGAAGCGTTTCGGCAGGCGAGTTGCGCTGGAAGAGGTCGAGACAGATGACGGAAGCAGCGGCGCTGATGCTGCGAGCGACGACATACGGGATGCCTTGTCAGCTATTTCTGTCCAAATCTCGCAAGTACGAGATGTTGCCGGGGCAAAGCGCACTGGTACTGCGGGTTGAAAGTGATCAGCGATTCAGCGGCGCCGAAAGGCACGTTTTCGCAGGCACACACCGGTACAGTCCACATTCTCGTATCGCCGCAGTGAGCCGCTTCGCGCAGGATCCTCCGACTCGCTTCGATCGCCCGCTGCCTCGACGTCTCATACCGGAGGAAGAACGCCCGATGCAAGACGAGCACTTTGTGATTCGACGAGATGATGAACGCGTTTCTCACCCACGCCGAGTTCGGCGGGAGGTTCGCGATTGGCGCTTCGGGCGAAGTGAGCCAACTCGGCATGCGATCGAGCATGGCTCGCATGCGTTTGTCGAGCTCGAGGATGAAGGAGTACGAGGGCTGAGGGTGGTCATCGAGGTGCTGGAATGCTTGTTGGAGGATGCGTGCGAGTTGGATCCAGATGAGCAACTTGGACGTGACTGTGTACTCGGAAGGAGGTCGATTGACGATGGTGCCGGTCAGGAAATCCCTGCAACGCGACAAAATAAAATGCATCAGCCCCTCGTCGCCGGACAAGGAGGCTCTGTCCCTTTACAGTCGGAGAGAGTTTTCTTACTCGTCGTGAGCGTTAGAAGGCAGGGGAGTTGTGACTTGGGTCGGCTGAACCGTCGACATCCGTCGATGGTGGATCTGCTCAAGTCGTCGCTCATCGGAGGAGTCAATTGCGGAAGCGCGGTCAAATCTATCAAAAGACATCACGTTACGCACACTGAACCAGTCTTCCGAAGTGAGCGCCCAAAACACCCGCTTCTTGGTCTCAAACGCGATAAGGCTTTGTACACGTTGCTCGAGCGGTTGGCCTGCGACCGATTCGGCCCAGACTTCGTCGGACGGGAGGCGGTGGAAGCCAAGATCCTGGGCCATCGCAATGCCGAGTGAAAGGAGGGAGGGAAAGACGTTGGAGAAGGCGCCGTCCTGGCACCCGATCACGAGAACCGCGACGGCTTGGACGGCGTGGAGCTGCCGGTTGTCGAGGAAATGGGAGCGGTACAGGCACGAGAGTGCCGCGTCGAAGTGGGCTTTGGAGAGCACTTGCACGTCCTCGTCGCTGAGTCCGTACGGCCCGAGGTGTTGAAGTTGCTCCCGCGTCGAGTGCCGCAGGCCGCAACAGAGCTGCGCGAAGAAGAGCGCGAGCCAAGCCGGGTTCGCGGTCTCCAGCCTCGTCTCTGCCGGTGCGGCCCAGAACTCTTGCACCTCTGCTCGGAACGTCGGACCGTGAACGGAGCCGTGCAGCCATCCCGTCCAGTCGAGCGTATGCGCAACGATCCGCTCGCAGTCCGAGAACGGCGGGAGGATCCGAGCCAGGGCGGCCGCGTTCGGATAGAGCGTCAGGGGGTGAGGAGAAAGCCCAGACACGTCAAAGATGCTGGCCGTGGCTGGGAGGCTGCTCAAGTGCGGCCGGGGCTGGTCCGCGGCGAGCTTAGATCAATCTTTGAGAAGGTCATCAGAGAGAGAGAGAGAGTGAAACCTACGATTGCGGCGGCAGAGTCCATATGGTGACGTCCGAGGGCCTGACGGAAGTGCTGTGTCAGGAGATGTAGCCGGACCTGCGAGTTCGAAGCAAGAGACGTACGAGGAATTCGAGGCTCAGGCTCGCCGCCACTTCTTCCTCCCGCAGTTTCTCCCATCGCGGATCGGACGTTGCCGATCGACCACCGTCGGCCCTATCTTGAGTGACGTTCTGTGCCTCGTGGTGCAGTTCTACGGTACCCGCTGTCGGTGGACTAGCGAACGGTTCCTGCAGCGGAGGTAGCGAAAGGGTCGCGGTGGGCAGATCCGACATATTGTACGGCTGCGCTGGCGAGAAAGCAGCGCCAACGAGACCTGACGAGGATCCGTAAGGCAACGGGGTGGACTGTGGATGCCCTCGCGGGCTGAATGCCTGCAACTCCGTGGGCAAGGTCGCGAGCCACGGTTCCTGCGAGACCGACGACGGAAGCGCATTCCGCATGACCGGAGAGATCTCCTCGTGCTTCGTGCGTTCAAACACGCCGCCGAGTATTCCCTCGAGGCCGTGAAGGCGATCCTGTAGTTTGGCAATAGTCGCTCGCATTTCGGCAACTTCCGAAAACGCAGCGATTGCGAGCGTGTCGAGACCCGGAAGAGGTACAGACTCTCGTCCCGGCTCAGAGGGCGAGGAGCTGTAAGTCTGGTACGTTTGTCGACTAGCTGCGGGCTCTGGTGCGGGAGCAGAGGCGGAAGGCAGAGGAGTCGCCGCGATCGCTTGTCGAATCCTACACGCGGTTTCGGTCACTTTGAGCACCCGGGACAACTATATCTATACACAGTGAGAATGGGGCACGAGGAGACCCTCACTTTTCGGCATCCTTTGGACGCACATGCGGCACGCGATGGCACAACTCCGCCTTGCCCCGCTTGACGCATTGATCACACGGTACCTGCTTATCGCTGTCCGGAAGAAAGCAAGTCAGGTCCAAAGAGATGTAAGCGAAGTACGCGAGCAGTGGCAGGTACGAGGAAGGGCGAGAGACTCTTCGATAACGCTTGCGAGGAAACGCCGAGGTTGACACAACTCACCACCTCGTCTTGCGTCTCGAGCATTCGGAGCAGCTCGTCGAAGCCCTCTGCGAGATGCGCAAGACTTCTGCCGCTTCGGCGCTCGTTGGCATGGTCCCTGGCGAGGGTGCGCGGCGACCAGGGAGGATCGGCGTGCAGCTTATCGGCGTCTCGGCCTGGCGATAGGAGGAGGGTGTTGGTGTTCAGCCGCCAGAATTCCGTGGTTGCACGGGGTAGGGATGCGCTCAGACTGTGTAATGACGGCCTTAGGAGGTCTGCGACCTTCCGGACGCCTGCAGTGGGTGACGATAGGACGTCGGAGAAGGCAAGCCGCAATCGCGGCCGAGATACGATAAGGACCCGTTCCCTCTCGCTCTCCCAATTCTCTGCGGGATTGGTAGCGGGAAAGCGGTAGTGCATGGACGAAACTCTATGTGCGACTGCAGTAGAACGGTAAAGCAGATGAACCCCGCGAGCTGGACAAACAAAAAAAAACCCGTCCCTCTTCGCCAGCCAAAGGCGCGCGCACCTGGCGGGATTGCCCGTGCAATACCCGCGACACGACTGGCAGGACAGGAGGGGACAGAATAGAAACAGAAGAACCAAAAGAACAACCACATGAGAAGCGAGAAGGAAGGGGAAAAAGACAAGGAGGCCTCCTGATTCTGAGGAAAATGTCCGTTTTTACTTCTTGGCGTTGAGCCAGTCCTTGACCTGGCGAGAGGGAACGCAGGGTGTCAGCAGAGCGGACAAGTTCACGTGGGGCTAAAGGTTCAGAGACTCACGACGTCGGCGAAAGAGACCATGCAGACCTGATTGGACAAGCAAAGTTCGCACGGGTCAGCTCACGAAAAAGCCCCTCCTGACGGTACAGGAAAGGAAGGATGGCTCACCGTCTGCCAGATGCCGAGACCGATACGAGGGGTGACACCGCGGTAGAGGCCCTTGATGCCGTTCTCGCGGTAGATGTACGCGAGCGTGTTGGCGATCGTCGGCTTGGCGGGGCGGTTCGCGTCTCCGGCGGTCGACTTGGCCATCGATTGCATCTGGTGAGAGGCAGGGTTTACGTCATGTCAGTCGGTCGTCTCAGGTCGAAAGCATTTCATCATCTTCCCCTCGCAATGACTAGCTGCTGCTGGGAGGCAAAGATTTAAAATGCCGGTCTGGGACGACTCACCTCGACACGAACGACCTCAATCGGCTGGTTCCAGCATCCGAGCGCACCACCGATCGTCGAAGCGGCGACGCGGTCCAGAGTTCCGAGCTTGTCGCCTTCGGGAATGCCGCGCGACTTGCGAATCGACTGCTCGGCGAGACGCGCGAAACCCATACTGCGCGCGTGAGGTGACTCACCCGTCAGTCACTCGCTCACTGAGCCGCGAAGAGGACCAAGAAGGCAAAGCGCACCGAGAACCCCAGTTGGTCATCTGACGAAGCGCGACTGCGTTGACACCCTTGTTGATCCCGCGGATTCCGCCCTTGCGGTACATGTCACCAAACAGCTTCCATCTGTGGCAAACAGCTCCTTTGTCAGCACGCGAATAGCCGAAGTAGACGGTGGAAGTGTGAAGTGCGTACGTGGACGGCGGGTTCTGGCCGTTGACGGCCATCTTGCTCCGCGTAATCTCGGCAGTCTTCATGCACGTGCAGAATCCTGCGCATTCACGGCGGAATCGTCAGAGACCGCACCCCGAAGATCAGTTCTCCGAAACGAGGGAAAACAGACTCACCGACGGTCGCGTAAGCCTGGGCGACGCCACCTCCCATTCCTCCGAGGAGACCGGCCGCCGCGGGACCGACACCGGCCGACATGGCGGCGCCTTCGATTTCGGCAGCGGCAAAGAGGAGGACGGCACCCTTGGTCGACGCCTCGATCCAGGCCCAGGGGATCAGACCTTGGTAGACTGCGAAGGAGGCCAAAAAAGTGGGGGTCAGCCGGTCAGTCCGCTTGTTCGACGCCGTTTGCAGAGCGCGAGTCGGAAAAAGCGCAGGTTTTCCCGAGAGGGTGGTGTGATGGCGCTTCGAGCGGCGCACGGCGATATAACCGCAACAAGAACGGGGGAGGGGGACTCACATCCGAGAACTCCGCCCCGCGACCAGACTTTTTTCAGCGCCTGCGACATCGTGTCCCCTCGCTGCGAGGCCATCTGAGTCTTGACGACCTCGAGCGGTTGTCCGAGCGTAGTCACCTGTCGTTCCGATCCATGCGCAGTATGTCAGTCAGTCGGACGGCGAACAAGGTCGAGACGTCGGGTATTCGCGGAAAGAAATTGAGCTTCCGGCGAGGACAACGGCCCGCGAGCTGCATGGGCAGGGTGGGCGGAGCTGCTCACCTCGAACATGTTCATGATGCCACCGAGGGCAATGTTGGACCAGTTGATGCGCTTCTTCTGGCCGGGAATGGCGGGTCCTGCGTCAATAGCCATGGCAAGCGGTTCGTTCTTCCGGTTCGGGGTTCTGGTTGGGGTCTGCGGTAGTTGCGGCAGAATGATTGGTTCAGCTTGCGAGGTCGTGCCACGTCCTTCGTCTCGAGGGACACAAAAGTGCAAGAGACGAAACGATCGAACGAGCGAGCGAGTCGACAACCAAGTGGGGTCGAACTGCCCTCGCGACTCGTTGTCGCGCTCCTAGCGAGCGCAGACTGATCGCGATAGACTCGCACGTACCTTTTAAAGTGATTCGAGGCGCGACTGGACGTGCAGAGCGAGCGAGAGAGTCGAAAGAGAGCGCGGTGGGACTTTTACGTCGCGTGGGAAAATCTGGGGAAAGAGGACGTGGTTGGGGTCGACGGTGAGCAACGATGACGAACAGGACGAGCTGGACACGCGGTGCAGAGTGGCGAGTGCACTCAGTCGAGAGACCGGCTCACCTGGACCTGGCACGGGGAAAGCAGAAGCAGACGCGGTGGAGGAGAAGGGCATCGCTCTCTGCGTTGGGTTGTCGCCTCAACCCCCCGCTCGAGCCTCTCCTTCGTTATCGCAGCTGGCAAATCCCTTTCAAAACACTTTCAATAATGGTTATGGGAGCAAGGCGTGTATTGCATGGAACGCGCTGGTCGCGGCAGCCCAAGGGGGCCGACCTTTGCCCAGAGCGCTCAATCCCTTGATTTTCGTCGGCTCTGGGCGAGCGCAGGGGAGCGGATCCCTTCGAGCTGACGATAGATGATCCTTGATTGGTCGGAGAGACTGCCTTTGGACTCTGCGCGGACGAGGCTGGTCTCAGCACGCTGACGTCGCAGCGAGATTGGCGAGAAAAACCTCACCTCATCTTGAGGGTTGCGTGGCGTGCAGGTCCGTAGTGCCAAAGCCGCGAGTCTGTACCCCAGAGCGAGTTCGGCGTGGCGTGGCGTGGCGTAAAGGACGGTATGCGGACGGCTCGAAAAGTCTTTCAGGACGCGGCGGCCGGTTCCGGCGCCGGCAATTTTCGGCGCAGCCAGTCGCGCAAGTCGATCGCCGCGCCGGCGGCGGCGCCCATCGTCATGCCCAGCACGAGTCGACGCAGCGACGAGGCGCGGTGGAGTTGGTCTGTTTGGTCGAAGAAAACTCTCATGACTGTCAGGGGCGGGGGAACCTGGCTGGAGAAAGAGGGAGGCAAGAACGACGACGTACAGTACCATCCCGCGGCGGCCGAGAGCGCCGCCCCGGACACGGTCGCCGAGACCCACTTGCTCTTGACGTTCTGCGGGTCGTGCACCCCCGCCTGGTCGAGTCCGGCTCGGATCGCACGGTCGACGGCCTCCTCGCAGCCGAGGAAGGCGCCGGTCCAGAGTCCGAGGCGCGCGCCGGTGCGGAGTCCGCCCTTGATGCCGGCCCAGGCGACGCGGTAATTCTTGGTCTTCTGATAAAAGTACCAGCTGTGCGTGCCAGAGAAGTCCGTAAACATGCAAAGTCAGTACTCGCGTGACCGGCGCGCCACGGAATACAGGACACCGCAGCGGCCCCACTGCCGGCCACGCGACGCACCCTTGTACGGTCGTGGGTAATCTGTGTGCGTTCTCTGCGAGGAACTGCTTTGATGCGAGCTTTGAGGACGAGACGAGTCCGCTCGTGAAGCCGAAAGAGAAGGCGGCGGCGGGACCGAGAAAGAGGAGCGGCGGCGCGGACGAAGCTGGACGCTCCTCTTGCATCTCTTTCCCGACGAATTCAGTCGGTGGACGGGGGCGGGCGTGCTAAGAGTGGGACGAGGCCAAGAGCGTCGTTGCGCTGCTGCTCCTCTCGGGCTTCGACTCGCAACCTACGGATTCCCCCGCTTCGACTACGGGCAAGTCCATGCACTCGCGTACATCCTACTTCAAACCTGACACCTGTCCGTGCTCGCAGACTGGCAAGAGCGGGGCGCGAGCGAGACGTGACGGCGAGACGAGTTCCGCTCCTCGTAGAAAACGCACAAGGCACGCCCTTTAGTCATTCAAGCGAGCGAGAGACTGATCGAGCTGACTGGTCATGCACGGCAAACAGGAGAGAGGCATGCCCAGACCCGCAGCGTCGGCTCTGAGGCGAGCGACGACGTCAGCTTCTTCACCCGCTGCTGCTACGACGACCGCCGCCAATCCCTGCACTTGCTCGTGTCGCCCTCCTGCGCCAGTCCAGCAGCGCCATGCCAGCACACACGCAATCACACCCTCGACCTCGTCAGCCGCCGCAGCACCGCTGCCGGTCGTCGACGCGGTTCACGCAGGCGGCTTTGGCTTCTTCTCGAGATCGCTGCCGAAACGGAAACCGCAACGGCCCTCAGTCGCGCCCAGCACGCCCAGCACGCCCAGTTCGAGCACGACGACGACGACGACGACTCTGCAAAGCACCTCGGCGTGGATCTTGCACGCCCCTCCCCAGTTCCCAATCGACCTTCCGATCCCTTCCGCTCTCGCCTACACCCTCTCGGCTCCTCCACCGCCACCACCAGCTCCCCAGACTCAGCCGTTCGATGTCCGGAATTGGTCGCCGACTCCGGCAGTGCCGCCCACGACAACTCGGTCCACCTCGCCCGCACCTCTTCCGCCATCACCGACGACCCTGATCGGAGCGGGAGGAGGAATAGCTCGAGCCAAGGCGGTGGGATCGGCGAGATGCGTCTGCGGGAGAGCAGCACGGACAGGCTGCATGCGGTGTAGAGCTTCGTCGAGCGCCGCCTCCCTTGCGATGCGGGCGCAGGCGCAGATGCCGGCGGTTGCAGAGTCGGGGCACGAGCTGGCGCAGCAGGCGGACGGGCGGCAGCAGGGAGTGCTAGAAGGAGGGCCAGCAGGAGAGGAGCCAAGACCGGTAAAGGGCAAGAAGGGCCCGCAGAGACGGCGAAGAGAACCGAACGGACCACCAGGTCAGTTGACATATGCTTTTTCTCCTCGACTCGCCCATATTCGCTGGCTGACCGCGCCGTCCTTGTCAGATTCACCTTCAGCACGGCTCGCCGAACTCTTACGGCAGTACTCGCCAAAGAGCCTGCCGCATTTCCGCGGCGTGAGCGTCGTCGCATCCCCCTCGCCGTCCCGCCACAGCAGCCGCAAGCTGTCCCTGGCCGAAGCCCTCGAAGCCATCTCTGCGATTCAGGCAGCAGCGTCGTCGGATGAGTCCTTGTTGACCGGCTTGTCGGTGCACGAAAAGCTCGACTTGGTCCGCGCCGTCTCGACGATCGCGCGAGCTGTGGAGCCGTTTCCGCCTTTAGAGCTTTTACCGTCCTCCAGCAGCAGCAGCATCAGCTTGGGGCCTTCCTCCTCTTCTCCAGACGAGACGAAGCGGAACCGAATGCGACATCACGCTTCGGAACTCATGCGCGACCTGTTGACACGGGCGGGACTGGATCGAATCGACACTGTCGGTGATTCACCGCAGAGTGGGACTCGGTCCAGTGCTGCGTTGCTCGTCCTCGATGCCGCGTGCCTCGCCGACGACGTCGTCGCGTTGTCGGAATCGATCAACGTCGCGTCTGTATCGCCGCAGCCACCACTTGCCGCAGCTGTGACGAACCTGTTCCGACAAGATTCGTCCCTTCCTGATGGATCCGACGGCAAGGTCGCTTCTCGCCAACGGAACCGCACGCAGAACGCCCACGCCGCACTCGCACTCGTCCTCGAAGCTCTCGACCGCTCCCCCCACTCGGACGCCTCCGATACATATTCGTCCGCCCTCGTCGCACTGAGGTTGATGCATAACCTCGGAGCCGAACGTCTGCTCGACTTTGTGCAGCCCGACTCGCCGACTCCGTCTCGCGAGAAACAGATCGCGTACAATGATGTACTTCGCCGGAAGTACGGGGTCATCCTGGCTCGGCTCGAACCGACGCCGTCGCGCTGGTTCGCACGCCAACTCGAGCAGGGGACGACGGCGAGCGCCGACGAGGACTCGAAGGAGGACGCGTTGGCCGCCGTCGGTTTGCACCTGATGCGACATCTCGCTCGAGCCGGCTCGGCGGGAGAGGCGTTCGCCGTCTGGCAGAAGATGGCGGCCGAGCGGCGCGAGGGAAAATCTTTGCGGTCCAGCTTGACCGACTTGGAGCGGCTGGAGGCGCTCACCTCGCTCGTCGATGGTCTGGCCATGGACCGCCTCTTTGCGGACGGCAACACCCTCGCGATCGAGTTGGAAGAGTTGGCGCGCGCAGTCCAGATCGGCGAGGTGGCGGCAGGGACCGACGCTCCGACCGCTGCTGAAGAGCCCTTCGTGGGGGAGCCGCATCCTCTCGTTCCCGAGGCGTACCGAGCCCTCGCTCGCCTCGCAGCAAATCAAGGTCGCGCGCCGATCCTCGACCGCCTCCTGGCTCGACTCGCTGCGGTCACGAGCCACTCGGACACGTCGGTCCTCGAACCTGCCGCCCGGCAGATGCGGGCGCGCTCTCGCCGGTACGAGTTGGACAAAGTCCGCGCCATCTTTGAGTCGGCCGAACTTGCTGCGGCGTCGCCGGAGGAGCGGGCGAGACTGTGGGGTCAACTCATTGCCGCTCACGTCCGCGTCAACGACGTCGAAGGCGGGTTGCGGACTCTGCAAGAGATGCTCGAGACAGGTCTTTACGTTCCCATCGTCACCATCAATGTCATCCTGCACGGCTTTGCCCGTCGGGGCGACGTCAAGCGTGCGGCAGAGCTGTTTGCTCGGATCGCGGAGGGCGAGTTTCCGCGGTTGCAGCCCGACACGGGCAGCTGGAACGCGTTGATCCTCGCTCATGTGGTCGCGCGCGATCCTTCGACCGCGGAGGCACTCATCAAGGAGATGCGACTCTCTGGCGCCCGACCTGACAAGCAGACTTGGACCACACTCCTGAGCGCGTACGTCGAGAACGGTCAGTGGACGGCCGCCTTCGGAGTCTATCGCCACCTGCAGTCGCATCCCGATCCGACATTCCGACCCGACACGGCCGTCTACAACGTCATGCTCAAAGCGTGCATCCTCACCGGAACTCCGGCTCCGACCGTCGTCGAGCTTTTTCGGGACTTGGTGGCGCGCGGCGTCCGCCCCAACATGCGAACCTACACGCTCGTACTGCAGAGTGTGTGTCTCGCTGGCATGATGGACATTGCCGAGGAGTTGTTCCTTCTCATGGACCGCCGACACGACTCGCCGAGTCGGATCCCCGGCATGAGCGTCATCGAGCCGGATCAGTTCGTCTTTGCCACCCTCGTCGCCGGTTACCTCCGACGAGGTCAGTCCGACAAGGCGCGCGCGATGCTGCTCGAGATGAACGCGAGGGGGATCCGAACCTCCTCGATCGCAGTCGGCATCATCATTGCCGCCCGCGTCGCCTCCCTGCAGGAGCGCGAGGGCCACATCTCTGCCGAGTCGATGCAGCGGGTCATTCAGCAGGCGCGCGACTTTCTGCGAGATGGCGCCAACGGCGAGCCGGGTGGTCTTGCCGCTCGTCGACGTCGGCAGCCCGTCCGCTTCGACCGACCGCTGGCGCTCGGGAAGGAGGCGGTCGTTGTGTACTCGCCGATCTTGCGCTCGCTCGCCAGCCAGGGCGACATCGCGGCTGCGCTCGAACTCTTTGACGAAATCCTCGATCGGCAGGATGCCCAGATCGTCCCGCCGATCGAGCTCTACACGACATTGATGGACGGTTTCCGCATCCAAGCCGCCGAGCTCGACTCGCCGGCCGAAGCCGAAGAGATGGCACAGAGCGTCTACTCAATCTGGCACCAGCTGTACGACTCGGTCTGCCAGCGATTCGTCCGCCTGCGACCGATCCAGAACGTCGGCGAGGCGGCGGCGGCGGTCGGAGGTCCTCCGCTGCCGAAATTCGCCCGCCGAGTCGACCCCGCTCAAGCCGGCCTACTCCGGCTTCCGTTGACCATCCTGCTCGACACTGCCACGCACCTCGACGACCGTTCCTTCATCGAAGCGACGTGGAGGCGACTCGCGCAGCAAGGGTTCGCGTTCGACATCTCCAACTGGAACGCACTGGCCGCGTGGTTCATCCGCGACCTTCAGCTCGAGAAGGCGTTGTGGATCACAGAGCACGTTCTTTGTCGACCGGCCGACGACGAGGAGGCGGATGTAGAGTCATTCGATAAATTTGCGACGGAGCTTGCGTCCGTCGACCGCCTCGACACGGTCGGTCGCGCCCCCACTAGACTGTGGCAAAATCGCCAGCCAGAGGCACCGCACTCCGTCGACCTGTCCTTCCTCGACGAAGAGGTGGCCTCGTTGCCGCGGGACGATGAGCCCGGCGTTGACGCACCGCATGAAGGCGACGAGGGAAAAGGACCAGAACCACCCAGCGCAACGAGCGGAGACGACCTGCAGGCGGCGTTCCAAACGGCCCACTCGCGTAGTGTTGCGCTTACGACGTTGGCTTACCGTCGCACGCTCGAGAGCCTCGGGGTGGCACTCGACCATCTGACCGTCCACGGAGCAGTCCGACCAGAGGCAGACGCCGAGAGCTCCACCGTTGCAGACACCGCAGGCCCGCCCGCCACGGATGCGTCCCCTTCCCTCGACGAGGCGCAGGCGTCTTACCGTCGCCTGGTTCAGGATCACCCGCGCACTATCCGCGCCATCGAAACACTTCGCGCCCACCGCCAGCGAGCCGAAATGGATCGCTACGAGCGTTCAAAGGGCCGCTACTGAAGTCCTCTCTTGTTGTCTGTACTACCACTCGCACCGCAAAACTGCAACTTTCACCTTTGCATAGCATATTTGCCCGCCTGCAACTCGTTCGCATTTCAGCTCACCTGCGGGTTCGGTGTGGAGACGTCTTTCTGTACAGGAGCTTGATCTTCTCCTCTCGGATCGCACGGATCATTCGGCGGACTTGCAATACTGCACCGCTTAAACATTTCGCCGACGAGGATGGGGGCCATCGATGTTCCCTCCGATCGCCCTCTTCTCTCTGATCAGCGCTGCGCGCCGGCGCCATGCTCGCACCTCGCGGATGCCATTTTCCAGCGAATCCCAAGCGGCCTGCAGCCCGACCTGCTCCAAATCTGTCATTTCTGCTCGCCCGATCATCCCTGCCGGTGCATTCGAGGACGCCCAGCATTTCCGGTCAACACAACCGTCCGCATACCCGGTGGGTCCGCGTACACAGACGACGCTAGTGATCCTGCCGCCCACGCCCTGATACCCTGACAGGACGGCGGCTCCTGAAGCATGCGGACCGCAGACCGCCGATGACCTTGTTGCGCTGCCCGGAGGAGCATACATACAGCTTGCTTTCCTGAATCCGACCCGTGCTGTCCATCATGCTTCTGAAATGGAGTACACTCATCGCGCTCATTGTCGCCGCTTCGGCTGCTCCGACTGCTGCTCCTGCTCCGGAACTGAGGGGGCTGCTCACGGCCGACGGCTTTACGTCGCAACAGTGGAAGGATGGCTTTGCCAAAGCACAGGCGCTTGTTGCCAGCCTTAGCTTTGACCAGAAGGTGCGACCCATTTATTCAGACGACTTCTCGGCACTGCGGCTGACATGCTCTCCTTCTGTCAAAGCAAAACTTCACCGCTCTGCGCGCATCGGTTCCGCCCGGTTGCTCCGGGTTGACATTCCCGCTCCCAGAAGCTGGCATCGTGGAGGGCTTATGTTACGCGGACGGTCCGACAGGTAAGTTCCCCTCTCGATGGTGCTGTTCTCAACGAAAACCTCACATCTTTCTTCTTCACGTCCCTGACCACAGGTATCCAATCGCGATACTCGACTCAGTTCCCGGCTGAGGTTACGACTGCCGCGACGTTTGACCGCGACCTCTTCTACCGCCGAGCGTACGCCGAAGGCGCCGAGTACGCCCGCCTCGGCGCACAAGTTCCCCTCTCCATCGTCGTCGGTCCGATGGGCCGCTCCGTGTACAACGGGCGCAACTGGGAAGGTTTCTCGCCGGATGCTTTCCTTGCGGGTGAGGCGGTCCGCTACACCGTCGAGGCGTTCCAGGAGAACAAAGTGACGGCGCTCGTCAAGCATTTTGTCGGCAGTGAGTCGCACCGCTCCGAAGCCTCTCAACGCAGAGACGATCTGACTGCCTCCGCCTGCAGACGAACAAGAGTACCTCCGCAACGGCGTCCCTACCGGCTACCTGCGCAGCGTCCAAAACCAGACGATCGATTCCATCATTGACGCGGCGACTCTGCGTGAGACATACACTTCGCCCTTCGCGGAGGCGATCCGCGCAGGCGCTGGCGTCAGTCCTTTACGAGCTTTCGATTTGATGAACATCGAAGGCTGACAATCAGGCATGCAGGCCATCATGAACTCGTACAACAAGCTGAACGGCTCGTTCGCGGCTGAGAACGGTGATTTGCTTCTTGGCGTGCTCAAAGAAGAGGTGCGTGACACTCTCGTTGATCTTCTGACGTTTGCGAACGACATTGACCGTCCGTGCGCTTTCTCCAGCTCAACTTCCACGGGTGAGCTGCGATGCCGGCTGAACGCGGAAATTTCTCTACGAAATCGGGTTCGTCTTTTGCTGACTCGGACCGAATGACTCTGCAGTTTCGTGCTGACCGACTGGGGCGCGGGTATGTTGCCACAATTCTCTATTGTCACCCCGCTCATGTTTGTCTTGCTGACGACGGCAAATGCAGGCAAGACAACACTCGGCTCGGCTCTGAACGGCACCGACGCGATCGGTGGCTTCCCGAACCTTTTCGGAGCATCGCTCGCCGCCGCTATCAAGAACGGCAGCGTCCCGGAAGCTCTCCTCGACGACAAGCTCACGCGGTAAGCAGAGATCAGGCGGAGACAGAATGCCCAACAAGCGCACTGACTCGCTTGCCACAGGATTTTGACTCAGTACTTTGCGCTGGACCAGTCGTCTCTCCCGAATATTGACTACGACCGCTGGGTCGCAAACAAGACCTCGACAATCGTCGTCCGCGAAGTCGCGGAGGGCGCGATCACTCTCCTCAAGAACTCGAATGAATCCGGTCTGGGACTGCCGCTCCAGAACGTCCGCGATGTAGCTCGTGAGTCATGTACGCAGTCGAACAAAGTAAGACTTTGGATTGACCACTTCGCTCGCAGTCATCGGCTCGGCCGCCGCTCCGTCCAAGTTCGGCATCCTCAACAACCTCAACATGTTTTGGAACAAGCCGTCTTCGCCGTACTCTGGCGTTGTCACGGATGGCTTTGGATCCGGCTCTTCGCCCGCTGCCTACATCGCCGACCCTCTGACCGGCTTTGTGACGGCTTCGAAGGAGCAAGACCGGCATGTCGCAATCGACGGATTCTTCTCGGACGACCCGACCGAAGGCATTGTCATTGGCGAGACCGGACCCAGTTCGCCGATCGACACCAAGCTCATGAATGCCGACGCCGCATTCGTCTTTGTGTCGGCTGTCGCAATGGAGGGTTACGACCGTCCGAACCTCGAGGTGAGTCGCGCAAGTCCGGAAGGCTCTTGCCTCCTCGAATCGCCGCTAAAGCCGAGATGACCGACAGCTCTTGAACAACGGAAGCAATCTTATTCAATACGTCGCCGACCACCACAACAATACCATCGTCGTCCTCGAAGGTCCCGGACCGGTCGACATGGCGCCATGGAACGCGCACCCGAATATCACTGCCATCCTCTTCAGCTACTTTGGCGGTCAAGAGATGGGTAGCGCTGTCGCCAACGTCGCGTTCGGCCAAGTCAACCCGAGCGGCAAGCTCCCGTTCACGCTCGCCAAACAGGTTTCAGACTACCCGCTCAACCTGTACAACGGTTCCATCACGCTCGACCCGATTGCCAACTTTACCGAGGGAGACTTAATCGACTACAAGGTGAGTCTGGCGCAGCACTCTTTTCGTTCGTCCGGTCCGCTCACACTCCGTTCTGCAGCACTTTGACGCTGCGGGCGTCGAGCCACTGTACGAATTCGGCTACGGCTTGTCCTACTCGACGTGAGCCTGATTCAACTCTTTCACGATAGCTCTCAAGCTGACACTGATGGCCTCACGCCGCAGCTTTGCCGTCTCGGACGTCTCGGCGTGGCCCAAGACCGGACCCTGCCCCGCTCCGGTTCGCGAGACAAACGAGAAGCTCTACATCGACGGCAAGCTTTCGGACATGGGCGTCTACGACTACGCCGCAACAGTGCAGGCGACCGTGACGAATACCGGCGAAGTCGACGGTGCCGAGGTTGCGCAGGTGAGCTGCCAGTGCTCAGCCGAATCTTTCGCACTCTCGCCCAGCCTTGCTGACCCGCGTTCCTCTCGCCCCAGCTGTACATCACGTACCCAGACGACACACCGCGCAAGATGCCGGTCAAGTCCCTCCGCGGCTTCGCCAAGCCGTACTTGAAGGCGGGCGAGTCGCAGACGGTCCAGTTCGAGCTCCGGAACAAGGACCTTGCGTACTGGTCCGCGGTCTACCACGGCTGGGTCGTCCCGCGCGGCGACTTCACCTTCCATGTCGGCACCAGCAGCCGCAACCTGCCACTTGAGAAAACCTTCACTTTCTACACAGATTAATATCCCGCCTCTAGGTTTTTCCGCCAAAGTTGCCATTACCCCCAAGATCACACCTTGCAAGTGAACCTGCAGAGCTCTCCATCGTTCTGCTCCGAATCCTCTGTAATCAAAGTCTATCGGCCCACAGCTGCGGTGGAAAGCCTTGCCGGCGGGGAGATGCTGATCCGAGCTGCACACTTTGAGCCCGAGCTTCTGCTTGACTTCGGACAGCTAAATTTGGCTGTTCTTGTCGTCTCCGTGGAGGACATCGATGCCGGCAAGCACGACGGAGAGTGTCGGCCGAACGGATTGGACGCAGCGCGCGCACAAGTGGGGGACTGCGGACCGTCGGCCGCCTCCTCGCGGTGATCGCTTTTTCCAGCTAGCGTTGTCGCAGGTTGCTCGAGCCTCCACTGACGCCGTGGGCTAGTCGCATGAACCAGCATTCCTGCTCCATGCTGTTGACGCACCCACCCTACAGCCGTCGATGCACCGGGAGCGGCGTCCCCACCTCCGAAACCGAATGGACCGGCGCTTTCTGCTAAGGACTCCTAGGCTCCGGAAAACTTGCTGCTGTCTCTTTTTTCGATCCCACACTTGCTAAGATGCGCTCCTTACACTCGATCGCCTGGCTGGCGCTGGTGCCGTACGCAATTTCTGCGCCGACTTCTTCGCCTCCTGCTGCCACCGGCGTCGCACCCAAGGCTTCGGACCCTCCTGCATTCTTCGGAGCGATCTCATCCGACGGCTACACCTCCCAGAAGTGGATCGACGCCCTCGAGAAAGCGAGATCGACGGTCGCCAGCTTGACATTCGACCAAAAGGTGCGCACTTTTTCGAGTTCTCCTCTTCCCCTCGGAGCGCTCACCGGATAGTGGGAGATCAGATCAATTTCACCGACCTGCGTAACGGGTCAACGTACGGATGCTCGGGATTGACCTTCCCGCTTCCCCAAGCCGGCATCCAGCAAGGCTTATGCGAGGCTGATGGACCAACCGGTTCGTTTCTTCTTCCCTTCGCAAACATGTGGTCCGCTTTTCGGGGGCGCGTCTCCTCACACGGGCTGCTGATCGCTTTCGACGACTCTCTAGGTATCAATTCGAGGTACTCGACTCAGTTTCCCGCCGAGGTCACAACCGCCGCGACTTGGGATCGCAACGTATTCTACGAGCGCGCGTCCGCCGAGAGTGCCGAGTACGCCCGCCTTGGCGCTCAGGTCCCGCTGTCGATTGTTGTTGGACCGATGGGACGCTCGGTCTATGGTGGTCGCAACTGGGAAGGCTTCTCTCCGGATCCTTTCCTCGCCGGCGAGGCAGTCCGCCCCACTGTGGAGGCGTTCCAGGAGAACAAGGTCACTGCGCTCGTGAAGCACTTTGTTGGCAGTGAGTCTTGGTCTCTGAATATCGACCCGCAAGCCTGCGCATTCTGATTACCCTTCTTCCGGTTCCCTCTTCCGCTCTTCACCTGCCACCCTTCACCGATACCTTGGCGTGCTCGTTGCTTTCTCTTCACTTTTCGCCCTCGTCTTTGCTCGTGCTCTACCGCAGACGAACAAGAGCGCTTCCGAGTCGGCCTGGAATTCGGCATCGCCGGTAACCTCGCCAATCAGACGGTAGACTCTCTGATCGACTCCGCCACCCTGCGCGAAACCTACACGTACGCGTTTGCAGAGGCGATCCGTGCCGGTGCAGGCAGCATGATGTGCGCTTACCAGCAATACAACGGGACCTTCCCGTGCGAATCGGAGGAGCTTCTCCTCGACCACCTGAAGTCCGAACTCAACTTCCACGGTGCGTTACTGGCAGCGCCCGGATGCGGGCGTCCCAGCCCTTTCGCTGACCGTACCTTGCATTTTCAGGTTGGGTGCTGACTGACTGGGGCGCGGGTAACTTGCACATCGCAATCTCGACTTTGAGACGGTCGCAGAGCTGACCTTGGCCTTCTCAAATAGGTCACAATACGACCTCGCTTGCGCTCAACGGCACCGACGCCATCGGCGGCTTCCCTAACCTCTTTGGCGCGGCTTTGGCCGAGGACATCAAGAACGGGACCGTTCCGGAGGCGATGCTCGACGACAAACTTGTCCGGTAAGCGATATCTTCACTCGGGAACCAGCGGGAGAGCTCACGGACTGCTCCCCTTTTCCCAGCATCCTCACAACCTGGTACGCTCTGGACCAAGTCGAGCTTCCCGAAGTCGATTTCGAACGATACGTCGCGAATCAGACCTCGAAAGACGTCGCTCGCAAGACCCTTGAGAGCGCCATCACGCTGTTGAAGAACTCTAACGAGACGAACAAGGGCCTGCCGATCGGAAAACCTCACGACATTGCCTGTGCGTGGTCGTGTCTGATTGCTCGTCAAGAGTGAAGCATCCGCTTACCTTCTCGACATGATCCGCGTACAGTGATCGGTTCTCCCGCCGCCCCAAGTCGCTTCGGCATCCTGAACAACCTGCCCTTCCAGTTCAATGTTCCGTGGACGCCGTACCAAGGCGTCTTGAGTGACGGTCTCGGCAGCGGAAGCTCACCGGCGCCCTACGTTGTTGATCCCCTGACCGGCTTCATCATCCGAGGTCTACAAGAGGAGCGACCGATCAACATTGACGGCTACTACTCCGAGTGCGTGATCAAACGTCAGACTGCATACACCTCCCGAGCTAACCTCGATTCATTTGCAGCGACCCTTGGGAGGGAACCTTCCATGCCGAGCAAGCGAACGTGTCGGCCCTCGACATCAAGCTCATGTACGCGTCCAAGGCGTTTGTCTTCGTCGCGGCGGCCGCGAGCGAGAGTTGGGATCGGAAGAACCTCGAGGTATGCATAAAGCCCATCCTTCCCGGTTGCCTACCGCGACTGATCTCTCACGCCGGCCATGCAGCTCTTGAACAATGGCGGCGACTTGATCAACTACGTCGCCGACCACCACAACGACACGATCGTCTACGTCGAAGCTCCCGGACCCGTCGACATGGAACCGTGGGCGTCTCACCCGAACGTGACGGCCATCATGTACGGCTATTTCGGAGGGCAGGAAATGGGCCACGCCATTGCGAACGTTGCCTTTGGCGATGTGAACCCGAGCGGCAAGCTTCCGTTCACGCTCGCGAAGGAGGTCTCGGACTACCCGCTCAACCTGTACAACGGCTCCGTTGCGATCAACCCGGTGGCGAACTTCACCGAGGGCGACTTCATTGATTACAAGGCGAGTCAAGTGACTCTGACGTCGGACCTTGACCAGCTCTCCGCTGACTCGTGATTTTCTCTGCAGTACTTTGACGCTGCGGGCATCGAGCCGCTCTACGAGTTCGGCTACGGACTGTCCTATTCAACGTAATTCTGATCGGTTTTTTCCGTCCGAGGGCTCATGCTGATGCGTGCAGTCCCTCCGCCGCAGCTTTACCGTCTCGGACGTCTCGGCGTGGACCAAGACCGGACCCTGCCCCGCTCCGGTTCGCGAGACCAACGAGAAGCTCTACGTCGACGGCAAGCTTTCGGACATGGGCGTCTACGACTACGCCGCGACAGTGCAGGCGACTGTGACCAACACCGGCAAGGTCGATGGCGCCGAGGTTGCACAGGTGAGCTCACCCTGATTCTTTTGCTTCTTTCTCACTAGTGCTGATCTGCCTCGATTGCTCGATAGCTCTACGTCTCCTACCCGGACGGCACGCCTCGCAAGATGCCGGTCAAGTCGCTGCGCGGGTTCGTCAAGCCCTACCTCAAGGCGGGCGAGTCGCAGACGGTCCAGTTCGAGCTTCGGAACAAGGACCTCGCGTACTGGTCGCCGGACTACCACAGCTGGGTCATTCCTCGCGGTGACTTCACCTTCCTCGTCGGGACTAGCAGCCGCGACCTCCCGATCCAAAAGACCTTTACCTTCTGAAAGCGCCGCCTTCCGTCCCTCTCCTTTCCCAGTCTCTCTCGTCGTGTCATTCCCAAGCCCGAGACTCTCCTTTCATACCCCTCATTCTTTTGTAGCACAGCTCTCCACTCCCACCTTGTCGAGTAGGGTGAAAGAAAAAGCAAATTGTGCTCCATCATCTCGACAGCTCGGTGATGAGCTGAACGCACAGCGCGAGAATCCGAAAATCAGGACCTACGAGGATGGTTGCGTCTTCCACGATCGTTATGTTGGACACAGCGGATGAGCAGGGCACTTTTGAAGTCGATTTTTCTGATCGATTCTATCGTCCTCGAAGGAGAGCGGGAGCGATATTCGACATCATTCACCAGACTGTTCTCCTTCAATTACCTTGATTTCGATTTTGACATGATATAGCGCAGATTGATGTGTCAAGAAGAACACGCCGCCCCTTAGACGCCGACCGCCCAAGTCCAGTTGAGTCCGCCGTGCTTCTTGAAGCAGTCGACAACGCCCTTTTCGAGCTCGAGCTGCTCTGCTTGCTTCTCGCTCAACCCCTCGCCGGGCAATCGGCCCTGCCGGGACTCGCCACCCTGCCCGTAGATCGAGTGGAAGACCTTCATCGCCTCGTGCACCTCTTCGGGCGAACTGAGCCCAACAACGCTCGGCGTGTCTCGCCCCTCGGTCGCCTCGCGCGGTTTGACACTCGAGAACCCGTACCCGAGCGCGACGTCGGCGAGTTTCCGACCCTTGCGCTCGCACAGCTCGACCGCTTCGGCGGTCGCGGTCCGGCAGGCGGGTGAAATCGGATGCCACTCGGGCGGAGGGGCGCCACGCAGGACGCCCATCGACAGAGGCGAGGCGACGAGGATCTGCTTGACGCCGGCCTTGACAAAGAGGGGGTAGAACTCGCGGAGGGTGAGGTTTTGCAGCTGGTGGCGGTGGGGAACGTGGCAAGAAAGGTCAGCATACGAACTCCAGAAGTTCAACATGCGTAGCGAGCGTCAGCTCACAGTATGATGGCAGTACGACTGCATGATGTCGATTGGCTCGAGGTGATGAGCGATCAACCGGGCAATCCGCAGTAAAGTCGGGAGAGGGTAACCTGTCGTTGCGCGGCAGGTTTTCAGCACGGCCATTTATGGGAAGCGATGGATAAGGAAGGTGGAAGGGTCACTGACCGCTGAATCCGACTGCGCGGATCTTGCCCTCCTTCTTGAGTTTGAACAGCTCTCCGAACGCCTCGAGGATCTTTTCGTCGCCCGGTCCGCGGATCGTGCCGGCGTCCTTGTCTTCGAGTCCCCACCGAACCAAATCCTCCTGACGAATTTTGCCCTGCTCGTCGACCGTGAACCCTTCCTGGCCGGCGCCGCCAATCTGCTCCGAGACAAACTCGACGTCGTGCGCATAGACGCCGTCGAGGTAGTCGGTCTTCATGAGACGCATGCTGTTCTCGACGCTCTCGCGGGTGCGCACCGCCGAGTAGTCAAAGTCGGCCTTGGTGCGACCGTAGCGACCGATTTTGGTGATGATCTGGTACGACTCGCGCGGAAACTCGTCGCGGATCTTGTCAAACACGCCTCCGAGGACCTGGGGGCAAGGAGATAATGTCAGGCGTGGGTTGCTCGCTGCGCCGGCTCATGAGTTGCGAGGACTTGCCTGCTCCGAGGTGGTGTAGTACGGGCTGGTGTCAAGGGTGGTGATTCCGTAGCGGAAGCAGAGCCGGATTGCCTGTTCCGGAACATCGGACTCGAGCGTCGATGCCGTGTTGTAGTCGTACCCGAAGACGCCTGTGGTCGTGAGAGATCAGTCTGGGTTCGCGATCGAGGATGCGAGAGATTCGATGGCGTCGATTTCGGACTGCGGGTGGAGGCGACAGGGTGGGGCGTACCTGCTCCGAGTACCAGAGGAGGGAGCACGAGCGGGCCTTCCTCGACACCACCGTCCTATGTACAGAAGGGTCCTGTGATCAGCTTGGGCACCGTGCAAGTGTGAGCGAGGAGAGAGAGAGAGAGCGGAGACTGACGGCGGGTGAGATGCGAGGGTACCGCAAGGTCAGAGAGTCGTTGGCAGACATTGTAGCTTTGTTTCCGGCGGGGAAGAGCAGCGTTTGCACAGGTCTGAGCTTGCCCACGACTAGCAGGCGAGTCAGTGTAGAGCGAGAGAGAGAGAGGAGGGCGCACAAAAATGAAAAACGTCGATCGAAGCGGGCCGCATTCCGTCGATCAAGCGAAGTTGACGCGGAAGCTCGGCCAAGTCGCCGACTCTGCCTCGCCGTCACTCAGCCAACACCCGCAGCACTCCTGCTCGGCCCAGCGGTGTAGGGCGGTATATGTGAGCAACCGAGCAAACTAGAGGTACAAGTCTGGTCCGGCAAGCTGATCAAAAGTCGCACCGGCAGGGAGAGCTTCCCGAGCGAGTTTCTCGCTCATCACGCACCGCTCTGCTTCGTAGCCGGACTCGCTCCGCCGCTCCAGCCACAAGATGCACGGTCAAACGATCCGTTCGCTATTCTCCAACACGCCCTCAGAAAGGCCCTCGTCCCGAGGACCCGGTTCCCAATCTGGGACAACTCGAGGGGCGCAAACGCAGACTTGCACACAATCGTAGTCGACAAGGTGAGCCAGTCAGAGACCGAGGAGATCTTCGAGTAAGCCATGCTGATCGCTAACGTCTCGCCGCAGAATGTCCGCTTCCCGCCGCTCAAAGCTAGACCGGTCTCCGCCTCGTCCTCGCATCCCCAGCAGCCGGGTCAGCCGGCGGCTGCACCCGCCCCGGCCACACCTCCGACCTCTGCCTCTGCACTCCACTCGCCCATCTCACCCCTCACTCCAACCTCACCGCTCTATCCGGACGGACTGATCGCCCCGATCTGGATCCGCAAACACCGCGAACTCGTCCCGGCCGTGTTTGTCCTCGTCCTGCGCCTGTACGAGTTCCCACCCGGAGCCGGCGCATCGGTCGACCCACTCGCACGAGAGGACCACGAACGCGCCGAGGACGCCCAGCTCGTGACCGAGATCATCGACCGGAAACGGTCCACCCTCGAACGCGGGATCAAACTCGCCGTCGTCCTCCTGTGCTCACGCGAACTGCTCGACGACCCGCACCTCGACGCACGACTGTCGTTGATCCGGCGACAGTCGGGGCTCGACTCGCGCGCGAGCTTGTTTGTCATCTCGCCCGTGCCGCAAAGCGAGGTAAACCACTTTGTGCACTCGCTCAGGCAAGAGTTGCACCCCGCCGCGCTCGACTATTACCGCGAACATGGGCGCCGAGTCAGGAGGAAACGTGCAAGGATCGTCATCGCGGGCAGAGGCGCTCTTAGCGAGCAAGGATGGAACGTCCGATACGACTACAAACTCGCCCTCTTTGCAGAGATGCGCGGCGAGCTTGAAGTCGCCCTCAAGTCCGTCGTCACCCTGCTCCATCGAATGTCGGAATGTGCATCACTGACGAGATTAGCCTCGCAGACACTTTGAAGACTGCTACGACAACCTCGTCGAGATGTTTGCGCACCCGGAACTGTTGCCGCCTCGGACCAAGCGCTGGGCGGAAGCCAAAGTTCTCGCCGACTGCGTCTCGTGCAAGGTGCGTGAGATCGTACAACTCACTTGAAAACCCAAGCTCATCGGACCCAGCGAGGCTGCAGATCAGCAAGTACTACTTCTACCTGTCGGAACCCGCGCGGGCGGTCGCGCAGCTGAATCGACACGTCGCCCGCTTCCACACCCTCTCGACTGGCTGGCAGATCGGCCAGGACACGTTCGAGTTCTGGTCCTGGCTGTCGAAACAGTACCGCCTCTTTGGCGACCTCGTCTCGATCGCGCTCCGCAACGGCGCCCACCTCCCGTCCCTCCGACCGCCGCCCGCTCCTCGATTGCCCCCGCCGGGCACGTCCCAGAGCCTGAGCGGACCTTCTCCCGGACTAGTGCCGCCCAACATCTTGCAGCACGCCGGGCATTACTACTACCTCGCGGCGTTGTGCGCCGTCGAAAGAAGGGAGCGCTACCGCGAGATGGCCCGCGCCCATAAAGAACAAGACGAGCGCGGCGCATCCTCGGGACAAGTCAATCCCGCGTTTGTGCACGAGGCCAAAGTCGAACACGGCGAGATTATCATCGAGGTGCGCAACGTCTTGTGTGTAGACTTTCCTGAATGCATCGAGCTGACGTTCTGGATATGTATCATGGACATGCAACCGCGCACAGCTCTTCACCAAGGCCTACGAGTACTTCAAGGCGCATCGAGCGAAGAACATGACCTACATGGTCGCTCACCAGATCGCCCTCGCTCACCTCGAAGCCGGCAAGCCCGACGTGGCGCTCAAGTCAGTCTTCCTTTGGGCATCCAATTAACTTCATAGCATACGCTGACTGCCCCTCCGTACGACTCTCACAGATTCTTGAGCCGCATCACCAAGTCGTACCGCAAGGACCGCTACCCCGTCATCCTGACCGCGATCTTGGAATGCTCGTTCCGAGCTGCGAAGGAAGCGCAAGACTGGGAGGCGGCGATTCGAGCAAGTTTCGAGCTCTCTTCTTCCCGTAAGTTCGCGTCGACGAAAGCGAGTCCGACTGGC
This sequence comes from Rhodotorula sp. CC01, assembly GCA_021654155.1. Lineage (NCBI taxonomy): Eukaryota > Fungi > Basidiomycota > Microbotryomycetes > Sporidiobolales > Sporidiobolaceae > Rhodotorula > Rhodotorula sp. CC01. The sequence goes on from JAKEZK010000005.1 coordinate 575,053, forward strand.
TCTGGTGCTGAATTCCCGTATCCGCAGAATCAGCTCTCACCGCCGATCGGAGACAACAACACATGTCCGAAACGCTCGCGCTCATGCAGGCGAGTCTTGACGCTGCTTCATTACGGGAGCGAGATGCATCTGACATCCAGTGGTGCAGGCACATCCTCCGCCACCTGAGCAAGAAACGATCGCGCTCGATTCGGCCGAGTGTTTGCCTCTTCGTGCGTTTGCTCCTTACTGCTCGAGTCATCAGCTCTCGGCGTTGACCACCTCGTCACATGTAGTCGACCTCTCTGTCGCCTTCCTGCACCCGCAGGCCTCCATCTCCGAAACTATTGACTTCCAGCTCGGCCTCTTTGCGCCTGCCGCCTCGCCAACGCAAGACATCGTCTTTTCTCAACTTCAAGTCCACCTGCAGGGTGCGGAGGCGTCGGTTGTCGTCCAGAACGTGACCGATTCATCAACATCCGCGGAGCAACGGCAGACTTACCTCCTCGGAGATGCGGCGAACGGCGAAGAGCAGAGAAGTGCCGACCTGTGCTGGAAACCGGGGCAGCGCAAAATCTTCAACGGCTGGATCTCTGCGCGAGAGGAGACTGAGCTTAGTGTGAGTGCATTCCCGAACGCGGAGATTCCCGGTCGCTTTAGCTGATTTCCTGTCCCACAGGTGGAGAAGGTCACCCTTTCTGCGAATGTCAACGGCTGGCCCGTACAACTCGTCCTTCGGCCGGTCCGAAACAGTGCGAACGACGTGCGATGGTATTATGGTGCAACTGAGAGCATGTTGCTGGCGCCAAATCAAGCCTACGCATGCCGGTAAGCCGCTGGCGACCAAGTTCTCACCTCCCTTTCTGGAACTTTCCTTGACCATTAGCTTTTCACTCCGGAAACACAGGGTCGTTCGGAGGGATGCACGGGTACGAGTCGAGACTCGCTCGCAAGCTCCGGCGTACTTGGACGAGCACTTCCCCATCGAGATCGAGGTCAAGAACGAAGACGATGTCGAGCTCGACGCCGACCTCGTCGTCTTTTTGCAGCCAGGAGCCGACGGCGCACGTCAGTCCACGGAGACTCTCCACTTGTCTCGCTTCCTCAAGAGCTGACACAACGATTGGATCCTGCAGAAGACTCCATCGAAGTCGACTCGCTGCGCTCGACAGCGCTGCTGGACGGCGTGTCCCTCGGCAGCCTCGCACCAGGATCGACGATCAAGAAGACCCTATACCTCGCCGCTGTCAACGGTATTCCAGGTCATCGCACGATCGAGATGACAGTTCGAGCTGCCCCGAAGCCGGCAGCCGATGCCGACCTCTCGCTCCTCCCCGCTCCGACCGAATCGACATGCTCGACCAGTATCGCCGTAGCTGCGCCCGTCCAAGCTCGATTCGAAACGCAAGTCTACAGGGGCAGGAGACGCACATCATTGTCGACAACAGATGAGTGGGTCGACGCCAGTGAGGCGATTCTCCTGTCGACCTTGCAGGCATCTGGACCTTGGGGTATCGAGGTGGAAAGCATTTGCCTCAGTGCAGACGTGAGCAGATTCTCACTACCTTACTTGAGAATGTGGAAGCTGACGAGAACATCTTCCCGCAGGCTTGCGAGACAACACGCGTTGTGTCTGCCTCTCTCGGTCACATGGCGAAGGAAGATGCGCCGTTGCAACCGATTTGTGAGGGACTTCTCAGACACCTCGGACGCGGCTGCTATGTAGGCTGATCGACTTCCTCATCCAACAGGCTGTCGTGCTGGGGATAGCTTCAACGCGGTCTTTGCGCTGCAAGTGAGGCCTACCGCTGGGAAAGATGCCGATCCTTTGTTTCTCGAGATCACCTGGCGAAGGTCAGTGCCCTAGTCGCAGGATCAGACTCGCGGATACTGAGCATCCTCGCCTGCAGGTCGTCCACGGCGGGACCGTATGTACAGACTCGCTTACGGGTGCAACCACCAAAAGCGATTCCACCGCTCCCAACCACCACCTTGATCCTTCCGCCTTATCTGCATGTGCACGAGCAGGCCGACCTCATCTACAGCTTCCACAATCCGACCGCGGTTCCGGTCACGCTTGCGGCACAACTCGACACGCCAGAGGTACCCTCGAGTTTCGTCTTCTCGGGACCGCGGCGCGTCGGAGAATTCGTACTCGGCCCGCAGGAGGAGCGCGAGCTCGTCGTCAGAGTCGTGCCCCTCATGTCTGGGCAGTGGGTGCTGCCGAGGTTGCGAGTCTGGACGATTGAGCATCCGCCCGTCGTGGAAGACCTGCACGGCTACCCGAAACGTAACGCTCCCAAAATCACCGAGGTGGAGGTGACTCTCGAAGGCGATGCGTTTGTCGAGCCTGATCCTGCTCAGCTCGAGCTCGAAGCGGATCTGCGAACCGCTCGTGGCGAAGGAGACGAGGGGGCACACGGCCCGCCCAAGCCCATTGGTCGTGCGCCGATCGTCTTGGTTCTCCCATCGTAGAAGCACTCTCCTCTCTTCTCTGAAACACCGTCACTGGGGGACAGAGATACTGTGACAACACTGGCAAATCGGTCTACTCGGTCTTGCGCTTCTTGGCGAACCGGCCGCCTTCCGCCTTGCGCTTCTCTGCCCGGCCTTGCTGAGCGAAGAATTCCTGCTTCTCGCGCTTCTCCCGTTCGCCCCGTTTCTCGGCGTCCCTGTTTGAGCAAGAGCGTCAGAACTTGATTCGCCGCCTGTATGAGTGCAGCTGTCACGCACTTGGCCAGCTTCTTCTGGCGCTCGGCTTTGTGGGCCTGCTTCGATTCCTTGCGCTTCGACTCCTTGTCGCGAGAGATGGCCTGGATCTGCTGCAGCAATGCGAGCGCCTTCTTCTCCTCCGGCTCCATGACGACGGCACGCTTTTGCATATCTGTGGTGGGGAAAAAGGCGGTGAGACTTTGCGTCACTGAAGCTGAACGGAAAAAGGAGGCTCACAAGTCTTCTGCTGCTGCGGTGCTTGCATCTTTGGCTTGGAAGCGTACGGGAGCGCAGACTGCAGCTTGCGTGGAACCTTGAGCGTGTTGAAGCGGCGAGTCTCGCGGACGATTGGCTGCAGAAATAAAGCTCGTTAGAGATACATCCTTTTCGCAATCGGTACCAACCGAGAGCTCACCTTGTACAGCGAGTTGACGTCTTGCGGCGTCTTGAGGTTCTCGGCACGGCGGACCTCGCCGGTCAGACGCATACCCTGCCAAGCCGACTTGTCGCGGAGGAGGAGGTTGCCGACCGGGTTGTAGTACTGACGAGGCTTGATCGAGTACCACGCGCGGAGGAAGACGATGTCGGACATGAGCACCTTGTCCTCAAAGGCGGCACGGTAGCATCCTTCCGGCTTGGCGAGCGCCTTCTTGATCTGACCTCGGATGCCAGAGACGGTCCGGATGTAGGCGCCCTCGAACTTGGCGACTTCCAGCGACGACGAGAACATGTCCTTGATGAAAGCGGTGTTCTTGAAAATCTTGTACGGCGCTCCCGTCAGCTTGAGCTTCTTGACGATCTGAGTGGTGCCGTTGATGTCGGTCACGACGCCCGATGCCGAGACACGGAAAGACGGAGTCTCGCTGCCGAACCGCGTGAACGCGCAGAAGCCGGTATTGGGTGCCGAGATCGGCCCGTAGAACGTCGCAAGACAGTGCATGTGCTCAGGGGTATACTTGAGCATGCGATTCCGAGTGCCGTCGTCGAGCGAGTAGATCGGAACGGTCTGGAACCGGCGCCATCCGATCGAGAAGATGAGCGGGTCGTTCGTCTTAAGGATCTTGGGGTACCAGCGGTGCTTCTTGATCCGAACTTGCACGTAGCCGAACGACTCTTCGTGCGAGAGCAAGTGTCCGACGATCATCGGGATCCGCGGGTTGAAGTTCTCGACGAGCTCGCACGGGACGCCGTGGATCTCGAGGCGGACGTAGGTGCCCGGGCGGTGACCCTCGACGAGCGCGCGAGTCTCGGCATCGTCGTCCGCAAACTCGGCACGCGTCGCTTTGAGCTTGCGCTCCATTTCGGCCTTCTGCTCCGTGTAAAAGTCCATCTTCTCCTCGTCCGAATCATCGTCGTACTGCGCGTCAAACTTGCGCTTGAGCGCCTCTTTCTTCTCAGCAAGCTCGCGCGCCTTGCGCTCTTCGTCGTCGAGTTCGTCGAGCTCGGGAGGGAAAGCAGAGCCGTTCGCGGCACCGTCGGCGCCGCCGCCTTCGAGATCCTCAAAGTCGCCGCCTTCCTCTTCGTAAGCGGCTTCACCAGTCGGAGCATCGCCTCCCGTGATGAATAAGTGTCGGATCGAGTCGAGGAACTCGTCGTCTTCCCAGACGCCGAGTTCTGTCACATTCACCGGGCGGCGGAAAACCTCGTCCGCGTCCTCGCTGGACTCGGCCGGATCCTTCGCGAGGCGGAAGAGGTCGTCGTCCTCATCTTCGTCAAGATCGCCAGCCTCCCGCCGCGCCTCGGCTTCCTCTTGGGCTGCGACCGTGTCTTGAGTTTCTCCAGCGGCGATCTGCGCTGGCGTCAGCGTCGAGTTGTAGATCAGACGCATCAAGTTGGGTCGTCTCCGCCCGCTCGCCATACTCGCCGCCGCTCGCGCCGACAGGTTGCGCTTCCACTCCGGACCTTGCTCGTCGCTGTCCTCGGCCTCCTCATCGTCGACATCGTCGCCGTCGTCCTCATCATCGAAGCCCACCTTCCCTCCGTCTTCCTCATCCAGACCGAGGTCGAGGTCCGAGTCGCTGTCGGCGTAGGCGATTTCCTCCGTCCGAAGACCGGGCGCAACGTTGCTCCCTCTCCGCTTCGTCGCGCCGCGACCCTCGGCCTCGAAGGCGAACCCGTCCCGCCCATTCTCCTCTTCGTCCGTGTCAAAGTCGTCCTCGTTCGGCTCTGCGTCTTCGTTCTCTTCATCGCTCGCGTCGTCGTATTCGGCAGGGTCAAAGTCGCCGACGGCATCATTGAAAGCTGCGCGGCGTTTGCGACCCGAAGAGCCAGCCTCGGCGTCCTGCTGCTGAGACTGGTACTCGGCTGCCGTGAGCGGCTTCGAGTTGCCAAAGATTCGGATCTGACTCTTGGCGACTCCGTCCGCAAGCGTCGACTCGGCGTCTTGGAGGTCGAGCACCATCTTGACGCCTTCGCCGTCGACGTCGTCGTCACCATCCTCGCGCTTCGAAAAGGTCCCGCTCGTGTTGATCCAGACACGCTCGCCGTCCCACGATACGCCCTGCCCGGAGCCTCCGCTCATCGGAGCGTACGCGACCTTGTTACTGTCGCCCATCTTGCGACGCTTCTCCGAATCGGAAGTCGGCAGCGGACAAGGATCGATCAACTCGAGCATGCGCGAGACCTCGAATGCGTCGACGCCGGAACCGGGGATGTGCACTCGGACGGAGTTATTGGGACCGGGAGGTCGAAGCGGCACGCCACGGAGGTAGCCGAAGATGGCGATGTGCCGGTCGGCTTTCGGGTCCTTGCGGACGACTTCGCGGGAAGTCAGGTCCTCGAAGCGATCGGTGAGGAAGTAGGAGTGGGTGTTGCGGAAGGCGAGCGGGCGGAACTTGGCCACGGAGATGAAACTGCGGCGTGGAGAGCGTCAGTGCCAAGTCGAGGTCTTGAAAAAGACGAAGATTCTGGCAAACTCACCGACTCAGGTTGAGGATCTCTCGATCCGGGTAGCGGCCGTTCATGACGCCCGAGAGGTAGAACATTTTTGCGCCGTCGTAGACCTCGGTCCAGAACCGCTTCTTGAGACGCTTCTTCTGCGCTTTGAGCGCTGCCGGCGACTTGACGAGGTCGAGGTGGGTCAAGACGGCGATGAGCTTGGGAAGACCGTGCGAAGAGAGTGCAGACAGGGCTTCAAAAGTTTCCTGCGAGAGCAGTGATTGTCAGTTGACTGGACGCGACGCGCTGCAGTCTTCTCAAAAGACCTTGACCCACCATTTCGAATCCGAAACTTCCGTCGATCATCAACAGCACCAAATCCGCCACCTTGGCCGTGTCAATCATGGATCCGAGGTCATTCGGGACTTCAATGAAGGTCAGCCGCCGGCTCTTGCCTGCAAGGAAAAGTTGGTTGCGACGGTTCAGCACTTCGATTCTCCGACCGGGACCCCCGCTTCGACCCGGACTCACCGGAAACGATCGTAACCGGCCCCTTGATGTCCACCATCGTGTTCTTGGTATACCTTCGCACGAGAGAGCGGATCAAAGTGGTCTTGCCGACCTGCGGAAAGGGCAACAGAAACGAGGTGAGTTGCGGGACCTGGCGCAAGCTGACTCGCCCGCAACGTAACGTACTCCCGAGGGTCCCATGACGGCGACAATGACTGGCGGTACATCTCCCTCGACGTTTTTGCCGCCCTGGCCTGCTGTACCGTTGAAGGTGCGGTCGACGGCGGGGACATGGAGCCTGGTCTGGTCCTTTTCGACGTTCCTGCGAGCCTGCTTCTCTGCGCGCCTGAATGAGGCCGAAATGAAAGCCTGTTGCGAGCACTCTTGACGGTCAGCCACGCTATACTCGGTGGTGTGCAAGCTCCTACTGCAGAGTCGACTGAAAGGCTGCTGACCTTTGGGTTCTTGCCCTTCTCGTGCGGTGTTTTGGCAGCCTTGGCCGGGCGATGAGCCCTGTTGGCCTGCTTGTCGCCGTCCATCGTCGCAGCAACCGACTACACTTGATGAGCGAGAGAGAGCAGCTGACAGAATTGTCGAGTGTGGCGGTGCAAACTTGGTCGAGCTCGCTCGCTCCCTTCGACGCCTTTTCTCTCGACATCCACTCTATGCAGCGCGCTAGATACACCTTTCTGGGCGGTAACAAGTTGAGAGAATGACAGAATGCAGCTTGACGGAGAAATTGTTGCAACGAATGATCGCTCTAAACCGCCGACATGCTACTCAACTCCCCTCCTCTGCGATCCAAATGCAATGGCGCCCTCCCTTATCTACGGGCGCTTTTTGTAATTCCCATGATCAAAGGGTGTTTCTGCTTACCACCGGGACGAAGGTGCGCGACCAGCCCGACTGGGCGGCACATACTTGCCCGGTGCGCCACCCGCAGCGGGCGAACTCGACCGGCTGTCGTCCTTGGCCGGAGGCGTGTTGGCGCCGGTGCCGGCCGGGACAGAGGGGACGGGCGGTGCGTCGGGGCGAGGAGTACTGCGCGCCTGCAAGTTGAGACGCGGTCGCTCGCCACTGCCAGCCGCAGCAGCGTCACTGCGCGGCTGCAAGTTGAAACGCGGTCGCTCGCCACCAGCAGCGGACGGGGCGTCGCCCGAGCCGGTACGCGGCTGCAGAGACATGCGCGGACGCTCGGTCGACGACGAAGGAGTCGCACTCGGGCTCGCAGCGTCGCGCTGGGCGCGCCAAGCGGCCGACCCGACCGTCGCAGCGGACGCCGACGCCGACGGCGCGGCGGGGCGACCCTGGCGACGCGCGAGCGCCTCCTCCTCGCGGCGGTACTGGGCCTGGATCCGTTCCTGGTCGGCCTTGCGCTGCGCGAGTCGCTCCTCGAGGGCCTTCTTGCGGGCCTCCTCGGCCTCGGCGGCCGCCTGCCGTTGCCGCTCCTCGATCTTGGCCCGCTCCTCGGCCTCGCGCGCTTCCTGCTCGGCGCGGATCCGAGCCTGCTCCTCCTCGCGGACGCGGCGCTCCTCCTCCTCTTGCTGGCGGCGAATCTCGGCCTGGCGCTCGGCCTCGCGGTCGGCGAGGATCTGGCGACGGCGCTCGGCCTTGGCCTCGACGAGCTGCTCGTCGAGGCGACGACGCTCGGCCTCGTAGGCCTCGCGCGACTCGCGCTCCTGGCGCTCGCGGAACGACGCATAGTCGGGCATGATCCGCTGCAGGCTCGCCTTGATCGCGAGACCGCGCGTGTGCTTCTGGCGCGCCTCCTCGGAGCGCTGCACCTGCGCCGACTCGAACGCCTCGCGGTCGCGGAGCTGCTGGCGCTTGTAGTCTTCGGCGATGAGCGGGATTTCTTCGCGACGGAACGCGCGCTCGAGGTGGTCGAGACGCTTGTGCACCGACGTGAGCTTCTGAGCGAGGTCCTTCTTGTCCTTCTCGATCTGCTGAACCTGCAGCTGGACGAGGTCGTTCGCAGAGAGCTCGGGGAGTTTCTGTCACGGTTTATGAGATCAGCAACAGCTCAACGGTAGGTAGCGGAGAAGAGCAAGACGCACCTGCTTGTCGACCTTGAGACCGGACTGGATGAGGCTCTCGGCGACCTTCTTGGCCTCGTCCTGCTTGACCTTCTCCATCTCGCGCTTGATGCGATCGAGTTCGCGCTGGCGGAGCTCCTCCTTCTGGCGGCGCGCGTCCTCCTCGGCCTTTTGCTGCGCGCGGATCGACCGCGCGTGCGCGTCTTCTTGCTCCTTGCGCGCGTTCTGCTCCTCGGCGAGCTCCTTGCGGCGCTTGATAATCATCGTGCGCGCGAGGACCGTATCGCGCTCGTCGGCGACGACGGCGGTCAGGTTGGCGAACGCCTTCTCGCGAGCAGCGGCGGCCACTTGTGCGGGCGACTGCGAGGTCGACGTGACAGCATTGAGGGTCGAGTGCAAGGTGGTGGCGAGGCGGGCGAGGTGCGAGCGGAGGAGCGCGGCCGCCGACGGCTGGAGGGTCTGGACCGAGTCGTGGCCGGCCGACGAGGCCGCCGCCTCGTCGCCAAACAGGGCCTGGTCGAACCGGATCGAGCCGGACGCGTGGTCGATGGTGACGTCGACGTCGCCACGGCGGCACGCCTCGGTCACGTAGCGCTCGACGCGGCGACGGGTGACGTCGCGGTCACCGTCGGCCTGGAACGACGCGAGCTTGACGACGCGGTCGAGTTTCAAGGACGAGTAGACCTGGGCGAGTTGCTGGAAGAGGCGCGCGAGGACGACTTCCTTCAAGGGGGCGACGTACCGCGCCGTGTCGGGTTGCTGCTCGAGTTGGGCGAGGATCGGGTCAATCTTGGCCGTGATCGAGAGCGGGTGGAAGTCGACCTCGAGGATCTGGTACAGGTCGCGGAGCTGCGGCGAGACGCGCTTCAGCGCGTGACGGCTCAGGGCGTCGTGGATCAAGCCGGCGCGGGTCGGCGGCGTCGCGAGGCCGATCAGCGACGCGAGGCGGCCGAGGCGACCCTTGGACTCGCCCTCCTCGGTCGGGCCGTCGGCGGACGCGCTGCGGCCGCGGCCGGTCTCGACGACGCCGGACCCGACGGGAACGGCAAGCGCCGAGAGGAGGACGCGGGACGCGAGCTTCTCAAGCTCGCCGTCCTCGCCCTTGGCGTCGCCGCCCTGGAGGACGAGGCGGGCCGAGTGGAGCGAGTACAGCTTGCCGTACGCGGCGGCGTGGAAGAGGAAGTTGTCGCCGACGGCAAAGACCTTGGCCATCTTGTCGTAGAACGAGGCCATGACGGGACCCTTCGGGGCGCGCTTCGACATGCCGACGAGGGTATGAATGTCCTCGGCGGTGCGGAACGCCTCTTGCCAGAGCTCGAGTTCGACGGCAGTCGAGAGCTGCTGGAAGCGCGTGTCGAGGTGGCGCTGGAGCGTGTCGGGGTCGTTCAGGTTGATCGAGTGGCTCTGGTGCGTGTACTTTTGCGACGACGCGAGGTGCGAGCGGAGGGTTTCGCACAAGCGGCGGAACTCGGTCTTGCGCTGGTGCGCGAGGCAGAACTGGAACGCGTCGTGGCAGACGGTCTGGTACAGCGTCTCGAGGCGGGCATTGTTGCGGAGGATGTCGAGCGCGGTGCGGTACGACTCCCAGAGGAAGCGGAGCCACGGGGTGACGAGGGCGCGGTAGGTGCGGTCGCGGCTCTTGTCGTCGCTGACGGCGCCGAGGAGGATGCTCTCCGGGGTCTCGGTCGCCTCGAGGTCGTCAACATCGACGGCAGCCTTGCCACCCTCGGTGGTGGTGGCGGCAGCGGTGGTGTCTGCGCCGCCCTCGAGTTCCTCGACCTTTGCGAGGGCGTCTGCGAGCTTCTGACGCGAGAGGCTGAGGAGCTTGTTGATGGTGACCTCGACCGACTGTACGCTCGTGTTCTGTGCGACGTTCTTGTAGAGGATCAAGCCGTCCTTGGCGGTGCGGCCTTTGCGGAGGTCGACGCAGAGCTCGAGGAAGCGGAGCATGATGGGCTCGAGGACCGAGAGCGGGGTGCTGCGGAAGCGCTTGCTCGAGAAGACCTCGCTGATGCTCGAGAGGGCGGCCATGGGCTGGCCGACCGACAGGAGCTCATCCGCGCGCTGTGGATGACAGTGTCAGTGTCAGCGGGGTGACGAGGTGAGAGGCGGTGCTCGCATGCACGCGGTCGGGACTCGCTCGCGACACGCGACGCGGGCGGACCAGACTGGACCAGCTAGCCCAGCTCCGTAGAGCATCTGGGTCCACTGGGCAGTGGGCCCCACCCCGCGCCGTGTGCTCGAGTCGAGGTGGGTTGGCTGGCCCAGCTGAATCGAGCGCGAGCGGCCATTGTCCCCTCGCGTCGTCGCTCTCACGGGGAGGGGTTTGCGGTGGGATAGAGGGGAAGCTTACGCGGAGTACGAGCTCTGGTCTCGTGTGCAGCATCTTCAGGCTCACTGGCAGGAGAGCTGCGAGTGTCGGGAGAGTGAGACGACGAGGCTGCAGCGCGCTTACGGTCGCCCGACTGAACCTCGCTCGGATACTCTCACTCGCACTCTTTGACAGCGGGAATGGCTGCTAGAATGACCAGGCACGCTAGGGCGCCCTTGGCCGCCCAGCTTCAGCCTCGTCCGAACCCCAAACGAGCTCCCGCTCCTCGTCGACCCGCCGCTGTTGTTGCGGCTCCCTCGCTCGCCTACTCAGACCCAAGTCAACTCGTGCTCAACAAGCCAAGCGGAGTAGCAATCCAAGGCGTACACGGCTCAGCTCAGAGGTCAGCGTGGGACTCGCTCCTCGCAGGCAAGTTCAGACACTCCCTCTCCCCACAAACACAGCTAACTGTGCGCACCCCACTCAGACCTGCGCGTAACGTACGGCAGACCGGACGTCCACCCCGTACACAGGCTCGACAAATCCACTACAGGTTGCCTCCTCGTCGCCCGCACCAAGCAAGTCGCAGCCAGGCTCTCGCAACAACTCCAGCAGGGGCAGATCGCTCGCGAATACCTCGCCGTCGTGCACGGCCAACTCAAACAAGGGTACAAGGGCACGGTCAACCACCGACTCAGGGTCGACGACGATCGCGTGCGCAGAGCCTGGCCGGACGACTCCGACGCCGACACTCTCGCCGCGTCGACCAAGTGGGAATGCCTCGCGACGGCCGTGAGTTCCTTCCTTCCCTTGGAGAAGGATGATCTCGCGCCGGTATTGACGCGGAATGTATCCAATAGCCTAGGTACAGCCTACTCCGTCTCGAACCCCTCGTCGGCGCCCGCAAGCACCAACTGCGCGTCCACTGCGCCGACGTCCTCCAAGGTGAGGCGCTCCAGAACTTCCCACACTTCAGCCCACTCGGAGACTGATTGCCCTCCGGTACCAGCTCCGATCGTCGGCGACTTCAAGCTCGCGCCGGACGCTCGGCACGTCGAAGCGCTCGACGAGGTCGGCCTCCCGCACGACTCGGTCCTCCTGCACGCCGCGTCCATCTCGTTCTGGGTCCGTCCGAACCCCTCCGCCCCTTCTTACTCTCCTGAAATCTGTGATAAAAAAGTCTGACGCGTGTCAACATCAGACGTGGGACAAGGAGACGCGGAAACGCCACCGCGTGACGGCCAACGCGCCCCCTCCCGCGGCCTTTCTGAGGTTTTGCCGCGCGCACAAGCTCGCGCTGCCCGCCGTCCAATCCGCGACTCCCTCCTCTCCAGTGTGTGAATCTACGGTCGAGGCGGATTTACAGTGAGGGGGGTTTCGCCACGCCCGGGCTCCGAGGGGAAATTGCCCTCCATCGTCCCGTTCCTTCCTCCTCATTTCATGTCGCTCGCGTCGCTCGCTCGGGGATTCGACCCGCCAACCTCCCCACCAGCCAAACACAGAGGCCATGCATTCGAATCTCGACCGAACGCATTATCGAGCTCATCTCCCAGCTCCGAGCCCGAACTCATCATCGGCATGCAAGCTCATAGGGCACGTGCCAAAGTCCATGTGTCGATCACCCCGATAACTTGCATCATCGCGTGTGCCCGCGGGACTCCTTCTTCTTTTCTATATCCACCCCCCGCGCGCGCGCGCCCCCCAAGTTCCCAGCGTCGGCCGTTTTGCACCCCGATCGTGCATCATCAGCAGCTTCCGCGGGAATGGCTGAGCACGACCAGGCATGCCGGCCGCCGCATCCGCATCCTCTATTCTCCACGCGCTCCTAGGAGTAAGAATCCACATCCCCCTCTGGAGCGATCGCGCTCTGCTGCTGCCTCTCTCTGAGCACCGCCACGGGTAGCTTCGCGTCACTCCCCGCCTGATCGGCTTCTTGAGCACCGACTGCACGCGCACACGGAACGAGCCTTTCGATCTTCGCCGTTATCGAATCGACCCGGCCGAGTCTCGACGCCTCTATACGCCTATAGCATCGACCCTCATTACTCGTTTCTCGGCTATATCACATCCTCTATAAACAGCCTCCTCGCCCCAACAAGGCTCGCATTAGCAGGGTCGCCGTTTTTTGTACGTCGGGGACATGGAAAGGTCAACAACCCTACCGGTCACGACTGCCCGTCTTTCTCTTCACGCTACGCCTCTTCGTCCTCGAGCGGCTCTGCATACTCTCCCACCTGAACTCCTCGCCCAGATCTTTCACCCCGGTCCGGATCCGTCGGCTGCGCACCGAGAGGAAGATGACGACTGCCGCGGCATCGCAGCGCCGCCATTGCGCCTCTCGCCGCGCTCGATCCCGATCTGTCGCTCCTTGCTCCCGTTCGCGAGGAAGAACGCGTACCACCATATAGAACTCGAGGGAGGGCTGGACGGACTCGAGCGGTTCGGCAAAGTCGTCGACAAGCGGGAGGGAGCGTGCCACTGGATCGGCGGGATGGTCAAACGCGTGACGGTGCGGGGGGCGTCCTCACAGAGCGCCGAGACTCGATCTGTGCCGGATGGACATCTTCGAGCGGCGTTTGACGCGCTCGAGAATGTCGGACGGGTCGATCTCGAATTGAGCGGAACCGAGTGGCAACGGCTCGTTTCCTCCGCCCAGCCCTTGCCATTACGCTCTCGCGCTTTCAATCGCCCGAGGGAGGAAGGGGGGATCTCGCTCCGAGTCCGATTGGTCGAGGACGATCCGTGCCCTGTCGGGCTCGTGACGCTCGCGCAGATTGGGCGCAGCGGCGCACGAGGGATCCGCGCGTTGAGGATCCAGGGACGGTTACCGCACAGAATTCAATGCGGTGACAGTCGTGGGTCGAGTGGCGATGTGGCGGGAACGGTGACTCCGCCGTTGATGGGGATGGATGGAGAGGGCGGCGATCGGGAGATGTGGACTGGGTTGGAGAAGCTCGAGATGCAGTGCGAGCCGCACTCGGTCGGTGAGTTTTCTTCGCTGCTCTGGCTTTCATCTCTCAATCGGTTGTACCATATCTCGCTTGGAGTACCAGTTTGACCGACTGTGTTCTCCACCCAGGATTGACGCGGTTCTTCAGCTCGCTCGCTGGGTTGAAGGAACTTTGCTGGACTACACCCGGCACGACCGATCCCAGCATGGTGACCGCGGCGATTCCGATGAACGTGTGCAGCACGCTCGAGGTGGTCGATTGGACTTCGTTCGGTTACGCGAGTGTGCGTCGCTCGACTCGCCGTGTTCTCTCAAGGCACTCCAGGGACTGACGAGGGCTTCGTTCGTCTCTCTGCAGCGCGAACTCGACTTTGCGTTCTCGAACTTGCCCTCTCTCCGCTCCTTGACGATCCGGTCCTCGTCCGCCGTCCTCTCGCAACCCTTCTTCGTCGCCCTGCACGCGCACAACCGCCACCTCGAGCGCCTCGCCCTGCGCGGCCCGCACGCCGGGACTCCCGGGGGTCGCGGAGCGGCCGACACGTGTGCGCTCGTCGCCGAGTGGGTGGAAGCGCTGTTATTCGAGGTGGAGAAGGGAGGCGAAGCAGCGAGCGCGCTCCGGAAGCTCGAGTTGGAGGTGCCGATTTCTACTGCGGCATTCAAATTCGCTCGCCCTGCCTCAGGCCGACCCGCATGCGAGGAGCGCCCGCCCACTCGACTCGAGGTATGTCGTCTCTCCCTGTTATTCAGAATACGTGTTGGAGGCTGACGCCTCGTTCACTCAACCGCAGGTTCAAGCTTACCGGCTCGCTGTCGCCTGTGCGAGGCTCAACGTCACGCTCGGAGGGAGTGTACTCGAAGCGATTCCTAGACGAGCCCGCCAGTAGATATATTTCCCTAGAAATGTGAATATACAAGAATAGACTCATCTTGTCGGCCGAAAAGGGCACCGCATGGAGCTGAGAAGGACCCGCGTGCATTTGCTCTTAACACTGCCCGCCCCGGAGGAAGCCTATGGTGAGTGACTGTACCAGCCACTGCTATCCGACCAGGCCCCTCCTGACCCGGCTCACCAGCTTGCTCGTTCTGGCTCGCTTCTTTTCGTGCCCGCCCGGATCCCCACCCCGCTCCGCCGTCGCTCGTATTCGTCGCTGCTGCAGACCATGACGACTCCCGAATCTGCGCTCAAACCCGCCCAAGCCTTTGTCGAATTCGTCAACGCCAGTCCGACACCGTTCCATGCTGTACACGAATCGGTAGTCCGCCTCGAGAGAGCTGGCTTCACTCGGTCAGTCTCAAGCTGCCGCTTGTCGCTGCATTCAAAGTGACTCTCTGACACTCGACCTGCGCATGCAGCCTAAGCGAACGCGACTCGTGGGCGGGTGGAAAGATCGTTCGCGGAGGTCGTTACTTCGTCACGAGGAACCAGGTCCGTCCATAGTCTCGCCTCCGTGACCGGAACCCGTCAGCTGATACTCGCGACTATACAGAGCTCCATCATCGCCTTCACAGTACCGCCGGAGAGTGACAAGGCGGATAAGAAGCCTCTCGGAATTTCGGTCGTCGGGTGCGTTCTTCTCCGCCCAGGGCCCGCCCTATGCATGCCTCAATGGCCACAAGCGGACCTCGCACAGCTCCGAGTGCACAGACCTGAAGCTGTCTCCCGAGTTCAAGGGCGGAGTTGCTGAACTGCCGACACGCTTTCGCAGCTGCCACACCGACTCGCCGCGATTTATCGTCAAGCCCGTCTCAAAGCGGGAAAAAGTCGGCTATTCGCAGGTCGGAGTTGAGACGTACGGTGGTGGATTGTGGGCAACCTGGATGGACCGAGACCTCGGAATCGCTGGTATGTTCGTTGCGGGGAGCAGGCTCCCTAAACGGGACTGCCTCTTTCGGAGCTGACACTCTTGCCGGAATACAGGTCGCGTCACGGTCTCGCACGGTACCGACAAGTTCTCGTCGCACCTGGTCAGCATCGCCGAGCCGATCCTCCGCATGCCGACCATCGCGATCCACCTCGACCGGAATCAGAACGAAAAGTTCTTCTACAACACCGAGACGCAGCAGGTCCCGATCCTCGCGCTCGCGAGCAAGGAACTGAACCGCGCCTTTGTCGAAGAGAACAACTCATCGGCCGAAGTGTCGTTTGCCGATCCGCTCGACATCAGCAGTCATCACCACCCGGTCCTGTTGCACACGCTGGCGCGCGCGCTCAGCGAGCAGACGGGCGAGGCGGTCACGCCGGCTCAGTTGCACGACTTTGAGCTCTCGCTGTTTGATGCGCAGCCCGCGACGATTGGCGGAGCTCTGGTGAGTGGTCTTTCAATTCGTTGCGAACGGGAAGCCTTTTTTGGTTTGCTGACCCTAGCAAGCGCCAACCACTTGCAGAACGAGTTCATCTTCTCGCCGCGTGTCGACAACCTCTTCTCTTCCTTTGCCGCCGTCCAAGCCCTCGTGGCCTCCTCCCAATCCTCGGCGCCGTCCGACGGCCGCGTCTCGATGATTGCGCTTTTCGACAACGAGGAAGTCGGTTCGGTCTCGGCGTACGGTGCCGAGAGCAACTTTATCGAATCGGTGTTTGAGCGCGTTGCTGTGGCGCTCAAGGATGAGAACGAGAGCGAGGCAGAGGCTTTCCAGCGGACGATGGCTTCCTCGTTCTTGCTCTCGTGCGTGGCCGAGCTTCAGAGCGCCTCCAGTGCGCGACAAAAGTCTGACGCTTTTGCTTCTGCAGGACCGACGTCGGCCACTCGGTTCACCCCGGCTTTGTCGACAAGCACGAAGAGAACCACCGCCCGCTGATCAACGCCGGCATCGCGATCAAGTCCAACTCGAAGCAGCGCTACGCGACGACTTCGCA
This sequence comes from Rhodotorula sp. CC01, assembly GCA_021654155.1. NCBI lineage: Eukaryota > Fungi > Basidiomycota > Microbotryomycetes > Sporidiobolales > Sporidiobolaceae > Rhodotorula > Rhodotorula sp. CC01. The sequence continues at coordinate 591,282 of JAKEZK010000005.1, forward strand.
GACCGTCTTCCCGCTGCGGCGAGTCGCAGCCGAGGCCAATGTGCCCTTGCAAGAGTACCTGGTTCGGAATGACATGGGTTGCGGATCGACCAGTACGTTCTTCCTGCCTTCCTCAATGCCACCCAGCTTTCCTCCCGGTTGCGCAGCTGATCTGTCGCACTCGTCACGCAGTCGGACCGCTCGTGTCCAAGATCGGTCTCCGAACAGTCGACATTGGCGCGCCGATCCTGTCGATGCACTCGTACGGCGACTTCTCCTCTACTGATTTTACCATTGTTTGAGCTAACCCTTGCTTTCCCAGGATCCGCGAGATGGCCGGCGTGCGCGACATGGCCTACCTGACTGAGCTGTTTGAAAAGTTCTTTGAGCGGTTCGGGCACGTCGACGGCCTCGCGGAGTCGCTCGACTGATCTTCAGGAGGTGGCAAACTGAAGTTGTAATACCGATTGGCGCTTTTCCTCCCTGGGTCGGTGGCTACAGGGTTCTTACAAGTTCGTTTACAGTCGAAACTGCATATATCTGCGAGCGTATACTGGCCAGGCTCAAGGCAACTTCCGAGGAAGCTGGCTTAGCTGAGCTGATGACCGGCCGCGATCGCTGACGCAACTCCGAGAAGACCGAAAACTCTCGGACTTCTCCGTCTCCAGACGCCGCCTCGCTGCTAATCTCTCTTCGTTCCTTCCTTCATACACTTTTTGCGACCTTTGTTTCTTGCTACATAGACTTCGGTGCCTTGCTTCCTTGCCTACGGAATCACCTTCCACCACCTACACCCCGCTTCAGTACAATACCAAAAATGACCGTGATCGGCGAACCGTGGACGTTCAAGAAGTCGGGCCTTACGGCACCGACGCGGACGCTCAAGTCGGCAATGGTGAGCTAATCTTCTCTGCGGCCGGGTCGCTGGCGAGGGAAAATGAAAGCTGACCGCGCCTATGATTCATCTCATGCAGACCGAGCGTCTTTGCACCTTCGACCAGGACAACCTCGACGAGCGTGGAAAGCCGACTCCCGAGTACATCAAGCTCTACGAGGAGTGGGGAAAGGTCGGTTTTGTCCTTTCTACCGGCGCTGTCGACATCTCCGAACGGAGGGGCACCGGCGGAGGACCTGAACCAACTCCGAGAAGAGGTGGAATTTCTCCGGACCCCAGAGGCTGATGCGAATGAACCATCACAGGGCAAGATTGGTGTAATTGTCTTGGGCAACCTGCCCGTCTCGCGGACCGACCTCGAGGCGAAGAAGAACGCCATCATCGACGCAAAGTCTCCCTGGGACGCCGTCGAGGCGTTCAAGCCGGTCATCGCGGCCGCGAAAGCCCACGGCTCTCTCGTGATCGGCCAAACGACCCACGGCGGTCGTCAAGTCTCGGAGGATGTCAACAAGAACCCGGTCTCGTCGTCGGATGTGCAGAGTCCGCCTCTCGGCGGCATGACCTTTGCCAAGCCCCGCCCGCTTACGGTCTCGGAAATTGACGACCTCGTCAAGGCATGGGGTCACGCTGCCGACGTCCTTTACAAGGCTGGCGCGGATGGTGTCCAGCTGCACTCGGCTCACGGTACATAAGCCTTTTTACCGTTCCTTTCGTACAAACTGTTACGTTTTCTGACTCGGCTCGGCTCGTTTTTCGCAGGCTACCTCCTGTCTCAGTTCCTTTCCGGACGCGTCAACCGACGCACGGACGACTACGGCGGCTCGCTCGAGAACCGCTACCGCATCATCAAGCGGATCATTGAAGAGATCCGCCGTCGGGTGCCGGACGAGAAGTTCATGCTCTCGATCAAGTGAGTAGCACGCCTTTCCTCTCGTCGATATAACTCGTCGCTGACCATCATCTCCGCGTCGCTAGGATCAACTCGGCCGACTTTTCCGACGGCGGCCTGACCACGGACGAGTCCAGGCAGGTCTGCCAGTGGCTCGACGCCGCCGGCCTCGACCTGATCGAGCTCTCGGGCGGTACGCCGGACTGAGCCACAATCTCCACAGGTCGGGATCTGCTGCTGACTTTCGAGCGAGCTGACCGCGCAGGTACGTACGAAAGCCTCGCGTTCGACCACAAGAAGGAGTCGACGAAGAAGCGCGAGGCGTTCTTCATCGAGTTTGCCGAGGCGCTCAAGCCGGTCATCAAGTCGGCGACGATCTGCGTCACCGGCGGATTCCGCTCGAAGAAGGCGATGGAGCAGGCGTTGCAGGAGGGCTCGACCGACCTCGTCGGCCTCGCTCGCCCGCTGTGCAGCGAACCGTTCCTGATCCGCGACATGATCGAGGGCAAGTCGGAGGGCGCCAAGCCCAACAAGTCGGTAAGTACCCATATTTGCGACGATGCTTGCAGCCCAAGAACGCGAGCCTGACTGCCCCTCTCCCCTTCTGGAAATAGCCGGCGGCGCTTTCGACCGGCACTGCGATCTACGAGATCGGCTGCATCGCGACGGGCAAGCCGTTGCCGGACATGACGGATGAAAAGGTCGTGCAGGACGTGGTTGACACGATCCTCGGCAAGAAGCCAGCGGAGGAGAAGCCGAAGGAGGACCAGAACGTCGAGGCGGCGTACCACAAAAACGAAGGCAAGCTCTAGACTGGATAGAGTCGGATAGAGTCGAATAGATCTCCTTCCTTGTCAATACACATTCAGTGCCTGTTCTAAGCTCTCCACGACTCTATACGCGAGTGACTTTTTCTTTCCCGCTCATCCCTTTTGTCGTTGTGGGAAGCGAGCAGTTGACCCGGATTCTCCGAGCACTTGACTTCAGACGTGCCCGACGCGCAGCTAGGCTGACTGGGCCCTTGCCCTGCCTAAGCCCACGCCGTACAGCTACCTGGCTCTCCCTCTGTTCACGGCGTGCACCCCAACGCGGTCCTCACATCGCGACTGCGCGACGAACAACGCCTCGCAACAGCCGGCAAAGCTACGCCCGGAGCGGTCGGACCCAGCGGACTTTTGCGATAGTGAATCGACAGGTGAGTCTACAGCCACGGCGCTTAGCCACGCGGCTGTGACGAGGAGCGAGCGCCAAGCACTTGCGAGAGGTGGCGGCGGACGATGAGCTAGCGGTCTCGAACCACTGCACGCAGAACTGACGCTCCCTACGCGCGTGACAGTAAACTCCCTGCTCTCACGAACCGGTCATGCCTCGCCCGAGACTGTGGATGCCGGCGAGGTGGGCGGCGTCGTCGGTCCCTCTGCTCGCTTTCGCACCTCGCACGGTCGAGGGCGCCATCATTGGCGCAGTCACGCACAATATCTCGTCCGATTCTACCCAGCTCACTTGTACGTCCCGCGCCGTTCCGAAACTGGTTGGGGTTCATTGCTGACGCGAGTTCCCGACGATGCAGATTCCGGCACTTGGCGTTCCGACACCACTCAGGGCTTTTATCAGGGTGAGATATAGCCACACAGACTCGCACACAAACTGGCCTGCGCTGACGCTGCCTCCTCTTCCAGCCTACTCGAACGCGACCGATGCGGCCGTCACCTTCTCCTTCACCGGGGTCGCCGCAGTCTATCTCGCCGAACGCACGGCGGATCGGGGCATCTGCCTCCTAACTCTCGACAATTCCATACCGTACACCGTCGACCTCTACAACGATTCGGGCCTGTCCAGCGGTCTGCAAGTGATCTGGAGCAGCGGGACTCTCCCGTACGGACAGCACAACATCTCCATCACCCAGATCGGTCCGGACGCACGCTTTGGGTGAGTTGACGCGTTTATCTCGAGTTTTGATACCTTGACGGGATCCCGCAGCGACTTACAGTAAGCCCGTCGCGACAGGTACTACCCGTACCTGGTCACCTCGACCTGGATCGAAGCCGTGCCGACCAATGTCCGTACGTCGCTCAATCCTTTTGGCTCCCCATCAATTCAGCTCTTCTTCTGACGGTACATTTCATCCGCGCAGCTGCCTACGTTAGCACGCAGAGCGTACCGACATCTTCGGCGAGTACTTACCCGGGCGGGTACTATGTCGATAGCGGACCCAACATTGGCGCAATCGTCGGAGGAACGATCGGCGCAGTCGTCGCGGCTTGCCTGCTCGGTTTCCTGTTCTACCTGTGGCGCCGGGAGCGTGGCGCACGGAGGCGAGCAGACGCAGCGACCGCCGCCAGCGTGCAGAAATACGAGGGCAAAGCGCCCCTTGACGACGAGCGCGAGTCGTCCGAGAACATGTCGACGGCGCAATACCCTTACGGCATGAGTCCTTATGGTCCGTACGGACCGGCGCCTTACGACCCTTACGGGTACCGGTACAACCCGGGATACGGATACCACCCGGCCTCGGCAGCCGCCACGTGGGACGCACCGTCGTCGCACGACTATGCCCAGTCGCGGTACTACACTCCGCCGGCTCCTCGATCTGCCGACTCGAGTGACTTCCCCGTCGACTACAGCTCGAACGGCGGCGGTCTGCAACCTCCGCCGAGCCTCTCGCCGTCGTCGAGTGGGTACCCCGGCGCGCATCGCTTCAGCGCGGGCGCAGCAACGACCTCCCTCGACGATTCGGCTTACCATTCCAACTCGGCGCCGAATCATCGCTACCCTTATCATGTACAAGGTTCCGGGTCCGACTCGAGGTCGTACGCGATCCCCGAAATCTAATAAGCACTCCCCGTCCTTAATGACTCGCCCTTCCTGTCGCGCGACCGTTTACTGCCGGCACATTGGTTGTAGGACTTTTCGCAGATGTTGTCATACTGTATTGATTCTTGCACAGCGAATCAGAGCGCTCTCGCGGCCTAACGTTTGCTGCCCGACCGCCTTTTGACCATCTGGAATCAAAATGCACCACTGACGGGCCCAAACATACGACGAGAAGACGACAACAGGATTCGTTTTGTCTTCAAAGGAGACAGCGAGTGTAGACAGGCTATGGAACAGCGAAGAAGAGGACGGAAAGCATGGAATGGGGTGAGGCAAGGACGCAGTCGGTGAGCTCGATCGGCCAAGGAAACCGCAGTCTAGTTCCGGTGTCCAGCGTCTGCATGGTCCGGAGGACTCTCTAGCGAGCCGGCGTCGAAAGCGATGCCGTACCCTTGTCTGGGAACACAATAAATCTCGTCAGCTTGTCGTTAATCGCGAGGCTCGCTTCCGGCGAAACGACTGACTGGTGAATCCGCGTCATGAGCTCGGTGTCCTCGAGCTGATCCAGTGTCAGGTACACATACTGGCACTCTGGTTCGGCGACTTCCTGCGGCTGAGAAGGAGGAGGGGCGACCTCCGAGCTATAGGACGGCGCAACCGATAGGTTGGTGTCGTGCATTTCGCTCGCGGACGGGTCGAAAGTCGGCGCAGGGGTGAACCATGCTTCGTCGGTAAGCGCGACATTGACAGGTACGTCAGGGACCCCGGCGAAAGGAGCAGGAGAGGCGCCCTCGAAGGGCGGGAATGCGCTCGGCAGCAGCGCCGATTCCGACATTGCGTGCGGATTGGGCGGGAAATACAACGGATTCGGGGACCCGAAGTTGCACATCAGCGCGTTGTCTCGCGCCTGTGGCGAATCCGCTGCATAGGAAAGCCCACTCGGCAGAGGCGCGGCCGGTGAGCCGAAAAGATCTGTCGCGCCGATGTGGAACCCGTAAAGCGGGCTTGCGCCACCGTCGGCCTCCGGAGAGTCTCCGCACGGCGACGCCCCGAACGGCGACGTGAACCGGATCGGCACCAAGGTTGAACGGCGACGGTCGAGGAAGCTGAGCGGCGCCGAGTCGTCGGTCATTCGCTCGACGCCCCCCTCGGCGGACCACGCACTTTCGCCGTTCGAAGAGCGAAGAGAGGCCTCGGACCCTGCCGGGCTGCCATTCGGCGGCGCCGCGCACTGCATGTGCGAATAAAGGTCGAGCGAACCGAGGTCCTCGGCCGGCAGGCTCTCGAGCACACTTTGAGGGAAAGTGAAAGTCTCGAAGCTTGCCGTCGCCGAGAGGATGCCCGCCGTGATCGAACCGCGCGGGAAAGAGACGCTGGCGCGCGGAGTGGGGAGCTCATCATCTTCCGCCGTCCGAATGTTGGCGCTCAACCTTCGGAGACCCGAGTCGAAGCCGAGCGATTGGCGCCGTCCGTTCTGCATCGCGAGCACAGGCGAGATGAGCATCAGGTCGCCCCGAGCTCCTTGAGTGTTGGTAGGTTTGACCGTACTCCGGCGACGCTGCAGCGCTTCAGAGAGCAGGGTGCTCGGGAGCGGACCGCCACGGCGCCCGGCGAGCGAAGGCGATTCGGTGGGAGTCGGAAGCGCAGCGAGAGGCACGCAAGGCGAGAACGGCGACGCCGGATTAAATTCGATCGCCGGCGTACTCATGCCATACGATCCCAAGGGGACCTCGCCGCACTTCGTCGGCAATTCGATGCTGGTCGGCGGAAGAGACGGATTCGGCAGCATGAACGTTGTTGGCGGCGCGGTTGTCGGCGGGGTGAGCAGAGAGGGCATCACCGTGGGGAAACCCTGCATGCGAGTCGGATCGGTCGACAGGTCGTCGCAGGACGGCGTAGCCGTCGCGGTCGCCAAATGCGGGTCGATGGCAAAGCTCTCGTGCGCAAAGTCGGGTGGCGGGGTGTAGAGCATCGAGGCCGGATCGAAATGCCCAGCGTACGACGAATCATTCAGATGACGGATCCATGGCCCGGGTGTACTGACCAAGTCGGAGCTCGGAGCAGGCGTGCACGGCGTCGCCGCGGCCGGAGAGACGGCGATCGCGAGGGTTTCGACCGGAACGTCGCCTTGGAACGTCGACGGGGATGTGGTCGCCGCCGCCGCCGCTTCCTCTGCCTCTTTCCGTTCCTTGCGTTTCTTACGGGACCTGGCGCGGGACGCCTTCCGAGCTGAGACGCTGTCAGAGTCGTCGGGATTTGTCTCGGCGAGAGTGATCCCTTCGAGCTGCAGAACCTGTCGGGCGACCTCCTTGCACGCCTCTCGCTGTTCCTGCTGTCGCTCCAGATCGGTAGGGTTCTGTCGTCCCTTCGATGCCTTGGGCCGCTGCTTGGGACGATATCGGTAGTCGGGATGCAAACGTTGGTGTTCCTCCTTGGCGAGGCGAGCCTTCTCCTCCCAGTACGCCTTGTCTTCGGCCGACAAGGTTTTCCAAACCTGGCTGACGATGACTGAGACGTGCTGACTGTTGCTCAGCTGCAGCGACGCGAGGTGTCGGGCATGCGCCGTGCCGGGCGGTTCGGGAGCGTCGTCGCCTTGTGTTTCGGGGGCGCAGCAGTGCGAACGAAACAGGATGAAGGCGTTCGGCGGCCGCTTGATGTATCCAGGATCCAGACGACGGGTGTGCGATTTGGTGGGTCTGCCGTCTTTGCCCGTTTTGACGCGCGGACCCACGACGAAAGGTGAACTTTCGACTGTGGCCGACCGGGAAAGCTCAGAAGTGGTGGACGGGGAGGTATCGCATGAGTCGACCGACGAGCCGTAGATGCCCGCCAGGTAAGAGCTGGATCCGCTCTCCCAGTCGCTCATCTCACTCGCGCTCGTTGCAGAGCGCGCGCGCCCGATGTAAGCGCCGCCGGAGGCGGAGGCCGGCGAGGCAGGGTACGGCTGGTGCCGAGCGCTGGGACTGCGGTGCGACGACGGCGACCGACGGCTTGCATCTGGACCGCCGATCGGGATTGGTAGCGGAGTCGAGAGATGAGTCTCCGGAGACGCGAATAGCTTCGGACTAGCGTGCGCAAAGTCGGGCGGCGACGCCAGGAGCGGAGAAACGCTGCTCAGAAGCTCCGCGCTGCAAGAGCAAGTCACGAGTCTCGTTAGCTGGCGTGCGATCGCACCCTAGGGCACCATTACGCACTCATGTATCTCCAACGTCGGCGATTTGTTCCTCGAGCGCAGGTTGGCGACCAGCATTTGGTAACAGCTCGCGTGTAGCAGCAGGCAGAGCTGGAGATCAGACGTCTCCTGCGCCACCCTGCAGCGGCATTCCTCCCACGGCAGGCAGCTTGGATAATCATCTCGATCACTCCAATCTCACTTCATCCTGCAAGTGGGCGTGCGAACAAAGGGCAACGAAGGCAGCAACGGCCCGGAACCATGCCGGGCTAATTCACACCGGAGCCGTCGGCGCAGCGAGCGGAAGCTGCAGTGCGAGGCAGCCCGAAGCCCGCCGTGTAGCAGGGTGGATCTTGGCCAAGTTCAGAGAATAAAGGGGATGGGCCGGCGAGCGCCGCGGCAAAACATTTCATGCGCCAAGCTTTGCTCGTTCTGGAACATTGTACTGCGGGTCTTGTTAAGGTTATCGGCATTTGCCGATCTTTCATTTTAAGCATGCGTACAGTTCAGAGCACGAAGCAACTGCAGCAGCGCGGGAATTTGGTGACTGAAGCGCCGCGCCTCAAGGGCGATGAGCTGCTCTCGAGGACGGATTGAGTTGGACTTTGTAATGACGATCATCCACATCCTCGAGTGGCAATACCGCTCTAGCAAAGTGCTCATAGACGGGGTGGGTCTCAAGGTTTGTCGCTGCGGCCAATGCCGAAGCTCAGGTCGCGGTAAGCCGACTATGTATCGTCCTGTGCATGTGGACGACCTTCTCAGGGTCCGCACTACTACGAAAGTGCGTGCCCCGAAACTGAGGGGGGGGGGGGGGGGGGGGGGGAAAGAAAGCCGCTCTTGGACAGCTGCAGCACGGAACTTGCCGCCTCATTGATCACTCGTACGGTTGACTGTAGAGCACCGCGTGTTTAGCGAGGACTGGATGATATTCCACGCACGTCTATTAAGGCACGCGTGCGATCGGCTTTCGCTGCGCCGAAAAGAGCCCAGCAATTTCCACGTGCAATAAAGGTGATTGCAAATGCAGTTATACGTTGGACTGTAAAAACAACGCGGGTATACTGTAACGAGCCAGCTCTTGCGCAGAAGGGGAAGGGGAAGCGCGGGCACAAATAGGAAGCAGCGGCGAGTCGATAACTTGGAGAAAACGAACGAAATCTGGACGAGGTATTATCTCGCTGATCCGCGAGGAGCGCAAAGACGGGCGACGCGTTTAGACGAATTGCTGCAGGCGCGGAGGAGTGGGTTACATACGGTCAGCACTTTCGTCTCTCAAAGCTGGGGGGGGGGGGGGGAGGAAGAAACACGACGGCGCGATAGCTCACCCAAGTGATGTCGCTGCAGAGGGAGATCACGGTCGATCCGGATCGTCGCGCACGGTCACCGAAACAGTCAGCTCAGCGCTCGTTTGACTGACACCGGGTCGGCGCAAGCGAGCATGGCGATGCAAGCGTTGGACCGAGACGAGAGGACACCCGTTCGAAGCGGAAGGAAAAGAAGAAGAAAAAACTCACAACACTCCCATCGATTGCGTCCCTCCGAGCGCCGAGAACGCGCCCCACGACAAGTCGAGGCAGCTGTTGTTGTTGCCTGTGACCAGTTCTCCGCATCAGTGCATTGCACACACCATACCGCGCCGCGGAGAGAGAGAGCGCGCCAGGAAAAAGAGGCGGGGGAGGAGGACGTACAAGTCGGGCACGAGTCGGCGACGAGCGCCTTGATCTTGTTGCCGGTGTCGGACCGCGTGATCTCGACATATTGGCCGCAGTGCGATCCACCAGCGTAAGTTCTACATATGCGCCAGGGGCAGATCAGTTTCATCCGGTTGCTTCAAGTTTCTCGTTCAGCGTTCCCGGCAAGCTCGACATCTGAGACTCACGCCGTCGGCAGCGCAACGAGCAACGTGTTGTCGCTGTTGACGTTACCGCAGTTCTGTTGACAGGAGAACAAGAAGAGATTGTCAGCATCAACCCGAGGGTCAATTTCGTGGTGGTCTTCTCTTTTCAAGAACCCTATACACGCCCATCGGAGAAGAGGAAAACTCACGCCTGCAACACCGTTTTGGTAGAAGAAGGTCGCAATCTGGTTTTAAGAGTGGGCCATAGCGTTCGCGACGTCAGTCTGCGGCCGTTCTCTCGACGAGGTGGACGGCTGTCTACTGCTTCTCCCGGTTTCTCCCCCTGGTTGCCCGCGGGTAGAGAGAGAACTCACCCCGCCCGAATAGACTTGCCCACCTCCCGAAGAGGACGACGAGTCCTGCGTCGGCTTGGCAGCCGCAGCAGCCGACGATGACGAAGCCCAGGCCGCATCAGCCGAGGCCTTCGAGGCTGTCGGACGAACGAGCATCCCTCGAGGTCAGCACGTGCTCTACTTTCTCGTTACTTGACACGGGCGAACCATGATCTGTCGAACCGGGAGCGAAACGGAAGGGGTAAAGGGAAACCTACCGGCAGCAGCGGCGGCGGCTTGTTGGGCGGCCTGAGAAGCGGCTGTCGGGGATGAGAGCGACGATCAGCGGGTGGGCGAGGTAACGTGAGCTCGCAGAAGGGACTAAAAGACGCACCGGCTTGCGACGCTTCGGCGGCGGCGGCGGCCGATGCAGCGGCAGCCTGAGATGCGGCAGCCTGCGAGGCAGCAGCCTGCGAAGCAGCAGCTTGCGAGGCAGCGTAGGCAGCAGCTGCGAGTTGGGGGGAAAGTAAGCCGTCAGTATGCAAGGCGGAACCGCGCTTGAAAGTGCCCAAGGCTCACCGGCCTGAGACGAAGACGAAGCCTGAGCAGCAAGCTGGAGCGACTGCTGGTGCTCTATACGTCACAGAGAGCCACGCCAACGCCAAATGTGTCAGATGTGTCTCCAAGGAAGAAGCCGAAGGGGCACGAGAGGAAGTACGTACCGAAAGCCTTGGAGCTCGACGCGGCGGCGGCGAGAGCAACCTGGTCCTGCGTGGTCGTAGTCGGAGCAGCCGTCGTAGTCGGTGCCTCGGTCGTAGTGGCCTTGGTGGTCGGTGCAGCAACAGACGAGACCGACGAAGTGCTCGACCGGACGCTGGCTGCGGAAGAGGTGGCACTCTTGGCGGAGGCCGAGACGGTCGCAGCCGACGACGCAGCCGAAGCGGCGTCAACAACGGCGGCCTTGGCGGCAGCCGGGGAGAGAGACAGGGTGATCGGGAGCATGCCGGTGTCGAGGTTTCCGCCCAAAGCGAGGTAGGCCGCCTTGGAGAAGGTGGCGTAGTCGGAACGGTCCGAGCCGTCGACGACCACAACCGAGACGCTGTGAAACAAGCGGATGTCAGTTCTGCCCCGCTCCGATATGCAGGGCGCAGGAAAAGCGCTCTTTACCTTTCACCGGTAGAGGGGTTCACCGCGTAAGCCGTCTGGCCGCAGAGACTCGACTGGGCGTCGGCATTGGGGTAGAGCGAGAGAGGAAGGCCGACGGTGTTGGCGTTGTTGCTGCACATAGAACGTGTCAGCCTCGCGGGGAGCGTGCATCATCTGACGAGGTGACCGGAAGGGCAGCTCACTCGATCTTGACGCCACACGAGCCGGTCCAGCCGTCTTCCGCCCACCAGATAGCAGTAGTCGAGAGAGCGTCGGTAGAAGTCGAAGTCGAGTTCTGAACAGCGAGGAGAGCTGTACACAGGCAGAGGTCAGTCCGCTGAGAACCTTCGCAGAACAATCAAATCGCGACTTGGACAACCTACCGGCAGTTTGCGCGCCTGCATGGTCGAGTGTTGCAATTCACACAGAGTATGGTCCGCGTATGTTCAGGTTTGACGAGGCGAGAGATTCAGTCAGTCAGCCGGACTACGTGATGATCGACTTGTTTGAAGAGACGCGTCCGTCGCGTGGCGCGCGAAAGAGGAAAGATCGGAGAGAGACGCACGCTTGGTCAAGCGCTGGATGCGGTCGGCACCGCGGCGGTGCATAGCCTGGCGCGCGACATCCTGGTGACCGTGTCCGGCAGCCGATGCCGAGACGGTCGAGGCGCCAAAGAGGGCGGCGGCGGCGGCGAGAGCGGTGAACTTCATTTGGGCGCGAGTTTGAGGAGCGAGTTGGTGAAGGAGAGCGGAGAGACGGGCGATGCGGCGCCGGGACTTGAGGAGAAAAGAGTGACGAGGGTGGGAAACGACTGCGGTATCCGGGAAACACAGACCGAGCAAGGAAACAAGAGACACAGAGTGAGAGAAAGAGGGTCGACCGGTCGAGGGCAGCAACTCTCGGCTCCGCGCGACCACACAAGAGTTGACCCATTTATCTACACACCGCCCTCATTCTTCCCGTAGTACTGCTTTCTCATCCACTGTGACGGCACTCCAGCTGCAATCGCGCTCGATCGAGGTGCACGCACCGCCGAGGAGAGGCTCGTGCACAACTGGGGCCTCCGGCGCTCCTTCTGTCGATAATCTCGTTTCCGATGCACCGATGCGAAACATCGGTTACCTTCGAATCCTTGGAAAGCCGACGCAGACTGAAATGGTAATGTGTACAGAATCGTGTTTCGGCGCGCAGAGAACGCGGGTCGGGCGGCCGGCTACAGGTTCCAAGCGCAACCACCGCCTCAAGGGATCGCCTGGGTCGCTTCGCCTTCCGGCTTCTTAGCCAATCCCTCGCGCTCGAGAGCTGTTAGCAGAGACTTCTTCTGTCAGTACTTCCTCGTTTAGAAGCCCAAGAAAGAAAAAAAAGACGGCGGCTGCAAAACGCACCGGCGTCGATCTCGTGTGGCTTGAAGATCCGAGCGAACGGGAGACCCGTCTCCTCATCGACGGTGAGCGTGGCAAGTTCCACTGCGGCGTCAAGACAGTCAGTACCTCTGCGCCTAAACTGCGCGCTCGACGGTGAGGGGGGGGGGATTCCCAATGTGCGATCCACGAGACTCACGCTTCTCCGAGTCGAGACTGGTCGAGTCCATCGTCTTGCTCAGCACCTTGAGCGCGAGCCCGATCGCCTCGTCGAGTCCAACATCGTCGCGGTAATCCTGACGGAGCAAGCTCTGCGCGGTCGAGTTGTTGGCGCCGATGCAGGTCGCCTTCCAGCCACTGTAGTTGCCGGACGGGTCGGACGCGTACAACTGGAACGAGTGATGAGGGTCGTGTCCGGCAAAGAGGAACGAGACGCCAAACGGTCGCAGGCCACCGAACTGTGTGTACCCTTGCTTGAGATCGCAGAGCTTCTGGACGAGCTGCTCGACCGGCATGTCCTCGTTGTAAGACGCGAGGTGAGACTGCGTCGGAATCACGAGTCAGCGCGCCATCGGGGGGGTCGAGATCTAAAGTACGTTAGTCAAGGGAGCGTACCTGAGCGGCGTTACGGGCGTACGAGACGAGCGAGTTGGCGTCGGCGTTGTAACCGGCGACGCCAGTCAAGACGTTCCTGTGGGCATTGAAAGACGCGTGATTAGTCCAAGGCTCGGAGAGGGACACTGTACAAGGGCTATGACGCACCCGTTGACCAAGAAGAGCTTCTCGCTGCTGCCCTTTTCCTTCTCGAGCAGTTTACTCGTCACCTTCTTCTCGGCCGCGAGGACGATCCCTGACCGGTACGGCGGCGGGTACTTCTTTTCCCGCTCGGCCTTGGCTTCCGCCTCCTTCTTCTTGGTCGCCTCTGATTTCTCGGGTGCTGTCGACGACGAGGAGGCGGCGGCGGCGGCTCCGGCTCCGGTCGAGGAGGACGAGGTGCCGGCGGTTTCGTCGACGGCCATGGCGTCGGTCGAATCGGCCGAAGCGGTGAACGGGTTGGCCGAAGTTCCGGCAGCGAGGATGCCTACGACGGTACCGGCATGGCCTGGTAAACGGAAAGACAGGGGTGGTCGTCAGCGGGACCGCATTCAACCTCCATCCCCGACCACATGGTCTGGCAGCCCGCGAGCCATCAAGAGGGACGTTTACGAGCAGCGGCGGCGACTCAACTGATACTCTCGAGGGCGTATTCGACCTGGTAGAGCCGACCCTCTGGGGAAAAGATGGTACTGTCACGGGGCGATCACCGCGGCAAGACAGGGCGGCAGGAGGAAGGGACGAGGATGCCAAGGTCAGCAAGCAAGTCACTTAGCATGGCGCTGTACGCCTGTATGCCCTGGGTGAGCAAGATGGAGAGCTCACGTCCTCGAATCGTAACGGCGAGAACCCATACCGGCAGACTAGCGGAAGTCGAGGGGTGGTTGGCGGGTATAGACAAGGTTTCTAAGCGTAGTCTAGCTGCTGCCTATTCGCTGGTCGCAGGATTGCTCGCTGTTGGAGAGGAGCGGTCGGACGCGGAGAGGTGACGACGCCATGATCTCGACCCAGTGCAGCAGGTTCTCCCTCAGCCATGCCACCCCCTCTCTCTGAAAAACAGCTAAAGGATCCACCTATACTCGCTCAAAAGGCTTTTCCATGTGGCCCTCTCGCTGCACCGAGTCTCGCTCTCTTCCGACAATGCTCCTCGAGAGGGGCTGCCAACCAGATCCCCGTTCAGCACACTTTCCCGCTACATGTGCAAGAAAATTGCTTGTACGACTGTGGTCGCCAATATGCGCACGTCTCCTGGTCGCTCCGTCGGGGTGCCTCTCCGAGGACGATGCTAGCTTCAGCCACCGATTGTGCCCCGTTTCGTCGCCGCCTCGCTGGCTCCGTTTGTAGAGCGAGTGTCGCGCATCGCACCACCTCGGCTACATGCTCGACTCGTGTCCACCTCGGCGGGAAGGGGAACTCGTGAGGGAGAACCGGACAAGACCGCGTTCAAGACAGGTCCCGCTTCGGCGAAGACTGCCCGCGATGACCCGGACAGGCGCTAAACAGGGACGCGCTGACGTTCCCCTCACTCTCAGAGCTGAAGGCATCGCGTGTGCCGTACTCTGGCGTCAGCTGCTCCTGGAACCGTCGGCCACGCAAGGGATTCGCGCCGCGGTCGAGAACGTCGACGCTCGGACATCTGTGTTTCTTTCCACAGCCGTTCACGATCCTGTCTGCTCGCTCTCTGCTCATATGACGCTACGCTTACGGGCTGCTCCTGAGGCGCGCCGCAGACTCGCCATTGGGCAGGTCGCCAAGCTTGAGCGGACGGGCTTTCACTTTGAAGCATGCCGGCCGGCAATCGAAGAGTTTTTCCTGTTGGAGGCTAGCGACTCCAACTTCTACATACCTGTAGCTTCTAACATGACTATACCCTGCCTATTGCGAGCTCGCGCGTGAGAGATCTAGTTGCCGGGCGGGAAAAGGTGCGACTTGCCCGAGTGAGCGAGATTGATGCAAATGCCTTGGGAACGTCGAATCTTCACTCAACATCTCTCCCTCGCCATCCTGCAGTTCCCTCTCAGCTGTTCACGTCTAGCTTAGCACCGCACTGAGCGCCCAAAGAGCGCCTTGGACCTCTAGCATTGGTCATATCTCTCCAGATTTGTACCTAGCCAAGCTTTGCCGTGAGTTCCGGTCTGACTAGAGCTGCACCCCCGCCGAATCACTGACGCATCGAATCCCTCCACAGCACCAGTTCAGTCTTCCCTTACCCGCTCCGGCCCACCATGGCCGACCCAGCGTACGACAATGGCCTGTACACTCCTTGGCAGCCCGAGGAGGAAGCCTCGCCGTGGACTTCGGCAGAGTGGGAAGCGGCGACGACGAGCGAAGCGGCGTGGACAGCTGCTGCGACGACTCCGGCACCCTCCTCGAGCACACAGGCATGGACGACAACGACCACTTCGGCGTGGGTCGCAGCTTCGCCGACGACCACGACCGCCGCGTGGTCTTTTAGTCCGGCGGCCAGTTCTTCCAGCACCACCACCAGCAGCAGTACCACCACCCCGCCGCCATCTTCGAGGCCCACAACACAAGCGACTTCCTCCAGCCTGATGACCTCACCGCCGGCCGAGAGGTCTTCCTCCTCGTCGCTCTCGTCCTCGTCCTCGTCCTCCTCTTCGTCGACTTCCGCCTCGACCTTGGCAGCGACGACTCTCTCGCGGTACTCGAATCCCACCGGGACTGCCATCTCGGCGATCGCTAATTCTAGTAACGGCGGCGGCGGGAGCTCGTTCAAGATCGTCTACTTGATCCCGGCCTTTGTGATCGTCCCCCTCGTCGCCGTATTCGCCATCTTGGCTTGCACGTACGGGAAATGTTGGGCAAAGGGGCGGAACAAGACACCTCTCCCTGGTTCGAACGCGGGCTCGAGTGCCTGGTGGGGTGGTGCGGTGGGATCGTGGCGGCGAGGAATGCACGACCCGGACGACGATGACGAGGAGATGGGAGGTCTCGTGCGCGAAAAATCTCGCGCTCCTCCCGGCGCCAGCGCATACGACTACGACGAGAAGCGGTTCTCGCTGCCGTCCAACCGTGGCGGGTCGCGCTGGACGAGCGTCTTCTCGATCGCTTCTCGTTCAGCGATCCCGTACCAGCAGGAACCAGTCCACGAAGCTTCGATCCCGTTCCTCTCCGTCTCGCAAGCTCCTGTCGATCAGCCCTTTGTACCGCCATCGCGATCTTCCTCAACGCACGACTTCTCGCAATGGTCCGCCCCAAACCCGTACGGACCGAACCGCGCTCCCGCGAATAACGGTTTCCTTACGGCTGGGGTCTGGCGCATGGGCAGTCAGTCGCGCCGCTACAACCCCCGCATGACCTCAGTCCCCGAAGGCGCAAACTTGCAGCGTGGAGTCAGCACGCGCAGCACGGACACGTTCGGAAGTCGCCTGAGCGACAAGATCTTCAAGCGTTTCTCGCCGGGCGCCTCGGCGGACAATTGCCCTTCGCCGTCGGTATACTCTCCGAGTCCGGAGAACGCTGGTCCGCCGTCGTTTGGTGCCGTAGGAACGTACATGGGTCTGCAGGGCGTCGACGAGGACGACGACGAAGACGACTTCCTCGACGAGAAGAAGCACGCCGACCTCGACTACGATGCCTTCCTCGCCGAAGCGCGAGTCCGGGACGACGGTTTGGCGAAGCGCTATGCCGCTGGTGAGGTGACGGATGCGGAGTTGCGCCCTCGGCCCGAGGCGCCGGCCAATTACGGACTTCACGACGAGGCGGACGCCCGCCAGCGATACCTGTCTCGTCACGGCCGGGCTCCCTCGGACCCCTTTGCGCGCCCGGCGACGCCCCCCTTCAACGTTGACTTGCCTTCGGCTCCGACTCGCCTTCAAGTCTCGCCGAAGAAGACGGCCTCTACCCTGGTCCGATCCGCTGCGCCGGACACGCCCGAGCGCGACGCCCCGCGCGACTTGCTCTTCTCGTACGCTTCTCCCCCGGCCAACCTTGGATCGCCTCGACCACCCCTGCCGCCTGTTCCTTCTCAGCATGTCGTCCCGCGCTCGACGAGTCCGTCCAAGATGGTCCCTTTGACCGAAGCTCCGACCAAGTCGGCGTTTCCCCACAAGGCCGCACCGCAGCTTGCAAAGCCCGTTCGGTCGAATGATCCGTTCGCCTCGATTGCGGTCCAACCCACTCCGCCAAGTCTCGATGCAGACCGACCGCTCAGCGTCGGATCGCCGATGCCGGCGTACGAGCCGCCAGCGGCCGCGCGCAAGAGCGAAATCTCAGCCTTCTCGCTCGACGCCTACGGCGCTCTTGCGTACTCGGACGCCGAAGAACCTGTCATGGACGAGATCCCGAATCGGCAAAGCTCGAGCAAGCACCGCTCGATGTCGCCGACCGCGAAACGGCCATCGTCACGTTCGGTCAAGCATGAATCGACCGAAGCGCACAAGCCGAGGCCGAAATCTGCGTACGCCAACCTTTCGTCGCAGGGCGACTCTCGACCCCGCCTCCCTACCCGCGAGGAGCTGCGGCCAGTCTCGCACAGTAGTCACGCGTCCCGCACGCTCGATGGGTTCGACCCCGTCTTCCCCGATTCTCCCGATCTCAAACCGCTGCAGCATCCCAACCGGGTCCGTGCCGCCGTCGAGAACCTCGAATCATCCCGAGCGCCGAACAAGGCGCCGCACCGGAAGACCGATTCGCACGACTCGAACCGTACAACTTCGACATTGAACTCGAGTCTGGCGCGCTCCGCGACGGCCGGACCCTCGGTAGGTTACCGCCGCCCGCTCGGTAACAAAGGTCTCGATTCGGACGAGGACGGCGGCAACTCGTCAGACGACTCGGAAGCGATCAAGATCAATCGCCGACTGAGCAAGATGATTTTGAACCGGTCGCGGTCGCAGACGCAGATCGCGTCGTCTCCCGACCTGGACGAGGACGAACTGTCGCGACCGCTGTCGGGCAACCCGCAGCGGCTCGGCGCGATGCTGCGACGGCCAAGCCAGGGTGGAGCACTACTTAGCCAGGCGGATTAGTTTTCTTTGCTCAAACTCTCTTTTCTTGCACCTCTAGTGATTGCTCCCGACTCTCTTTACTTCCCACGTCTCTCTCTCTCTCTCTCTTAATGTTATTCGCATGCAAAGTATCGTTATTCCCTGCCACGAGATCTACGTGCTCTTTTTCGTGTCCCGCGCCAGTTGCGAATCGAGGGCTTCCAGCCGCTCAACCAGAGTCGGGTGGTTGTGGTTGTACGCCGAGTAGACGTGATCGACCCCGTAGACCGCGAGGTTCTTCTCGTGGATCGTGACGAGCGCTTTTTTGAGGTTGACGGCGTACGAGGCACCGAGCTTGGTGGCGAACGCGTCGGCGTCGTACTCGAGGTGGCGGGTGATCGAGTTGGTGACGAATTGCAGGAAGCTCGAGAGTGGCGAGACGAGCATCGAGGCCAGCAGGACCGCGACGATGGTGGGGCCGGTACCGCCGTGCGACATGCCGAGCTTGGACTTGACCGACTCGAGTGGACTCGCGACTGCTGATGGAGGGAAGCCGAACGCCGACAGCAAGGCGCCGTTCTCGAGGAAGAGGGCGTAGACCGAGAAGGAGACGGCGACTTGGGTCAAGGCGACGGCGAGGAGGTAGACGACGTGCATTCCTTTCCAGTGACCCAGCTCGTGCGCTGTTGAAATACTGAGTCAGCGGGCGCGCAGCATGCAGAAGCACCGGAACGGAAGTCCAGTGACTGACCGAGGATCGCTTCGACTTCCTCGGGCTTGGACTTTTCGAGGAGCGTATCGTAGAGGACAATGTGCTTCTGCAGTCCGGGCAGGCCGAAGAAGAACGCGTTCGAATGCGACGAGCGGATCGAACCGTCGATGACCCAGACTTTGCCGAGCGGGAAGTTGAGCTTCTCGGCGAGGTCTTTGACGCGCGGGTAGACGGGCGAGTCGATCGGCAGAGGCGTAAACTTATTGAAGAGAGGCATGATCACGTAGGGGTAGACAAAGATCATGGCGATCTGGATGCAGAAACTGCGCGACGGGGGTGGAGCATTAGACGCGACGAAAGCCAGGGCGACGATACAGCGGGACGCTTACATGAAGACGATGAGCCAGGTGACCATGCGCAAGATGGCATCCGAGCCGGCCCAGTGCATGATCTTGATGAGCCCCGCAACGAGAGGCACCTCCAAGGCAAGAGAGACCAACAATCCTGCATCAAACGGCCGAGGTCAGTTTTCGGGGGCTCGGACAACCAAGACAGGTTCTGCCCTGCAGCACGTGCACTCACCCTTGACTTGGTCCTTGGCGAAAGTCGCTGCAGAGGCGAGGGTCGTCAGCTATCGCCCCATGGCCGCCGAGATCCTCCTGGAGTGCGCACCTCGGGTCATCTTGTTGCTGGAGACAGACACCGGCGTCAGCTCTTTGATCACGAATCAGAGAAACGGCGTCCCGCCAGAGACAAGGGCGACTCACAAGCCGTGCCGTTCCTCGAGAACAAAGTTGCGGTAATACTCCTTCGGAAGCGAGAGCACCGTCCCGATGACGGTCAGGAGCACGACGAACGCGGCACTCTGGCGGATTTCGCTCGCTCCGGTTCCAGCAAAGGGCACGCGTGCGGCGAGGTCCCAAAAGCCGCGCAGGAGCGTCCACTGGGACTGTTGGCCTCCGGGCAAGCCGAGAGCCTTCCAGACGGGCAACGCGACGCCCGAGAGGAGGACGGCCGTCTCTCCGAGGTCGAGGACCGTCATGACCGAGCCATAGTCGAGCTTGTGCCGCGCGTACGCCTGCGACTTGCGGTACGTGTCATGAGCGTCCGGCGCGGTCAGGTACGGCTTGAGGGCGTTCGGGAGCGTCGGGTGGAGCACCGGCGAGAGGTACGGACGCTGGCGAGAGCTGCACCTCGACTCGCAGGTCAGCTCTGCGCTCTCGACCAGGTGCGAGGGATGTGGAGCGGCGCTCACCCGACGTAAGTCTCGAAGACCTCTTTCGCTCCGATGGACGCGAGCAGGACAGATTTCCACGGGATCGCAGGGTCGGCGAGTGCTCCTTGCAGCTGGTGCAGCAGCGAAGTCATTCCCGTGGCAACTCCGACTGGATCGTCTCGATCAGGAGAAGAGCGTCTGAAATTCCAAAAGAAGTCGCCTCCCAGAAATTCTCCGGACAAGGTTTTCTGAACCAGCTGAGCATATGTAGGAAAGTCGTTGTTATTGATCGTCATGAGAGGGAGAAGGGAAACGCCAGAGACCGCGCGCGACGGGAAAAACAGAGGAAGCGTAACACAGGTCGGGAAATGCGAAAGTGGTAATCGTTGTCGTCGCGATGCGCAGGCCAGCAGCATATCCGAATGATAGGTCATGAGGAAGCGGACAGATGAGTCGTGAAAGAGAGTGAGATAAGAGCATGAGGAAAGGACTAGGGGTGGAAAGGGGAGGGGAAGAAGGGGAAGGGTGGAAGAGGTCCGGCCTACAGTGCTCTCAAAAACTACCATCCATCCGGGAGGCTCCGGGCCCGCGACTGCCGACGACGACGAAACCAGTCTAGAGGGGAGGCAAAGAGAAGCGCAAGGTTGCGGACGGGGGCGGCGATGTCTAGGGTTCAAGGCGGCGAACAAACTGTACGGGTATCACGGCGAAAAAACAGGACGGGGGTCAAAGAAGAGCGATGTCTCCTTAGGACTGGACGAGCGTGTTCTCGCCGTTGTAGCTGAGGGCGCGCGTCATCTTTTGTCAGCTTCCTTCCTCCAAGCTCCAAGCAAACCCGACGAGAAATTGAGCTCACCAGTAGAAGCCACCGGTCGACGCTGACCGGGAAACGTAACCGGCCGGGCAAGCGACGCGGCAGAGACCAAAGTTGCAGACAGCCTCACCGATGCCGTTGTCTAGATGTCCCAAGTCACTCGAAAAGGTCAGCTCCCGGCTTTCAATATCTCTCGAGCGCAGAGGCACACTCACACGACGCGGGGCAGGCGTTGCCCGGAGCACCGCAGTTGGCGGCGTCGGTCTGGGTGTTGAGGCAGACGATGGCGTCTCCCGAGGCGAACGAGGTGAAGCCCTGCGAGCAGCCGTACGTGCAGGCCGTGCCGGCAGCGTCGCAAAGCGAGTATCCGTTCTCGACCGTGGCGCAAGTCTGGGTGCCGCACTGGGCCTCCGACGGGACACACTGGGTGCCGTCGGCGCCGCCCGGAGCGAAGCCAGTCTCGCAGCGGTACGAGCAGCGACCGGACGCGCAAACGTTGATTCCGTTCGCCGGGGGAGCCGGAGCCCGCGAGTTGCAGATGAAGACTGTTTGCAATGGACAGAAAAGCGTCTTGTGTCAGTCGACTAATGACTAGACTAGACAAAAGGACCAGCGCGTCAGGGAGAGACGCACCGTTACCGCAGCGGATCTGGGCAGCGGCGAGAGCCTGAGGAGTCGAGAGGAAAGCCGAGCCCGGGGTGTAGGCGCCGAGACCCGACGACGAAGCGTGAGCCTCGCTGACCGGACTAACGGGAGCGGCGTTCTGAGCCGCCTGCCGCTGGCCCCAGGTCTGACGACCGGCGCGCTTCTTCAGGGCCTTGGCGGCAGCGTTGCGGCGAGCGAGAGCCGACGACGGCTTGACGCCGCGGGCAGCCTTCTCGCCACGGGCGACGAGACCTGCACGAGTATAGCGTCGTGTCCGTCAGTTGCTGCAGATCACACAGAATCGCGCACGAAGGGAGCGAGAGGAGCGAGAGGAACGCGTCGAAACGCGTCCGTCTCGTCGGAAAAAATAAAAGTTCGTCGGCCGTCGAGAAGAGCGACTCACCGGCATCAGTCGAAGTGGCGGCGTTGACCGGCGCAAAGGTAAGAGCCGCGAGGGCGAGGGAGACGAGGCAAGACTTGAACGAAGGCATCGCGGCGTCGGGGGTTGAGTGAGACGAGTAAGGGGGGTGGGTGAGGATGAGAGGGGGACGGAGCGAGTTTGCTGTCGAACGAGTGAATAGGGTCGAAGAGAGACTTGAAGCAAACAAGCTACCAAGGGAAACGAGTGACTGGAGACGAAAGCGTACGAGAGAGAAGCAAGGAGCTCGAAGTCGTTCCTCTCTCTTTGCCAAGCTGCGCCAAAAGTTGTTTGCCGTCTGGATCAAGTGAATTTGCCCAAAAGGGAAAGCGCGTCGAGTGGTAGCTGCTCCCCCGCACGGAATGTCCCAACGGCTCCGTTACCCCGCGATTTCAATTGGCACTTTCAGCTCACGACTTTTCTCACTCCGGCCTCAGCGCTCGCACCTTACACATGCTTAGCCAGACGCTCGACAGTAGATACAGACCTACGCGCGCGCGCATGCGCTCGAGGAAGGAACAAGAGGAGCTTGAAGACAACGCGCGAAGCGCGCCGGCCGCGTGCGATGAAAAGCGATGAAGCACCGGCGCTTCCTGTCACGCTGCCGGCGGCCCGATTCCAAATTATCAGAAGATGCGTCGCTTCATCGGCGGGCGCCGATGTGGCATACGGTCCACACCGATATACATAGAGCAGATTCTACAGTACATCGATCCAGTACGGCAACACTAGTACGGCAACCGCGAATCCGTGTAAGCCACAGTAAAGCTAGTAGGCGGATCGAGCGCGCCATGCTGCGGATCGAGGCGACTCATCGCTGCCCAAAATTGCCCCCTCCAGCAGCTCGAAGCTATGTACCTCTCGTTCCGCATATAAGCATCTTGAGCGCCACTCGAGCGTACAGCGCGGAAGATTCCCGACTGCCCGCAGGCTGTGGGATGAGCATGCGCCAGCGCGCTAAGAACTCGAACCTAGCGACTCTCGAATTAAGCGACAGGTCGTGCTGCAGAGCATATAATCGAGCTGTAGCGTGGATCAGCGCGACAGCGTTGCTGTGCCGACCTGTGCTGACTAGTAACATGGCTCGCGTCATCGCAGAGCGACGCGGTTCGACCGTCGACGCGAATGGCCATGACAGGCGTAGGCGACGATGCTGGCTTCAAAGCAGCGTCCGGACTGGGCAAAATGTTGCTGGAGCTGCAGGTGACCTTGCTCCGGCGCCGGGCTCGTCGACCCACTCGATCGTATGCCGCACTTGGCTGCGGACACCCAGACGGAGACGCCGGACGTGGGTGCTTCGCGTGAAGCGGGACCTCGACGGTCCTCCAGTGACGGACCTGATTATCGCGCGCAGCTGCTCATGCTGGTAGCTGCAGGGCTCGTTGCAGCGGTATAGGCCGCGAGACCCTCCCACGACTCGTCGAGAATCGAACTTGTTTGTGCGAGCTGCGAGCGGGGAAGGAGGTCGTCCTCGTCGAATCGGGTGAGGCGTGGAGTTCGTTTTCGAGCTGAGCAGGAGCAATGCGGTCAAGCAAGTGTCACGCGTCGAATGCGGCCACAGAGTAGGCCGTACGTAAGGGAGGCTCCAGTCCACGAAGGGAGGTTGAGACCGTGGGCGGGGTGCAGCGCTGCTCCCAAGCGGAGCTGGAGATTGCTTGAACGAGACCGGATCTGCGCACGGTGAGCCTCCCGAGTGCAGCGAGCGAGATCATCGCGAGTAGTCCGAGAAGCGCAAGGAGAGAGCAGAGCGCGAGTCAGTGACGCAGAGGTCGTCGTGACGCAGGGGAGGCGCCGCTGCTTCCGCGTGACGGCAATTGGTTGGCGACTCTTCGATCGGTCGCTTGCTCTCAACATCCACGCTACGGTAGGACTCTTGCGGGTATAGGCTACTAGCGTATACTCGCCTTCTTAACCGCCACGCTCTCGCTCCCAGGGACGCTGCTCTAGTCGCCCAGGCCGCAGGCAGCCAGCTTCCTCTCGTCCTCATCACGTCGCGACGTGACAACAAACGCGTCCTCTCGCTCTCTCGCGGAAACTCTATAGACGAGCAGGACTCTAGCAGCACAACTTGCCCTGCCCGACTTGTGCCCCACTCTTGAAGAACGCGGGACCAGAGACCGAGTGAGTCGCTTGTCTGTCCTCCTTCCAGCCTCCTTTTCCCATTCAGGCGCACGCCGCACACTCGTCGAGAGCGCAGCTGCGCGCATCCACTTGGGCGGCCAGCGCGCACCAATGTGACATCGTGGCCAGCCAACTACCACAGCGCGCGGGGAAAGGTGCGAGTCGGGGCATCTCGCTCAGCAGGCGTGATCGGGCGCGAGTGCCTGGTAACACCGGCGCCTCTCGAATCGAACTTTACGGATGGAGACGAACCAATGTATGAAATGCGCCGAAACAGCTCAGCTGACACGCTCTCCTTCGCCCTCTAGCTGTCCGACGTCGAGTCTAAACAACGCCGGCCGTGCCCTCCCGACGCAGCTTTCCCCTCCTCGCCCACCACAACAACACACGTTTGAATCGGCGCCATGTTCTTCAACTCGGACCTCCTCACCAAGCGCGGCGCGCTCGCCCAAGTCTGGATGGCGTCGCACCTGACCTCGAAGCTGTCCAAGTCGGCCCTGACATCGACCTCGATCCCGAAATCTGTCGAATCGATCCTCGGCCAAGAGCTGTTACCGATGGCGCTCCGGTTGTCCGGTCAACTTTTGCTCGGTATCGCCCGCATCTACTCGCGCAAGACCAAGTACCTCCTCGACGACGCGCAAGAGACCCTCCACAAAGTCAAAAGGGCGTTCCAGAACGAGCAGCGCGCAGCAGTCGATCTTCCCGACGAGGGCGCGGCTGGCGCTGGTGCAGGCGAGGGCGGCGCTGCGAGGGGCGACATCAACTTGCGGAGGGAAGGCGGCGACCTCGAGGACTTGCTCGCGATCGAGTTTGCAGACGGCGAATGGTGAGACCGCACTCCTCCTCGGAGCAAACACGTGCGGGGTAGTGACTGATCCGTCTGCGTACGCTCCCAGGTCCCTCGAGAAGCATCTTGCTGCTGCAAAGGAAAAGAACAAGGGCAAGGCGGTGGCAAAGAACACGACCGCCAACGCCCGCGACATCACTCTCGATGAAGATTACCTGTACGGTGGCATGGGCAACTACGGACACGATGATCTCGGCCTCGACCTCAACGACGAACTCGCGTTCGACCCTGACTTTCAGCTCTTCCCGGACGACGAGTTCAACGCGCTCGCCGGTGTCGAAGGCGAGCAGCCGCGCGGTGTCAAGCGCGGACGCGAAGATCAGGACGACAATGACTTGTCAGTCGAACTCGGTCGTCGCGACAGCGTCGCGAACGCTTCGGACCGCAACTCGATCGGGCCCCTCGACCTCGACCTCGGTTTGGACAAGGACCTCGACGGCGACCTCGCGATGCAAAACGACGACAATGACATGGGCGGCTTCGATGCCGGGTTCCAACTCGACTTTGACGGCGCCGACGACTTTGTCCAGAACGAGTTTGGGGGCGGGTTTGACGACGAGCAGCGAGAAAAGAGTGAGTCGGGGAAGGATGTCCCTGCCTCGTTTGACGGACACTGACGGATCTTATGTGTCGCTTTCTCCGTAGCGCCCACGGCACCTTCGATCGCGGGCGACGAAGACGCAGCATCCCTGCAGCTCACTCCGCGCGCAGCTGCCGACGTCGCCGCGCGCAAGGCTGCGGCGGATAAGGAGAAGCAGCCGGCCAAGAAGCGTCAGAAGGCTGTCGCAATCGACAAGGTCATCGAACTCGAGTGGCAAGCCGGTCGCCTCGAGGGCAAGAACCGCTTCAAGGAACCGGAGTACCTCCCCTCGTCGCGACTCCACCTCGCACTCCTCGAAACGCCGCTCTCTGCTAATCTCCCGCTCGCGCTGAACAAGGCGAACAAGAATGCGCCCGCGCTCGAGCTGTACGCACCACCCGGGTTGCTCGCGCACGAGCTCCGCGACCTGTACAAGCTCCCGAGCCGGCGAGAGCAGATCCGTCTCGAAGGGCGCGAGCGCGCTGCCCGCGCCGATGACCGCGAAGTCGAAAAAGGTCGACGAGCTGCGAGTGTCGTCTCGAACTTGAGTCAGATCCAGGGCGGCGCGAACGACCTCGCCGGCTTGGACGCGTTCGACCTGAACCAAGACTTTGGCGGCGGCGGGGACGAGTACGGCGGCGGTTTCGAACACGACTTCCAGTTCGATCTCGACTTGCCTGGCGGCGCCGAGGGAGCGGCGGCAGAAGGAGAAGACGCGCCGGCCACGCCTTCGAAGAAGCGAAAGCTCGACAAGGGCAAGGAGCGCGCCAGTACCGAGGACTTGCTCGCGACTCCCGCCCGCTCCGTCTTGTCGGTCCTCGCGCGGGACGAACTCTCGACCTATCACTCTGAAGGTCCGCTCGCCGTGTTTGATGACGTCTCGGCCAACGCGGCGGCACCGTCGACCGCCGGAACGCAGTCGCAGCTCGAGTCGCAAGTGACCGGCGCAAGTCAGTCCCTCGGCACCGAGCAAGAAGCCGCGATCGCCGGCGCCGAGAGTGTCGTCACGCAGAAGAGTGGCAGCATCAGCCTGCAGAGCAAGAACACGCGTAAGGCGGTCCGCGTCCTGCAGGAACAGGTCGGCGAGGACAAGACCAAGCCGGTCGAGTTTGAAAAAGTCGCCAACAAGGTGAGCATTTTTCTCTCCCTTGAGGACTATGTCTCCCGTAACGTCAAAATCGCACCTGTGGCGCCGGTGCTGACTGTGCTCCTTTGCTTCTGCAGGCCTCGCGACGAGCCGCCGCTTCCTTCTTCTTTGAGCTCCTCGTGCTGTCTTCGGCGGACGTCGTCAAACTGAACCAGCCGCAGGCGTACGGCAACATTGAGGTGCGGGCCACCGACAAGCTCCAAGAGATCGCCGTCTAGGTATACACCCGCCTATTCCCTTTCCACGTCTTAATATCTTGTTGTCGACTTTTCCCTAATTTCCGAAATCCCTTGTCTACCTCTCTCGAGTTTTTCTGGATCTCCCGCTGGTCATGTTGCAATATAGTCTCCTTCCTGATGGAATGTACGCGATCTTGGCCCCGAGCCCGCTGTCTTAATAGTGTACCGATGTTTCTCGCTAGCAGATTCGACTTCTCACAGCTTTCCCACGTTGCGCACGCACCTCGTCTCGCGCCTTTCTCCGCGATGGATCCGATCTGCGCACACTCCGCCGGCCTCCCGATTTTGCTGCACATCTGGCTGCGATCGATGCGCTCGCACCGCGTCCGGACCTGCTCTCGTCATCTACATTTCCCCTCGCGCACATCTGCAACAGCTTTGCCGTGGGGTGTCCATCGCTGCTGCGCTGCTGTTGCTGCTACGGTGCTTCCCATCTTTGTGTCTTTGCGACGTCGACTCTCTTGCTTGCTGTGAGGCTTTTCGACCACCGCACCGCTCGGGACCAAAGCGACGGACCGTGCCGCTCGGACTCGGGGCACGATCATCGGCGCCGTGGGAGGATCTTGGCCGAAGGAGTCTGCTGGGTGAGCGTTTCAACAGGATCTCACGCAGCTGCGTGAGTCGACGCTGACATTCGCGACGGTTCAGATGGCGAGCGCTTGCGCCTCTGTACGGCCTGAGAGTCCTCGTGCATCCGTATTGGCTCGCATCTATGATCTGCCGCTATTCCGAGCGCGTGGGCCGACCCGAGCGAGCGGCCCTCGACCGCACGCATTCGCGAGGCGACTATCACTCGGCACGAGAAAGCGCTCGCAAGGTGATGGAGCCGCACTTTCGAGTGTCTCGCGTACCCTCAAACGCTCGCGGTCTGCCAAGACCACTGCGAGACTCGTCAAGGACGCCGCGCATGACGGCGGCTCTCCGTACCAGGGCCTAGCGGCCTTTGCGATGAGTTCGCCGGACCTGGCCACCCCGTCGGAAGAATGGGCCGAATGGAATATTGCCCCGGCTGGATCAAAGAGGCCTGCCGAACGCGCAGAAGTCGTTGGTAAGTCTTCACGTCTTCTCGGAGCGAGCGGTAACAGCCGATCCCTTGACTGACGCTGTCGAGTTGCTGCAGACGGTTCTCGCGGCATCCCCGACTCGGGCGCTCATGGCCCCGACGGCCAACGCATCCCTCCTTTCCCACCGCCCGTGTGCGACACCTTGCCTGCGCGACGTGCGCGCATGCGCGAAGAAAGTGCGCCTGTCGACGAGCAGGCGAAGCAAGCCTTTCGGGCGGAAGCGCTGGCGAAGTTGACCACGCCGACGCCGACGCCGATAACTGAGCTCGACGGTTTCCCCTTTCCCGCCGTTGAAGCCGCTCCTGGAGCCGCTGTACTCGCAGAGCCAGACGCGAGCCCCCGAGCTGGCACACACCGCGCGCATGGTACTTCTTCTCCCTCTCCTTCACGTCTCGGTGCCGACTCGCCTACAGTTCCGCCGGCATCCCCGCGTGCAATCACGGTCGATTCGCATCCAGAGCCAGTTCCTCTCGACATCGACTTACGTGGACGACTCGTCCGCGCTCGCAACAGTCCCAGAGCTTCCGACTCTCCCGGCCTCACAATCTCCAGCAGGTCCAGCACGCCGTCTGACTTGACAGGTCCGGAAGGGCCACAGTGGATTAGCTCGCGCGAATCTCGCACAAGCACGCTCACAACTCTAAGCAGTGAGGAGTCGTCGCCTCCGCGCCCCTCGTCTTCTCAGAAGGTGACTGGATCTCCCATCGCTGGACTCTCTGTTGTCGATGAAGACGCGAGAAACCCGGCCGGGACAAGACACCGGCCGAGGATGCCGCTCAATCGACGATCGACCCCAAAGCCGATCCGAGCGAGAGAAGTCTCGGATCGCTTGACTGAAGATGCACACGAGGAAACCGTCCCCTTGACAAGTCGACAAACGCGCCCAAATGTCGCGCAAGTCGGACCTCGGCGGCCTTACCGACTAAGCACCACCGAGCGCTCGTTCAGTTCAAGCTTAGTGACAGATCTCACCATGTCACAGAGAGAAGAAGTCCAGGCTTCTCCGCGCGATGTCCCCCTTTCCTTCGTCAAGAGTGCATCTTCTGGCGTCGCGCTGCCGGCCGCATTGCCCGATACCGACAGATTCACCCGTCCTCGCAGGCAGCAACGCTTCTTGTCCGACCCTGCGCTCGGAGAAGACGCAAGCCGGCCGGTGTCCGGTGAGGCTGCGAGCACACCGCGTCGCACGCGGCACCAGAGCTTCGGACTTCCGAGTGAAGGCATCTCTAATCTCGACCGCAGCCCTTCGCGACGATGGTCGGGAGCTGTTCGAACCCGACTCGTGGTGCGGGAGCAAGGCAAGCCTGCTGTGACCTACGTTAGTCGTCATTTTCTCGGTCCGAGCAGGCTCTCCTTCGCTGACAAGGGGGTCGCTTGCAGCAACTCGGAGAATGCATCGGTCGCGGCCAGTTCGGATCTGTCTTCCGCGCGCTAAGCTTGGATGACGGCAAGGTCGTCGCGATCAAACGGATCGCCCTCGAAGGGCGCACGAAGGACGAGATCAGCCAGCTCAGTAACGAAATCACCTTCTTGCAAAAACTCTCGCATCCGGCCGTTGTCAAGTATGAAGGTGTGGTGCGGACAGAGAACTATCTCAACATCATCCTAGAGTGAGTATCTCCGGCTCGACTCGCTCCGACAACTTTCTCGCCGCTGACTTTGCCTCCGCGGGCAGACTCGTTGAGAATGGATCGTTGCAGCAGACGCTGAAGCAGTTCGGCCAACTCCCAGAGGGTCTCGTAGCCGGCTACGTCGCAAAGATACTGGAAGGCCTTGCTTATCTACACGCGCAAGGTGTTGTTCACTGCGACCTGAAAGGTGAGCGAAACACGCTTCGCTTCAAAACAAGTCACTTTTGCCACTGCTGACGTCTTCCTGTGCAGCGGCAAATGTGCTCTCGACTAAAAATGGAAACATCAAGCTTTCCGACTTTGGCGTGTCGCTGCAGATTCATGCCATCAAGACGACCAGGGGTCTCGCCGGAGCCGCGAATGATATCAACGGAACGCCAAATTGGAGTGAGTTGGCGAGATCGCTTTAGCAATAGCGCTGCGATTGACGAATATAACGAACAGTGGCGCCTGAAGTCATTTCGATGGCAGGAGCAAGCACTGCGAGCGACATTTGGTCGCTTGCGGCAACCATCTGCGAGCTCATCTGCGGACACCCGCCATACCACGATCTGGTCGCCATGAGCGCCATGTTCCGTATCGTCGAGGACGATATGCCGCCTCTCCCCGAGTTCGCCTCGCCCGAATTGCAGGACTTCCTGAAAAAGTGTTTCAGCAAGCTTCCGCAAGAACGTCCTACTGCTGCGGCGCTCTTCACCCATCCTTGGCTCCTTCGTAACGCTCGAGATGTTTCACACGTAAGTCTCTCTGTGACAGTCTGTACTCGAGCGGTCAAGGGAACCACACCTGAATCCGATTTCGACAACGGGTAGAATTTCCGTTCGCAAGATTCGCTTCTGCCGGTTCGTCGACACACGGTGGATACACCCCACCCTGCCGTTCATGCTCTCGAGGGCGCGATTAATGCCCCTCCTCCGACTCGACAGGCTGTTGTCGTGGGATGCAGTCCTCGTATCGAAATCCCTTTGCACACTGGCCTCCGTGAGGCGTCCTCTCCTGCCAGTGCTCCTTCCCCGCCTGTAAGCGCTTCTTGCCTTTGCAGTCTTGAGCGCTCTTGCACCTCTCTTGCTCACTGCCGGCACCATGACAGGGTCTTGTACCGTCGCAACGGCGGCATGACTTTGTCAAGATCACGTCGAGCAGAGGTAAGCGCTTTGCCTCTGCATCTATCGCCCTCGAGACGCTCTCTCTGATCCTCCTAATTCCAGCGGTTAACTGTCGTCTGTGCACGGAATCGTCCAGTCGTCTTTCCGTTCTCTGCAAGGAGTGCGGCCTGATCGCACATTCTCGGTGTCGAGAGTTTGCTCCACCATGCAACCTTCGGACGAACCTGCTACTCTCTCGCGTACCAACCGTCTCGTCAAGACCCCAATCCGGAGAATCCACCTTTTCGCGGTCGGATTGGAACCCCTTCTCAAAGAACCGGCGCTCGCGGCAATCAAGCCATCGGTCGTCTGAAGAGCACTCATTGACGAAGTCAGGTTCTCCGGCGGCGAAAAGTCCCACCAGGCCTGTTGCGGACAGCGCGCAGGCTCAAGTTCGCTCGCCGAGTGATTCGCCACTGGGCTCATTCGGAAAGACAGCAGCTCTTCCTTCCTCATCGCCCTCGCCCGCCGCTGCCCTGAATGAGGATCGACGCACGCGGGAACCGCGTGCAGCATTGTCTGTAAAGCAAATCACATCTCAAGATCCGCCTGTCGTGGCTACGGCTGTCGACGCACCTCGGCCACCTCTTGTCCGGTCCCCCCGCA
Organism: Rhodotorula sp. CC01; assembly: GCA_021654155.1. Taxonomy (NCBI): domain Eukaryota; kingdom Fungi; phylum Basidiomycota; class Microbotryomycetes; order Sporidiobolales; family Sporidiobolaceae; genus Rhodotorula; species Rhodotorula sp. CC01. The sequence goes on from JAKEZK010000005.1 coordinate 622,441, forward strand.
TCAGCATTGACGAACCTCAAAGTCCTCGCCGCGCCCAGATGACCGAGCCGCGCGCGATTCCCTCTCCTCCCAGCACCGCACGCTCGTTCAAGCATCGCCGCAGCGCAAGCCAACCGGTGATCGGTGCGCGTGTCGGGACCTCGGCAGCTGGGTCAAAGCTGGGCGACTGCAAGACCATGTGAACCACTTTGTGCGGGCGGGTGGTAGAGATACTGAGCCCGGTCTCTTCCTTGATCTGACCTTGTAACTTCAGTGTGATACTTGCAGTTGTCAAGCTAGACGCACTGCAACGGTAGAACGGAGAGAACCGCGATGCGGCTCAATACGATGTGTGGCGCCATCTGTCTAGGGCCGGCGCTGAAGGGTCATGACCTCGCGCCACAGGGTGAGGTCACCGAGGAAAGAGTAGAGGGGGTGCTTGAAGGTCGCCGGCTTGTTCTTTTCGAAGAAGAAATGACCAATCCTGCAAGCGGAGCAGCAACCGTCAGCCACGATCAGGCATCGCGCCGGAAAGACACGTGCTTACCACGCCCAGACATAGCCCTGCAGGAAGCCGCCCAAAAGCAGCTTGCGAATCGACTTCCAGCCCTCTTGTCCGAACCGAAGCGCCGCGAACCGGTGGAGCGGGTCGTTGTCGAGAAGCGGAATCATGCCAAGCACGGCGCGCACGAGCGTCGCGACCGCGATACTTGTCCCGATTAGCTGGATCAGGAGTGACGTTGTCAGTGCATGTCTACTGGACGGGGATCCGGCGAGCGCACGTGTAGACGGCGCTGTTTGAAGTAACGCAGTTTGAGAAGGTCAGCTGACATTCCTCGTTTCGACGAGAGCATCTCGACGCCGGTACGCACGCAGATAGCATTGCTGTGTTCGCCAAGATAGTAGGGGCTGTAGGGAGTAGGTAGTATCAGCTTGGATATTGATGCGTCGGAACGCCGGGTGCCGGCAGCATGTGGGGATGCTTCTCGCGTCCGTCCTTCTGTGCACGCTAAGGACTGCTCAAGGAGGGTGAGGACTCACTAGAACGCTTTGAAAGTACTATAGCCCGACTTGGAGTACGGCTGGGGCTCGTAGTTCGGGTTCGCCACGGTCGTTTGTTTCTTCCCGATGTTGCTCATGTCGCGGCGCAGAGATCGGGCAGATGTTGAGGCGGACAGCTAGGATGTAGGAACAGGACTTTCACTGCCTGTGAGAGCTCGCGACCTGAAGGGCGTGCCTAAAACTCGCAGACGTGTATGAATGTGCCCGACAAAGGCAAACGATGCGAGATCAGGAAGAAAGGCGGGGCAGGAGCGCTTATAGTTTTACCGATGTATATGCAAACCATACCGCAATGTTTATCGAAGTCCTCGATGGTCTAGTGGTTATGATTCGGCTCTCTCACAGCCGCGAGCGGGGTTCGATTCCCCGTCGGGGAAAGCATTCTCTTTTTGCGTTGCAGTGGGCGGCGGAAGATTACTTTTTTGAATGGGGAAGTCTGAGGTCCCGTGTTCTGCCGCACTGAGGGCTCTTACAAGGTACCGAAGGCGGGGGCAGCAAGGTACAGAGCACTTGTGCGGGGCGCAACAGACCGCGGTGCGTGTCCAAAGCAAGTCCTGGCCGTAGTCATACAGGTCGCGGGACAGACATCGTCAACAGGTGAAGTTTCCCTCCGATCGGCAAAGTGCACTACGCTACCATTTCGTCGGTCAACCTGAACTCGAGGCAGTACATCTCCTTTTTCGGCGCGACGTCGCGCACGAACCGGACTGCGAAATCTTGCAGGCCGGGATGGACCTTGAAGCCGAGGACCTCGGTCGCGCGCTGCGAGTGAGAAAGCGTAAGGGAAGAATTTTGCCAGGTTGGACTTGAAGAATCCCGCCGAGCCAGCGACCGCGGTTTGACGCACCTGGCAGATGTCCTCTTCGGCTCCCTCGATCTCCTTTGTGAAGCAGTAGCAGTGGACTATGGGCAGACCTCCTGCTTCCGCGATCGCCTCCTTGGCCTCCTCCGCTCCAATCTTCTCGTACAGGGGTCGATACAGTCCGCGGAAGGCGTCGAGGAAGGTGAGAGCCGAAGCGGGCAAGTTCATAATGTAGTGGCTCGGTAGCCGTCGCAGTTTGCCTGTCGACGTAGCGGCTGCATCTGAGGCGGGAGTAGAAGCGCTCGAATCGGCTATTGGCGGTGCTGGTGTAGATGCTGCGGCCGGCGAGCTGGGAAGGTCGGCGGCGGCGGATTGTGCGGCAGCGGAGCGCGCCTCACGCTCTGCCCGTGCGCGCCGTGACCGTTCGCGGGACGAGAGGGGCGCGACGTACTCCGGGAACGGGTTATTCCACACGCGCAGCACCGATTGCCGGATAAAATCTCGGCCGTCTTCGTTCCATGTCCGGACGTTTCCATCAACCTGAGCGCCGCGGGAATCTGAGTACGAGGCAGAGGCGGCGCGACGAAGAGACAAGGTGGAGGACGGGGCTACCTTGTTCAGCTTGACGTTGCCGGCGAGAGCCTCTGCACTTGCCGGATTCAGATCGCTCGCCAGGACGGCGCAGCCCTTCTTCCCGGCCGGGACCGCAAAGGGCCCGACGCCCGCAAAGCCGTCGACGATGACGTCCGAAGTCTTGAACGTTGCAACGAGGCGGGCGTGCTCGGTCTGCAGTCGGGAGTTCCAGTACACTTTGGAAAAGTCGAAGCGGAACTTGCAGTCATGCTCCGACTGTCGGTCGGCGACGAGGAGGATTCAGTTACTGAGTCCTCTCGAGTGGACGACGTGGACATGCTCACCATCTCGACCTCAAAGTCTGGTTCGCCTGCAAGAACCTCCATCTGGAAATTTCGGTACACATTGTCGATCATGTCGAGTTTGTTGACCACAGTGCGCAGGGTCTTGTTTTTCTGCGCAACAGCAACGAGAAGTGATCAACAGCGAATTCGGCAGAAGTCAAAGGAGGATTCGGCTCACGTCCAGGATGACTTGACCGATGAGATATCGGTGCGGGAGGTACTGGTCCCGGAGATTCAGGTGCGCTGCGCCACCGTGTCGAGCACGACATCAGCTCCGTCCTCGGCACCTCTAAGCGTCCAGCTTGACATACCAATGTGTCCCACTTGAGTGAAAGCTGTGGGCGATTCGTCCAAGAGTTCCTCCGGCAGGACAGCCTGCAAGATCTGGTCTACATTGTCCGTTTCGAGAGGCGCTGCGGATCAGTTCCCGTTCGAGAGCCCGTCATCCATGGGAGGGGAGCTTACCTGCAGACCAGAAGTCATAGTCGAGTTGAACCTGGTGCTCGACGACCTCTCCGCCGCTCCGGTTGACCAGTTCGACGAGTTCTGCCGGCAGCGCGGCTGTTCAAGGAAACGGATTCTGCGCGTCAGGATACCGCTTCGCCAGGTCTCCTTTTCGGGCAGCGAGGACATACATCTGTCGCCTGTTCGGAGTAAGACTCTCCGGTGCTGTTCTGATGGATCCGGGTTGACAGGGCCGATACCTCGTAACCGCAGGACGAAGCTGTGTCGCGTGAAAGGAGAGCCGATGTCAGTTTGCTCTCCCAGCAGCAGCTTTCTATCGCAAGCAGTGGGGCCCAGTCTGACTCTTTGGCATCCTTGTGCATGAACTGGGTCGTCTTGGTCGCGGGCAAGCGGGCAGCGAGGAGCGTCAGCTGCTGGTTGAAGGCGGAGCGGTCGAGTTGCTGCATGCCCCTGTGGACGGGTGCTTCAAGGACGGGGTTCTCCATGGCGATAGCAGAGTAGGCACGAGTCAGACTGCGTCTCCAGAAGCGAGCGTGGGCCGTGAGCATGTGCTCGTCTCGCTCGACCTCTGTCAATTCCTCGCTCTCGCTTCCCTGTCTCCTTCTCTTCACTCGCTCACACTCAAACTCTCGGTTTGCGACCTGACTCGACTCGCTTGACTGCTTGTACGTACTCTGTTCACTCTACTGCTCTGTCTGCCTGCCTACTCGCACTCGCATCGCGGGTCCCACTCCCCTCTTTCGCCAATCGCGCACGGGCAGTCCCTCGGTTGCACGCCGCCTCCTCCGCCCCCTTTACATGATGAACAGACACGTCTCCTTAGCCGGAACGTACTGTTATCCCTGGCCTAGTAAGGCAGTGGACTACGGTCCCTGTCCGACATGCCGACAAACGTAACGAAACCCTGATACACCCCTTTTTCGTGCGGTGCGAGTGGTCGGGCATGGGCATGAACACCAGAGACACCGAGTGTGCATGACGCTGACCCTTCATGACGCTCTACAGCTGGCTCCTCTTTGCGGCCCCGGGGAATCGCTCGCCGTCCTCTTCGCCCGCCTCGTAGCACATGCTCAGCATGCTCTCTGTCCATGACTGCAAACCTGTTCGAACCTTTCAAGTTTACTGTATCTGGGCACCGTCATGCTAAACGCATGTTCAGAAGCATTGAGCATCGATGCAGCACTTCGTCCTTAGTTTCGAACGCCCGAGCCGTTTTCTCTCGTGGTGTTGTCCTGCGCGCTCGTCGCGCTGTTCCCCCAAGGAGAGCTTCACGGGATCAGACGAGATTGGATAGAGCTCCGGCGTTGCGCGAGACAAAAGACTATGCAAAGGCTGCCCGCGAAAAGAGAGTGCCTTGGTTCGGAAAAGCTCTGCGAACCTCAATCCAGGTGCGGTCGACAGCCGAGGCGTGCAAAGCCAGGCTTGAGGTGACTTATTGCTTCCACCGACCATCGGGGAACGCAATAGGTGAAAGATGCGAATGCAATGACCTCCGAAAAAAGAAAGTTTTCCCCGACGGGGAATCGAACCCCGCTCGCGGCTGTGAGAGAGCCGAATCATAACCACTAGACCATCGAGGACTTCATGTTAGGGCAGCTTAAAATTGTAAATATATCCAGCACAAGGAACTTTTCCCCACATGCTCCCGCCTTCGGCTCTGCGAACGACAGACACTTCGTCATTCCTGACTTGGCCATACGCAGGGCCTCTCGTGGCCCAGAGACGGTACTCATCGACTCGAAAGTTGGTTCACCTACAGCATGCCCAGTCTGCACAAGCTAAGCGCCAAGTTTGAGAAGCTGGTGAGCACTCGTCTCTTCCCTTTGCTTTCCCGCGCACGTCCCGTCCTGATCTCAGCTCCTCTCGACAGACGACAAGGGCAGAGCGCTTTGGAGAGTCCGTCTCGGTGAGTGCCTTAAGTCTGTCTCTCAGCGACAAAGACGGAGCTGACCTCCGCGTGGACAGTACTCCTTGAATCCGGATCACCGACACGACGAATCTCACGAGAAAGCGGAGGACGAGGCGCGCTTGCAGATTCGGAAGGAGCACCGCTTCGAGTCGTTTGCAGGCGAGACAGAAGGCAACGACGTCAAGTGGTGCGTCTCCTGTGCGAGGCCCGTGACCGCCGGTCGCCGTACCTGACCTTCGCCTTCCCCTTCCCGTAAAAGGTACACCTCGGGTCACGACTATTTCTACGCGCTGTCCGAGATCATTGAGAATGCGAAAGAGACGGTCTGGATCCTCGACTGGTGGCTCACTCCGGAGCTGCATCTGAGGCGGCCGCCGACCGAGCACGAAGACTTCCGGCTCGACCGCCTCCTGCTCCGCAAAGCACAGCAAGGCGTCAAGATCCTCATCATCGTGTACAAAGAGGTGTACGTGGCATATTTTATCCCTCCGCTGGGCTCTGGGTCCGAGCCCGTCACCCTGCGAGGAACATCTGGCCCGGCCGTGCTAACTTCCACCTTGGACGTACAGCACGCAAACGATGTCGATGAGTAGTGCTCACACGAAGCACTTTCTCGAAGACCTGCACGAAAACATTGCGGTCATGCGGCACCCGGACCATGTGAGTTTTCCGGGCGGCGCAAGACACGAAACTGGGTTGACAAGGGATTGACGCAACGACACCGGAAACGCTAGCTCGGAGGCGAGGTGACGCTCTACTGGAGCCACCACGAGAAGGTCGTCGTGGTCGACAACGTCGTGGCCTGCATCGGCGGACTCGACATATGCTTCGGACGCTGGGACACTTCGTCGCACCCCCTCGCCGATGTTCACCCTACCGACTTTTCGCGCACGCTCTTCCCCGGACAGGAATACAACAATGCGCGCGTCGCCGACTTCAAGGACGTCGATCACTGGGCGTCGAATCAGCAGTCTCGACTCGAGACGCCTCGCATGCCGTGGCTCGACGTGCATTCGATGATTACCGGACCCGCCACCCTCGACATCGCGCAGCACTTCGTAGAGCGCTGGAACTTTGTCAAGCACCTCAAGTACCGTCACGACCATCGCTATCCGACGCTGGCGTTTCCGCACCCGGTCGACCCGGGAGAAGAGCCGAAACCGACCATCGTTCGCCACCCTCACTGGCAAAAGTTTGCCGACCTCGGCGAGCGCTTCACCTGCCACCTTCGCGGACCTGATGACGGCGGGTGGCGTCAGCCTATCTCAATCCAGAAAGGTCCCGGCACCGCTCGAATCCAGGTCTTGCGGTCCGTCACCGACTGGAGCCACGGAGTGTGGCCGACGGAGCACTCGATCCAGAACGCCTACCTGCAGCTGATCCGCGAGGCGTCTCACTACATTCTCATTCAGAACCAGGTGAGCGAGAGCCGAATCTGGTCGCCCTACTCCTCGCTGACCTCTTCAAGCGCCGAAACCGCCAGTTCTTCGTCTCGAACGCCTCTGGGGACAAGGGTCCGGTCTTGAACGCGGTCGGAGCAGCACTCGTCGAACGCATTCTCAGCGCTGCTCGCAACGGCCAGAAGTTCAAGGTGCGTAGCAGACTCCTTGCCTTTTCCGTGCGTCGCCGCTGTCGGAAAGGCGCTGACTGCGGCGGACTCCCGGAGCAGGTGGTGATCATGATCCCTGCCATTCCTGGTTTTGCCGGCGACATCCAAGGATCCTCCGGCACTCTGGCGATCCTGGACGCTCAGTACCAGTCGATCTCTCGCGGTGGCAAGTCCATTTGCGAGCTGATTGAGAAGGCCGGATTCAACCCCAGCGACTACATCGAGTTTTACAACCTGCGCTCGTACGACCGCCTCGACAACGACCCTGCGCGACTCAGGCGCATGCAAGAAAAGTCGGGGATCTCGTTCGAGAAAGCTCAGGCCGCGCTCGCTCGGTGCCTTCTTCTTTCCGATCTTGCATCTCCGCCGCCTTTGTGCTAACGACAGCTCCGACTGGCACAGCGTGTACCTCGGACCGAACCCCGACCAGCAGGAGCTCGAAAAGAACAAGGTCGTCAAGTTTGCCGTTCCTCGCGAGGGCGCCGAGATGGCGGCGCTCGGAACGAAAGAGTCGGTCAACAAGGCGGACAAGACGCGGGACTTCCCGTTGCCCGAGTCGTACGATGCCGCGTGGGACATCATCCGCCGCTTCCAGAGCGCAGACGATATTCACGAGGAGATTTCAGACTCGGTCGCTCACCACTGCGACGCTGCTAGGACGGGTTTGCTCGACGAAAAGTGGTCCGGCGACGAGGCATCCGAACGGAACGCATACGTGACGGAGGAGACATACATCCACTCGAAGTAGGCTACCCGTCCAGATCAGGGGGTATTCGGTCGCTCACGCAAACCCTCTCCGCAGATTGCTCATCGTGGACGACCAGCGCGTGATCATGGGTTCCGCTAACATCAACGACCGCTCGCTGCGAGGTGACCGCGACTCAGAGATCGCCTGCGTGTATGAAGACTGGGAGGATGTCATCGAGAGTCAAATGGACGGCAGACCGGTGAGCAGGCGAGTTTTCTTCACTGGTTCCAACCTCTCACGCTCAGGTATGTGGCGTGCGCAGGTCAAAGTTTCCCGCTTTGCGGCCACACTCCGTCGCCAGATCTACAAGGAGGCTCTCGGTCTCGCGCCACCGCACCTCTGCCCGCCCGGGAATGAAGAATCCGTCTCTCCGGCCATGCTGCCAGTGGGCACGGATCACGTCGACGTGACCGGATCAGAAGCAGACCAACGCGTCATGGTGCGTCAGGCTACTCACCTCGCCCTACGAGTCTCCTGACGTCCTTTGTGGTCTGAGCAGGACCCATTGAGTCCCCAAACGGAGGCGTTGCTGCGGGAGACCGCCAGGAGGAATGGTACGTTCTGCTGGACTTGAGTTGACACGGTCGCCGACTGACGCAGAGGTGCAGCCGACATCTACGAGACCATCTTCCACGTGGTCCCTTCCAGACAGGTGGAAACGTGGGCGCAGGTGCGTCTCATGTCTCATGCTCAGGACTCGAAAACATGTAGCTGAGCTGAGCTGACCTCCTCCACTCGCAGTACAAAGGCGAGTTGAGTCCCGTACGGGAGTGATACGTGCGGCTGACGCTTGACGGGGTCCCCGTCCACAGCTTATGCCCCACAACCGCCTATCAAACCCGGCCATATCGCCGCCACGGGCATGCCGATGCAGCAGGTCAAAGAGCAACTTTCGCAGATTCGCGGTCGCATCGTCGAGATGCCGCTCAACTTCCTGGCGAAAGAACGCCTCATCGAGGTAGGGGCGGAAGTCAACCGCGTCACACTCGCAATCTACGTGTGATGGAGGCGGGCGGCATGGATTGCGAAATCGAACAACATTCTTGCATAGTGGTACAGTGCAATACTTACTCTAGTCCGCGATCCCGTCTAAAGGGAGGTCATCACGCACCCGTGCTGGCAAGACTGTGATCGCGCCGAGCAGCTTTGCGCGCCAGAGGTCCTCGGTTGACAGCGTCATAGACCTAGGAAAACCAAAGCTCCATCAGCTGCTGGCGTCACCATAGGGCTGCAAGAAGGCACTCACGTTTCCCCAGATGTTGAGCGCCGTGAAGCGACTGTAGTGCTCGTCAAGGACCTTGGCGAGCTTGCGGGCTTCGAGCGTGTCTTTTCGACCTGCGAGACTGGACGGGGGCGGCCGCTCGCCCTCCATAGACCACGAGCCTCCGAGTCCTTCGAGTCCGATGGGGATACTGACGCTGCGCGTTCGCGCAGCGCGCCCCTGGGCCGGATCGAGCGGTTCCGGCGAGTCCGTCATGCGCGGCGGCGGCGTACCTCCGAACGCAACTTGAGGCGGCGAGACATCGGCGGGTCGAGCGAGCGATTCTGTGCCGCTGCTCGAAGCGTTCGTTGTGTCCGGCTTCTGCATCTGCTCGAGTCGCTTCGTGATGCGCTTCGCCTCCTCCCGCATGGACTTGCGCAGATGCTCTGCAACGCGATACCGGCATCAGCAGGTTCCTTCTTTCGCGGTTATGCAGACAGGAAACCTACTCTCGCGCTTCTTCTGGACCTTCTTGTAGGTACTGCGGAAGTGGCGATCGAGCACTGCCTCTGCAAGGCAGGTCACAGCAAAGTGAGGTCAGTGTCGATGCGGGCCAGTCGATCAACAGGAACGTACTGCCGGCGAGGTAACGCTTCACCGGCGCTTCCTTGATGACTCCGAGGTCCTCCTTGTCGAGGTGCAGCATGCTCATCTCGCTTTCTGGCTCCATCCGTCGGACGACCCCGGTGATCGAGACTCGTTCTCGAATCATGTTGTCCTCATATTCGGGGCGATTGAAAGGCTGCGTCGATGAGTAGATGGTCTTCTCGAGGTCGCGAATCTGCGACTTCGAGCGCTGACTCTGTGGAGTTCGTGTCGAGGCCGACGTAGGAGTGCCGGTCCCGCTGCCTCCGCGGACGGGATTCCTTTCGGCCATGAGAGAGGCCGCCCGCATCGGTGACAGCCTCGCGCTCAAACCGGCAGCATCCGGATGGGAAGGATCCCTTTCGACGGGCAACTCCATGTCGTCCGGCAGCACGGTACTAGCGGTTCGCCCGGGCGGAGTCGTGACCCACTTGGCAAAGGAAGCCATCGCGCGGAAACAATACTTCGCCGGCGTCGTGAACGAAAAGAGTGGGAGGTCGTGGCAAACCCCGTCGTAGATCTGCAAGTGGACCTGAGAAAGAGAGACTATGTCAGCCACACCGATCACGTCTCAACGAGGGGGCTGTCCAAAGCGAACCTTCGTGGGCGGGTAGTGCTTTGCGCGCTCGGTCCTCTGGGGATTTTGCTGCAGGATGCCATCGCGGACGGGGTATCGGTCTGGATGCGCAGCCCGGTGCGCCAACTGTGCGTTTCGAGCGTGAGTCCATGTTGCGGGACATTGAACCGTGATCACAACAACGCACATATATGATCTCGTCACGCAGAACTTCCTTGTCGCCGCCCATGATGTACAGCGGAGGCAAGCCTCCCAAACTCGGCTGCCACACAGGACTGACGAACGGGTAAATGAGCTGAAATGCGTAAAGCGAGGTCAATGAAGAGTCAGAAGTGGCGGACGCGAGCAGAGCTATGAGAGCGCCCACCTGAGCGTTCGTCGCGTAAAGCTGAATCTGATCTGCCAGTTCCACCTCCTTACCATCGACCTTTACACGAATCACTTCGGCAACTTCTGCTTTGTGCTGACCTGAGTCTGCCTTGTCGCCTTGGATCCCAGCTCCTCCGGCGGCAGAGTCGGCAGCCGGGTTGTCGTGCTCCGGCACCCTCTGGATGGCGTCCGCGAGAGCTTGTTGCTTGTGGTGCAGTAACGGGTCGTGGAGATGCGGAAAGTGCGAGCCTGAGCCTTTCGGAGTCGTCGAACCGGCCTTGCCGTTCTGCTGTATGCGCTGCGCAGCCTCCTTCAAACCGTGCAGCGAAGTCGATTCGGCCGCTCGTTTGCGGAACTCGGGCGGTGGCGGCGGCCAGAGCGTCGAGGGTTTGAAGACTGCGAAGCCGTAAGGGGCTGGTGAAACGCGCAGGGCATCAGTTGGGCCGAGAACTGAATGCAAGCCTCGCCTCAACTTACGGGGGATGTCGGTATCGGTGTTCTCGAGGATCGAAGGGAAAGAATGCGTAAGATCTGTGGAGGAGCTGAACTAGTGAGCCGAAGAGGCCTCATCCGGAGAAGAAGCTCGTTACACGCACCGCACCATGGCGAGATCAACATCGCTTGTGGGCCGAAAGGAAGAAGTCACGTCAGCTCATGGCAGCGACGAGGTCCAACTCGCAGTAACTCACCGCCTGCCGGGAGCGGCAGTCCCACGTCCCGGAGCAAACACATGAGCGCCAGCGCCATGCCTCCTCCAGCGGAGTCGCCGCAGATTGTGATCTTTGACGGGTCGACGGCGCGGTGTTTTGCGCCAGGCGGCGGCCGAATGAGGTACAGGTAGGCGGCAAGACAATCATGCACTGCGGAGACGAATGGGTCAGTTCAACAGTCCGTGGAGTATCATCGGTCGGTCATGAACGCACGACTGCAAGGGAACGGGAACTGGGGCGAGAGTCGATACTCGACCGCGAAGACACGTCCGCCGGTCTTTCTCGCGATTCGCCAATACACGTAGCGATGGGTATTGATGGAGCCGAGGAGGTAGGCGCCGCCATGGATGGCCAGAGTGACCGGCATGTCGTCAAGATCGCTCGTGTACGCGTCTTCCCCCTCACGGTAATCTTCCGGCGTCTCGTCAAAGCGCTCGCCGCCATGCGTCTGACGCTGTGCATCCGCTGCTTCTGCTTCGTCGAGCGCTTCCGCAGCGTCCGAGTCGGAGAGGTCATCGTCTGCTGCAAGCGTAGACGCTTCCTGGCGGGCCTTGCCTTCTGCGCGTCGCCGCTTCGCTCGTGCTTTGGCATCGGCCTTCATCTTGCGCAGCTGTTCCTGAACGGCCTGCCATTCCCGCTCATCTTCGTCGTTCGCCTTGTCCTTCTTCTTGTGCGCGTTGGATTCTGCCGCCGCCAGTCCCTCCCAGTCGCGCTTCATGCTGATCCATTCTGCGTCGAGGCCGTTCTCGCGGTGTGCCGTCCGCTGCCACCATTCGCGCCCGCCGACGACGTTCTCGATATCGTCGTCTCCGAGTCCGGCGATCAGGACTTCGCCGGCTTCGAGTCGAGTCGACAGCGGCACGACGACGCGAATCACACGGACCCAAAACGGCGCCGGGATGAAGTTGTTGCAGAAGCTCTGTATCTCCTCGACGGTGCTCATCGAAGCTTTCCTGAACTGTAGTCGGCGCCGAGCACAGTCGGTCAGCCAGACCGCGTGCACAGGGGTGTAGCCCCGCTCCGAGGGAAGACATACAAAGTTGCGCATTACGGAGAACGCTTCATCGTAGAGAAAGCTCTCGCGCGCTTCCCTAGCAAGTAGAGTAAGGTTCAGTGAACGGTCTCGGAGCGCAGGAAGCGGCCACTCACGTCTTCTCGGTGACCTTGCTCCGCTGGAGATAGTGTTTGACAAAAGTCTTGCCGATGGTCGACAATCCCGAGAGCGACACGGTCAGCGTGTTGAGCGGCAGCAGCGCCGCGAATGCCTCCATCGCAGGCAGTGCGCTATAGCTGCGCGGGAAGCGGCGTCGAGACGATAAGTGAATTGAGTGGGGCCGGCCGAGTTGGTCGTCTGAAGGCAGGTCGGCAAGCAGGGGCGGCCTACAGGGCCAACGTCAAAGTGTACGCTCACGCTCTGCTGCGCTTCAGCGCGCGTCCAGCTACAGTGCGGGTCGGGTGAGGCGTTCGCTCGTGAATTCCGAAATGCCGGGAACTCGGCGTCGATGAGAGCAATCCGGTTCGAAAAATGCTCACGAAGATTGGCGGTCAACAGGTGCAACAGCCGAGAGCATACGTTACATTGAGAGACGCGTGGTGCCCATGCAAGAATTACAGACCGACACGGGGAAATGCTCAAATTGGCGCCCTTCAAAGACTAGCCTTCGTCTCCTTCGAGATGAGTCGTGGCTGCGCGCCGAGACCGTTTCCGACACCGGCAAGAGGCTCGTAGTTGGCCCGTGCGAGATAGTCCGGCGCCGAATCGACCTGCCGGCTGGTCAAGTTCGAGGCGTCGATCTATGAGGCGCAGGAGATTAGGCGAGAATCCACGCGATTTGGGCTCATGTTGCCCGGAATCAAAAGGACGACACCAATCTTGACGACTCACCATCTCAGGAGTGACATCCGCCAAAGTCGGGGCGCCGAGAAGACGCAGGTTCATCTCCATTTCGTCTTTGAGGATCTGGATGGCCCGGACGACACCTTCGTGTCCGTAGGCAGAGTACGCATCTGAGACGGCGCACTCGAGTCAGTCACTTATCCCGAGAGAATGGCATCATCGCGCCGAGTTCAAGCTCAGAGAGTGAACGCACAGAGGAACGGGCGACCGATGCCGACTGCCTTTGCTCCAAGCGCAACCGCCTTGATGATGTCGCCAGCTCGTCGCACGCCGCCGTCGATACTATCGGCAGCCGAAGAAGTGTCAGACTTGTAGAAGGGCTCAGAGGGGAAGAGGGAGGGCAGCGTACTAGACTTCGAAGCCATTCTTGAGGAGGCCTCGCTCTCGCAGCTTAGGCATGACCTCGGCGAGGACCTCGATACCGGAGCGAGCGTAGTCCGCCTGCCTGCCACCATGGTTCGAGAGTACGACGCCGTCGAGGCCAGCCTCGGCTGCCAAGACCGCATCTTCCCAGCACTGGACGCCCTTCAGGATGAGCGGCATCTTGGTGATGGAGCGGAACCACGGCATGTCCTACGGGTCGGAGAGCGTCAGCGCTCCTCCGCAAAAACCTCATATTCGGGCAAACCCGCTCACCTTCCAAGACAGGCCCGGGTCGATGAAGGAAGAGATGGCTCGAGCTGCACCCTGCGTCTTGTCGACCGCCTCACCCGACGTCCGCTGTACGTTCGAACCTTCGTCGGCAAACTTTTGCCGCATGTCCTTCTCGCGTCGACCGAGCTGGGGCGCGTCGACCGTGATGAACAGACCCTTGATCCCGCGCTTCTCGGCGTGCTGGACAATCTTGCGGGTAATCTCGCGGTCCTTGTTGACGTACAGCTGCATGAACTGCACCTGACCCGGCTCGGCGGCGTCGACAATCTCGTCGAACGAGCATGATGCCAGCGTCGGGATCATCTGAAGTGGCCAAGCGTCATCAGCTTCGAAACTTCCGAACGTGACTCCGCTTTACTGAAGTGCATGTACCTGAATGACGCCTTGCTTGGCGGCAGCCCACGTCAAGTTCTTTTCACCGTCAGGGTGACCGAGCTTTCCGAGGGCAGTCGCCGTGATGTAGATCGGAAGCGACGTCTTGTGGCCAAGGATGGTCGACGCGAAATCAATGTTGGTCACGTCGCGAAGGATACGCGGCCGGAACCAGATCCGCTGGTAAGCGTTACGGTTCTCGCGCATGGTAATTTCGTCGTCCGCTCCAGAAGAGTCTGCATGGATGGTGTCAGCCCATCCGCTCCTGCGCAGTCGAACGAGTTCTGATGCGACTTGCAATATGCCCAGGCGCCCATGGGAAGAACGGATTTGGCGACAGCCTGTATGGGCGTCATGGTCAGTCACAACGCCTCGTATCTCTGTTCCTTGACAAGGAGGCGCTCCAGGATAACGTCGTCACTCACCTCGAAATCGTACAAGCTGAGGCATTCATCCAGAGGCGGCTTGTCCTGCACTCGCTGCTTCCGTGCCTTCTCCTCTGACGTCTCCTCCTTGGCGACGATCTCGAGGCCGGAGAGGTCGACAGGTCCGAGGTGCTTCTCCTTTGGCAAGTATTGCTCGAGGGTTCCGGGCGGGTGGATCGGCTCGCTGTTGGCCGAAATGGTCAGCTTCGACGTCTCGATCGACCGGAGACTGAGAATCGGAGACAGGCGTACTATGCCTGCAGAGAGATCTGATAGTCAGTACAGGTGTCGACTCGGCAATTGGGAGGGCAAGGCGTACCTCGGTCGCATCCTTCCCTGCGTACTTGAGCAAGATGCCCATGCCTCCCGGGTGTTCCGGTGCGACTGCCAGCGATCAAGCGGTCAGTCAGGAGTGCTCCTCAGGTGCTTTGCGGCGGTGCTTGACCCAATCGCATGAGGCCGATCGTGGGGAGGGGTCATCGAGAGGGAGAGACGCGCAGGGCTCCCAATTGCGAGACCGCCACAGAGAGCGAAACGGGACCCACACTCGGTCAAATCGTATGCATTGCCGTTGACGATGACCCAGAGCGAGTCCTTGTCGGCGTGTTTCGCCACTTCAGAGTGATGAAGCGGTCGCTTCTCTGCGTCTGCGGACATTTTGGATCGACCTCGGTTGATACGTCCGGCGTTGCTGAAGAGACCTGACGGGAGAATCGATAGGAATGCAGTGGCACTGGCTGTACAGCTGAGCCTCCAAGCGTAGCGGGAAGAGGGGCACGAGAGAGGAAAAGTAGCCTCGCGAGGCGGACCTCCACTCGCTCGATCGGTATGTCGGAATCCCCACAGCAGTCGCCGGTGCGTGCCGAAGGCAAGAAGGCGGAACAAGCGGTCCGCCAGAAGCTCGCTACCAGCAGCCAACCATTCTGACGACAAAAAGTTGCTCCGTCTACACTGCCAAAATTCTACAATCACAGCTTGCCAGACTGTGTGTCTACCGGAACGGGCGTGCTCGTTCCGCTCGCGTCCGGAGTGTCGGTATTGGGACCCGCCGTCGGAGAAGGAAGCGCGAGTGCGGCATCCGGTCCGCCACCGTTTTCGTCAAACGCTTCGATGTAAGCCTGGAAGAATCGTCGCCAGCTCGCCTTGGAGGGCGTGTGGTGTCCTACGGGAAACGCGCGCCAATGTCAGCTTCTCGTCGGGAGGGACTTCAGGTCGGCGGTCTCGGAGCTGTCGCGGCGACTGACCTCCATCGTGCCACTCGACGCGCGAGTCGTCAAACACCTTGGTCAGCGGGACCGAGCGGTCTTCGCCGACGATGGTGTCCGCTCGTCCGAGGACGTGCAAGGTTGGCGTCTTGAGTGGCGTGTCAAAGTATGCCGCGGTGCGCGGGTCAAGCGGGAAGAAGCCCGCCGAGAGGATGGCAAACTTGAGCGGTGCAGGCGGCCAAGTGACGTTCGGATCTTGGCTCGGGCGGGCAAAGACCGGGTCGAGCTGAGGGTTTTCGCAGAGGGCGGCGAGGATCGCGGCGCACGCGGCACCTTGCGAGAACCCAAAGACGCCGTCAAAGTGCTGCTTCTCGAGGATATCGCGCAAGTACTCGAGGGTCTCGTCGAACTGCTTGAACTTGCGGAAGTGCCCGTCCGAGGGAGCTCGCTCGGCGAACCACCACGCGCGAGGTGTGTCGGCTTCCGAGGTCGGGGCGGCGGACGCATCCGAGTCGAACTTGTTGGCGTCGGTTGTCGGCATGTCGACAACGTGAGGCTGTAACCGGGCGGCAGGGTAGGTCAGCACGGCGGCGAAGGAACCGGCGAGAAAGACGCAAACTGACCGGGTCCACGAAGACGAGTTCCGCTGTGTCTTTGAGCGCTCGTCGCAGGGCGCCTATCCGGCCGCCTGGTAGCATAGCAGCTGTTAAGCCGCGAAGCTGCCTCCTAGAAGTCTGAACACGCTGCACTCACTCAAAACTGAGGGTTCGGGTTGAAACGGGTCAGATCTCGCGCCAGTTTCCTCGCGTATGTAAAGCGGGACGAGACTCACTGACGGCGTTCTGGGTGTAGCCCGGCAGCATCAGGATACGCAGCACCATCTTGTTCGTTCGGTGGTCTGCGGGCAAACTTGCTGGCGGTCGATTTCGGTAAGGGGAGCGGATGACGGAGAGCACGGAAGAAGTGGCGACCTGAGCGGGCGGGGTCACGAGCAGCAATGTCGGAATAGCACGCTCGCGTTTACAGTGCCCGGAAGGAGTCTATGACATGACTATGGCTGCCGGCGGCCCCGGACGAGTTGGCGCGGAAGCGCAATCAGCTGACACGTGGCACCTCGTCCTCCTCCTCAAACTCCTGTTTTTCACCCAGGTGGAAAGCCGCAAAGTGTCCGGACTTGCTTCATTGAAGCCTTGCCTGGGTGTAGCGAGGTAGACTAGTGATACACACGCAAGCCGGGAGACAGCCCTGAACCGAATGGTAGCTGATTGCCCCAATTGCGCGCGCAAACTTCCGGAAACGGAACAATCCGAAAGATGGCTAAACTCATCCCGCCGCCAGCTGTTCCTGCGCTTCCGGCGCGCTGTCCTCTACATCTGCGCCTGCCTCGCCGTTGCTGCTGCGCGAGAAAGTGTCTGCCGCGTGACCCCATCTCCTGCGGCGAAGTCTTGATCCGACACCTCTTCCGACGGTGGTGCTGCTCTCGCCTCTTTCCAGCCTCCGCGACTCCGCATTGTGTTGCGTCCCCGACGACACCCAAAAGCTCCTGCACACGCCGCAAATCGCAGCGCCAGCAAGGACCGCCAGACGCGCATATAGGCAGCTACAGCGATGGGCCTCCTCTCGCGCAAGAAGGCTGCACCAGCACCGCAACCGACGCCAGCTGCCCCACCCGCCATCTCGGCGCCCATCTCGATCGCAGCGACGCCGGCCGTGACTGCGATTGATCTTGGCAAGCCGGCCGTGCCGTCCCATGTCGCGGGCTCGGGCGTGACGGCGATGGCTCACTCGAGCGAGTCCATCTTGCCCAGTCCACCACGCAGTCCAGTCGCAGCAGGCTGTGCGTATTCCACACTTTGAGCACTTTATGCTGTGTTCCAACTGACCCCTGACCCCGGAGGCTGTCGCTAGATGTCGAGCATGATCACTCCGCCGGATTATACGGCCAGCCGACAGGCAACTCGAACCGCTACCAGGACAACAATGTCGCAAGCTACACCTCACGAGATACACAAGATCATCAGTATGCCTCGAATGGGTTGCACGACGGCTACGGCGGTCACGCGAACGGGAAACGCACCGTCGTTCCCGCCTCTTCTCGTGCCGACTACGAGGATTCCGACATGGTCGACGCGACGGCACAGAGTCAGTATCAACCCTACCAGGCGCACCACACGTCGGCAGCGCAAACTCGACCGGTCGAGACGAGTCAGCATCTTCATCAGCAGCAGTCTTCGACGAGCAGCTACGGTTACGCTTCGCATGTCGTGCCGCAACGACAGATCCCGCGACCGGCCGAGACCCCGCAGGTCGTGATTTCGCCTACGCCCTCGCAAGGCTCGTCTGTCAAGTCGCGACGGACTTCGTCTCGGTACAGCCTCGCCGACTTCACCTTTATCCGGACTCTCGGCACCGGCTCGTTCGGTCGAGTGCACCTCGTCCGCTCTCAACACAACTCGCGGTCCTACGCGATCAAGGTGCTGTCCAAGGAGCGCGTCATCAAGATGAAGCAGGTCGAGCACACCAACTCGGAGCGCGAGATGCTCGAACGCGTCCGGCACCCGTTCTTGGTCAACCTGTGGGGCACCTTCAAAGACTCGAAGAACCTGTACATGGTCATGGACTTTGTCGCTGGCGGCGAACTCTTTTCCCTTCTTCGCAAGAGTCAGGTGAGGCTTCCCTCGCTCTGCCCCTGCCCGAGGTTCCCGACCCGTTCGCGCAACTGATCGGTCGTGATCCCGCACACCAGCGATTCCCGGACCCCGTCGCGAAATTCTTTGCCGCCGAAGTCGCGCTCGCGCTCGACTACCTGCACTCGCTCGACATCATCTACCGCGACTTGAAACCGGAAAACATCCTCCTCGGCGCGGACGGCCACATCAAGGTCACCGACTTTGGGTTCGCCAAACACGTCCCCGACATTACTTGGACCCTCTGCGGTACGCCTTGCGTGAGTCGCGTCTCGACTAGCTGGCTCACAATTTCCCACATGATTATGCAGGCACGCCGGATTATCTCGCTCCCGAGATCGTCCAGTCGCGGGGTTACAACAAGAGCGTCGACTGGTACGCGCTCGGCGTACTCATGTTTGAAATGCTGGTGCGTCCTTCTTTCGTCTGCTCGACATTCCATATGGCGCAACAAAGGCTGATTCCGCAATCGCGCGTCTGAAGGCCGGCTACCCTCCTTTCTTCACCGAGGATTCGAACCCGATGCGCCTGTACGAGAAGATCATCGCCGGCAAGATCCGGTACCCGGCCTACTTCACGCCCGAAGCCAAAGACCTGCTCAAGTCGCTCTTGACGAGCGACATGTCGAAGCGGTTCGGCAACTTGGCCAACGGCTCGCGCGACATTTTCGGTCACGTCTGGTTCCAGGAAGTCGACTGGGAGCGGCTGTACCGGAAAGAGATCCCGGCGCCGTATGTGCCCAAGGTCGAAGGCGACTGGGACGCGAGCAACTTTGACGCGTACCCCGGTAAGGCCTCGTCTTCGCACTTTTTCTCGTTTGTTCGATCGCACCCCAAACTGATCGGTTTCTGAACGCTCGGTGCAGAGGTCGACTTGAGCGAATACGGCTCGACTGGTCCAGATCCTCATGGCCACCTCTTCCCTCTATTCTAAGCATGCGCGAGACCCGCCTCCCCCTTGCTCCACCCGCCAGCGGACGCTTAACCTCCGTCCATTAAAGCTGTCACCTCTATTTATCCCCCACCCCACACGATCTCGATCTTTTCGCACAGCTCCATGATCTATTTCAGCATTCATCTCATCTCATCCAGCATCTCCCTCCCGGAACGTGTTCCGGACTAATCAAACGTCTCTTCCTTCGCCTCGCTCTGTTGCCGGGCCGTCTTTGTTCCAGCAGTTTATCGTAGTCTTTGTTCCCTTGTCCATTCGCTTCCCCATCCATCCATTGGCATTCACGCACTTCCGATCGAGGCGGCCGATGCGCGCGAAAGTGGCTGTAAAAAGTCGAAATGTCCAGTTGCACTTCATCGTGTCCGGAACCCCAAACTGGCTAGGAGGCTAGGTCTTTGTGACGGCACACCACTCCGTGCAGCTGCGATGCGCGCCTTGTTCCACGACCAAAGGGCGCTCAGATAAAAGCCCGCAACTCCCCAAAGCACGCCTTGAATCAAGGGCGAAAGAATCTGGACGCGTGTTGCTAGGATCAGCGGTCCGGACGCAACAGAATGCGAAATAAAGGAGAGTAGTGTGTGTGTATGTGTGTTTACCTGATCTCGCACAATCACGTAGGCAACGCGGGTCCACTCGATCCGGAGCGGTCCGAGAAAGATGTCGCTTGGTCGATCGGAGTCTTGCGTCCCCTCTGCCGTCAAGTCCCTCGCCGCGAGCGAGACCTTTTCCGCCGTCTCGACTTTGCGTTCGTGCTTCTCCGATTCGCGTCCCGCAGTTTGGTCTACGCCGCCTGATGTCGGCGTAGAGGCGGTGGAGGTGGCGGCGGGAACGCGGTGCAGGAAAGGTTGCAAGCTCGCGAGGACGCCCTGCTCGTATCTCAGATCCGGGATCGGCGGGACTGGTATCCGGTCGGTACCATCTTCCGACTCGCTCTGCGCAGCCGAATCTGCGCGGGCGCGCCTGCGTCGCTGCCGGCTTGAGGATGATGCCTCTCCCCCAGTTGGTCGGAGATCGGCATCGAGTCCAGCTGCGACGTGATCTTGACCGTTCGGAACGGGCACGCTGATTGAATCGTACACTGCTTGGCCCGTGGTGCGATCCTCTGTGCGGTGCAGTCCCGGGATATGCGAGGGGTCGAGTGAACTGTTGATGACGCCGCGAGGTCCGTACAGAAGGTGTCAGCGCCGAGTATTGCGTCCAGATGAGACGGGGCCGAGTCACGTCATCCTAGCTTGTCCTCGCTGCTGTCCTCCTGCTGCAAGTGAGCGTGAAGCGAGTCGTGTGAGGGAGAAAGGCCTTCGGCTCCACACGCGGACGGAACCTGGTTTCGACTTTGCCGCCACACCGCCGTCGGGCCAGCTGGCACAGCGGGTCAGATGAGCACAACCAACCTCTTCCGCAGACTGGTCTTGGCCAGTCTCGCGCTCGCCCGAGCCGGACTCGCTGCTCCCGTCGCTCTCGAATCGCGCCAACTGGGCCTCATGTCGGCCAAGCCCTTTGTCGGTTCACCGTGGGGCGACTGGTACCGAAGCACCGACACGGTCCAGTGCGAACCCCTCTCGATCACCTTTGGCGGCGGCGAGGGCGCACCCTATGCGATCTCGATCGTGGAACCGCCAGCGTCGCCCAACGTCTCGGCGAGCGAGGTCGTCGTCCTCGAGCGCGTGGGCGTCCTTGGCATGCCCGGCTATACCTACTACAGCATCGACGGGTCGGATCTTAAAGTCGGTACGGCGGTGGCGTTGCAGATCACGGATCGGGCGGGTCAGGTCGCTTACTCGGTCAACCGGCACGGTGCGTGTTCTCTGCCTCGCAATCGCTTCCAGCCACGGAATCCGCTGCTGACGATTCTTAGCTACAGTCGCCGAAGGTCGCCTGAACGAATTCTGCCAGTAAGGGTCCAACACCCGCTCTTTCCTTTCCCTGCGACGAATGAAGCTGACGAAGCGCTGCCGCCTGCACAGCTACCCGGGAGCGTTCTGGCCTCCCTCGCATTGGGACGGCAACCACTTTGTCGTCATGCTCCTCGTCGTCGTCGCGATCGCGATCGGGATCTGGTTCGGCGGCGAGCGGTTCAAGCACTTTGTCGTCGAGAAGCGGAAAGCGCGCGCGTTGAGGCGGACGGAGCGGTTGGCCGGCGGGTTCGCACTCGCCACGCGGAGGGGAGGACGTCAACACGAGTCGTCTAATAATGAGACGACGCATGTGCTCGGAGGAGACGAGGAGGACGACGACGACGACGCCGGCCGGACCTCGCTCGAGGACGAGGACCGTCCGCTACTGGATCCAGAGACGGGCTTGCCGCCTTTACCGCCCGCGTACGAGGACGCGGTGAAACCGGACGCCCGTCCGACTGATCCGGATGGTGTGTCGCGAGAACCGGCTAGAGTAGGCCACTAACTTGGCGGCCGCCTCCTTCCGGCTGATCTGGGATGTTGTAACAATTTATCGGCCCTCGGGATCAGCGGACTGGGCTTGTCGTCGTTCGGTCTCTCGGGGACAAGGCCGCCTCTCTGACCTGAAGGCTATCCGTGGCTACATGCTGCGAGCGTTCAGACGGGGACTGATCCTCGATCCCGCAACGTGAAGCACAACGGGTGAATATAAAGGAGCCAGTCGCGTGACCGCGCAGACTGGATCGGATCTTTGTCCATCAGGTCCATACGGACTCGCAACGGTCTGATCTCGGCTTTTCACGCCGACAGGTCTCACTCGTCTGGTGGAGTTGAGGCGCGTTACAAAGACGAGAAGGCGAGTCGAGGAGGAGAGGAGAAGAGAAGAAAGTTTTCTTGGCAGCGGCCCTGCGCCGTCTCGATAGGCTAGGCCAGGCAGGGTCCTCCTACATGATTAGAGCTGAGCCATACTAAAGGTACACCACCGAGAGCGTGGTGTGGGCGAGAGGCGAGACCTGTTGCGACGTCGAACGGGTCGAGACGACGAGAGCGCAGCTGGCAGCGGGTTCGCCGCCCGCCTTTCATAGCGTCGTCAACAATGGCTGGTGTATTCAGCCGCAACGCGTTCGCCGCTCTCGTACGTTTCCTGACTCCGCCCGCCCTCGCCTCCCCGCGCCCGCCGACGAGCAGCGTGCGGACGAGGCGAGAACGAGCTGCGTCGCCCCGTAGCTCGCTCCTCGACTCGCCGCCGTCGTCGCGCCCTCGTCGCGCCTCTAGGGACGGGCGAGCATGCACACACGGATGCTGACCTGCGTTTCTTGACCTTCTAGGGCGACGGCGACGACTTTGCCCCCGTCGCCAAGCCCAAGGCCGCCGCTGCTCCGGCGCCGGCTGCTCCTGCCGCTGCTGCTGCCGCCCCCAAGGCCAACAACTCGCAGCCGCGCAACAACGGTCCCCGTCGCGACAACAGGAACCGCAACCAGGGCGACCGCGAGGTCAACGCTGCCGTTCCCGTCGGCGAGGGCGCCAAGGAGGACCGCGGTCAGTTTTGGCTCTCGCATTCTCGTGCTCCCCTTGCGCTCTCCAGAAAGTCGTGCTCCTCGGCCAGGCGGGACGGCGCTGCACGGCTCGCAGACTGGACCAGCATAGGCACAGGAGATGACAGGACACGGCTCGGGAGTCGACAGACTGCGTCATCCTTGCAGCCAGACGAGCTGACCCCTTCCTTCCGTCTCCGCTTCCCGGCTTCCTGTCTCCCGACCTCACTCGACGCAATCCCTTTCGTCGCTCGAACCTGACTCGACGTTGTACACCTTTGATTCACACACCAACAGCCCAGAACTTTGCTCGCCGTGGTGGCCGTGGTGGCCGTGGCGGCCGTGCCCCGGGTGGTGGAAACCCGCGCGGCAACTCTGGCACTTACCTCGGTGGTGCCCGCCCCCGCCGCGAGAACGGCGGTGGACGCCCCTTCGACCGCCAGTCGCAGACCGGCCGTGTGTGCGTGTTTGATTCGACTTTGCTCGTGCTGCTCTTCCGGTCTGCGGGAACTGATTCTTGTCAACCAACGCGTGCAGTGACTCGGAGAAGGCCGAGGCAGCTGGCTGGGGTGCCGAGGACGGCAAGAAGGAGCTCGAGGCTGAGGTCCTCGCCGAGGCCGATGCCAAGGCCGAAGCTCCCGCCGAGGGCGCTGCCACTCCCGTCCGCGAGGCTCCGGTCGTCGAGGAAGAGGAGGAGGACAACACGCAGACCTACGAGGAGTACCTCGCCGCCAAGGCTGCCAAGAAGCTCAACATCGGCGAGCTCCCCGAGGCCCGCCCGGCCAACGAGGGCGAGGACCTCTTTGCCAACGCGCAGGCCGTCACCAAGAAGAGCGAGCAGGAGGAGGAGTGGCTCTTCGGTGCCCCCGTGCGTTCTTCTCCAGCTTCTCCGCCATCATTACGCTCGTCTTTGTGTAAGGGAGAGAGAGAGAGTTGACTGAGGGTTCTATACGAACATGCAGAAGGCCGCCTCGAACAAGCAGAAGAAGCAGAAGGAGGCCAAGACCTTCCTCGAGATCGAGTTCACCTCGCGCCCGCCCCGTCGCGACACCCGCGACGCTCGCGAGTCGACCCGCGGTGGTCGCCCGGCCCGTGGCCGCGGTGAGGGCCGTGGCCGTGGTGGTGCCTCGCGGGGCTCGACCCGCGGTCAGGCCCGCTCGCAGGGTGCCGCCGCTCCGGCTGTCTCGGACGCTTCGGCCTTCCCGGCCCTCGCCTAAGCGCGTGTGCAACAGTCGACCCGGCGAGTCGAAAAAGAGAGAGAGCAGGGAGCCGTCTTGTCGCCGACCCTCCTCCACCTCGTTTCCCGCCGCCGCGTCTGAACTCGCCCTTTTTCCCCGCCGTCTCAGCCTCGCCTACGCCTACCTCCCCCCTTTTCCCTGTCCCGCACAAGTCTCGTCACGATGATCGACTATTATTCCCACCACTCGAACCCGTCGCGTCAACACCTCTGCGTGGACTTTCCCCTCTTTTCCCAAAAGTCGTACTCGACCCTGTGTCCCGCTTCCGTTAGCATCGCAGCTTCTTGTCGTCGGGTTTTCTCTATGCACCAATTCCTCCCCCTCCTCGCCACCTGTTTCCCCTTGGGACTCTCGCTCTATCTCACTCGCGATACATCCCCTTCCTTTGCCTCTTTTTTCTCCTTTCTCAAATCTACGGGTGTCCTGTTCGTTGTGATTAGCTACAGCGGAGGGGTGCACTAGAAAGACAAATCCACGAAGCCCTATACGTTCAGTTGTGTCTGCTGTTGATTCTTTTCCACTTTCTCAGCTTTGCTTCCTTCTTCCTCCATTGATATCCATCCAACCTGGGGCGAGGCTCGACCGCCGTGATAAAGGCGTGTGCTACTACAGGCGTCTCGGCTCGAAACGTACAGCTGCGTGTCCTACGACTGATCGCGCGGTGTCTGCGGGACCTTCGGCCCCACCCAGAGCAGGCGATTCGCCAGCTCGACGACGGCGACAGCGCGCGCTCCTGGCAGCAAGGCACGAGGCAGAAGAGGATATTTGCTATCTCTCTCGGGAGCCTGTCGTCGCGATCGGGCGGCCGCGGTCGTGAGGATGGCGGCGGAACGAACCCCACGGTCATCCGGCGAAGAAGGAGGCACTCTACACGGCACGGTTACGGAGAAGCCCGGCACTGTGCATCATGGCGACGCAGCTCGCTCGGCTGGTCCCGCAGGCCCTCGGGCTGAGCATGTCATGCTCGAGAAACTGAGCCTGTACGAAACCAAGACAGTGAGTGGACGACGACGACAGCACTACACGGACATGCTTTTGAGTTTTCTTTTCCTGACACGCTCTGTCCTGCAGAAACTCTACGTGATTGCGACCGACCGTGATGCGCAGCGATACCGCGTCTTGAAGATTGACCGGACGCCGGCAGTTCGTCCCGCCGCATCGAGCGAGGGGTCTACGCCCGACGATGCTGAGGAGTTCGGCCTGTCCATTACGGAGGACTTGACGACGTACTCGTACCGTCAGAAGGAGGAGCTGCTCGAGACGCTCCGAGCTGGCAACGCTGGGTTGAAAACGGTCGACAAGCCTTGCTTCGGCATCGCAGGTGCGTGCATTCCCGGAGAAGCAAGGACATCGCGCCGCGTTGCGGGCCTAGAGAGAGAGAGTACTGAGGTGTACGTCAAACAGGCTTTGTTCGCTTCACGTCGACGTATCACATGATCCTCATCACGAAACGGAGCAAAGTCGCCGTCATCGGAGGGCATCACATCTTTCACAGCGAAGGAACCGACTTGCACGAGATCTCACCGGTACCAGCGGCCGTCGCAGCCGAAGATGCCCGGCAGCGTAACTCGTTCATGAGCGTGCACTTGAGCAAGAACTTTTACTTTAGGTGCGTGGCTCAACGATGCTGTAAATCAGCCTCTTTGTCATTCAGCTCATGCGCCTGCTGCCGCAGCTACACTTACGACGTCACCAACACGCTCCAACGAAATCTTCTCCGTGGGAGAGAACACCTCCCGTTCGCGGACAAGTGGGTCTGGAACTATCACTTGCTTGGCCCGTTGCGTCGCAGTCTCGATGAGGACAGCGCGTGGCTCCTCCCGCTCGTGCACGGATTTGTCGACCAAGCAAAACTCGTGGTATTTAGCCGGACGGTCTACATCACTTTGATCGCGCGACGCTCCCGTCACTTTGCCGGAGCGAGATTCCTGCGCCGCGGAATCAACAACGAGGTGCGTATTTACAATCGAAGAGTCGTAGATGGCGCGGCTCGCCTGGCTCACCTTTCTCGCCAAGCGCAGGGCTTCGTCGCGAACGAGGTCGAGTCGGAGCAGATCGTTTCCGACACGCTGACATCGGCTTTCTACACGGCTGCTCCGTCGTGGCACACCCACCCTGCTGTTGCCGTGCCCGGATTGCCGCCTCAGTTCCCTCCGTACCATCAAGCGCGCCGTATCTCGCCTCGGTATACGTCGCACGTCCAGATTCGAGGCAGCATCCCCCTGTTTTGGACGCAAGATGCCGCGAAAGCCCTCAAGCCGCCGATCGAGATGGCCTTGCGAGACCCGTTCTATTCGGCCGCCGCCAAGCACTTTGACAGCCTCTTTCGCGCCTACGGACGCTCGTGCATCGTCTTGAACCTCATCAAGGTGCGCTCTTGGTCTCGATACCGCAAGTCACTGCTTCGAACAGCGCGCGCTGAGACTATGGAAACAGCATGAAGACGACCGCGAGTCGACACTGCTGGATGAGTTCAAGAACTGCATCGACTACTTGAATCAGTCCCTGCCCGAGAAGAGCAAAATCGACTACATCGCGTACGATCTCTCGAGCGCAAAAGCCAGGTCAGTCCATTGCTCGGTACATATCTCTTGAGCAGAGTGCAAGCTCACATTCTGCTACTTGACGTATCGATCAGCCGCAAGAACAACAAGTTCGATGTCCTCGAAGACTGCGCCGAAGGGGCGCTTGAAAAGACGGGATTTTTCCACTCTGGTCCTGAGGCTCCGCGTCGTTGCGAACGCGAAGGGTACGTCTCTCCTCATGCGCCACAGGCGCGTTTGTATGAAGACGACTGATGAGCTTCTTTCGCTCTTGGCAGTCTGCGTCGAACTGTGCCGTGCGTGCAAAAGGGCGTCGTCCGGACAAACTGCATCGGTGTGCTCCACGGCGATCCTCCTCCTCTTCGCCGCTTCATCAGCTGACCGAGCCTGCCTCATTTTAGACTGCCTTGAGTGAGTCTACCTGCTTGCACAAGGCCGGGATCGAGCGCTAAACTCCTCGACGTTGCAGCCGCACGAATATTGCTCAGACGATCGTCGGCCACAGTGCCTTTGCGCACCAGCTCTACGCGCTCGGTTTCCTGCCTTCCCCTAACCTCGACGTCGAGTCTGATGCGGCGAGGCTGCTCGAATCGATGTATGCGTCGCATGGCGACATCATCGCGATGCAATACGGGGGCAGTAATACTGTCAGCACGATCGACTCGTACCGCCCTGCGACACCGGCATGGCCCGCATTCAGCGGTGGTTACTCCCGAGACAAGGTTGAAAACATGAAGCGTTATTACGCCAACTCGTTCAGCGGTCAGTACGATCCTCGAGAACGCACCGACTTTTCGCCGTGACTGATCCGTACTTTGTGGTTGCAGACCACGACAAGCAGGCAGCGATCGACCTCTTTCTAGGGATCAAGCCAGATGTTCCTGGCCCGCTTTCCTGGACTTATATCCCGCCTGCACCGCGCCGCTCGTACCGGGAATGGTGCTCAACTCTGCTCGATCAACTCGACCTGACTGCCGAGGAGATTGAAGCAAAACTCCAAGCGACTATCGACGAGGATGACATTGAAGATCCGGACGATCTCTGGCGACGGTACTATCACGGCGACCGCTTCCAAAGGATGGAGGCTCTACTCGCTTACCAACTCCCGCAGCAAGCAACCCTCGCCCCGCACGACTCGTAGGTCCTCTACTCTCTCGTTGGCCGCGTATGATGATGCTGGAGACTGATGGCAATTGACAATCGCAGCGGGAAGGATTCGAATCTCCAGAGCCCTTTCATCTCCTTCTCCGAGAGGGCAGCGATCCTGCGTCCGCCTAGCGTTGAAAGGTGCGTAGCTATGGGGCGGACAACAGATACTTGGCACACTGACATCTGATGTACCTGCGCGTGTGCAGACGGCAAAGCTCGGGTGGCCTAAGAAGCTGGATGCCGCACCGACCGCCGGGACCGACGCGGGCACAAAAGCGACTGCCTTCCGCCCCGCCTCAGGCTTCAGGCCGCGAACCAGACGAGGAGGCTTCTCCAGCACCACTACCACCTGCCGCACAACCTTTCGCTCTGTCGACCGGAACGCTCGCTTCGGCCTTGTTGCGTCCAATCGTCCGGCAAGACGAGGCGCGCGAATACGATGCCTGGGTGACCCAGTTCTCGCACCTCTCCCTCTCCAGCCACGACTACTTGAGCGACAAGGACCGCGCCATGTACGAGGCGTATGTCCGGCGTCGTCCGGCGTCGAACGAAGCCTCGGCGAAGGATCGCGGCATCTTCGAGGGGTTCATCGCGGCGGGCGAGCTTCGTGCGCTGCTCGGATCGGTCAACGACATCGCGGTACCTGCTGCGTCGCTGAAGATGTACCGCGAGGTGGCCCAGGGCGAAAAGGGAGTAGACTAGCGGACTGCGGTGAGGTGCCCTGCCCCCGGAAGGAATTTTCCGCATATTCCGCACCTGCCTGTCTCTCGGCCTGCTTCTCTCACATTGTTTTTGTTTGCTCTCCCTTGTCGTTGTAATCACTTGTTCCATCCGTTCGAGCAATTCGGGCTTCTTTCCGTCTATCCAGAAAGCAATCCGGGTTGGCCGTGAATACAAAAACCGCCGAGCCTCGATTAGCGCGTCAGCCGCGACGCATCCGAGCGCTCTCCCTGCTCGTCACCACCCTCAGACGGAGTCAGCCGAGCTCGACTGGACTCTGAGACCCTGCTTGTGAGTGCTCGTCCTTCTGCAAGTGCATAGTATGCTCGAGGCGAGGCGCTGACCGCCATTGAGGCTGCTCGCACCAAAGGCCCCCCATCGCCTCCTCCTACACCTCGTCAACGCCTCATGGAGATCTAAGGACCACTTTCAGTAAGCCAGACGAGCTTTACTGAGTGCTGCATGGCCTTACATCTGGCAAGGATGCTGCTGTGGAGCCGGGAGAGCTAATCTCGAGGTCTGCACCCCTGCAGGCCATCCGCTTTCATCGTCTCTGGGTCGCTGCTTGCCAGCTTTGATGGAGCACTACCTCCACCCGACTCTCGACAGTAGCCTCGGCTTCTTGGATGCTCCGATACAGCTCGAACAGGCGGGACCGGGCGACTTTGCCGGTCCCGCTCAGCCGTCGGGAGTTCTCGACTTTGAACAATGGCTCAATCCGATCCCAGCGGCGCATTTTGAGCCAAGCGGAGGGCTGGCGGTACATGTGAATGCAGGAGCGGCTGGCCCGGACCTGCAAGAAATGCGCGATGCCGTGCCCCAGGCGCCCTTTGCGATGCCGTCGGCCGACTATCACGCGTTCGAATCGCAGGTGCAGGCAGCGGCTTACGGCACGGTCGACCTCGGACGCAGCGTGGGACAGAACAGTCGTGCCGAGGATGCGTTGCGGAGTGCGCAGTCGCTCCAAGCGAGCTACTCGCTGCAGGGGATTCACCCGACGAGGGGATCGATTTCCGATTCCGCTTCGCGCCGGCGATCTATCCCGGCGCCAGTCCGCGCGACTCGCAACAATGCCGGAATCCAGGTCTCGCCGATCAACGAGAACGGTCCCGACACGGCGTCGTACTCGATCGCCGCGTACGGATCTCCCAAGTCCAAGCCGTCCCTTGCGCTTGTCTCTGCGCGGTCTCACATGACGCGCGCCGCAGCCCAGTCGGCGCAACAACAATATATGGCATATCAGTCACCGCCTGTCTCTCCCGTGCGCGCGCGTCGGAGCCCGAAATTCGCGCAGGGCCACGGACCGCGGCTATTCCAGGCAGACGAGTCGGTGCCGGAAGCCGCCTTGCATCTCTTGCGTCTCGCGCAACCGGACGGGTCTGCGGCCTCCGTCACGAGCAATTCGACGCGACGCGGAGACGACATGACCAGTGTCGATGACGACCTCGAAGTCGAGAGCGACGACACGAGCATCCACTCGGCCGAAGTTCAGAACAAGTCGCTCGCGAAGATGCTCTTCGGTCACGACGCGTCCGTCTCGCAGCTCGGTCAACTCGAAACACGCGTCTGGCAGCACAACCCGGATCAGCCACCCCTCCACGTTCAGCGCTGCGGTGGTCCCAACAGCCCGCGTCCGAGCGTGGCCAGCTCCGTTACCAGCGCGTTTGGAGCTCGCCCGACCGGCCACATCGGTTCGCAACGGGCTGCCAGCGTTGTTTCGACCCATTCTCGCGCCGGGAGCGAAGCTCCGTCGATCAGCTCGATTTCGCACGCCTCTCCGGCGCCTCCTCCGCAACCGCCACGTCGAACGAGTGCGCGAGTCCGGCACTCGCGCGTTCCGACTTCGGAATCAACGACGGCCGGCGAGGAACCTCAAGACAGCGAAGACGTTGACGGAGCAGCGCGCGGCACCACGCGCAGCGGTCGCGTGGCGAAGCGGAACCTGCTCGCCGAGAACCGCTCCGGATCCGCAGCGAAGCGTGCGCGTACCTCGCGTCGCAAGGACACTTCGTCGCTTCCGGCTCCGCCCCGCAAGGCCCGTCGACAAGTCACGCTTCCACCAACGCTCGAACAGCGCTCGTTCCCTCCGCATGTCGAGCCTCATCCGGACTTTCCTCGGTTCTATCGCAAGTTTCCCGTCTCGTCGGCGTTCCACCCAGAATGCTTCGTCCTCAGGCCTCCAGGTGGTTCACGTGCTGTCGCTCCTCAGTCGAGGCTGCAACCGGCTCAAGTGCATCCAGCGACGCCGCTGAGCCTCTACGACGACTCGGGGTTCGGCTCAGCAGCCGATTACTACAGCGAACCGTCGACGCCGCTGGCGAGCACCTCGACTTCGGGGCTGCAGGGCATCCCGGTCGACGTCGCGGTACCCTACTCCGTCTACAGCATGTCGCACGCAGGCGGGCATCCGCACTTTGCTGCCTCTCTCGGAGCTGGTGCCTCTCCCGCTCTTTCTCATGTCTCTTTCCCTCCTCATGCCGAAGCCGGCACTTCGACTTCGAGCATGGCCGCCCTGCCAGCGATCAAAACAGGCACGCCTCTACCGCTTACGCCGTCTTCTGCGTCGCCGTCCACCTCAACGGGACCCGGGGGACTGCCCTCGTGCGCCGGACCGAACGGCTTGTCCGTCATGCAGCCGCCGTCTGACGCGACCTGGAACAAGGTCGGCGATCCGCTCAATCTGTACTGGCCTCGGTTCGTCAAAGGCAGCGGCGACGACAAATGCGGCTTGTGCCCTATCTGCGCTGAACCGCCCGAGCGTGGTGGTGACGGCGAGCAGAAATGGTTCAAGGTGAGTGACCACAGGCTCTCTTTCTACGCTGCCCAGTCCTGATCCCCCATTACCCACTCCAGCTCAAGAACAGCAGCTACGTCTACCACATGAGCTATGCTCACGGAGTGTCGAACGTGACCGGTGCGATAATTGCCGCTCAAGGTGATAGTGGCCGTCACGACTGACGAAAGCCCCGGCTCTACAGGCAAACCGATTTCTCCTCCTGTCAAGACGCGTGTCGTCAAGTTGCCGCAGAGTCCGAAAGACCAACGCAGCGAGATGGTCGAGGGACTCTGCCACAAGGTTTGTCCTCGCTTCGCGTGGCGTGCTGGAGATCTTGTTTGCTGATGCAAAGCTTCCTCTACAGTGCGATGCTTGGGTGCCGCTGCAGAGCATCAAGAACCTCGAGGCTATCATCCCCGAGTTGATCTGGTGGAAGGTACGTCGTGGTCTGTCGGTACCCAGCTGAACTCGATGCTGACGAATGTCAATTGCAGCACGCCAAGAAGTGTCACGGCGAATCGACCATTGCGGGCGAAGGCAGCCACCATCTCCTCGATGACTACCACGCCCTGGTTCTCCAGCGCAAGATTGAGCACGGCGCCGTCGACGCGACTTGATTAGCTCTCCCCTCGCTTACGAGCTTCTGCTTTTTTCTCTTTGACGATTCGCGATTCCTCCCATGTCATGATCGATTCACCCGCATAACTTCATCGGATTGCCTTCCTCTCTCTCATTCATTCACCACTATCTGTTCCTCCAATACATGCCCGACTCCACGAGACTCGACAAAGAAGGAACGCTGAATTTTTGAAGCTTTTTTCAAAGCGATTCAGGCTACGGGCTGTTGGCGCGTGCAGCTCGGTCCGTGAGCTGTGCTTGGCGAGCTGCTTGAGACTTGGACAGAGGTCGGAGGTGCATTTTCCTCGGCTGCCGAGTCGCCGAATAGCTCGGGATGGGCTCGAATGGCTCGACAGGGCGTTGTGATTCCGGCCTGGACATCGCATCCAGTGTCGATATGTAGGTGGTCCTTCTCGGCCGCATTCTTTCGATTGCGTCAAGGCGGCGCAAAGAGCGTCCGAGCCGGTCCATCTTCCGGAGCGCCGCGCCGGCCTCCGCGTCCACCACCACCACCACCACCACCGCCGCCGCCGCCGCCCCGACGGCCACGCACAGACTGGTTCTGAGCACTTTGGCCGCGGCCGTGAGTAGAGCCGCGCGACTGTCCCTCGCCACCAGCACCACCGCGGCGTCCGTTGCTCGAAGCGCCGCCGTGCGCTGCCTCGCCGCCTTGCTGTTGTCTGCTCATCGCCTGCTGCTTGAGCCACGCCGATGCTGCGACTACCTGCGTCGAGGGAATCGAGTGGTATGCCGTCGACGGCGAGACGGAAGGGAAGAAGGTGTCGAGGTAGTAGGCGAGCGCGTCTCCGGAGGAAATGGCGAGAAAGTCGGGTGCCGGAGGAGGTCCCGACTGTTTGCGCGGGGACGATGATGACGGACCGCCCGACTGCGGGGGACTGCTAGCACGGACGAGTCTGGCGAGTTCCGCTGCGAGCGGGGCGGGTGTCGGAATCATCGACTTGAAGAGGACGGTCGAAGCTGCTGGGCTTGATGCCGAGCTGCTCTCCGGGGTGGGCCTTCGTGAGGCAAAGTAGAGCGCGCACTGCAATGCACCTCGCAAATGTCTTGGAATGTCGTCCGCGGTCGGTAACGGCAACGGCGCCGGCTCTTCTCCGACCTCGTCGACGGGAGGCAGCTCGACCCCGTCTGGCAGTTCGACGACCCAATCCTGAGGGACCGCAAAGAGTTTCTGCACCTCGGGCCACGGCATTTCCTCAGTCGTGGTCTGCGCCCGGAGTCGGATGCGCGCTTCGGCGTGCGCGGGCGAGAATGCCGACTGGATCTGGTGCGCGATGGCGAGCTGGCCTTCGAGGAAGCGGGTCGCGTCCCTCGCCTGTCCGTGCAGGGGTTCGGGAGCGCGCTTGAGCATATCGAGAGTCGAGAGAGCTGCCCAGGAGGTAAATGCTTGATCAGCGTACGCTCGTCCGAGACGGAGATTCGAAGGGAGAATGGACTGACCGGATAAGGGGACGATGAGTTTGTACTTGTCCTCGCGGATCCACCTTTTGAGGACGGGCAGGGCATGCACGAGCGCACTCGGATCGATCACGCGGACCGGTCTCTGCCTGTCGAGGTCGACGCCGCCGCTCGCTGCGTTGGCCCCACCGCGGCTTGCACCTCGAGCAGTTCCTCCTCTGCCACCTCCTCGAGATCCGCCGCGGGAGTACAAGCGACTGTCGCGTGAGAAGGCAAGTGTATCGACCGACTGCTCGAGCTGCGAGACTTGGTGCGCGAGGAACGCGGCGCCGAGCGCTTTCGACTGCCGTTGGCGCTGCAGACATCGACGACGTCACAGAGGTCAGTCTCGAGACGCTTTGCCGATGGCAGGAGTTCAGCTAGCATACCTTGAGCTCTTCGTCGTCCGCCATCGTCGTGTCGGTCCTGCTCGACGGTGTGCGGTGGATCGAAGGGCACCAAGTGCTCACTCAACCTGCTCCTGCTCCTCGATGAGACGACATTCGCCCGCCGGTCTCGTGCTACCTTGAACGCCGTCTCAGACGAAATGCGGGTAATCGCTACATGGCAATGCAGTGCATCCATGCCCCTCCGAATGGCATCTGTGGACGCACGCTCGCCGCCAACATTGACTCGACCCTCGGCGCATGGGCGTATGCTGGCAGCGCCTCCTCAACCTAGCAGACCGCCACTCTCCGGTACCTTGCGCTATGTACAGAGCGATACAGAGACGGGGACGCTCGCAGCGCTCGAGAAACTGGCCGCTGGCCTGGCATTCCTCTTGTGCCTGCTGGCTTCCTCCATTCCCCCCTGGACCGTGCATCCTCCCGGAGCTGCACGTTCAAGTCCGGACCGGGTCATACGCTCGTTCGACCTCGCTCTGATTCGTTGCGCAGCTTGCTTCCCAATTGCGATCGAGCTCGAACGCCTCACCGGCATAACACTCGCCAGCCTGAGGTTGTCAGTTTTGAGCCCTCCGAATTGGCTGTGGGCATCTCGCATCTATATGCCCCATTGATGCAGTCACCCCAAATCACTACACGCTGATGGAGCGCATACCGCTTCCCTTTGTACGGCTCCACCCGACGGACGACTGCGGACAACGCCCGTTGTCCGCTGCGCCGCGACAACGACGACCTCGAGGGATCGGACTTGACTATCAATGAACCATGTCCGCGACAGCAGGTCTACCCAAGCCTCAGAATGTCATCTAACCCGGGCGCGGGAGCGCCATGCTCGTGGCGACTGGTCCTAGCGGAGGAGCTCGGTCCCATTGCGCAGGAGAGTTTCAGTGGGCCCGCGGTCATCCGCGATATCAGCAGGAACAAACTCGTCTTGGAATGTGACCCTCTCGATAAGAGCTATTGTAGGCATGCTCTACGAAACCATTTCCTTCGAGTTTGAATGTCAATCTCAAAAGTCAAAAACGCAGACGCGACGTCCGTCTCGGCTTGGCCTCGAGCTCTTACACGCTTCCCGAACATGCGGCGCACTCGAGACACAAACGATGTACCGAGCGATCCACGGCTCCGGCTCGCCCACCGCGTCAAGGCGCAGTCGGCGACGCCGTCGGTCCCGCCTCTCGGACCAGCAGCAGCGTCGACGTCTTCAGCAGCAGCGACGCCGCTTCACGGACCGGGCGTAGGGTCCGCTTCGCCGCTGCTTGATTCCCTCGGAATCAAGAGAAGCTCTTCGGTCGTGTCGTGGGCGGACCAGCGGACGTTGTTGAGGCACGAGGTGCGTTTCTCTCTTCGACAGCTGCCAGGTGTGGGGAGAGGAATCCAAAGTCGAGTGACACTGTGCGGCGACAGAGTCCAATACCCGGCATCAATCTCAATCAGGTGGGTTATCTGCTTCGAGACCTTTGGGCATCGGAGAGCAACGCTGACCCGGAACTGACCGCTTGACGCAGATCTTCTTCACCCGCGACGCAAGGATGTGAGTCTGCGTTTTACTCGCCGGACAGAATCCTGCCAGCTGACACTGCGTGAAAAGCCCCTGTGGTCATTGCCGAGAGGTAAAATATCCCTTCCGAGCCGTTTCCGGATTCTGCATCAGTTGAAGAGAGATCTTGCTCTTGCTCGCAGGTCTTGCCCCGGAGCAATTTCTCGTCGCGGCAGCTTTCGCAGGCCCAGTCGAAGCAGCGGAAGGCTCACACAAGGCAGAAGGAGGTGACGATCAGTGGTCCGTCTCCGTTCTGGCCGGCTGTGGTCACGGTCTGCCCGGGGCGTGACGAGCTGAACGATCCTGCCACCCAGATTTGCCCCTCTGCGACGCTTGCTGTGGCGTGCAACTGCGCAACTCGGTCTACTGGTCCGTCCACTCGCTCTAATCATTTCGCTTCCCCTCCGCATACTGACGTTGCGCAAGGAATTTGGTCAGCTCGGAATGCAAGAAGAACAAGGCTCCGTCCGACTTTTCGCACGCTATGGTCAGCGGTCTCGAAATCGATTGCCGTTCCATACTCGTTCGGCACGCGCTTATCATAGCTCGGGCGCGGTGCAGAAGAAGAAATCCTCGGGGGCACTCTGCCGCTCGTGCCAAGACCGGGCGCGGGATCCGACCGAAACGATGCCGCGTGCAGTGAGTCAGGGTACTTCCAACCTGACGCCGAGAACGAGGCCTCCCGTCGCCTGCTCTCAACGTAACTTGAGTTGACCTGTTGACTGACAAACCCCCTTTTTCGCCCTCAGGAGTACGCCCCCCTTCTGCAAACACCCCTTCACGACTCCGTTACAGATCTGACATCGCCTTTCGTTTCTCCTTTCCCCGCAGACTCGAAAAGGATGTCTGGGCCGCCGCCGACGGCGGTGTCGGCTCCTCCGACTCGGAGGACGAAACCCTCTATGCAGAGAAGACGACGACGGGGATAGTCGTCAACCATAAGGCATACGAGAAACTCGGCAATTCGGTCGGGGGCGAGGGCCAGGTTATCTATGACAGCTCGGACGATGATTGAGCCGATCTGGAGCTTGGAGAGTAGGGCATGTCTCGGTCCGGATGCTTGCGATTGCGCTTTGCATCGGCTTGATCTTAAGAGCTTCGGCTACCTCCCTCTTGACTCGCGTCAAGTGTCAAAAGTAGCTCTTGTCTACAGCTTGATGGTCCGAGCGTTGCCATTTTTTGGTTGTCCACCAGGTAGTCACGCGAACGAGATCTCCATCCCACCAACCCAGGACTGGCCCGCCTCGAGGTACTGGAACGGTTCGGTCAGGCCCGGCTCGAGACAGATGTACGAGTCGACGCCGTTCTCGTGCATGTCTTTGATTGTCTTGCCCTTTTCGGGACCGGGGTTCCACAGCTGACGCAGGGGGTTGTGACGGGTCAGTTGAAGGGGAACGAAACACGCAGCGCGGGGGGGGGGGGGGGGGGATCGGTTCGAGATACGCACGACGGCATCGGGCAAGTTGGTCTTGGTGACCTTGACCTGGTCTGTCCGTCCCTTGTATGCGATCGTGAGCTCGTCCGGTGCGCGGAAGTAGACGCGGTCGACTTCGCCCTTGGGCCCATCGACGTTGACGACCTTGCGCGCCTCGTTGACTTTTTGTTCGCCCGTTACCTTGTCGTTGTAGGCCAGGTTGTCTAACGGCGAGACGAGAGTCTGAGGCGGGAGAACACCTTCGGGGAGGCGGAAGTAGGCGTGCAGGAGTGCTTGGAATGGCAGCGACGCGATCGCGTCGGTCGGGTTCTGGACGTTGAGGGAGAGTCGGAGCGAGTACGGCAGGAGGTGGACAGTGTAGGTCAAGAGGAAGGGGAGAGACCAGACTGCGCGAATCTGCTCCGTCGGTTGCAGGGCTGCGTTCGGGGAATGGTTAACGGATGCGCGGCTGAGAGAACGGGGGAGGAACGGAAGGGCTCTCACTGAAGACGGCCTTGACCTCTTGCTCCGAGCTCTTTGACTGGCTCTCGTCAAACTTCCAGACGCTCGTCCGAGCGAAGCCGTGCTGTTTCAGCTTGGCGTAGAGCGCATTATCGGCGGGTGGTGGTCCAAAGACGGGCCAGCAGATGGGGACGCCGCCGCGAATGGCGTTCGGGTCCGAAGTGCGGATGTCGGCTTTCGAGGAGAGGAAGAGTCGTTCTTGCCCGTCGTGCTGGTACGAGATGACGGTCGCGCCCTGCAGGTGGGGCCGTTGGTCAGCACGCACAAGTCTCCTAGCTCGTCGTCCAGAGCAGCGGCAGGGCGGCCATGAAGGGACGCTTAGGACCATCGTGTGCTCACCTTGAGAGCGACGACGACGCTGGACGAGCCGAGCGAGAGAGTGACGGTGTCGGATGACGGTGCGATCGGCATCTGGTCGAGCAGAGGGCACACCCAGGGAGGTCAGCGGTCAGTCGCGCGGCGGAGATTCATTGTCACCGATTGCATATCTCGACTCACTGTCTTGATCGACGGACTGGAAGAAACCTACGGAGGAGAGGGGAGAGAGAAAAGTCGGCCGGATCAGCCGCAGCGGAAACTTGATTGACACGACGACAACGTGCCGTTTTCTTCTGGGACCTGGGACGGATCGATACCGATCCATTGCTGGATGGCTTTGCTAGACGACACTCCGCAATGTATGCCTCTGCAGAGGGAGGAAGGCGGAAGCAGCAGCTTCCTTCTCTCGTTCCGCGCAAAAGTGCCAAAGACAGGGAGAACCTCGAATGGGCTCGCCCTCGCCTTCGTCCACCCGCCTCGACACGCGCTAGAGAGGAGTTCGAGGGCGATAAGCAGACGCCCCACTGCCAGGATGACCTCGCGAGATGTGCGCGACATCATGCAGCTCGGACCGGCCCCGACCGCGTCGTCGTCGTCGCTGCTGCAACCCGCTCCGAGCAGTCGCAGAGGCGGCGGCCCGCCCGGTCCACCCGCCAAGAGGCTCGACGGTATCACCCGAGAGCTGTACGCCCTGATCGGAGACAATCAGCCCGCGCTCGCGCTCGCGCAGCCCGTCAAGCCAAAGTTCAAGGAGCGCACCAAAGCCGTCCGCAGGCCGGCCCACTGGAGTCGCATCGGGTTCACCAACCCGGCGAGGGCGGCCGCCTTGACCGGAGATACGGACGCCGAGACCCAGGCGAGGAGGAAACTCGTCCTGAGGCACTGGGTCAAGGACCTCACGTCGACGCTCGTCGACGGCGCGCCCGACAACAAGTTCGCAAAATTCAACACGAGCAGTCAGCCGTACTCGTACAACGATGCAGAGTACGATGCTTGGCTCAAAGGTTCGTACCGACGTAGTTGCGCTCTAGCAGGAGTCACGGGCCGAGACTTACTTGGATTCACCTGCAGCCGACGACTGGACCAAGCCAGAGACGGACCATCTCTTTTCGCTCGCTCGCCAGTACGACCTGCGCTTCATCGTCATGGCAGACCGCTGGGAGCTCCCGAAAGAGCGCAGCGTCGACGTGCGTATTGGACTTGGGTAGTCGACAGCCTCGCTGGCGCTAACGCGCTGGTTCTACCCGGACGTGCAGGAGCTCAAGAACCGCTACTACGCCGTATGCCGGGCCCTCGCAGCGAACCGTCCTGCGCCCGAAGTGGCAGATCCGGCAGAGAAGGAAAAGGCGGACAAGGCGCGGCAAGATACGGTTGCCTCGTTCAGCTTCGACATCAGTGGGTTCTTTGTCGTACAAGATCTGAAGTCTGCCTTCATGCTGACCTTTGTTCCACCGTGCGCAGACCGCGAAACGGAGCGCAAGAACTACCTGCGATCGCTCCTCTCGCGAACGCCAGCTCAGATCGCAGAGGAAGATTTCCTCTACGTCGAATCGCGCCGGATCGAGCAGAACTACCACAAAATCGCCTCGGAGCGGGCCGAGCTCCTGCATCTGCTCGGAGAACGCGAGGGTGTCGGCATTGCCGGATCGGGAGTTCAGCTCGGAGTTGGCGGCGGAGCCAAGGGGATCAGTCAGAGCGCGAAGGACGCCGAGAAGCGCAAAAAGGGTCCGGGCTGGGAGATGGTCGCCGGCGTCAACGCGTTGCCGGAAGGTTGGGCTGGCGAAGGTAGCAAGCGCAGGATCACGGCTGCCGAAGGTGCGCTTGTGACGTCGATTTGCGGTCTGGCGAGATGTTGGAGGCTCGCGACTGACTTTGGCCTGAGCACGCTTCGCAGACGCTGCGCTCTGCATCGAACGGCATCCGATCCCGACTGGGATCGCCCCGAAAGCTTCGAATGCACCCCCCTCGCAACTCCGTTCCGGTCGCCTCGCGCCCGTCAAGTCGGGTCTCGCGAACAAGGTTTCTGCCGCCCTCACCGAGACGGGCATCTCGACCTCGCTCATCATGCCGACCAAGGGCAACATTTCCAAGCTCGACGACTTGCAGGCGGCGTTGTCGCAGATGCTCGAGCTCAAGAAGGCCGTCGACCGCATCCAGGGCGAGATCCGCGTGCACAAGAAGAAGCGGTCGCAGCTCCTCGGCGAGGAGGAACCGGTCATCAAGGGCGAGGACGAGGACGACTCGAAGGGCAATGCCAACAGGGTGAGTCTACACTTGTTTGCTTTCCGAGACGCCCTTCCGTAGTGAGCGCTGACGGGTGGTGGTCACTTGCAGAACAAGCGCTCTGCCTCGGTCGCGTCTTCAACAGTTTCGACGAAACGGGCGCGACACTGAGCACTGCACCCTTTTCTCTTTGCTCTACTGTAGTCAATCCTTTCGTGCACCTTTGTTGTATTCCGTCTTCTCTGGCTAGGTAGGGTCCGAGGAGCAGGTCGTGTTTGAGCGCGATGAAGGAATCGAGGTTTTCTCTCGCTCTCCCCACCGCTGGCTCCTCACCAGCGCTCGAGGCCGTGCGCTCTGGGAGCGTACGTAGGTCTCCGCTTCTCGAATCTGCTGCGCCTTCATACACCTCCGCGCCGCGATCCGCTTGCCTCGAAATGCTCACGTCAGTTCCCTCTTTCGTCTGCTCGCATCCACGTCGACTCGCGGTTTCAAGGCGGACTGACTTCCGCTGCATATGGTCCGCAGGCATGAACATTCTGGCTTCCGAGCCGCCCTCGCTGTCCGCGAGCTGCCCTCGCCGCCAATCTCGCCAACGGCAGGTCACCACGGCGGTGCTCAACCCACTCACGCAGGCTCGGCCGAGCTTTCTCCGGTTTCCAAGCTTCTCGTCGAACACAGACCGGCCAAGCTCGAGAGCGGGCAGGTCTCCGCCTACGTCGAAGCGTACGAGGAACCGATACGGGTTCTCTTCCACCGTGACCGCACCCTCAAGCCAGTCGAGGGACTCGAGGCGTACGCAGCGTTTCTCTATCTCCCCGACGAGCAGGTACGTACTCATCCTCGTCATAGGCTGAGATCGCCCTGACGACTTGGGCCGTTAGCCGTGGTGCAAAGTTTTCGCAACCGGCGGCGCAGTCCTCGACTTGCCCGGGCTGGACTGGTACATCGATGGCGAGCTCGGACGTACGTGCTGCACCCACACTCCAAGAGTGTGGTAGCCGATGTATTGATCTACGACTCGACAAGCTCTCCAGCGCCTGCGTCGACCCTAGCCGAGACTGCCACCCACTGCGTGGAGCTCAAGATTTTTCGCTGTCGCCTGAAGCACGATGCGCAGCTCGGGTGAGCTTGGTCAAATCCCCTCCCTCAGCTGCAGAGTCTCAACTAAGTGGCTGCACCTGTCGCAACAGATACGGCTACGTCAGCTCGAGCGATGTTGCCGCGGTTGACGAATCCGCGCCGATTTGTGCCTTTGCATGGCATTTCGTCACCAAGCGCCAGCTCGAGCTGCTCACGGTCGTGTCTTCTCGCGTCACGGCGTACACTGCGAAGCCACTGGGAGCCAAGCCTGCTCCGGCGGTGGAAGGCGAGGACACGCTGCAGCACGAGCTCACGCCCGCCCTCGAATTCCTCCGCCTCTCGAACCGCCTCCTGGTTTCTCTTTTGACGGCGGACCAGAAGAGCCAGTTCATTCACCTCTTGTCGACCTCCCAAAAAGCTCAGCAGCTCCTGCAGGTGGACGAACTTCGCACGCTCGGGCAGTTCGGCAAAGGGACCGTGCAGCCGGACGGAAACACGTCGACGACTTCCGAGCAGGCCTCGGACGGATCGTTGCTTATCGCCCCTGATATCTACTCGACGGACAAGGATATTCCAGCAGGTGAAACGTGCCAAGCCGCCATTGGCACAGTCAACAGGCCACGCCGCAGGAAGACCGCGCCCGGTCAATACCGCGAACTTTCGTCTGACTGAGCGTGACGGGGCTGTGTCGTTCTTTACTCTGTCTATCTGTAGCGGTTCAGTCTATGCAGCTTGTCTCTCGTTGAGGGTGTCCATGCACGCGAGGGAAAGGAGGCGATTCAAACCAAGCGATTGGTCTCTCTCTTCCACTCTTCCCTCTCAAACCCTCCGCGGCGTACCCGATCTCATGGCTGACGCGGCTCGTTCAAGTCGAACTGCTTTCTCGCCGCTCGCCGCAGCGGGCTGGACTGTCCAGCTTGTCGTGAACGAAAAGACCCTACTGCGCCCTGCGAGCGTTTTCGCGGTGTCGCCGAAAGCCTACACGGCGCACTACGATGTGCAGCAGCTCACGCCGGGACTTCGGTTCGCCATTGTTTGGCACGACGGCCGCCCGAACCCGACTGCGAGTGTCGGGACTTGCTGGATTCAGCAGGGCGGAGAGGCGAGTCCGACCACCTTGCTCGGCTCGGCTCTGCTTCACCCTGCCCAGCAGCGCTGGGCCAGTCTATCGACTACAATTGGTAAGCGTGCGCAGCTGACCGTGCGCGCCGGTCTCTGGCCCGGTGTAACAAACGGGTACAAGCACGCCTGACCCGCGAGTGGATCCCTCGTCCTTTCCAACAACCCGCAGAGAACGGAGCAGCTCCGCTCAAGTTCATTCTCGCCGTCAGCGATCCCGTCCAATCTGGCGTGCAGCCTCCTGAGCCGATCGCGTCCTTCGTTCTGGTTTGTAGTGTCCCGCAAGCGGCCCTGGCTGCCGACCAAGCGTCTGGTGCGTTCTGATAGGCTGGGAGTCGCCGACCTGCTCCAAACCCCTGCACTGACGCAAGCCTGCACGAACCCTCTGGGAATTGGCACGAAACAGCGCCAAACCCGCTCGTCCAAGCTGTCCAGCCCGCCGCGACTTTGCCTGAGCGTACCGTCTCGGGCGCGCTCTATGACCCACAGACGGAGCAGCGCGCCTATCGCAGCCTACAAGACTCTTACTATGAGGCGCTGGCCAGGGCAGAATGCACGCAAGCGAGAGGACCCGAATCGCCGCCCGAAATCTTTCCGCTGACGCAGCTCCCCGACAGACTTTGAAAAGACGGTCGCGACTCTTTATCGCCACCTTCCGCCGTCTGCGCACCTTCGCTACCTCGACGGGCGTCTGTCCGAGGATGCCCTGGCGCCGGACCTGCGCGCAAGTGTCGCCGAGAGGCGCGAACACGTCGTCGAGCATCTCCGCCGGGAGTCGGCGTCTGCCCTGCAGACCGAAGTTTTCGGTCTCATGAACGCGCTCACGGAAGAAAACCCGGTGCCGGATGCCGACGCGAGCTTTGAAGGGTCGGCCTGACCGGGGATACAGTTTATACGAGGGCGCGTTTCGCTTGTCAGTTGACCTTCTCAGTTCGCCTCGCTTTGTGCAATCTCGCTCGAATGACAGTCCGGCGTGGCGCGCTACGAGAGGAACATATGATATTCAGTTCTACGCTCAGTGTCCTTCTTCAGTCTGTATTCCGTCACGCTGGGCAGCGAGGGGATTTAGCGCGCGTAAACAACGGCACCGCAGGCGCGTTGATCGAGCAGGAGGATTGTCGACCGTGTCCGAGCTGCGGTGAGGAGTGCGGATCGACATGCGATGCGAAATCGTGGCTGAGATCGGCCGACGCGAGGGTCAAGAGGTTGCAAACGGGTGTCTCGGCGCGACTCGCTGGAGAGGAAGAGCGAGCCGATCCTTCTCCGCAGCCGACAAAACTGCCGTCGTCGGACGCGGCCGCAGACAATCTTTGACCAGACGCCGTCGAGAACGCCGACGACTGCGTGCGCTGGTGCGCGGGTCTCAGCGTCGCCGGGGACGAGACGGGACTACCGCGCGCCCGGCAGCTCAACACGCTCGAGCCCCCAAAGGAACCCGTCGAGTTCGATCTGGTATGAGATCGGGAGACGCTGCCCGAGGATGCTGACGAAAAGACTTGGCCTTCGTCCGGCGTGGCGGGAGGCGTAAGCATCAAAGCTTTCGGTTGGAACGGCGAAAGAGGTGTCCTCCTCTTTCTTGCAGGCGAAGTATCACGCGCGTCTGTACGTCTCGAAATTGCCGATGCGACTAGCGTACAATCGCTGCTGCGAGCCGATTGACGGGACGGTGTCGTCGCAAGCGAGATGTCGCTCGAGTCTTGCGGCGGATCGGGATTCCGTCCTTCGTCCGTAGCCCGCAGAGCGAGTGCTAAGCGAACAGAGAGGGCCTCTAGAGTCTCTTGGCAGGCGAGGAGCATGGCCTGAGCGGGACCCTGCTCGGAAGGGACGTCCGCGTTCTGCAGAGCGCCCTCTCCGCTGTCGCTGTCACCCTCTTCAATGATGCTGTCACGCAGGTCAAACTGCCGCGACGATGGCGACATCGCTCCAGTCGGCCGTTCTTGCATCGACAGTGACGAGGTCGACCCCGCACGACCCAGGGATGACTCGTATAAGCGAATGCATGGGTCTTCAGCGCCGCGGATGATTGCGCCGAGGTCTGTGGCCAGACGCTCGCGCTCAGCGACCAGTCTTCGACGTTCGAGCTCGATCGAGGCGAGGAGTCGGGCTGATTCTTCGTCCGAGCTCCTCCGCGCGTCTTCGTCGGCAGAGAGTCCCTGCTGTGATCAAAGCCCGGAGAGAGTGTGAGCACAGTCTCAAATGAGTCACAGAGGCTCATGACGCACCCGTTGGAAGCTGGGCGATTCGCTTTGCCAGTCTGCACTCCGCCAAACGGGCTCCGATGCAACGGAGATCGACGAAGACTGCTTGCGCAGTCCGGCGGACGAGATTGGCGCTGCTAGACAGTCACAAGCGCCCCCCACACAAAGCGACACGTCGGTGATCGAGGGCGCCGACGTAGGGGTGTCACTGTCCGGACGTAGGCGGCTTCGAGAGGGTGGACGAGCGACCGAGCGCGGAGGTCGAGGTGGAGCGGAACCTCGCGACCTGATGATTCGCAGCGAAGCCCTGCTGTCGGATTGTAACCGTCCGGTAGCAGCA
This sequence comes from Rhodotorula sp. CC01, assembly GCA_021654155.1. NCBI lineage: Eukaryota > Fungi > Basidiomycota > Microbotryomycetes > Sporidiobolales > Sporidiobolaceae > Rhodotorula > Rhodotorula sp. CC01. The sequence goes on from JAKEZK010000005.1 coordinate 666,712, forward strand.
GCAGATGACAATTGCCCCGGCGTCGGCGTGGAAGGCGCAGTGCTCGGGGCGAAGCTCGGCAAGAGCCCGAAAATCGACGAGCGGCGGAAACCGGCTCTTTTGCCGCGTGCTCTGCTCGTCTTCGAAATCGATACCGCTGCGTCAGAGACCAAAGACACGCAGGAGTCGGCGGTTCGAGGACGAGGGTGGTGTGGAGCGCCAGTCGCGACGCTCGCCGCACGCGATCTGCCTGCGGCGGACCACGAGGCCGAACCACGCAATCGCGGCACCGGCAACGAAGCGCTCAATGAGGCGCGCGCAGACATATGAACCTGCTGCTGTGTCGTTGCTGCCGCCGCAATAGGAGCGCTCGCAACCTCGTCCGTCGTCAAAGCCAAGCCGATTTCACCGAGCTCGCCTGGTTCCGTAGGCTCGCGAGGCTTCTTCGACTCTCTTTTAAGGAAGAGAAAGTTGCTCAGCGACGCGCGTTTCGAGACCGCTGTCGGAGCAGGTTGGCGCAGCGAGTTTGTTCCGGAAGGGTAGCTGCTGGACTGCGCGGTTGTCGCCGCCTCCGCTTCTTCGACGGGAACGACGGCAGTGACAGAGTTTCGAGGCGCGATGGACGGAGCAGGCGTATATTCCAACGGACGCGAGATAGATAGCTCTGCGGCCGAACGACTTCGATGCGGTTTCTTCGGCGACGAGGCGGAGGAAGAGAACGGCGCCCACAGCGAGCGCAAGAACGACGCTCGTCGACTCCCCAGCGTGCCAGCTTGGCGGCCGGAAGCCATGCCTTTGCTCGATACTGGATGTCCTTCGCTGCTGCTGTGCGACTTCCGGGCCTCCTCCGCTTGGACCAAGTGCCAATCTGCGTCGAAGGCTTCTTCGACCGGCGTAAAAGCCGCGAACGGGTCGTCGGTCGGTTTGAACGAGACTGAGGTGCGGAACGTCGCCTTCGAGACTCGTCGTCCTGTCGACGTCCGTGTCGTTATCGGGGTGACTTGGGACGCTCTGGAAAGAGAACGAGCGGTGGGAGCGAGCGAGCGAAGGAGGAAGGGGCTGCGAGGCTCGGCGTACAGCTCGGCGATGGGTAGCGGCATCCTGTATGCTTGCTGCAAAGGGTATAGTGAGATGTAAGAGGAAGAGCTGTCAGTTGTGGTCCGCGGAGAGTCCTCGCCTCCGACGTTCAGAGGCGTTCGGCGCGGTCCGTGCACGGACGACCAACGGGCGGACGCTCCTGAGCAGATGATGAGAAGCGGTTTGGAATGTAAATGCAGTTGCGAAGGGAAGTATGCGAGGAGAGGTACAAAAGACAGGTAATGAGCGTGACAGTCCGAGAAATGCATTCACGCCTGGAGGTAATCCCGGGCGGACGTGGTGCCGACCAAGTCCTGGTCCACCGGCGCAAACATGCGATCAAACGCGTCCGACGCGAGCTTGGTCTATAACGCAGAAAAAAAAAACTCGCAGGTCAGCGCATGAGCGGTGAGCGAGAGTAGGAGAAAGCTCACGTTGGCGTGATAATGCGTGAGCGGTTTCCACGCTTCGGCCTCTTCGGCCCGCATCGGACCAAACAAACCCTCGTCCGCGCGGCCGTTGCCACCGCCGAGGGGACCTTTGGCTGCCGTGCCGGCCTCTTGCTGCTTGATCGAGACCTGTACCGCCTTGGCCGCTTCCTTCTTCATCTCGGTGTCGGAAATCTCCTCATCGTCGTCGTCATCGTCCGCTTGTGCGTTTCGCTTCTGTCGACGCTCGATGGCGAGCAGGTTGTCGAGATAGGTGAGGGAGGGGCGGAGTTGGAAAGTGTGGTTGACGGGGTTGAGGTGGAGCGCATCTGCGGTGAGGCGAGGTAATCTCGTCAGCTCTTGCGTGCTCGCCCAGACGAACGACCAACGAGGTAAGGCGCTCACCGTTCCGGACGACGCCGACGAGGTAGCTCGTAACCTCTGGCACGGTGGTACTGGCATAGACCATCTTGTCGAGCCTGCGACTCTCCTTCTCTTCCTTGTACCTCGCCTCGTCCTCGTCGTCGCGGGCGTCCTTTCTCTTTCTCCTGGCTCCCTTCTTTTCCTTCTCGCGTTCGCGTTCCTTATCTCGCTCCTCGACGACGCCTTCTGCGTACTTTTTCGCGTGCTCCTCGTTCCAGCGGTCGCGGTGCGTCTCCATCGGGATGGTCACTTCGAGGTGCTGGGTCTCGGGCTTGTACTGGGCGACGAGCTTGCCGGCTGCGCGACTCGTGTCGTTTGGCCAGTCTGGTCGGAGGGCAGGTGGCAACAGCGGGTGGACCGAGTCGGGCTGGGGTTGCCGGTCGGGGTACTGAAGCAGGGCAAGCGACTGGAGGTAGTGCGGCGTGTAGTATACCGGCAACCGCCGCACGATCGGGTCATCCGGATCGTCATCGTCGTCGTCGTCACCATCGTGCTCGTCGTGCTGGTTGTCGTCGTCGAGGTCCATGCCATGTTGACCATCGAGCGCAGGGACGGTCGACGGTTTCGCGCGTTTGCTCTGCGCCTGCGAAGTCGACGCGATCGGCGTCGGATGAATCTCTTCGTAGGCGTCGGCCATCGCCTGCTCTCTATCCTCACGCGGGCCTGGAGAGAGAGGAACGAACAGGGGCCGCTGAGGACTCGGTATGGCAAAAAGTCTTTTACTCTTTTGTATTGTCAGCCAATACAAACCCCCACTCCCGCTGCGGGCTGCTCTCTTGCTCGCTACATTCACCGTGAGAGGGCACAGTATACACGATATGGCTTCCTTTCCAGACTACTACGCAATCCTAGGTCAGCCTCCGCTCCTCGCCTCGCTCTCTGCGTGTTCCCAGCTTCCTCCGCACGACGTCACCACCACAATCTGCACCGCCTTCTTGAACTGCCGCCGTGTTGGCTATTTCCAAGCTTACCGGAGCTTGCGTGGAAGCTGGCAGGACAAAAGGAGGGTAGTCTAATGGGGAACGGACCAAGAAGGCGAGCCTCTTTGACGGGGAGGAGTGGTCGACGCAGGACGGGCGGGTCGGTTTTCACATGGCGGCGAAGCAGCGAGGAACGTCAAAATCGCTATACAGCGGGCTAGATCCGGTTCAAGCCCTAGCTGATGCATACCCATCACCGACGAGAACACCGACCGCTTTTGGACCGACATCTCTGCGCCTCACGAAAACATCAACTTCAAGAATGCTGAGCGTGCATGGAGAGCTGACTACTGCCCCCGCTTTGCCGCTCAACAGAGGTGCAAGAATCGGCTTCGTTTGAGCAGATCAAGACAGCCTACAAGCGCAAGTCTCTCCAGTGCCACCCCGACCGCGTCCCGGCCGGTGCCGCCAACGACGCACGCCGGCGAGCCGCGACCGTCGAGTTCCAAGCCGTCGCCGACGCCTACTTTGAACTGTCGGACCCGTCTCGCCGGAAAGCGTACGACGAACTGCGGAAAGCGAACCAGAGTCGGTGGACCGATTCGTCCGACCAGAGTGGCAACTTTTGGAACTACTTCGGCGGCGGCGCGCAGCAGCAGCAGGACCAGTACGAAGAGGCGACCGAGCCGGAAGATTTTGAGCGGCCGGATCCAGAACACGTCTTTGGCAACGTGTTTGAAGAATTGCTCCGACCCGAAGTCCACCGGATCCTGCCGATCTGGACTTGGGGTGGCGCAGCGTCGGGAGCGGTCCTCGGCTTTGTGCGTCCACCCTCCCTTGCTTGTCTCTCGACTTTGACAGTCAAACTCACGAATACATCTTCCCCTCGGCCCCCAACAGATCACGGCCAACCTACCCGGAGCGGCGGTCGGCGCGTTCGCGGGATCTCGACTCGGTGCGATCCGCGACGCCAAGGGCAAGGCGGTCTACTCGGTCTTCAAGGACCTGCCGCAGACGGACAAGGCTCGCATCCTCGCCGAACTCGCGAAGCAGGTGTTTGGGATGAGTGGACTGTCGGGCCTCGCGGGCGCTGCGACCGGTTCGCGGTAGTCTGGTCAGATATCGAGACCGAGCCTTCAGCATACCTTCCTCGCCGTGGACTTCTTTTTTGATGTATTACTCTTGACATATTGATAACTCTGATGCAACTAGGCATTCCAAGCATGCTTTGAGCGCGAGCTGAGCTTTCCTCCGCTCTCCGCCGCGGACTTGAGCAGCGGATTCCAACGGGCGGTGAGAGCGCATCCTCTTCTGCCTACGCCCGGGAGGAGCCTGCACGCTGGCGTGACTCTGACTCCAGCAAGTCACTTTCGCTTGAGTACAGCCGACTAGCCAGCCACGGACTGCTCGCGCTTCCACCTAATCGGCGGGAACCCCACCTGGAGAACCGATAGCACGCAAGCAGCCCTTTGACCGAGCGGGACAAACGACATAGGTTACAGGTCATCGACAGCGCCCGTCCTGATCATGCTCTCGCCGTCGTCGTCGCGGAGTCTGGTCCGGGTCGCCTTCCTCCTCTTTGTCGCCCTCCTCGCTTCGCTCCTCACGGCACGCTACAAGCTCGAAGCGCCCCACGATCACCCGTACGGCAAGCCCGTCACGCTCGGACATCAGGCCTGGCAGGTCGCCTTTTCAAAATCTGCCGTCGAGGGAGGAGAGGCGGGAACGGTCGATGCGAAAGTCGATGGAGGGGAAGAAACGGGCGGCGATGGCTACGACACGCAGAGCGATTTGTGGGACGAAGACGACTGGGGTAGCTGGTGAGCTCAGTCGCCTTGCAGACGGTCAAGCGAGGGCGATCGCTCAGCAAAATCACACAGGACTTCGTCGGGCTCGTCGAACAAAGTCGAATGGGACCCGCTGCGGGCGGATGCTACGCCCTTCACTGAGCTGCAAGTCAAAGTGCGTGCGCAGTCGGGACAACTTCCAGCGCGAGGGGGTTATGCGGCCCTATTCATGTGCTGATCATCTCTCCTAACCGCACAGACTTGCGTCCTGTCTCCCGGAGTGTACGACATGTGCTCGCCTGCATCGTCGGCCAAGGAGGATGCAACTCGCGGCGAATGGGTCCGAATCGACAGGGACGTTAATAGGCGCGTGGGAGTTTATTACCTCTACATCTATGCCCGTGCGTCGCAGGCGTATCTTTTCGTCATCCACTCCCCTGAAGACTTGAAGCTGATCCCGCCCTGAGTACAGGTCGTCTTTTACCCGGATCGAAAGCGAACGTCATCACCGACATCCGCTTGCTGAACCACTCGGCCCAGATCTCTGACCTCTCCGAGGACGGCCTGTGGGTCGAAGTCTCGGCTTCCCTCCGCGAAGGCGTGTGGCCACGCATGACCCCGCTCTTTATGCACTACAAGCTCACCTCGCAAGCCGACGTGCGGCAAGCTCGTCGTGCCAGCGAAGACAACGATGCCGGCGCGCTCGAGCCCATCACGGAGCTGGACGTGTTGTACGGCTCCGATGAAGTGAGCCCGCTCCCCGGCTTCACCAAGATCGAGACGCCTATCACGGGCGGCCTGGACGATGAGAACCGAGTCGGTAACGGCTACGGCAAGGGGACCAGGATCGGGGCGAGCCTTGCCTACAGGCGGAAGAGCGCGAGTGAGTGGCCACTCCCGAGCACTAGAGCGTCTGGTCTCGGTTGACCCGGTACCGTGCAGCTCTCCCCACTGTCCCGACCCTTCGCTTCAGCCCCGAGGGCAAGTACAAGATTCTGCAAGTCGCCGACCTTCACTTCTCTGTCGGCCCCGGCGAGTGCCGCGACATGGACCCGCAGCACGAGCAAGAGTGCAAGGACATCGGCGCAGACGTCTACAGCCTCAACTGGCTCGAAACTGCCCTCGACGAGACCCAGCCCGACCTCGTCGTCTTCAGTGGCGACCAGCTCAACGGCCAGAAAACGTCGTGGGACGCGCAGTCGGTCATCATGAAGTTTGCCCCGCTCGTGTACCGGCGCAACATCCCTTGGACAATCATCTTTGGCAACCATGATGAGGAGGACACCGATCTCGACCACGAGAAGCAGATGAGTGCGGCTTGCCTTTTCCATCCCGTGTCCTTTGTCCCGACGCAGAGAACGCGGGAAACTGATCGGTCACCTTTTCGCAGACTTGATGCGTCACTTGCCCCTCTTCATCGGCGAAGCCGGTCCGGCCGCCGTCTCTGGGGTCGGCAACTATGTCCGCTCGATCCGCTCGCCCGAAGGGAGTCAGGATGACCGCCCCCTCTTTACCATGTACTTCCTCGACTCGCACGCGACGGTCAAGAAGGTCAATCCTTGGGCAAAGTCGGAGTACGACTACATCAAGGCCGACCAGTGAGTCGCGTCCATCTCTTCCGTCAGAGCTGGAGAGATTGTCTAACGCAGACCTTTCCCTCGCGCAGGATCAACTGGTTCCGCGGCCGATCGGCTCAGATCCATTCCTACACTCGCCCTTACAGCGTGGATGCCCAAAACTCCGCGTCGAACAACCTGCGGATCAGGCGTCGAGACCGCGCCGCCCGTTTTACAGAGCGCCAAGCAGACGGCGACGACGGCAAGTGGACCGAAGCTGGTGCAGTCGACGAACTCAAGTCGCTCGAGAAAGAGTTCGGCCTCGATGGTGCGCTCAACCCCGCCGTCGAACCGGATGATGGCAGTTCTGTCGTCAACGATCCGGAAGCCGCCGGCGAGAAAGGAGCGACCTTTGACGAAGAGGCTACAGCGACTGTCGGCGACCAGTCCGAGGATGCGCCGACCGCCGAAGTGACGAGCGCCAAGTACCTCGAAGAGGAGGATGAGCTGCTCGAGGGTGCGGCAGATCAGGAGCCGACCGTCCTGCCTGCCGGTCCGACTCGCGCGAATCCGATGCAGGCCAAGCCCAACGCGATGTGAGCGATCTGCCACCTTTATTGCCTCTAGTCTCACGAGCGCCCGCTGATATGTATTCCGTAACGCAGTCTCTGGCAGCACATTCCGCTGCCACAGGCTTACTCTGCCGCGATCGACGTGTCGCCTTCCGGCAAGCGCCTCCGCGTCGGATCCCGCTACGAAGGCAACGGCGCTCCGAGGCACGACAGCGGCTTCTGGCAGCAGGGCATCCTCGCCCAGAAGGAGATCCCCGCGTCTACGGACGGCGCGCCGATCGATGCGTTCTGGGACGGCGAGGGCACGAGCCCGACGGAAGGTCGACCCGAGGTCAAGGTCCTCGCTCATGGGCACTGCCACTTGACCTCGGACTGCCGGCGCATTCAAGGAGTCTGGGTGTGCTTTGGCGGGGGTGCGACATACTCGGGATATGGGTCGGCGGCGTTCACGCGACGGATGCGGGTTTTCGAGATTTCCGACTTTGGCGAGACGATCTCGACGTACCAGCTCACGGACGAGCGGAAGCGGATTAACGAGGCTGTGCTATATGGTGAAGGCTCTCTCGAGGAGCAGTAGACATTTATTCCTTTTTAGGGCTGTACATTTTTCAGATTCTCATTGCACGTTCCCCTTGCTCTCATTTTTACTGCTGCTGTTACACTTCGAATCCGCCATCCCTCTGAGCCTGCGCGGTCGGTCCCTAAGTCAACTTGCGAACCTATGCTATGCTCGCCCGTCTGGCGTGTCTGCTTCTGCTCGCTATGACAGTTCGGGGCGCGAAGGACGCTGAACATCAAACACTGGACGCCTACGTACCTGTCGCCCGCCAAGGAGTAGAACGCCACCTGACATGGCAGTATACGGTCGTGGAAGGCTGTGAGCTTCTGCCGGCTCCGCTTGGACGTGTACGACTTGCTCATGCCCCGTGCCGACAGACTTTCATCAGACTCGCGCTACGACTGGACACGACAGCTCACACGACTACCTCGACGAGTCTTTCGGCTTGATAGACACGTCTCGGGAACGCTGGAGGAACTTCCGAAAGGACCTCACGCGCCTCAACGAGGAGAGCGACGAAGACACGGTGTTCAAGGTCCTCTTCCTCGGTCGGCATGGACAGGGTTGGCACAATGTGGCGGAGCAGCGTTACGGGAGTGCAGAATGGAACCGTTACTGGAGCAAGGTCAATACCGACGGCAACATGACGGTACGGCCCCTCTACATGAGCTCTCATCTCTGCTTTTACCATTTCGTCGCGCTCACGCTGCGCCGCTCCTTACAGTGGGGCCCTGATGCTCAACTTACACCGCTCGGCGAAGACCAAGCTAGAAGAGTGCACCGCGCCTGGAAGAGGGAGATCCTCGCGAATGCGCCGGTCCCGCCGGTTTTGTACAGTTCGCCGCTATCGCGCGCCGCCTCTACCTGCGAGATCACCTACGAAGGACTTGCGGACTCTCGACCGGTCTTTATGGAAGAGCTGAGGTGCGCTCGTACTTTAAATGCTATGACTTATTGAGGTTCCAGAAGAGACTGACTCGATCGATTTCAGGGAGACCATCGGCGTTCATACATGTGAGAACGGCGATCAAGCAGGTGACAGTTTGACCGCAATACTTACGAGGTCTTGATCTTGGCAGGTGACAAGAGGCACAGCAAGACGTGGATGTCGGAGCACTATCCGCGCTTCGTATTTGCAGAGCCTTTCGAGGAGAAGGGTGAGTGAAGCTTCCCTTCACACCCCCTCCGCCGAGACGACACACACCGAATCTGGCCTACACAGATGTGCTCTGGAGAGCCAATGAGCGTGAGACAGACGAGCAACAAGATGCGCGAAGCCGAAAGGTCCTCGACCAAGTCCGTCCTGTATTCCAGCTCGACTTTCATGCATCGAAGCGCTAACTCTTGGCCCGAGCAGATCTTTTCGCATGATCCCTCCACCTATGTCGCCATCACCGCGCACGGTGGCACCATTGCATCTCTTCTACGAGTTGTGAAGCATCCGCCTGTGCAGACACAAACTGGATCCCTCACTCCAGTCATCGTGAAAGCGAGGAGAGCCGTTCAACGTCATGAGCGGCCTATAAACAATGTCGGCACGGGACAAAGAGTTTTTGACAGTCTATTCTAGAAGTATGCTGTGTAACGTTATGCTGTGATTGCGCCACGAAAAATCTGCAGCAGAGAGTGCAGCAGGCTGCGAATTGCGAGCAAATGCGTTGAGTGCTAGTGCGAATGCGAACGTAAGATATGGAACCTTCGTGATGGGAGGGGGAAGATGCAAAAAGACGATATGATGAATGAAAGATACGAAAGTTGGGAGACTTTGAATGGCGCATCGAAGCGGGCGAGGTCCTCAGGCCTCCGACCGAGTCTGCTCTTCCTCGACGTCCTCTTCCTCGAGCCAGTCAAGGCAGGTCGGCCCACAGCCACGCCACCGAATCGGGATGTTGCGCACGTCGCTGCTCCGCTTTGTCGTCGGTGGTTGCGCCACTGCCGCCGCGGCGGGTTTGAGCGACGCCTCCGAGACCCATTCGAATCGCTCGACGGCGGGGCGGTAAAACACACGCGCGCGTCCGGCATGGGCAGGAGAACGACAGATGTGGGACAGCGGGTCGAACGGAGCGGGAGGAGAAGGAGATCCGGCGACAGCGGTGGCGGAGGAGGAGGATGACGAGAGGGCCGACGATGTCGAGAGGTGACGAGCGCGGAGGAAGGGCACGGCGGAAACGGGGTTGGCAGCAGCGTGCGGGAAGATGGAGAGGAAGACGTTGTTCAAGCGCGGCGGGAGGACCTCTCGCAAAGAGTCGGCGGTGTAAAAGTGCTTGATGAGCGGTTGGGCGAGTTCTGCAGACGGGCCGATCGGTTCAAGGAGTTGCCGGATGCAGATCTCCTCGAGCGACGGCAGGGTGAAGTGGACCTGCAGAGGGCCGAGCACTCTTCTCCTTCTTCGACGCGGCTGCGCCGTTCCGGTCGAGTCTTCCGCTTCTGTCCGGGACGGCGGGTCCTGAGGGGCTGTCGGGGCGCCCGAGGGCGGGGCCAACCACGGATTCGGGTGCAGGTTCAGAATCGCGAGGTTGTCGAGGTTCAGAATCTCGGCGGGGAGGAACTTGAGCTGGTTGCTCGCGAGGTTGAGGGTGTGCAACGAGCTGAGCCGGCCGATCCCTTCCGGGAGCGCGTCGAGGCGATTCTGCCGCAGGGACAGGACATGCAGATTTGAGAGGGTCCAGAGCGAGTTCGAGATGGCGTCGACGGTGATGTCGTTGTTGCCGAGGTGCAACTCGATGGGTACGGCGGTCGGGGACGCAGACGGCGAAAAGGGCGGCCCTGGGCTGAATGATCCGGACGAGGTCCGGCCGGGAGACTTGCGCAGGTTGAACGCGGCGGCGGGACTGGACTGGATCCGAGAGAACGGAGAGCCGCGAGTCTCGAAGGCGCGCAAGTTGGCGAGGTCTGCGACCAGCGACGGGATGTCGACCAGCCGGTTCCCGCTGTCAAGAAGCGTTAGCTGTCATTCCTCTCTTCGCCCAAAACCGCGCGAAAAAGCCATACCTGAGTTGAATGCAGCCGTTTGCGTTCATGACGGCCTTGTCTACGGCGGTGGTCCAGCTGCTCGGGACCCAAGCGAGTGCCGGCTGCTCGGTACTCCTGCTCGGCGCCCTTGTAAAGTCGTCGTCTGCCACCTCGTCCGGCAACGCTCGAGCCCCTCCGTCCCGATGCCACGATTCAAAAAGCGCATCATCATCGTCGTCCTCGTTGTTGTCGTCGCCCGTGATTTGGGCGGCCGGAGCGAGACTTAGAGCGGGAGGTTGGATGACCTGCGTCGAGGCGGCCGTGCTGTCGAGCCAGCTCCTGCGGTTGGCCGAATTCGAGCTCGCAAAGAGCCCGCTCGTCGATGCCGACCTCGAGTTGCTGCGGAGCGACCTCCCCTTCTCCTCGTCCGGGTGTCTGTGCGGCTGGGCAGGGTTGCCGAGGTGGAACTGGCCGACGGGCAAGGTCGTCGCGGCGCTCCGCTTCAGTTGGCGCGCCTCGAGGCTAAAGTCGGGAACGGCCCAGCCCTTGTTCCGACCAGAAAGCGGGTGCTCGAGCGTCTCGGTCATGCCTATGTCTCGTGTGTAAGCGAGTGAGAAGCGAGGAGGAAGTTGAGTGACTCGCGAATTGAAGGCGCTTTGTAAGCCCTCTTGAATAGTCTTTTCTTGTTAGCCTTGTAATGGCTCGATAGACCCCGCTATCCAGGCTGGCTCCACATTTCGCCCCGCTTTCTGTCTCTCTCATCAATCATTCACACCTCGACCCAAGTACTCGCACTCTCGTAGCAAACACAGCGCTCCTGATACGAGCAATGTCGGCTCTCCACCTCCCTCGCCGCGGCCTCCTCACCGTGTAAGCGAAGCCGCCGAAGCGCTCGCGTTCCCAGCCCGAAAACTGATCGTGTGACTTGGGTGTCGTTTACAGCGGCCTCCTCTCCTTCATGGCCGGATCGTACGCCCGCCTCATGTACCAGCGTGCGGCGATGGTCCCGCGCGCCACCTACTCGGTCGATGTCTCGCGCAGCGGCGGCGGAATCTGAGCCACCGCGTGTCAAGTGGGGATTTTGATCGACGCCACCATGCCACCGCGTGTCGGTGCGTGCGCTGCCCATTCAATACTGTACGAGGACAGCTGATTGACATCCTGCTCGTCAGACTGTACCTTGGAACTCTCCTTCACCCGTTGACCGTGCATACGTTTCTCCGCCTCTGAGGATACTTTTTCCCGTCCTTGTTCCACTACCTGTTTCCCCCCTTTCATGTTCGATCCCAGCTCCGACAAAGTTGTTTGTTCATATCATTGTTTCTGTCTGTTCATCCCTTCCCAGTCTCCCTTCCCCGTCCTGTTGATGTCGCCGCTCTTTCCCTGCATCTGGAATCAAATTGTGTTTGTTCTCCTGCGACAAAGTGCCGCTTTCGGAACGCGCGAGAGTCAGAAACAAAGAGAAGAGGAGATAAGGAAATCTATATGCTTTACACGCAAACGCAACGGCGCGTCTATGGGGTGGACATGGAACGGATTCTATGACAATCCGCAGAACCCTTCCCTCTCGCCATGCCAATACCGGAACCCTTCCGCGATGGCCGTCCAATGTGCCCAAGCTGCCAGCAGGATGAGCACATGGAAGATCTGATGTGAGGAGAAGAGAAAGTCGAACGTCCCGGGAGAGAAACGCTCCGGGCAGCGTTCGGCATAGCTGTGGACGAAAGTGCCGCTCGGTCAGTCAGATTAAGTCCGACGCTTCATGACGAGTTACGACGAAACGTCAGCCGTGAGCTCACAGGAGTGCGCCGGCGATGTAGAGAGCACCGCCGAGCGCGAGCCAAAACAAGGAGATGTTTGTACTTGCGCCCTCAAGCTGCAAGCGCTCGCGTGAGTGTGAGTGTGAGTCTCTCCGCTGCCAAGCTGTCGAAAACTTGGTACATAACTCACTCCATAGCGGACGATGGCGTGTCCGACGGGAAACACCGCGCTCAGGCCGAGCGCGATAAAAACCCACGTTCGGAAGCGGCGGTACTCGGGCGTACGGGCGTGAGGCGCAACCACCGTTGCGGTTGTTGCTGTTTGGGGTAAGTACTGTCAGCACAAGGTCCTGCCTGTAAAGGAGGGTAAGCTGCAACTTGTTGCTCCTCCAAGTCGACGATAGTTGGAAGTGGCGGCTGCACTCACCCAACGCAAACGTGTAGATCAAGGCGATGTACGTGTTGCGCAAATGCGGGTCGCAGTAGAACCCATAGTGGACGAGCGGAACAAAAGTCCCGCTGATGAGGACGACAATCCCGACGTAGTCGAGGCGGTTCCACTGGATGGCGACTCTTTCAGAGTGGGCGATCAAGGTGTGGTACGAGGCCGAGAAGCCTGCACCCGGGCGAGTATGAGTACATTCAAAGAGTGAGAGTCCGAGCGATGGAGAGCGGCCCAACTCACCGAGACAGATGCTCGCCGAGACGAGGAACGCCGCAAACCCGATCGTGTCCACCCAGGTAACGCTCGGCTGCGCCGGATGCGGGAACGGGTAGGGGATCCCGGCGAAGGGTGCCCACCAGCCTTGACGGCCGTGCGAGATGGATTTCGGCGAGGTTTCGAGGAGGAGGTACGCTGCCGTCAAGATCGCGGCCGCCGAGCCGAGCAGGTGCGTCCACTGTATCAGAAGAGCGCTTCCGTCAGCAAGGCGCTCTTACTCAGCAAACTGGAGTGAACAGCGACTGACTATGTTGACCGTCTCGTTGTGTCCCTGAAAGATGGTCCGCACGCAAGTTCTGTACGAATTCGAGAGCGGTCTGTAGCCTCGGACGATCCAGTGGTTGTCCTTCATCCAATCCTCGAGCTGGTCATGGTTCAACAAGGCGGGCATTGCTAGACCCTCCAGACTGCTGTCGACTGGAGCTGGATAGGTCTATCGGCGCCTCGGCTTGAAGTCGCTGTCGTCGAGGTCACCAACCCTGAAGGAGTACGAGGAGCAGTGCGCAACCAAATGATGGCCTCTGGCTTGATCAGGGGAGGCGTATGCTACACTGCGCTACATGAAGCGCTGTTCGTTACCCGCACCGTCATGACAACGACCCGTCTCCTCGTCTCGGCCATCGCTACAAAGTGTCTCGCCTTTTTCTCATTTCTTCGGTCGACGCACAGTCGCCGCTGGTCGGACTGAGGAACACAGCCTTTACAACTATAGAAAATCAGCTGCTCTACCCCTGGCTGAAGCGCTCGACAAGCTGTTCCGCCGCCGCAGACCCAACCGGCGACCTGCAGCCGGTCCGCGGCGGCAGCCCGGGCGGATGCCAGTTTATCCGCCGCAATCGGTCCGCTGGAGTTCAGCTGGGCTCCCGCACTGGTGGGGTAGACCTGTTGCAAGCGAGGGTCTCCTTGCGCTGCTACACTATAGCCCCCGAGCCAGAGTGGATCATGGCCTCTATCGAGACGAGCGCTGTCAAGTTCCCTTCCGTCGTCAAGCCTACCCCACTTCCCACCTCCTCAAACACCGTAAGTCGCCTTTCTTACTCGCCTCCGAGCAGGTCCCTTACCAGCGAACCTGCAGCGAACTGACCCAGGTGTCCCTCCCGCGCAGGCTTTCGAGTTCCTCTTTTCGCAGCCATTCCTCAAGGACTCGCCGACATGGAAGCACTCGACTCCGGACCTCCAGAAGCACTACATGAAGTCTCCGATCCCGCCAGAGAAGCCCATTTTCCGTGATGGACAGACCGGTACGCTCGTTTCGAACGGAACCGTTCAAGAGCGCAGCGCGTTGACTCACCCCGTGCCGCCGATTTGACGTTGCGTGCAGGCGCCACCCTTTCGTACGGTCGACTGTACCGTGACGCCCTCGCCGTCGCATCCTCACTCACCGACGGTGTCCTCAATTTGACGCCGGCACCCGCCTCCGTTTCCGACCCTTCCGTCAACCGCGGCGCCATCATCTCGCCGGTCGTCCTCTTGCACTTGCCCAACTGCCTCCCCTTCGTCACCCTCGCCTACGGAGTCCTCGCATCCGGTCTCACCCTGACGGCCGCCAACCCGGTTCTCAGTCCGCCCGAAGTCGCGCACATCCTGACTCTTTCGCAACCGGGAGCGATCGTGACGACCGAAGCCGGCCTGTCCAGTTTCCAGGCTGCGTTCAAGCTCCTCACCCCCGAGTTGCAGAGTAAGCTCGCGTACCCAACCGCCGGTAACGTCTTCATCGTCGACCTCGAGGCAGACGACTATGGCGTTTCGGCTTCGGCGCTGTCCCAAGTTCCGAGCTCGATCGACGGCTGGTCCGTTCAGGACTGGAAAGTGCTCGTACCCGCAAACCCGAAACCCTTCACGCCACCGAAGTATGTAGGAAGTGAAGACGCGCTGCGCGCGGCCATGATCGTGAGTCCGAAACGTCCCTGCGCTTCCTCTGTTCTCCTCCGCGAGATTGTGCTCTGACTGACTCGTTTGGGCTGTCTACCCATTCCCCAGTTCTGGAGCTCGGGTACCAGTGGCAAGAGCAAAGGTGTCGTCCTCACGCACCGCGCCATCGGCTCGGCGCTCATCGCAGTTTGGCACGCCTCGACCCTCGGCGAGGATGAGCGCCTCGTCGGCCTGCCGCCGTTCTACCACATCTTTGGATGGGCGAATGTCCTCATGGTCGGAGTAGCGTTCGGCGCGACTGTCACCACCATGCGCAAGTTCGATCCCGTGTCGTACCTCCGAATGGCGCAGGAAGCTCGCGCAACGCACTTGCACTTCTCGCCGCCGATCGCAGTGCTCCTCGCCAAGAGTCCTCTGGGTAAGAGCCTCCTCTCAAGTCGCTTAAAATGATTATTACGGCAGTATTATCACGGCAGTATGCTGATTGGAGGCTCCTGCCTGCCAGTCGACGGTTTCGACCTCTCCTCCGTTCGTGGCTGCACCTCTGGTGGTGCGCCGCTCGCAACGAGCGTGATCGAGCAAGTCTACCAGCGCCTCAGGATCTTGATCAAGATTGGGTGAGTACCTCGAGCAAGTCTTCTGGGAGACGAGAAGCTAGACGTCGCACGTGCTGATCATGCATCCTCTGCTCAGATACGGCCTCAGCGAAACCGGCGGCGCCACTCAACAGCAGAGCATGACCTGGGAGGACCTGAAGCAGCAGCTGGGCAGCTGTGGACCGGCGTACCCGGCGACGGAACTCATGGTCCGCTCTATCGAGACGGGCAAGCGTGCGTTCCTTTCGAGCTCGCATCGGTTCAACAAAAAGACTGACTGACAGCATGCCTTTGCGTGTACAAAGCGGTCAACGTCGGCGAGGAGGGCGAGATCTTGATCCGGAGTGTTTCTTGCACCATCTCGTACCTCAACAACCCGTCGGCGACCGCCGAAGCATTCACTCCGGACGGCTGGTTCTGCACCGGAGACGTTGGCAAGCTCGACGGCCAAGGCAACTTGTACATCACTGACCGTCTGAAGGAGCTCATCAAGGTCAAGGGGTGAGACTCGCATTTCGTTCTCTTCATCTGTATGAAGGGCGATCGCTGATGCCTCCCCGAATCACCCCGCAGTTTCCAAGTCGCGCCCGCCGAGCTCGAGGATTCGCTGTGCGCTTCTCCGCTCGTCCAAGATGCCGGCGTCACTTCAATCTACCATGACGAGCACGCTACCGAGTACCCGCGCGCGTACGTTGTCCCCTTCGACAAGGAGATCCTCCAGGGCGGACCCAAGGCGGAAGAGTTTGCGCACACCTTGCGGAAACACATCGAGAGCAAGCACGCCCCTTACAAGTGGTGCGTCCCCGATTTTTTTCCCGTGCGCAGAGTATGTAAAGGAAACGGTGACTGATTCTTTCGAGTCCGTTCTGCTCGCGCAGGGTCCGCGGCAACTTTATGATCGTCGAAGCTGTTCCGAAATCGCCGGCGGGCAAGATTCTGCGAAGGATGCTCAAGGATACCAAGGGTACCTTGATCACGGTCTACGAGGAGAAGATTCGCGCAAAGCTCTGAGCGCTGTCCTCTTTCTCGATTGTGCTCATTCACTCTCCTGCCAGGTTTGGTCTTTTCAACACCTCGTTCCGGACACGCTACCTGTCTCCCCTCTCTTGACGTGTCTATGTGTAGTGGACACCCTTCTCGGTTTGTCCTCCCCCGTATCCTGTTGTTTATTGTTTTAAGGTTTCTTTCGCAAAAAAAAGCAAATCCGTTTGCACTCTCCTCGGAGCACCATAAAGTCCGTAATCAGCAATAGCTTGCGTCTTACAAGCTGTATTCTAGTCTTTTATCGTGCGGAAGGTGAGAGTATGCCTCGATTTGATGCCAGTCCAGGTTCCAGTCGAGAGATGCGCGGACGACTCGACGCCATCCGGTACTGCTTGGCATCCCAAGCTGCCCAAATCGAGCTCCTCAGCCACGGTTGTGCACGACTACGCCCGCTCGACAAGCCTGCTGCCAGGGATCGCACAACTTCGCCCCGCTCTCGTAGACGGCCCTCATCAAACTTTTTACGTTTCTCTCGGCAAGCCTGGGATTTCGCAGAGCCATGGCACGCGGTCGCAAAGCAGACGACTCTGATGACCCGCTCTCGCGCCAGGTGAGCTATGCCTGCCTCGCTCAGAGCTGCGATGCGCGACTGCATCGAGACTCACTCTCTCGGTCGCTTGTGGGGGTTCAACAGAGTCTCAAAGCGGCAGTCTGGTACACCGTGACAAAGGTGAGCCTGTTCCGTCTTCAAGTGACTCAGAAAGAACATGCGGCTGACGATTTGTGCGTTCAGATCGCGCAAGAAGAAGGTATGCATGGTCGCCGGCTCGTGAGGAACACCGTCCAGAAACTCATCTCGCCTCCGATTCGGACTCGGCAGAGCTCTCTTTGCCCTTCGCCGCATCGGAACACTTTGTCGCCGCACTGGCAGAGGTCGTCTTCCAGCAAGCGCGTGAGTCGGAAGCGGTGCCGGATCACCTCGTCTCGTCCTGACGCCGTCGTTCCTTTGCGCCTTTGCAGTATCGCTCGGAAAGGATATCGAGAGCTTTGCAAAGTGCGTGATTCGGGTTCGCTACATCCTCGGTCAAGATTCTGACCCGCCAATTGGGACTTTCTAGACATGCCGGCCGCCTGACCATCAACGCGGACGATGTCAAGGTGAAACCGATCTCGCTCACACAGACCTAGCCTCGCATGCTGACTCTGATCTCGGATTGCAGCTGGCTGCCCGTCGCAACGAACCCATGGTAAGATAATCGGACAGCGCCAGGAGTGGAAACGTCTCACTGAAGACTCGTCCCCCTTCAGTACGAGAACCTGTCGACGGCTGCCATCCAGCACGGCCTGACTCTCGCAGACCTGCGAGCCGACACCGCTTCGACTTCTCGAGCCGGCTCGAGCAAACCCAAGGCCGTTAAAGCCCCTCGGATCGCGGCGGCGAAACCGGCCGACGCTGCGCCGAAACCGGCGCCGAAACCCAAGAAGGAGAGAAAGACGACTACGGCGAGGAGCAGGACGACCAGCAGCTCCAAGGGTAAAGGCAAAGCCAAGGTGGTCGACTCGCCGAGCGAAATGGACGACGACAGTGACCCGCAGCTCGTCGCGAACGAAGACGATGAACTTCTCGGCGGTGCCCGTGGCGGCGGCGGCGGCGGCTTCGTCAAGGCGAGTGCGCTCAAGGACAAGAAGGGAAAGCGCAGAGCTGTCGAATCATCTGCCGACGAAGGGGAAGAAGAAGCGGCGAGGGCAGGATCCGAAGACGACGAGATTATGAGCGATTCGAGCGACGACCGGCGGAAGAAGCGTCGGAAGCAGACGAATGCCATCAAGAGGCGCAAGAGTGACGCCGACTAATCTTTTTGCATATACTATTGTCAACATATGGAGAATCTACAAGAAAAGGTCGACCACGAGTGAGATTCAGATGTGAGCCACAGAGAGAGAGAGAGAGAGAGAGAGAGAGAGAGAGAGAGAGAGAGAGAGAGAGAGAGAGAGAGAGAGAGAGAGAGAG